>CM062288.1:223932550-224532550 GCA_031216915.1 Pictodentalium vernedei
CTACTACTAGTACTACTACTATTTCTTCTACTACTACTACTACTACTACTACTACTACTACTACTACTGTTCAAATCCCACCTGCGAAAACCGCGTTGTGTCCTTGGGCAAGACACTTCACCTCCATTGCCCACGTGGGGGCACGGTGACGTTGTGTACTAAGGCGTACTACACATCGATGGTGCACCTGTCTTCAACCAATGCTAACCCTGCGTATGTGGAGTTAGTATGTTGGGGAGCTGACAGTTGCTCGCCGTTGCTCGGTGGTTCTCTCCGGGTACTTTGGCTTCCTCCACCCGTAAAATTGTCGCGGTCATGATTAGCCATCGTGCAGAAATATGTGACCTTAAAACTTCAATAAATAAATAAATAAATAAATAAATAAATAAATAAATAAATAAATAAATAAATAAATAAATACTACTACTACTACTACTACTACTACTACTAACTACTACTACTACTACTACTACTACTACTACTACTACTGTTGTTACCGTTGCCACAACTGCAACCCGAAAAACAAAGAAAGTTATATATGCGTAATGTCACTTTGTGTTATGGTTTTGAATATCATATGTCAAATTTTTATTTGCTTCTTGGCAAAGTGTTTTCAGATTTCGTTCATTCAAATTGACTATAACAAGAGTCCTCAGTTAATGAAATATAACTAACCCAACTAACTTCTCGCTTACAATACATTTATTATAATAATTATGTCAGACAGTTGTGAACACCAATTGACTTTGTACTTTGTTCCTACATTTTAGTTACTTTACGTAACCCCGTGTTAAGAATTAGTCAATGGTATCGCATAGAGCAGATAAGGCCAAGAGAGAAACGGTAATATTTCCACAAACAGCCTCGGGGTAACGTTTATTCTGAATTGAAAAGCGGTGAAAGCCGTATTCTTTAATGCTATTTATCATTTCGATTTAAGTAATGTGATTTTTAAGCTCGCATGAATACAGCTCAAATAACAAACATATTATACTATGTAAATAAATGATAATTTTCTAACTGTGACCCGCAAAGAGCCAGATGAGGTACTGGATAAAATTAAAATCTCACACAAAGATCTTCCCTGGATAAATATGAAGGTGGGTGATAGTGTACAATACTGAAGACTGAGGTGGAATTGGAAGCCGCCCTCTCGCCACTTCCCGATCCCCACTCGGCTCTTCCTTCAGCACCAAAGGGACTGGACCTGGGTATCTTGGAGGACACAATACGAAAAGAGGACGAACAGCGCAGAATCGAAAAGGAACAGCAGGATAAAGTAATGAATGAAAAATTCGAAGAAGCAAAACGGCTCCTCCAAGCACATCTGGCAGCAGCAGAGGCAAAACAACAGCATCCATCACCAGTAACAACCCCAAACGCTGCACGGACTAGACCATTCCAACCAGGTCAACCGGCCAGTAGTCCACAAACAACTCCAACTGCTACCGCAACTGTGTTATCGCCATCGCAGCCTCCTCCTCACAAGAAAAAGAGCAAAAAACACAAACGGAGCTAAGATTTTCCTTTCCTTTTCCTCCTTCAACAAGACCAGACATAAAGCTAACCAATAAAAGCAAAACTATGATACAATAAGAGAGAGTCCAAAAGGGCTTGCCCCACACCGTCCCTGCGCGCCTTCGGTGCGTACAAACCATTCGATTAGATTAGATTAGTGTACAATACGACGTTGGGATTATCGTTTGACTGTCGATCAGTTCGGACGCTCCACTGGATTCTCCATAAGCACCACTAACCACAGCAAAAATGAACTTTCCACAAAAGCTATTGGATATGTTAACATGTAGGCATGTGGGTAACACCAGAAACTGGACCATCCATGTTTCTGGTGATACCTGCCAGGTGATCTTGGACTTTCCAATACCACCTGGAATGGCTCCAACAAAGAGACCAAAGAAGCCAGCAGCCAGACCATCGGCCTCTCTGGGGAGTGGTAGCACCTTTGCCCAGTCGGGCTCTGGTCCACACCCGGATAACGCTGAGAGGACCAAGTGCAAGAAGAAGAAGAAAAGGCCGTCCTCAATGCGCCGGGATGCCAAGCGCTCAGAGGGTTGGAATAAAAAGAAGGCAGAAGAATCCCGCAAAGAGAAGGAAGAGGAGATGGAAACCCACGCCTCTAGCCCACCGGAAAAACCACCAACAGACACCACGCATACATCAAACATTTCTCTCTCTCTCTCCAGTTCCATCTCCAGCATGGACCCCCACACAAAACAGGAAGATGATGAAGAAACAAGCGAGCTTGCCCACGAACTGGAACAACAGATCGTGGGAAATGAAGAGCCGACACGCAGCTCCCCCATTGAAGAGCAAAAACAAACGGTAGAGCTCATGGAAGAAGCCAGGAGAGACGCCACTCTCCGAAATGAGTTTATGAACGACATAGAAAACCAGCTGGCAGAACTCAGAAGGCAACGGCGGCACTGCAATCCAACGTCGTATTGGTAATAAGACTAGCTCAAAACACGACCGAACCACAGCCTCCACCGCCGAAATGCAAGGAATCTCCATTTCCACCTCCACCGCCACCGCCAAAGAAGAAACGAAAGAAACAAAAGAATTAGAAAGAAAACCAGCCGAGCAGCCACCAGTCCACTACGGGCAGTGCGCGTAGGGCAATAAAAGACCAACATTCATCCACTTATAGGATTATGCACGTCGCATCCCCAAGTGCAGATTCTTTCGGAGAGATTGTACAGTACAGCCGTCGTGGACTGGTCACTTTCCCCGGATGGACAATATTTCCACCGATGCTATAATATCAAATTCCAAACACTTATTATAGGAATAATCACAAAAAATTAATCATCAGCAGCAAATTTTAAACAACGAAGCACCGGGTTGTACCCGGTGCTTCATTGTTTAAAGTTTTGCTGCTAATGATTTTTATTACCCCTGTAAATGCGTGCGTGGACATCACTGCCCAAGCGTGGATTATGACCAATACATTGCGTGTAATCTGTACTGTAGCTCTTTTTAAACATGAGGTCGGCGAACAGCATGCAGCTCTTCTTGGATACTGTTGGACGAGCAATACGAAAAGAAAAAAGTTAAAGCTGTGAACAGCTTTGCGAGCCTTGCAGGAAAGAACTGACGGGTTTTCTTCCCAGTTTGCATTTTTGACATCTAGTGAGACGCTTCCAGCTAAGTCTTGATGTCAAACAAGGACAAAGACAATTTATTCATGAGTCCAATGTCTGAAGTGAAATATTCAATCACCGAATACAAATCGGACACAACGATTGAAAATTATAATTAATGTTTCTTTCTATATAAAACCGCACAATAGCCTCAGTATAGTTAATAATTGTTTCACAGGTTCAAGGTTCGATATATGAAAAGAAAAACTTTTATCTCTTTCTTGTAAGATGTGCTGCGATCGTCGAAGGTCATTTAAACCAAAAATTACGTACCTTATTTGTTTCGAGGTGAACTACAGATGGGCGAAATGATCAGAACTGGTGAACCATTCTCAGATCACCAGTCTAATTCTGTTCGAAATTTGACGTTGTTATGAGCTGTTTGTTTACCTACTTCTGTTGAAATGTGTGCATTGACGACTGTTGAAGTAATTTGATGTGCCTTTTCTTACAAAGAAATACAGGTATTCTATCCTGCCGAAGTTATAGATGCATATATAGAATGCATGTAGCACAGATGGCCAAACGACTACCACTATGTTTCGGTAAATATTTCATAAATAACTCATACATGACTCCAAAATTTATATACTTATATAGGTCCTCCGACCATCTGCACAACAAACACTAAATTTAATATAAAATGAGTAATACTAGACATGTAATCATGCCTGTCGGGTAATGTAATATATACGTATACATGTACTTCATCAAATATGTTATATAACTTCGTCAAATTGCCAACAAATTAGGATGAACATTTTCAACAATTAGGATCTGTGTGACGCTAAATTTTACGTTCCCATGACGCGATACACATTGGTACGGCACTTAACGTAACGGAATAAGAATTAGTCAAAAATGAAAGCCGCTTAGAAGGAAGTAAACTTCCGAGCATGACGGCAATTTGACGAAGTTATGAATACATGTAAATATGAATATCCACACATACAATTTGAAATAAATTGTTTACTCACATATGGACAAAGTCCGCCAAGCCGAAGGCCTCCAAACAATAAGAGTAGTACACTCACATACCACTGTGACTGTTGTGAAAAACGTGTGGACACCAAACGTCAAGAGAATCAGATTAACGTCTTGAAACGTTTGGCTCGAAGAGAAGCACCCAAATGTGGAAAGCAATCTCCTACAAAAACAACAATACAATAGCATGTTAGTAAATATCATTTCATGAGACCTTCAAATGTTTGATAACTTGAATAAAAAAGTTTCCCAGTATTCTTGTACCCTCTGCATTTAAATGAAGTCCCCCGTCCTTTACAGAAAAAAGGTACCTCATTGGCAAATGTGACCCTTTACACACAAATGGTTTATATGTCCTAACAAATTGTGCATGCCTTAGGGAGCAAAGTTTCTGTAAAGTCTTATCAACCCTTTACCTAACGTAACGGCCAAAACCGGCCAACGCTATTCTCAAAAATCGCCAATTAATTTTCATTATTTTTTTCATTTTTTGTCTCAAAAACATAGGTTATGACCCCTCGTTGGAACGAGCTCGTTAATAATTAGTTATTCAAGAATTATTTTTGCAAGTGTCGTCTGCTTTTCAGGTTAGGTAAAGGGTTAACTAGACTCACTTAATCTCCTGTTTATCGGCCGAGGCGAAATAGCAAAAAAAATAATTTTACAAGATGAAATGTTTCGAATTACAGTAATCAATTTGTTGTATCAAGCTTTAATTTCATCTTCTGTTAAAGTATTGATGTCATTTGTTCCAATATGAATAATTAAGAAATTATAATCAATTAAAGCTTTCCTTTCTATAATCCTTGTCAGTTTACCAATTGTTTCTCCCGGGTTGGCATGCACAACAGTCCAGTGTATATCAGTAACATATTTAAAACTCCTCCTCTTTGCTGGAGGGGGTCCACCTGAACTAAGTTGCATTTGCGTGGCTTCATTGCAGGCCTGGAGTTCTTTGAGGTGGTCAATTAAATGGAAAATGTTTGGATGTGCGGTTCGTATTTTTTTTTTATTTCGTTGTGCCACCCTTCCGAATACACTATCACAATTGATAATCAAGAAAAGTAAACACTCATAAAAATACTGATAGTTGTTTTAATCCTGATCGATAAGTAGCGGTGAGTTGTGTTCATATTATGATAACGAATGTGACTATTTTCAAACCCAAGAGTGGGAGAGTCGGGACATCAACTAAAATCTGAAAGTGGGATAATCATGAAAAGATGGTACTTAATTCAAAACACATGAAGGACGCCTCTTTATAAGTTATTTGTTTACAATCATGGCACTGAACGATCCAAATCTCGATTTCCGATTTTGATCTTTGAACAGACAGGAATCACCTTTCAACTTGTTGGCTGCCTGCAAACAACAAAATGGTGTTTTTAGTGAAACACTTCGGATTGTAAGTGTTACTTATTCTTGAGTTTTGCCAAAACACATACCTGCTGTTTATATCAGCAAACACCACGAGAATCAGCTGGTGTAGGGTTTCGTGTCCAAGAATTGGACATTGATTGATTGATTGGAGTTTGGTGTCGCTCTCAGCAATGTTCCAGCTATATCACAACGCTGCTATTTTATTTGAGGAGGGAAGTCCAGACACTGATATCTATCGAAACCCCCGGCCTCCGGCAGGTAAGTGGCAGCCTCCCCACTTGAGTTCGAGGTGAAAAATCCAAAAATTGTACAAAAGGCAAGAGAATGTGATTGTCATCCAAATTCAACGAGAATAAGGTCTATATCAATGCATGTGTGTCGTTCATTCATTTGCTCATGGTGAAAATGCAATATTACACTTTTAGGAGGGGGAGACCCCAATAAGGAGCCAATTTCTCGAGTTACCCAAGGGATACGTCCGGTCACCCCCCTGATTCTTGAACGTCTGACACCCACCTACTCAGATCAGGAGAGGAAAAAATTTTAATCGGCAAAACCAGGTTCGACCCCCACGGCTCCCGGACTATAATCAAAGTAAACGGTCAATATCTCGAGTTGTCCAAGGGATCCGAACGGTCACCCCCCCCCCCCCCCCCCCCCCCCACCCCCTGATTCTTCAAGAGGTAACCCCGGACTAATGGAAACTGCAAAGAAAAAAACTTTAACCGGCAAAACCAGGTCTGACAAAAAATCTCATCTGGCTCCGGACTACAACCTTCATTTTGATGTATAACATGCCTGCGTGGTCCAAAGATAAGTCGAAATTCAAAATACAGATATTTTATCTAGAATATGTTAGAGTTACTTGGATATTGCCCCAAGGTATCAGAGATATAGCCATGACTTGTCAGGTGGTGAAGAGTTTGGGTTTTATGCATCAGTTACCGAAGGTCACTGGCAACTGCCGCAGGCAAAAGGTGGGAAGAGTACGCGAGGGCTGTCCCCTCTCGCAGGTGAGAGGCCGGCGGACCTCTCCCAGGAAATGATTTGACATTTCAAGCCCATAACATAAGAGTGAATCTGTTGCCACAATGCTCCTTTTAGGGAATTAAAATGAGTAAACTCAAGGACTGAAATAAACTCCAGCTGTTTTTCTACACTACTAGGATGGTCGGTGGCGGGGGGGGGGGGGGGAGGCTTACTCCATGTTGCACTAATCCAAACTTGGACCCACAGGTCGTAATATAATTTATAGGGATAGCACAACCTGTGGACGAACCACACCAAAACATTATATTATGGCCTTTGGATCATAGGATGGACTAATGTTACCACTAGTGGGCCTTTCTGAAACTGTGGAGTGGGAGGGGGAGGGTGTGTGTGTCACATTCCCCCTATTAACCGCAAAACACACGCTCTTGGGTATGATATATCGGCGCGTCTTTCGATATTAGAGGGGGCTTGCTTTTGTTAATTGGAACAGTTGCAGTTTTTAGAGAAATAATACGACTAGGGTGTTTTCTTTTCACTTAGCAGATTCCTCCATTGATTTGTAATCTTCTGTTTTTTTTCATTTTGTTATTGTATTGTACATGCATCTTCGGTTTGGAAACGTTTTCTTGATCTGCAGAGCGTTAGGTTCATTATAATGCAACAGCATTTTTCCTATCAATTCGCTCTGTTACATGGAGCATCATTGCCTTCTAGTTTTGCCTTCTTGGGTTAAAATAAAAGTCAAAGCATGGCACCGTATGCAAATGCAGGCACCGGGTGCCATAAATCTGAAAGAGCACCGGGCCGAGATTGGACGGCACATGCCACCATCAACTTTTAAAACTAAGACTTAAAATTAAGTAATTTTTCTGAATTTATCAGAGACAATTTTGCCTCGACCATTTGGCCATTTCAAAGCTGTATGCACGAGTTTTTACGTTAACTCTTTACCTAACCTGAAAAGCAGACGACGCTTGCAAACAAAATTCTTCAATAACTATTTTTTTCATTTTTTGTCTCAAAAACATAGGTTGTGACCCCTCTTTGGAATGAGCTCAACGAGCTCGTTCCAAAGAGGGGTCGTAACCTATGATTTGAGACAAAAAATGAAAAAATAATGAAAATTAATTAGCGATTTTTGTGACTAGCGCTGGCCGGTTTTGGCCGTTATGTTTGGATAAAGGGTTAAAGAAAACAAACAACAAATACTTAACTCTTTACCAAACGTAATGACCAAAATCGACCATCGCTATTCGCAAAAATCACCATTCAATTTTCATTATTTTTTCATTTTTATCTCAAAAACATAGATTATGACACCTCATTGGAACGAGCTCGTTCCAACGAGGGGTCATAAGCTACGATTTTGACGCAACAAATGAAAAAAAAATAGTTATTCAAGAAATTTGTTTACAATGTCGTCTGGCTTTCGTGTTGGGTAAAGTGTTAAAGAGGATTTGCTATAATTTAATCGTACAACCCAAGTGGACTGAATGATAAATTATTCTTGATCTTCCACATTACTGCAAAGGGTCCTGTGGTCTGTGCTACATCTGACATCCACAGTCGGAACTCAGTGTTCAAATGGTTAATACACAGTGGCGGATCCAGGATTCTGGATTTTGGGATGGGGCGTCACATTTCAATCATGGGTCACCTGGCGCTTTCCAGGGATAATGGAAGGTCAGTGCGCCCATGGGTGGCTTCTTCGCTGGAGATATAGCTTGTTACATGGGATTCGGTATTAAGCGCGATGACACATGGACATTCACTTCCTCCGGAAGTGGATATACACGTGTTATCGCGGATAATACCGTGTACTTGGTCTCGGAACTTGTGAAAAAACTTGATTTAAAAAAATGGTGGGTGGGGGCGTGCCGGCTTCGCGAACCCCTTGGCTCTGCCCATGAATAACGATAAAAGCCCTGAGCGCGCCTGTTTTTTTTCTGGCGATGATCTGTTTGAAATATTGGTTATTGTTTTTCTCTCCTATCCCACAGACCAAAGCTGGGAACTGGGTGCCGATACACCTGATCCAAAGCGAGAATTTTCAAGTATTGAAAAGCGCTAAGTTTTCGACTGCATCCACTCAGTAAATCGTTATCCCACCAGATACGTATGGAAATTCCAATATACTGACAGCCCTACTTTATGGGCTCCTTTCGAACGAGCTAGATGGGTTCATTCTGGTGAGTGACCATAAGCTATGGCTTGGACAAAAAAGGACTGGATAAAGCTATTCTGTGTGCAATGCTGGGAGGATTTAGTTTCTTTATTGGGTAAAATGTTAACATTCAAGTTGCAGTATTAGGGTTACTACGTACCGTATATTATTTACCTTGAATTGATAATCTCTTCACGAATGACAGACCTCACGACACTTTGTTTTGTATAGCCCAGAATAGTCAACAAAAACGGAGGAGATTAGGAATAAAAGAGAGCGGGGAATGCAATGCGCGAGGCGTTGATAACAGCAATCTTGAATTTGACAATTACCAATCCCGTTCCCGTGAAAAGAACTGTTCTATAATGTAACAATTTAGACGGAGGTGATAATTTAAATCCTTTGAGAAAACATATTCCTCCAGTCTGAGGGCATGAAAGTTCTGTTGATTTGATATGGAGATCACAAAATTAATGACACATCGCTGAGGTAAGTCATATTTTTAAAATTAAATGGACATCGGGTAATTACATGTATACTTGGTTGATATTTCGGATTCTTAATACAGTGGAACCCTGTTAATTGAAAAGCCATTTTGCCAGTAAGAATTATTCAATTAACATGAGTATTCAATTAACAAAGATTTGGTCACTTTCCTGTATTTTAGAGATAAATTGAGCATTTATTCTATTATATCTCATGGAGCTCTGTCAAACAAGATATAATAGAATAAATGCCTATATTAGATGTACTTATGTGAAATAGGTCTCTAAGAATTGGGTATTTGGTGATTGTCAGTTTAATTTCTTGACACATTATAAGATTTTTTTATTCAGTTAACAGGAGTTTGCTCTATAATCCATAATTCAATTAACAGGTCAAATTTGTACTGAAAGTATGGTAAATGGTTTGGTGTTTCGAAGTTTTATTCAGTTAACAGGGTTATTCAATTAGAAGGTATACAATTAAGTGGGCTCTGCTGTATTAACAGCAGTTCTAGCAAAAGTAGTTATTGCATATTGCATACCAGTAGTAGTAGTGGTAGTAGTTCAGACCGAAAGGTCCACGGTTCGATTCCAGTCTGGGGTAACTGCGTTGTGTCCTTGGGCAAGGAACTTAATCCCGACTGCCCATGTGGGGGCACGGTGGCGTTGTGTACTAAGGCGTTCTGCACGTCGATGGTGCACTTGTCTTCAACCAATGCTAACCCTGCGTGTGTGGAGTTAGTACGTTGGGGAGCCTAGCAGTTTTTCGTCGTTGCTCGGTGGTTCTCTCCGGTTGCTCCGGCCTTCTCCACCAGTAAAACTGTCCGACACGAGGTGATTCTGGCTGTCGAAAGTGCCGTTAAACCCAAATAAATAAATAAATAAATAAATAAATAAATAAATAAATAAATAAGTAAATAAATAAATAAATAAATAAATAAATATTAGTAGCAGCAGCAATAGTATCATGGTGATGCTAGTAGTAGCAACAGCAGTAGTTGTTATCGTTTTTAGCTCACCGAAGGGAGCTAAACTTATCACTTGCCGTCCGTCGTCCGTCGTCGTCCGTCCGGCGTCGTGAACATTTTTCAAACGACTTCTCCTCCGAAACCGCTAGGTCGATTTACTTGAAACTTGGTATGAATGTTCATTACCATATGTCAATTCAAGTTTGTTCAAATGAAATGGACATGCCCACTTGGGGCTCCATAGGGGGCATAACTCTGATAGCACCGTATGAATTATAGAAACATTTTTAAAAAATCTTCTTCTCCAGAACCAGTGGGCAGAATCTTTTGATACTTGGTATGCAGCATCCTAGTATGGGTCTGATTCAAGTTTGTTCAAATCGGCCCCGTGGATTCATATTTGGGCTCTATGGAAGCCCAAATTCGAACTTAGTGCATTTCAGGCAAATTTCTTAAAAAAATCTTCTTCTCCAGATCCAGCAGGCAGAATCTTTTGATATTTGGTATGCAACATTGTGGGGTGGATCTGATTCAAGTTTGTTCAAATCGGCTCCCTGGGTTCATATTTGGGCTCAGTATAGGAGCCCAATTTGAACTTAGTGCATTTCAGGCAAATTTCTTTAAAAATTTTCTCCTCAAGATCCAGCAGCCAGAATCTTTTGATATTGGGTATGCAGAATGCTTGGGGGGGGGGGGGGGGGGGTGGTGTGAGATTCAAGTTTGTTCAAGCCAGGTCCCTGGGTTCATATTTGGGCTCACTGTGGTAGCCCAAATTATAACTTAGTTCAAAATGATGAATTTTCTTTCAAAATCTTCTTCTTCAGATCCAGTAGGTATATTTGGTATGCAACATTGTGGGGTGGATCTGATTCAAGTTTGTTCAACTCGACCCCTGGGTTCATATTTGGGCTCAGTATAGGGGCGCAATTTGAACTTAGTGCATTTCAGGCAAATTTCTTTAAAAATCTTCTTCTCCAGCTCCAGCAGGCAGTATCTTCTGATATTGGGTATGCAGCATCCTTAAGGGGGTGAGATTCAAGTTTGTTCAAGCCATGTCGCTAGGTTCATATTTGGACTCACTGTGGGAGCGTGAATTGTAACTTAGTTCGAAATGAGGAATTTTCTTAAAAAATCTTCTTCAGATCCAGCAATCGGAATGTTTTGATATGTGGTGTGTAGCATCCTTGGGGGGGGGGGGGGGGGGGGTGAGATTCAAGTTTGTTAAAGCAAAGTCCCTGGGTCCATATTTGGGCTCCTTGTGGGAACCCGAATTATAACTTAGTCAGTATGAGGAATGTTTCTTTAAAAATCTTCTTCAGATTCAGCAGTCGGAATGTTTTGATATTTAGCACGCAGCATCCTTAGAGGGTGAGATTCAAGTTTGTTCAAGCCAAGTCCCGGGGTTCATATTTGGGCTCACTGTGGGAGCCCGAATGATAACTTAGTTCAAAATGAGGAATTTTCTTTAAAAATCTTCTTCTTCAGATCCAGCAGATAAATGCTTTTGATATTTGGTATGCAACACCCTTAGGGGGGTAAGATTCAAGTTTGTTCAAGCTATGGCCCTAGTTCCATAAAATTTGTCTCTCATGATTTCATTCCTTTGTAGTGTTGATGAACCATGTCTAACTGAATGTGACCCCCAAATACTTCTTTGAACCACTTTGGCCAGTGAGCGATTAAGGCTCCTTGGGGCCTCTTGTTCTGTTAATGCAGTAGTGGTAGTGGTAGTGGCAGCTTGTTTGTTGACATTTACGGCCACTTCCAGTATCCATGCCTATATCGTGACTGCGACATAAAAAGGCAGGTGTGGGCAATCATTTAGCGCACGTGCGCGCGTTATATCTGAGACGATTTTTGACACAGTTCACGGTGTATCACATCCATGAGGAAAATTGAATTGAGTTGATGAAAAATGGATCTCTGCAAAAATCTGAAACGAATATTTGTAATTCTCCTTTATTTGGTTTTGCTTTATTTTCATTTCCGTGCATTGTTTTTAAACTATACAAGCAACGCAATCTATAAGACATATATATACTTCCATGCCCTCTGCAAAAGTTTTTTAGCAGCAGTGAAACGAAAACAATCCGACTAGAAAGTCCGACCAACTTTTTTTGGAGATGACATTAAATACCCGGTCGAACTAAAATAGACTGCAAGTAGAAACAATGAGACCGATCGTACTAAAGTACTACCGCAGGTAGAAAATGAGACCGCAAGTGGCCTCAGGCGAAGTACAGGGGTTAGACTATATGGTTATATGGGGTATACCAAATATATATCCGAAATTTGGTACCGATATTTTTAATTTTAACCCTAAAAATTGTACTTTCAATGTTTCTAGCGCGATATCCGACTTGCGATCTCACTTTTCCGCAACTAGGGACAGAGAGACCGCAAGTAAACTTCTGGTTCCCAAAACACAAAATGAACACTATCTGGTGATCTGGGGGTATATTCAATGTATATCCGAACTTTGATATTGATATTTTGATCGTAACCCCTAAAATTACACTTTTAATGTAAAGCGCGACTTTCGATTTACGGTCTCAATTTTCGCAAGCAGGGATAATGAGACCCGCAAGTAAATTATTAGTCTTGAAAATATCAAATAAACGCGAAACTATACGTTATATTATATATAAAATTTATACCAACTAGAGGTGCTGTGAGCAAGCTCACAAAGTGATACCCCCCGCGCCTCAGTTGTGGCCGTTTTGGTACATTAAAATGTATAAGTTAGATTATCTCCCCTTGGAAATGTCAGAACGGAATTATATTGCTTCATGCATATCTTCATATGGAGTTCTTCCATTGTGTAAAGTTTCATGAAAATTCTTCAAACAGTTTAGGAGGAGTTGCCTTATAAGGATCGACAGACGGACGGACGGACAGGGTGATTCATATATACCACCCACACTTTGTTTGCGGGGGGGGGGGGGGTATAATTATGGTGGTAATATCTTTATTTTAACCTCTTATTATTTTAGGTTTAACCCTTTACCTAACGTACGCCCAAAACCGGCCAGCGCTATTCTCAAAAATCGCCAATTAATTTTCATTATTTTTTCATTTTTTGTCTCTAAAACATAGGTTATGACCCCTCATTGGAACGAGCTCGTCGAGCTCGTTCCAATGAGGGGTCATAACCTGTGTTTTTGAGACAAAAAATGAAAATACAAGTTATTCAAGAATTTTTTTGGCAAGTGTCGTCTGCTTTTCATGTTAGGTAAAAGGTTAAAGTCTGATAGAAAATCACATTTTCGATCTCATTTTTACCAGGCATAAAGGCTCTGATTAAAGGGAGACCCTTCTCTGAAATGAGCCACTTGAGAGATTGACGTAAAATATATTGGTTATAATTTATCAACACTCCTCATCCTTTTACCTGGGCTTAAGATCGGCAACTATAATACTTGGCAGATTTAGGGTTTTTTTTCTTTCTATACAGTGAATTGTGCTACTGCTTATTTATTTATTTATTTATTTATTTATTTATTTATTTATTTATTTATTTATTTATTTTAATTTATCAGTTCCCCACATCTTTTACCCAGACTTGGGACTGGCAAGTATAAAATCTGGCAGATTTAGAGGTTTTTTTGTGTTTGTTTTTTTTTTTTTGAGGGGGTAGGGGGAATAGCGCTCCTCGCTATTGTTTTTCTTTTCTCGGCCTCTTCAAGGTGGGCTTTTACAGTGTATTTCGCTACTTTTTTGTCTCAGCCTCTTTGGGGTTTTACAGCGCATTTTTTTTCTCATTATGTTACTCTGATTGTCTGGTTTTATTTCTCCAAATCATGTGTAGTAGTAGTAGTAATATATCTTTATTTATGTGACATGTGCAAACATAATTTGATACAGTACCAGTACTTAAAAGTATTGTTAAAACAGCACTCGATCCATTTGGGCCTATATGTCACCTTTAATTTTCCGTTTTTTAGCATGCCCAGAGAAAATCATTCATTCCCTTTCTCGCTCACTCATTCTTTCTCTCACACTCACTGCAGTATTTAAGTAACTAACTCCCTCCCAACTATCTCCCCCATCCCTCCCCATTCCCACCACTTAAGGAACCAGTGTTCCTTTCACACGGCCATACTCACACTCAATTATTCAAACATTCACACACTTTCACAATTGAATTAACACAATGAACTGAATTCCCAGGTCGATTCAATTGACTTGGAAAACAATGAAAAATGGAACCGTATATATACTGGATCCACTAATATGCGGAATTCGTTTCTTAACCCTTTGCTTAACATAGCGCTCAAAAGCGGCCAGAAAATTGATCAGAATAAGACTACCACAGCCTAAAATATCTTGGAAGTTTATCAATAAAACCGAATGATATCCATATTTGTGTGGTTTTATTGAAAAATTGTAAGAAAAAATTCGAAAAATGAAGAAATTATTTTTTTTTTAAATACTGTGTTATGTAAAGGGTTAACTGAAATTCACCATATGCAATGTCAGCAATATTCGTATCGTGTTAGGTCACCTCCAAACTTAGAAGTACTTTTTAAAACCATTTTTGTTGTCTGTGTGAACATTTCCCCCAAGTCGCGAAATGATTGGATGAGATGTCTGTGTGAATATTTCCCTCAAGTCGCGAAATGTTTGTAGCCTACATTTGAGTAGGCCTCTTCTGCTTTGTTTATCTTGTATGGTGGGGGTGGGGTATTTTTCTCAAGTTCATTTGAATGGAGATATTAACCCTCAAAGTGTAACCTCCACCGCCCTTGTCCAATAAGCTTGAAATTCTTTATAAAAAATTCCGAGAAGCCCCCCCCCCCCCCCCCTCCCACTGACAATAGTTGGAGATGGGCCGGGGCAGTTCCTGTCAATATCACCTGCGTTTTGTCCCAAGTCGAGTGTCGTACCGGGACGATCCGTTCCAAAGAGCTGATCCTTGTGTGTGTGTGTGTGTGGAAGGGGGGGGGGGGGGGGTGCCTTTTCACGTGTTTTCGAAGGAAGATATTAACCCCCATAGCATGGAACTCTGTCCAATATACTTGAACTTATTTTAAACTAATTCCTTGTGAAATCACCAGTCACAATGCTTTGAGATGTGGTATTCACCTCCTTTTAGTGAGAGAGATTCAACTTTGTTCACACAATGTTTATTGTTTTTGTTCTAATACGAAGAGATTCCATGATATATGCACAAAATAAGAGTCTTTCATGGACATTTTCTCGCGCGCTTGTGCTTGCACAAAACGTTTTCTTGTTTATGCCTGTAGTGCCCACTTTAAAGGACCCAGACACCCGGGCGTTGGTTGTCAGGTTCTGTTATAATAATACCAGTAAAAGATAAATAATAACAGAACTTGATTATCAAATGTTTAGGAACTTCAATACTTCCCAAAGTTCCCATGGGGAGGCAGTAGTAGTAGCAGCAGTATCAGTGTTAGTAGCAGGGCTGGTGGTGGTGGGGGTGGCAGTAGCAGTAGTGAATAAGGGACGTGGACTGTTTTCGATGTGATCATTTTTAAACCCAACCATTACTGTTTTCCAAGAAAGTAGTAGCTGGATGGCAAAAGCCAATTTTAACCCCACAATACTTTTAGAGCCTAAATATACCACCCCGCCTCCTTATGTATAGGAATGATTACAAAAGGACCAAGAATTTAGTTCCTAGTGAAATGATACTCAAATAATTAATCTTAACTCGTGACCAGCTGAGTATTTCCAAATATTTTTCATAAGTTCTCGTCATGGCTGCTTTGATACGTTGTTTAGAAAAAAAAAACATTTCTGCTTTCTTCAAAGATATTTTACACCGAAAATAAGTCTAAGTAAATTCTCTTTCTTTGCAGTTTAGTTTTCATCATTTGCACACAGATTCGAATTTACTGCTCTACTTCTTAGGTTATTTTGTTTACTATTGATGATTCAGTCCGCCGATTGCTAGCATCTCCGATACCGTTCCATCCATGACAAATGCTGGTCTCCAAACATTTGACCCAACTAGTCCATAAGCCCCTAAGCATTGTCCCCACTTGTCCCCACACAGTGATCTCTGGTGGTCTCCAAATATTCACATGTGCGTATGTGCTGCATTTGTTGTATGCGCATTGTGCACAAACTCAAAAAATGTATTTGGAACATTATTGGAGCTAGGAGCCATGAGTGGAACTAAAAGCCACATAGAAAGTATGAGTCTAGAGCTATGGGGTGATCTAGGCGCCAATACCCGTATGATGCGAGCATGTGCTGTATGTGTTTTGTCCACATTGAGCAATAAATCAAAAGCACAGCTGAAACATGAGCTAGGAGCGATATAGGAGCTAGGAGCTACATAGGAGCTGGGAGCCAAGAAGCTCTTTGATGTACTTGAACACAGGCACATATTATTAGTTACACAGTTTGTTGGTGGCCTAATATGGTATATATGGTGTCAGTTAATTTCATATTGGACGAAAGCGAAGCTCGAGTCCAATATGGAATTAATTGACACCATATATACCATATCAGGCCACCAAAAAACTGTGTAACGAATATATTTTACCGACTGCTGCATCGATGCACAGAACTAATAACAACAGCGATCAAAATTAAATGAGTGAAGTCTCACAATGTGTTCACGTGTCTTTGCCTTGTTACAATTTATGGGAGAGTTCAGGCACTCTCCCATAAATTGTAACAAGGCAAAGTCATACATACCAAACAGTTTCATTTCGAAGGTAACATGACACACATCCACAGAATGTGAAGCCTTTTAAGTTGCCTAACCTGCACTTCAGACCAAATATGGGCATCCAACACTCAATCTTTCAAATCGAAGCGCTTATCGGTTACCGCCATTTTGAATAATCAATGAACAAAGGGGAGATTACCCATAGCTGTCAGCGTATATTGATGTTGACAGGCAGTATATGGTTTTATATGCAGTCTGTATGTGACGTCTTTGAACTAATGAAATTCCCAGATACTTGTAGGAGGTAAGATATTGTCATATCTGGCATGTGGTCATGTGCAGCACGTGCTATGCGCACATTGTGCACTAGCAGATACTGGCTGGCACCTTCGCATGTGTGCAGTCCAGAGTACGTATACAGAGATCACAATCGCGATAGAAGCTAGTAGCAATAACTTAATAGCAGAAACCAATCAGGGGGCTGGTAGTGTTACCAATGATGAAAAGTTGGAACGTTGAAATTATAGAAGAAAAATGAGACACTAGTAGCAGAAACTAGTGAGATGAGGTATGATTGATGTAAATATAGCTGATTAGCTGTGTAAGTGTCCCCGAGATAGTAGTCTATTTTTTATTTTTTGTTTATTAGGGTTTAACGACACATTAACAGCCAGGGTCATATCATGTCGGTGACAGTTTTACGGCTGGAGGAAGCCGGAGTACCCGGATAGAACCACCGAGCAACGACGAGCAGCTGTCAGCTACAATAGTCTATTGAAAAAAATATATGCAATACTGACTCTTAAAACAGTAGCCCCTAATACACTGGTCCCAACCTGCCCTCGGTGGTCTTCAGTAGTCCCCCAAAGATTAGCCCACTGGTTCCAGCTGGTGCCCAGATAGTGGCTTCCGGTGATCCTCAAATACCCGTATGTGCTGTGTGAATTGTGGGCACATTGTTCACTAGCACACAGACACATATGCTCACTTTCGATCTGAGC
Organism: Pictodentalium vernedei; assembly: GCA_031216915.1. Taxonomy (NCBI): domain Eukaryota; kingdom Metazoa; phylum Mollusca; class Scaphopoda; order Dentaliida; family Dentaliidae; genus Pictodentalium; species Pictodentalium vernedei. Next base: position 223,950,330 of record CM062288.1, read on the forward strand.
CTATGTCTAATCGACAGAGATTCGTTTTTTCCCAGTGGTCTGTATATGAAGATCGCGGGCGGAGGCTAAGGTGACTAGTGCTATATGATTGGTCGTTTAAACCTGCTAATGTGTTCTGATTGGCTTTGGTTGGGACGGAAAATAACTCATAACACAGATAAGAAAGCCAGGAGCAATAATTCTGGAATGGAACACTACTGCTATATCCTCAGAAAGTAAGTGGTGAAAGGCGGTAGTGGATTAGCGTGAGTGGAAACGAGGATTCTGAAGCAGAACAACAATATTGGAGAGGGATAAAAAAGTCCATCCAGCCCCATAGCACGGCGCTCCAACTTATAAATCCCAGATGGCGGGTTTTCTAGAATTGTTTTCGGGTCCACCTTGGTAATTTGTGGTACTTGTCGGGTCGTTTTCGATAATTCCATATACTCCCTTTGAATCGAGCATACCCTTAGAACATACCCCACCCTCTGAAAGCCTTCCATAAAAATCCAAGATGGCGCCCCCCCCCCCCCCTCATACAAAATGGATGACGTAAACACGCATTTCCCTAACAACACTAGCTCCCATGCTCACTCGCACCACCCATCACATCACAACATGGCTACACCGTGGGCTACTAAGTCAACTACGGTCCCAAAATGCACCGCGGTGTGACGTCATATCCTTGGTCCAGAAGATGAGGGTCGTGTAGACTCTTCCCTACTACGATTAGAACCGCAAGAATAATTCTTCTGCAAAATTATTTATTCGTGGCCAAGACGGGGTGGAGGATTTGCCACACTGCATTGGTAATTCCGCAATGCATGTACGCTTTCCATCAAAGACGTGGGAGACTTTTACGGGCGTCAAATTGGTGGAAAACTGTTGTCAGTTGTCAGTTTTATTCATTCAAAACAGACAGACGTTTACAGAGTGATGGGCTTTTTATAACTCGACTAAGTTGGGCATTACGTACAGAGAAAACCTTCGTACTCCACTGTTTACTTTTGCGTTCACAAAAAATCTTACACCTGTTCGTCAGCAATTTAGTTTAATAGCTAATTGTTTACATAGATCCATATATGTAAGTAATGGCCAAACAAATAACATCGGTGTTGGTACACAGTGGGCAGGTAACGGCAAGGTTGCTTTTAAAATATAGTTATAGGCGATAAGACGGCATTCAATAAATTCTTCAGTGGGAACAATGCCATCTTAAGTTAACCTGTGGAATGATAGGGCAAAAGCCAAAGGCAAGCGGCATTTTAGCTGTTCATTTTGTCATTACACACAAATTTTCATTAGTTATACTTCTCAACTTTGCTGACTTTCGGAATATATGGATTTATAAAGAGATGGCGATGGTAAAAACAGAAATATGGTTCACTTTTGAGTGTTAACATACAATTCTCTATATTGTGCTGAGAGAAGAATCCATTTTAACTGAAGTGCTGTTTAGATTTGCAGGTAACGAATAGACCAGATACTGTTTACTAAATTTACGTCAGTTTAACCCCTTACACACAAGGTGAATAGGATTAACAATGATGAAGGAAATTATATTTGGTGGAAAATAAGTCCCAAAGATAAACTGGTAACGGTTTACAGCACGACCGCCGTGGATTGGTCACTTTCAACGGGTGGGCAATATTTCCAGGGACGCAATAATATTAGGTTCAAAGAATAATAAGGGAATAACCATCAAATTAAAAAAATTAATTAATGAAGCACCAGGTACAACCCTTTGCTTCGTTAATTACAATTTTGCTGCTGTCGATTTTTATTACACGGTAAACGCATGCGTGGACGGAAATCACTGCGTGGATTGCGACCAGTCCACGGCGACTGTACTGTACACGTATTAGAGGGATACTGTTTTCATATTTTGTTTCATTTAGGTTTTGGCCTGGTAAAAATGATATAATCGGTAGTCGATTTCTTCCAAACAGTTGCATCATTTCAATACCACGTCTAAATTATTATTATTTATTATACGCTAAATGATATTACCGAAAAAATTGCGGAAAGATAGAAATCGTATCCCCAACTGTGACGATATAGACATTTTCACTTTCACGGTATCAATCAAAATGGCGGCTTTCGGGGCATCACTTCAAGGTGAATAGGAGTCAAATTATCACTGGAAAATGGAAATGATCACTTTGTTCTAAAAACGTATAGTGAAAATAAAATCTAGTGCTTTTGAGTGGATACCGGTCATTTCCAGCAATAATTCAATACGTATTCACTTTAAATTGATGCATGAAACCCGCCAACTGAATCAGATCGAAAAACTCTTCCTGTTTCGAGTATCGATCAAATCACTTCCGCGTGTCAATGCGCATCAACTGTTTACTTTTATGCATCAATTTATGCTTGAAACAAGTGGAATTATCGATAGGAATGATCAGATTCTTATAAAAAGGGTATAATAAAAAGACCATCTAGTGTTTTGGAGTGGATACCGAAAATTATCTCACTCGTGATCGAGACAAATGGTGACTTTCTTTCGCGCAAGCGCGCGCGAAAAATAAACATTTCTCTCGGTCACGAGTGAGATAATGTTCGGTATCCACTCAAAACACTAGATATCCTCTATTTGCTGGTGTTCAAAGTCACTTTCAGCATATTTGCCTATATCTTACCTCCAACAAGTATCTGGGAATTTCATTGGTTCAATGTGTGTATAGCACGTGCTGCACATGGCCACATGCCAGATATGACAATATCTTACCTCCTACAAGTATCTGAGAATATAAAACCATACACTACCTGTCAACATCAATATACGCTGACAGCTATGGGCAATCTCCCCTTTGTTCATTGATTATTAAAAATGGCGGCAGCCGATAAACGCTTCAAGTTGAAAGATTGAATGTTGGAAGCCCATATTTGGTCTGAAGTGCTGGTTAGGCGACTTAAAAGGCTTCATATTCTGTGGATGTGTGTGTCTGTGGATGTGTGTCATGTTACTTTCGAAATGAAACTGTTTGGTATGTATGAATTTGCCTTGTAACAATTTATGGGAGAGTGCCTGTAGGCACTCTCCCATAAATTGTAACAAGGCAAAGACACGTGAACAAATTGTGAGAATTCTCTCATTTAATTTTGATTGCTGTTGTTATTAGGTCTGTGCATCGATGCAGCAGTCGGTAAGATATATTCGTTACACAGTTTGTTGGTGGTCTAATATGGTATATATGGTGTCAGTTAATTTCATATTGGACTTCGCTCTCGTCCAATATGCAATTAACTGACACCATATATACCATATTAGGCCACCAACAAACTGTGTAACTAATAATACATGGCTACAAAAACAAGTATAAGTAATATTCCATAGAGGCCACAAACTTTGTTTTGGAGCAGAAATTTTAAAATGTTACACCAAAATTGCTGTGTGTATTCAACATTACGCGATACAACACAGACACCGAGAAATGTGCTTGGTTCACCGCACGTGGAATCCGGCCTGCGTGTAAGAACGTCATGCGAGAACACATGTGATTGGCTCTTATGCATCTGAGTGAGGTTATGACATAAATGAAATTCCTCGATGCAAAACGGTGGGAAGCAAGAATATAAACAGACCGCCGAATGAGTAAAATACTCGCCTCATTCATTTAACCCTTTACCCAACATAACGGAAAAAATCGGCCAGCGTTATTCACAAAAACCAACATATACTTTTCCTTATTTTTTGTCTTAAGACATAGTTTATGACCCCTCATTGGAACGAGCTCGTTCCAATGAGGGGGGTCATAATCTTCTTTTTTTGACCCGAACAATAAAAGTTAGTTTTTCAAGAATTTTGTTTGCAAATGTGGTCTCGATTTCGTGTTAGATAAAGGTTAATTCAAGTTGAATCGTGTTATAAACACAAAACACAACTCGGATAGAGTACAGGGGGATAGGAATTAACCTTCAGCGCTCGTGAAATACAGGGAAAACTCTAACTGGCATCGTTGAGTCAAGTTCCCGTACTCCACACTCGCTGTGGTCTGTCTTAACCCTATACCCATAACGGAAAAACGACTAGCCTTACTCACAAAAAATACCATTCAGTTTTTATTATTTTTTTCATTTGTTGTCTCAGACATACCTCACGCACCCTCATTGAGACGAGCTCATTGAGATCGTTCCAATGAGGGGTCATAAGCTATGGTTTTGATGCAAAAAATGAAAAAAATAGTTATTCAAGAATTTTGTTTGCAAGAGTCATCTTCCTTTCGTATTAGGTAAAGGGTTACTATAATTTAAATCACGATTTTTTTTAATGGCGTTGGTCGATTGCTTTCGTTACTTTAGCTGAAAGATTAACACAGGCGACATAGTCGCCAAAGATCTTGGCACCCTTACATGAAAACTGTCAGATAATACCACACCTGTCGACTCTACCCTTAAAACATTCGAGGAGTTTCTTGGATAACAATAAAAATTATTGCTACATTTATGACATGCCCCATTGTTTCATAAATTATAATTCTGACAGCATTGGATGACATGAGATTTACAAAATGAAAATGAGGTAATGCGCTTGTCGTTTGAAATGATTCACAATAATGTTTGATTGTTAAAAACGGGTCTCCACTATTTAGTATTTTACTTCCTGAACTCAAAATATAGGCACAAGTGTCCTAAAAAACAACACGAAATCACACAACGAGAGTAAAATACTTCGCTAATAAAACAACGAAATCTTGTCTAATCATCCAAAATTATAAATATAGTAGTCTGCAAAATTCAAGTTTATACCCATTCACAGGCGTGTGTCGTTCTGTGTTTATTACACGCCTTCACGTCGAAAAACCCCCAATTATTTGAAGGACTCTCAGCAATTCATTTGACAACTATGACAAAAAAAACACATTTTATCCCAACCAAATTTGCGAGGCGAACCCGTATTACTATTCTTCCACTGAGTTCTAATGTGTTCTATGTGCCGACTGGCACATAGAACACATTGGAACCCAGGAGACGATTTTCAGCTATCGCTAGCGATTCAAATTGTAATTGCGTTGCACAATTTGTAGAAACTTCCAGTGAAATTTCGCTTCCATTTAGAAATAGTCCGTCAACAGTGTTGCTGTAGATCGGGGCTACATAGAACGGGCGTGTAATAAATATAAATACGACCTTATATGCTATTTGAAACAAAATCGTCAGATTGAAGAGATTAATGGATTTGAAGCCGTGATCAGAGAGAGACACGTGACCTTTGAACCCATTATCTACAAAAAGATACACTCAACTGTATTGATGTTTTTGTCAAAATGACTCAAACACGCGGTAGCACCGTGGCTCAGTAGGTAGAGATGCAAGCTGCAAGCCGAGAGGTTCTCGGTCCGAATCCCAGCTGCGGCAACCGCGTTTTGGCCTTGGGCAAGATACTTAATCCCGATTGTCCACGTGGGAGCACAATGGCGTTGTGTGCTAAAGAGTTATTATATTAGGGAACCTGACATTTACTCGCCGTTGCTATGCGGTTCTCTCCGGGTACTCCGGCTACCTCCTCTCGTAAAACTGTCCAACACGAGGTGACGCTGGCTGTCGAAAGTGTCGTTAAACCCCAATAAATAAATACTCAAACATGTCTATTTATTTTCATGCTGATTGTGGTTTTATATATTTGATATATTTGTTGTACAGTTCCTCAGTTGATCGTTCCCGTCGTTGTTTACCGGACCCTATTATACCAGTAATGGAAGGCGTGGTGGTGTTGCGGTAACCGGTTCTCGTCAGATCACCTAAGTGAAGCAACGTCGAGCGCGGTTAGTAGTTAGATGGGTCACCATTTCAGCGACTGATTCGCGCTCCCGCGTTGTGTCCTTGGGCAAGGCACTTAACCCCGATTGCCTATATGGGGGCACGATGACGCCGTGTACTAAGGCGTACTGCACGTCAATGGTGCACATGTCTTCAACCAATCTAACTCTGTCTGTGCCGCGGTGCAGAGTTCAAAGTTACGATGTTGGAGAGCTGTCAGCTGCCAGTCGTTGCTCGGTGGTTCTCTCCAGGTACTCCGGCTTCCTCAAACCGTAAAATTGTCACCGACATGATATTACCCTGGCTGTTAAAATGTCGTTAATCCCTAATAAATAAATAGATAAATAAATAAATAAATAATGACTTGGTTATCACTGTCAACCAGTACTGAGCTACTTCCAAAGTTCCTAAAAAAATTGAGAATGTTTTAACAGCCACACGGACTAGCAAACGTATAAGGTACAGTCTAAACTGTTGTTTTTTTTCGATGACCTGGCCTGAAACAAAATTACCCGTAATTTATGACAAGCTCACCCCAAGTATCACATAACTGTTTGGCCATTTTGACGAAATATGGGTATAATTAATTAATTTATTAGTGCTGACGCCACTTCAGCAGCTATGGTTATATCCTGGCTAGAAAACGGTGGAAAATAAAAATGCCATTGTGAGTTACGAAGTAAAATGATTAAAATTAGGAAATAATTAGAATACAATGTTAGTCCAGGCACATTAGACATAAAAATAAGAAAGTAAGGAAAAAAATCGGAGAAAGCTGATTTTTTTATATGTTTCCGGGACACACATTGCGGATAAAGTGTGAAAAGTCCCCGCGAATCCGAGTTGACCTTTTTTAGTTATAGCGTTTTTTTTTTGATGAAAAAAAAAAATTTAAAAAAAATTTGACCCAGCTCCATATTTCTCATTCTTATTCGCCTTAGTAGGGTGAGAATCATAAATATCCTGCTGAATTATATTGAGAATACATATCCCCAACAGAAAATGCCAACTTTGTACCAATCCTCACACTCAATGGTGAAATATTCACGAAAATGTACAAAATTACGAAAAAAAAATTATTGTTTTCATACACACAACGGTACACAACGTCCATTAAATCAAATCTACGACTACTTTGGGAGTTAAATTATATATAAAAAATTGCAGAAAAGCAGTGGCTTTATAATGATATATAACAATAGTCATTTATTCCATAATGAACTGGTGAAACGTGTGAAATATTAACCATACCCCCTAAACTCAAATTCAAACGGCATCGACTTTTCTCATTCAAATACCGTATTATAGCATCATTGTTTCAATTTCCATGTTCGATTAAATCACATAATGTGGTGTTCGCCTACACTCAAAGATGTTTCTGGCATTTCTAGATGTGAAAAAAGCGTACGACCGAGTGTGGAGGGAAGGTATGTGGCGAAAGCTCGAGGGCATCAGACTGGGGGGTGACTTTGTGGGAATCATGAAAGCACTGTATACAGATGTGCAAAGCCATCTCTGTCTAGGGAGTATCACTACAAAACGAGTCCCTATGGATATAGGCCTCAAGCAGGGGTGTATCTTTTCACCGATTTTGTTTGCATTGTATGTTAAAGATTTAGGGGACGAACTAATTCAGAGTGCGGAGGGGGTAAATGTTGGAGACATAAAGATACCAGGCTTATTCTTTGCGGACGACATGGTGTTAATGTCTAGAACTGAACAGGGGCTAGAGAAACTGCTGGAAATTGTTGGTAGATATGGGAACACTTGGCGGCTCGAACTAAATGAAAATAAAAGCAAGGTAATACCCGTTGGACGCAAGGTAGATATGACGAAGAGATGGAGAGTGGGGGAGTTCTCAATCCCCGAAGGGGAAAGCAAACAAATCACTGTAGGAGAAACGGGAGAGTATGAGTATCTAGGGGTAAGCATAAATATAGCGGGAAGAGGGGTGTACAGAAATTACTCAGCCAAACTGATTCTGAAGGGGAAAAGAATTCTGAACCAACTAAAACTTTTAGGGAAAAATAGTTTCAATAAGGTCTTTGTGGGGAAAACACTGTAGGAGAGGGTGGGTTTACCAAGTATAACGTATGGCACGGACGTGATTCCATTAAACCAAACCGTTATTAAGAAGTTGGAAAGTACTCAGAATGATGCCGGCAGATGGATAACAGGGTCGAGTAATGCTGCAGCTTTGGAAGCAGTAAGGGGGGAGCTTGGGTGGATGAAAATCAAGGACAGGGTAGATTTGGGAAAACTGTGTTACTTTAACTACTTGGGAAACCTGCCTGACAACCGGTGGTGCAAATTGATGCTCGATACCATTTGGAATTCTAATATAGAAACGGGGTGGTCAAAACATGTGAGGGAACTAATGGACAATTACTCTATAGAGGTCACAAACATAGAAGTAGGAATGAAAGAAGGCAAAAGGTTTGTCAAAGAGAGAGTCATGGAAGATTGCAATCGAAACTGGCGAGCAGGGGTTAGCGTGAAAAGATCACTGCAGGGGTTACAATATAAAGAAAAGCCAGCTTTTGAGAAGTACCTAGTTGGCACCTTTGGAGGGTCACTGCTGTTCAAACTGAGATCAAGATCACTGGAGCTTCGGGGAAAAATTGGGAGAGATGGGGAAAAGGGATGCCAAATGTGCCACTCTGGAGTAGTGGAGACCCTGGAACATTTTCTCTTGGAATGCCCCCAGTATATACCTCATAGAATAAAATTTACTGGAAGAATAATGCAGAAGTGGGGTGAAGAAACAAAGGATAGATGGCTGAAGGGGGACACGAGGGAGAGGGTAGGAATGCTTATTGAAGAAATTGGAAAAGAGGAAGTGAGGGACACTATTAAGCAGTTTATATCTGAATGCTGGGAGGAGAGGAGGGGAAGAGGGGCTGGGGTGCAGGGGGAATGATGGCCTTCTCTTATGAGGACAGCGACAAATCAGCGGCTGGCCAAAGAGTTATTATTATTATGTAATGTGTGCACGCCCTTGATGTGTATATATCAAAGCAGTGGAGATTGTGTCTTCGTCAGATAAGTTGACAAAAGTTTTCGTTAGACTCGGCGGCTTCCATATGATTATGTCATATTTAGGGGCAATTGGTTCGATCATGGCTGGTAGCGGCTTGGATGAACTTTGGGGGACTGTTTATGCTGGTGGGTCAATCCATCATTTGATCAGTGGTCATGCATATTCAAGAGCAGTTCGTGCCCATTTGCTAACACAAATTGCCATTACAAAACTTGTGTTTGAAGAAAGCCGAACACTAGATAATATAGACTGCACAGAAGTCAATGAAATATTCTGTGGACTTGCCAGAGGTGACTGTACAACAGCTGACGCTGTCAATCAAGAAAGTGTCAACCATCTACTGTCAAAATTACACGAACTGCTCCAGAATGCGTCCGTAGGACGCACAGGAAAGCTTTGGGTACAATACTACGAGCAAATAGGTCTTCTCCAGTTGTTCTTGAGAGCAGAGCGCACAGGCGACTGGGAACTCCACACATATTGTGTTCGCAATATGATTCCAGTATTTCACGCAGGTGATCATTTTGCATACGCAAAAAGTTCTCATCTCTATTTGCAGCAGATGAATGAGCTAACAGAAATAATGCAACAGGATGATTGGAAGTTGTTCACTGAGAAAGGTTACTTTACCATAAGGCGCTCAGATAAATTCTGGGACGGGATATATTCTGATCAGACCATAGAGCAGTGTTTAATGAGCATGTTCAAGCTCCCTGGTGGTCTCACACATGGCAGGGGAATAACCGATAGCACTGTTGCGAAATGGGTACATGGACTACCTCTTTGCCTTCCGATATGTAATGCTCTCGAAAATTTTGTTCATGTTCACACTGGTCATGGCGAACAACATCGGGATCTCCGTCAAAGTTCACAATTGACTGATGCCAATGATATCACCAAATTATTGAACTGGCTCAGAGTGCATTCCCCCTTTCAGAATAGAGATCCACTACAATTAGTCTCTATAGCGACCGGGCTTGTGGCCGACGAAACTGTGAACTGTGATCAAGTTCGCAAAATTGGTGAATGTTGCGTATCGAATGTTGTAAGCAAAACGTTCAACAGCATCAAACTACGACGTGTTGACACTGTGAAGTCTTTCGCATCGATGGCAAATAGCATCAAAGTCCGTGGAAGTAAGGTAATGATTGACCCCACAATTCTGTTCAACCGCATCACATGTGTTATTCAGTCACAAGCAGAGATGGAAGAGTATCTCAAATATGAACTCGCCCCGAAACCACCAGCATTGTTTGATTCTGCTGGAATGAGGAAGACACAGAAAAGCACGCTCGGTAAGATCCTCAAAACATACGGTTCCGAGCAAACTAAAATCCCAGAACATTCTCTGTTTGTTGTAGATGGTGGATGTTTATTGAGGGCAGTTGTATGGCCTAAACAGTCGTCATATAAGGACATATGTACATCATATTCCAATTATCTAGTGAGACATTTTGGGGCGAACGTCGTGGTTGTTTTTGCTGGTTATGCTTGTACAATGTCGACAAAGGGCATGGAACAAGCCCGTAGATCTAAAGACAGGTATTCCATTGATATCAATATCTCACCCGAGTTACCAGCCACAACACCCCAATCCGATTTCCTTGCAAATGCCAAGAACAAAACCCAACTGATCGATCTTCTAATGCAGGAGCTATCTGCTATCAATATTCAGTCCAAGCAGGCCGAGGCTGATGCTGATGTACTGATAGCCGAAATTGCACTTGACATCGCTCAAGATGACAACAATGTTGTCGTTGTGGGAACAGACACGGACTTGTTAGTCATTCTTACCTCTCGAGTTCAACCGGGATGTAATATTCACATGATGTATTCCATTACCCCAAACTTACTAGTTTCAGTTAGTGAAATAGCAACCAAAATGGGTGACCATAGAAGCAACCTCCTTGTAGCACATTCTATAAGTGGTTGTGACACTACTTCTGCACTCTTTCGAGTTGGTAAGAAGAAAGTATCCAGTACAATTGTCTCCGATGTTACTAGCGACTCACAACAGTATGTCAACACAATTTTGGCGGATGACAGTACACTAAGTGCAGTAGCCGCTGCCGGGGAACAATTTTTCCTGATCTTATACGGGAGTAAAACTGTTTCCTCTCTCGACCAATATAGATATGTCACTTACAAGCGTTATGTAGCAAAATCTAAACTGAATAAACCCATCGACCTAGCCTCACTCCCACCAAGCAGACTGCAGCCACAAAGCCATGTGCCCCCGATAACCTACTGAATCTGATCAGTTGTGGTTGCAAGAGTGCTTGTACAAAAAGGTGTGGGTGTAAGAAGGCAGGACTCTCTTGCTCAGGTTTGTGTAATTGCAGTTCGGATTCTTGTAACAACCACAGAAACACTGTCCTGTCGGAAATTTCTGAGTTCGATGAATAATATGTATATAGGTCATGTCATTTCTGTATATAGCGTTGATAATAGTCAATGTAACTTAATCCATGTTGATTGATTTGTACATTCTGTAAATATTATTTATTGATTTTTGTACATTCTGTAAATATTATTTATTGATCTAATGCTGCCAGACACAGACGTGTCTGTTCTCATGCTGACGAATTTTATGCCAAAAGGGGAACTCGGCCAGAAGAAGAGGGGGTCTTCCATAATGTCTATTTTGTAAGCAATGATAAAAGTCTTCAAATGGTGGTGGATTTTTTATCGTCTGTCCAACTAACATCCCGTTCTGTACTACGACCCTTTGGACAAATCCGTTAGGAAAATCGTCATTTTGTGCGTAAATCCGATACTTTTTTGTGAATTTTCAATAATTTTTCGCAGAAATTGTCACAGAATGCACATTTTCCTCTAGGTAAATGTATATTAGACATTATGTAGCTCGACATACGCATAAACAAAAAATACAGTTGGATCAATTCGAGGTTACAAAGTTCGTGCGATTTTTTTTGATTTTTTTCAAACGCGTTTTCGAAAAAAGGCTGTAGAAAAAAAAGCTCAACTGGGATTTTAGGGGACTTTTGTCTAATCGTTCAGTGACATGTACTCGACATTCCCTGAAAAAATCAGCTTTCTCCGATTTTTTTCCCTAGTGAAACCTAATGTTCTTGGGCTATGTCTAAGAAGGAGTAGTTTGAGTATTGACAAGAGATGATGCTAGTACAGGGCTATCCTTATAAATCAATCTGGGGATTTGAAACATGAGTCTAGTTTAAAAGAATAAGTACAATTTTAAAATTTATTTAAAAGGTTGATTAATTTTAGAAATGATAAAATTTTGTGCGGGCTCGTGTGATAAAATATATCTCTTAGAGATACAGCTGTGAAATACTGCCCTCTGACATGATTAAAATCGGTGCAATGTAAACGAATGAGCTCCACTGACAACACTTGCTGGCAAGGAACACACTCTGGTCGCATAATACTTTTCTACAATGGTTACTGGACGAGTAGTGATAAACAATATTTGGTCGAAAGCGATAGGGCTTGTTATTTGTCGTTGGATCCCAATCCGCCTTCCACAAAGGTCTGATATATTTATTGATATGGGGTTTAAAATCAGTGAAAGGAATTTTAAAATCGGTGAAAGGCTTGGTTAAAGGCTATTTTCTGGACTGTCTGCCCTGGAGTTACCGGAGATACCAAGATGCCCAGGTAATCAACAAATCACAATATTATATCGACCAGACAAGAGAGTATTCAACTTCTCACGAAGTTCCAAAATGAGAGGATTCTTCATCTTGGGGTTGAGGAAACGATAAGTGAAAAGATATGAAACGCAGGTACGTGTCTCTTAGCAAGGTTTAAATAACTCTTTGTAGCGAGTTCATGTGCTCACGAATAAGCATATAAATCTGTAAATTTGGATTGGACTTCAACACTATCAGATAATAGTTAACCATTTCAACAATGGCGTCATGGATGGTATCGCCGACTAATTACTATCTACTACGAAATAAGCGATTTCCATTCTGATAAGTGAAAAGATATAAAACGCAGGTACGTGTCTCTTAGCAAGGTTTCAATAACTCTTTGTAGCGAGTTCATGTGTTCACGAATAAGCATATAAATCTGTAAATTTGGACTGGACTTCAACACTATCAGATAATAATTAACCATTTCAACAATGGCGTCATGGATGGTATCGCCGACTAATTACTGTCTACTACGAAATAAGTGATTTCCATTCTACATTTATGGGGTGGTTCTGTAGAGCGGTAGAGCGGTAGAATTAAATGATTACTGATCCACACTTCCGGTTTACTTTTTATTGAATCGACTTCTTGCCCACTGTCAAATTTGTCTTCACGCAAAAATATTATGCTTATCGGTTTGAAAGGGTTAAGGAAGTCGGATTTTCAGGATTATCATCCCAAAACGAGGCCTGAGATGAAAGGTTAAATGCCCTCTATGTACTAGTCTAGTAGGTAGACACAAAAATGCCCGAAAATGTAATTCAAAGCTATTATCATTTAAGTGGCGAGGTACAGTGGGACGCGCCACATTGTCAATACATTAGTTTATTGTAAGTTTTTTTTTTAAATACAGTCTGACATCGTAATGCATTCTTACAAAGTGTATCATTCTATACCTCGTGTGCGTTTATACCTATCAATATTGGAATTCATTAATTATATCAATTAAATCACCTTTCAATGGTAAATAACTTCTTTTGTTGCTTTGAAATGGAAGCTAATGTCCCCATTGACAATGGTGCTTTCGTACGATAGTAAGAACATACTCAGTCTTGCAGAAGAAAACACTCCGCTTTATTCACGCTCGTTGCAGTAAAAGGTTGTAATTAACCCCTTTGGAACAGAGAGACCGCTTTTCCGGCCTAAAAATATGATACTTTATTATTTCATTAAGTATAGGAGAGATAATAAGTGAATGTGTGAATAGATCAATCAATATTTTCAACGTGCAGCGCCAAGGCTGCACGTTGAAAATATTAATTGGTCTACCCCCAAATAATGCACACGGACTCTTCTAATTGCTGCCATTGATGTAACATGGAAGATTCCTCCAGGGTTCAAAGGGGTAATGTACTGAAACGAAAGAATATGGTCTAGAACCAGTGTGATACAATACCTCGTGACATGCCCTGGAATCGTGATGGGTTTGTAGCGTACTCTAGCCTTCGGTTCCCCATAATAAAAAAACGTATGGCTTCAAACAAATCGTTTGAATGGTTGACAATATGGACCGTAAAACAGGCTCGGTTCCGTATTATTAGTTACACAGTTTGTTAGTGACCTTACATGGTTGATAGTGCGAGGCCGCCAAGTTCGAGAGTAATACGAAATTAAATGACAAAAATTATGTAACGAATATATCTAACCGAATACTTGTTCCACTCAACCAGTAACAGCAATGGATGATGGATAATAGATTCACACTTGTTTAATGGACATATGTTATCGTCTGCCACCATTTCGATAGTTGAATAAACAAATGGGAGATCACTCCGACTGTTAGTGGTGTATAGATAAAAACCCACTGTGTACGGCATATACAACATCTACACATGACGTAAAATACCCAATGAACTTATCTGAAATGTGTCCGATTAAATATATAGGTAGGTCGCCGGTTCGACCCAGACTTTTACTTCGCGGTGGTGTCACGTAATGCAAGGGGAATACCCGGGCATGGCATTTTTAGGCGGCGCCGAGATGTATACTATTAAAAACACAGTAGGGGATATTTAATAAAAATGAGATATATGAAGAAACATATTTATATTTTCATCAAAAAGACAGTTGAGGCATTGCACTGTGACATCTAGTGAATAATGTCAGCGATAGATGGGTGTCTGACAAGCACACATTCCACGCACAGAGCTGTAGAAGACATGGACGGTCAGTCAGAGAATTTACCACACTCAGTCCAAGATCTCAATAGCTTGTAAATCCTCCTCGGTTCGCGAGACAAGCGCGGATCCGACGTGGCATACTCCTCACCAAACGTCCAATATCAGGTTGACTGATGTTATTCCATTCTTCCTGCAGTGCAGCGGTGAGTTCCGGGACATTGGTAGAGGGCTGTTCGCGTTGTCGTAGGCGCCTGCCAAGCATATCCCAGACATGCTCGATTGGCGAAAGGTCTGGACTTAGTGCTGGCCAAGGCAATGTAGTGATGTTCTGTTCCTGGAGGAACTCTGTAGCGACACGGGCCCCGTGGGCTCTTGCATTGTCATCTTGGAAAATGAATCGACGGCCGTGACGTCGCGCAAATGGCACCACATGAGCTGCTAACATGTTGTTACGGTAGTACTGCCCTGTGACACGCCCTTAGATGACATGTAATTCTGTTCTGCTTGTCATGGTTATGCCTCACCATACCATAACCGATCCACCACCAAAACGATGGTGTTGCCTAACGGTTACGTCATGGTATCGTTCGTTCCGCCGCCGCCACACTCTGTTTCGCCTGTCGTGGAAGTCGAGAGTGAACCTCGATTCATCGGAAGACATGACGTTGTTCCACCGACGATTGTCCCAGCGCTGTCGTACTCCACACCAATTACGGCTTGCTGCGTTGTGACGTTCAGTCAAACATGGAATTATTCGAGGTCGTCGAGAGTACAAATTCCAGTTGTGTAGACGATTTCGGATATTCTTACCACTGACTTGCACATCTGTCGCTCGGTGCAGCTGCTGTCCAATTTCTGAGGCACTTTGGTGGCGGTCGGTTAGGTAATCCTGCTTAGCAGTTGTCGCCCTCGGACGACCTGACCGACGTCTGTCATCAACATTGCCTGTCTGACGGTAGCGTGATCACAACCTGCTAATCAGCGATTGAGTAACGTGGAGACTTTGAGTTACTGGGGTCTGTCTGTTGAACCACTGCAGTCTGCCAGCTTCCAACATACCAACGGAACGTAAACGTTCGTCACGTGTCAGTCTTTGCATACCTCAAATGTTACGTTTCGACCAGAAACTATTGATGAACGAGTTTATACCAAGAAATGAACGATGAGAAAGCCCGTCCAGTACAGATGAAAATTTCAAAACATACCCCACAGACATTAGCGCGGTGCTCCTGCGAAAAACCTGCACGAAGTTTTCTTGGGCCGGTGGCATTCATGATCCACACTAAACTTGGTAACATATTGATGTGTCTAATCACGCGTATCCAATACCATTTGCCGAAAATATCCCCTACTTTTTTAGTATTCTATGAGACTTTTTCAAAAGTAGACCACGACCTTTTTCTTTGGGTTTTTATGCCCAATTATTTCGAAGCAGACATGGCAAATATGTGCGTCTGTAAGGAGATGATGTCTCTGCATCCTGGAATTTTTCCTTGACTACCTGAAAATATTGATGGAATAGAGTGACCTCTGACGACACTTTTAGTTTGTATAATAGCTTGTCTTTTCTATTTTTTCCTTTGTTTTAATTATTTGCATCTGTTTAGAGAAAATGTGTCCATTGTATATGCTTATGTCAGTGAATATATGCCTGAGATAAAAAGGAAATAAAATGAGAGGGAAAAAGATATAGGTAGGTTCTACTGGAGGCCCCGGTGTAATACAACAACTGAGAGCTGTTGTATTACTCCTGGTCGCCCAATAACGAGAATGCCCTCAGTAAAATTATCGTCTCTTATTGATGGTGATGGTGGGATGGGGAGGGTTGGGAGGTTCTCACAGTTTTTAAAAAATATTAAATATGAATCTCTAGATGGAAGAGCTGGATCCAGCTGTCCGCTCTCGTAAAAATACATAAGACTTTTGCACGACATCGAATAACTCCGATGCCGTGTTACTATCTCTAATGCCGTTGCTTTACATTTGAAGAGTCTGTAATCTTTGAGGTCATTATTTGAGCAAATTACCACAGTTGAGAGGCTAACTGATAAAGGAAAAACTATCCAAATATACTCTTCAAAAAAGAAACACAAAACGGGTATAGTCACGATAACATGGCAAATTTTGGAGGAAAAGTGATGAAGTGTGGCTGTAGATATGATTAACGACAAATCGTGGTGGTCTAAACATTATGTAACATTTTGGACAATGGGGCATAATTTTTGCCACCGTTTTCCCCAAAATGTTGGAAATTAACAATACAAAGTTTCCACTGAGTGAATACCTGATCATGAAGTTGCAAAATGCCGCGTTTGACCGAAGTTCAGAGAAATAATGCAGTGGCCGCTTGGAAAAAGGCGAATCAGCTTCGAATGTAGCGAGAGTGTTCAATGTATCCCCGAGCACCATCACACGCCTATGGAACCGCTACCAAACCCAGGAGACAACGCAGGACCGTCCAAGACCCGGGAGACCCCGTGTGACTACCTCAGCTCAGAATCGATAAATCCAGTTACGTCATTTATGGGAGAGAACAACCAAAGCGACATCTACAGCGTCAATGCTACCAGGTCGGCGGAGGATTTCAGATTAGACCGTTCTCAACCGTCTACACGAGGCAGGTCTGCGTGCTAGACGGCCAGTTCGTGGCGTCATTTTGACGGCCCAGCATCGTCGACTGCGACTTCAATGGTGTCAGATGAACAGGGCATAGCCTCATCAGAGATGGAGAACGGTATGGTTCAGTGACGTGTCACGTTTCCTTCTTCGCCGAGTTGATGGACGATGCCGAGTGTACAGACGTCGTGGAGAACGTTTTGCGCGTAGCTGCGTTCGGGAGGTGGACAGATTTGGTGGTGGTAGCGTTATGATGTGGGCAGCCATCTCACAACCTGGTAGAACTGACCTCGTCCATGACAATTGTTACTTGACGGCTCAGAGGTACAGTGATTAAATTTTTCAGCCACACGTGCTCCCCATTAAGCAGAATGCCAACGCCATTTTCCAGCATGGCAACGCCCGACCGCACACAGCAAGGCTCTCGACAGCTTATTTACAGGATAACAACATTGAAGTCCTGCCCTGGCCTTCCAGATCGCCAGATTTGAACCCAATCGAATATCTATGGGATCAACTGGATCGACGTGTGCGACAACGTCAGCCACAACCTCAGACGTTACCGCAGTTGGCGCAAGCGTTGCAGGAAGAGTGGGCCGCCATACCTGAAGCTTCCATCCGGAATTTGATTGTTTCAATGAACAGAAGGTGCCAAGCAGTTTTGGACTCAGATGGCGAGCACACTAGATATTGAGTTTGGATGACGCCGACTCGTGACATTAACGTCTGAAACGTCTCAATTTGTGCTCCATTCATCCATTAAAACTTTGATTATGAATTGATTTCGTTCTCTATCCCATTATACCATAACGCAGTAACGTGCCTCAGCACAGAAAATCCATTTTGCGTTTCTGTTTTTTTAAACAGTATATGTTAATTCTACAAGATTATAGCTGTCGCTGTAACAGGCGTACGATGGAATCCTGTCTTGCCTCTGTTTATCTCTCAGGGGCCTCCTCCCAAACTCCCCCGATTGAATTTTGAAAGCACCCAGAACGGATTTGGAGTGTATTTCACCTTTACTTCGAGATTAAATCATTGGAAAATAATTGAGAGACGAACCTGGGAGGGTAATTGTCTGTCCAGTCTCGCCCCGTGGTCCGATGGCAAGGAAAGGAGACTGCTGCCCCCCCCCCCCCCCCCCCCCGCCCATCTACCACCGTGCTTCTGGTGGCCTTGGACTGGCACGAAGGATACTGAGTTATCGCGACTTGCACCTCAACAATTTTTCTTGGATCGTCAAAATATACTTTATTCGTACACCCCTTTTTGGCTGGAATATGCAATCACTCATCATTATCTCATCCCCGTGAAGTAAATGGTGTTTGAATCAACACCAATAATCTACTGTATGTTTTATTTTGAACAGTATATTGCCGGCTGAGTGTCATTGTTACTGCAATCAAATTTGCTGTATTGGCCATAAGTGGATTAGCTCACACCTGACGACGCATTTCTTGTTGATTTGGAAATACTTTAGTATCGCCGCACTTTGATGATACAAACGTTTCAATAACTTTGACATGCCATGTACAACTGCACTGTAATCGCTGTGAGCATGTTAGTGCATGATCAAACTGAAGTAGTTTGCCATGTGTTGAAGTGGTGCACTGCAGTTTAGTTATTGTATTGGTTGAATTGATAAAATACTTAGGAGTGTATACATAAACTGAATAGACCTTTGCTCAAGGCAGATTCCACACAACCCTCACCCTTCACTGAAAGCTTTATTGAATAATCTAATCTGAATCATATCGAGAAACACTCTTAGCAAAATATATTATTTAGGCCAAAAAGTTAAACATCTGTTTCTCTAGCTTTCCCGCATGGTCGTTTTGGATGCCTAATGCTCTCTTTTTATAACCAATGCAAAGATAAAAAAATAAAAATTAAATGGTTTATGTCTGATATTTTACCCAAGTTAATAAAATTGATAAATTTGTCCCTTGAGTGCAACAAGGCTTTGCAATGCTTTAGCATTGCAAAGCCTTCTTGCACTCAAGGGACGAACTAAACAACCACCCATGCTATTTTCTAGATTATGAGGCCAAAAACATAAAACAAACAAAGAAATGAACATTTGATGGCAAAGAAATAATTACAAAAATAAAAAATAAAATAAAAACCAACCGCCCACATGCAATTTTACAAAAAAATGTCCTGAGAAACAGAAGATCTACTTTGTGGGACCTTATTGTTAATTTATAATTTGTTTCGAACACACTAACATCGAACGTGCTTACTCGTGTAAAAATACATATTATCCCCATAATTATAATAATGTCTATAATCTGAGAAATGACAAATCTGTCTCAATTGTGTTGGATCTAGAAGAAACACAGGCTTAAGGTGAAGTGTATTCACCTGAACTGAGTACCAAACAATACATAAGGACTAAAAAAAGTTAAAACTCTGTTTCTCAGGCCCCGGCATGGTCGTTATGGCTGCCGCGTGCTCTATTTTTACAGCCAATGCAAACTTAAAAAAACTATAAATTAAATGGGTTATGTCAGATATTTTACCCAAGTTAATAAAATTAATCAATTTGTCCTTTGAGAGCAACAAGGCTTTGCAATGCTTCAGCATTTCAAAGCCTTCTTGTAGTCAAGGGACGAAATACACCATCATCCATGCTATTATGTTGATTATGAGGCTTAGACATAAAACACACCAAGCACACGAACTTCTGATGGCGAAGAAAAATTACAAAAATAAAATGAAAAACAGCCCACCCACATGCAGTTTTACAAAAATGGCCTGAGAAACAAAAGATCTACTTTGGGGGCCTAAACAGTTTTTAAACACTCCTACCAAGATTTCGGTCTTCCGAAGACCTTCACCAGGGTACTACAAGTATAAATGAAAGTGTCAATGACACTGTAGCTCAGCTTGACAAATTTGAACGTGGTAAGTTATAAGTGAAATGGCAAAACTGAAGATCATTGGTACCGATGTTATTTGGGGAAATTTCATCATAACAGCAGTTTTGACGGACGTGGAAGAAAATCGATAGCTCCCATCTAGAGGTCATCCCAAACAAACACACTAAGTTTCCAAGCGATTCAATCATGAATGTGCCCTGCAGGGTGTGTCAAAGGGAAATATTGGTGCATAATGGCACTAAGTTCATCAAAGGTTGTTGCCAATGGCAACATTTTTGGGCGGACAAGGATGAAAATCAACAGTTCCTATCTAGAGGCCACCCTAAACACGCATACCAAGTTTCAATGTAATCTGATCATAAATGTGCCCTGCAGTGTGTGCCAAATGGAAATATTGAGGCATAACTGCACTACGTTCATCAAAGGTCGTTGCCAATGGCAACATTTTTTGACAGACAAGGAAGAAAATAAATAGCTGCTATCTAGAGGTCACCCCAAACAAGCATACCAAGTTTCTAAGTGATCCGATCATAAATGTGCCCTGTAAGGTGTGCCAAAGGGAAATATTGAGGTCTGACTAAACTAAGTTCAAAGGTCGTTGCCAGCTGAACATATTTTGACGGAAATGGAAGAAAAACGATAGCTCCCATCTAGAGATCACCCCTAAAAAGCACACCATATTTCAACAACATCTGATTATAAATGTGCACAGCAGGATGTGCCAAAGGGAAATATTGATGCATAACGGCACTAGATGCAATGAAGGCTATTGCCAGCGGCACCATTTTTTAATGGAAATCAAAGAAAATCAATAGCACCCATTTAGAGGTAACCTCAAACAAGCATAGCTAGTTTCAAACCTATATGATCATAAAGGTGCCCTGTAGGGCGTGCCAAAGGAATATATTGATGTCTGACTTAACTAAGTTCAAAGGTCATCGCCGGCGGCAACATTTTTTGACGGAAATGGAAGAAAATCGATAGCTCCCATCTAGAGATTAATAGAGATCACGCCAAACAAGCATGCCGGATTTCAAAGCAATCCGATCATAAATGTGACCTGTGGGGTGTGTCAAAGGGAAATATTGAGGTCTTACTAAACTAAGTTCAAAGAAGATTGCCAGCGGCAACATTATTTGACAGAAATGGCAGAAAATTGATAGCTCCCATTTAGAGGTCAACCCACACAAGCATAGCAAGTTTCAAACCTATCTGATCATAAAGGTGCCCTGTAGGGCGTGCCAAAGGAATATATTGATGTCTGACTTAACTAAGTTCAAAGGTCATTGCCGGCGGCAACATTTTTTGACGGAAATGGAAGAAAATCGATAGCTCCCATCTGGAGGTAACCCAAACAAGCACACCAGGTTTCAATGCAATCCGATCATAAATGTTCCCTGTGGGGTGTGCCAAAGGGAAATAATGAGGCCTGACTAAACTAAGTTCAAAGGTCGTTGCCAGCTGCAATATGTTTTGCTGGGAATAGAAGAAAATCGATAGCTCCCATCTAGAGGTCACCCCAAACAAGCACACCAAATCTCAGAGTGATGCGGTCACAAATGTGCACTGCAGGGTGCGCCAAAAGGGAAGCATAACTGCACTAAATTCATCGAAGGTCGTTGGCAGCGGCAACATTTTGTGACAGAAATTGAAGAAAATCGATAGCTCCCATCTAGAGGTAACCCCAAGCAAGCATACCAAGTTTCAAACCGATCTGATTATAAATCTGCCCTGTAGGGCGTGCCAAAGGAATATATTGGTGCCTGACTAAACAAAGTTCAAAGGTTGTTGCCAGGGGCAATATTTTTTGATGGAAATTGAAGAACATAGATAGCTCCCATCTAGAGATCAATAGAGATCACCCCAAACAAGCATGCCAGATTTCAAAGCAATCCGATCATAAATGTGACCTGTAGGGTGTGCCAAAGGGAAATATTGAGGTCTTAATAAACTAAGTTCAAAGAAGATCGCCAGCGACAACATTATTTGACGAAAATGGCAGAAAATTGATAGCTCCCATTTAGAGGTCACCCCACACAAGCGTACCAAGTTTCAAAGCAATCTAATCATAAATGCGACCTGTGCGGTGTGGCAAAGGAAATTGTGAACGTACGTACGTTGGTACGCCGACGGACGAGAAGTGGTGGCAATAGCTCAGCTTGACTTTGTCAAGCTGAGCTAAATATAAAATAAACGCACAGTGTTTTCAAGCAAAACATTATTCTACGAGTTTGATTAAGAATGAAACCGACGAGCCTCTGGCGAGTCGGTTTCATTCTTTATCCTACGAGTAGAATAAATTTTTTACTTGAAAACACTACGCGTTTATTTTGTTTATGCCATAAATCATTTACTGGGTAGTTGCGGCGAAATCGTGCTGTTACTCTCTGCAAAACACTGCGAGAAGTGAGGAGCACATTGGTCCAAATGGATCAACAAGCAAAACTGCCAAAAATAAACAAGGCGCAGTGATACATTTCTATCTAAAAATAATTCCCCTATAAACTTGAGCTAAAGTTGCAAAAATACTTTATTAAATGAACAATGTTTATCTTTCTTAATTTCGTTGTTTATTGTTGTTTTTTCGTCTACGATTCAAGTTGAGTTTTATAAACAAAGCAGACATGCATTTGTTTATTTACACTTTCCTAATTTAGAAAATGAAACATCACTCATCATGCCCCTGCCTTTCAAAATCGAACTTGTCTGCTTTTCAATGCTTGGTTTCGATTGATTTACTTTGTGTTTTCTTTGTTAATTGTTGTTCGTTTTATTGTTAGACAGAGTTGAAATGTGTCATATATTCTAAAACTAAACATTTCAGCGACCGTTAACGTTTGATAAACGTCGGTTCATTTTGTCTCACACAAACGTAAAACAGGTCATGACAACACGAATGCGGTGGAGGTCAGGGGTCAACAAGTCCGTCTCTACTATAGGAATAAATTCTTTCAGTGTTAAACCTACGGGAAAAATTATCACCCTACTAGCAGCTGCTACTAGGTGAATAAAGCAAAAATTTACCCGAGACTTTTATTGTTCGAATAAAAATTCATTTATGGGATAAAAAACAAACACGCAAACTACTGGATTAAAACTGAGCCGGTTTCCAGAGAACATTTTGGATAGAACAGGTTTGTAGATACAGACCCCCCCCCCTCCCCCCCTCCCCCCCCCCCCAGTCTCAACAGATCTTCCAGTACTTTCTCGAGAGTTTTCTAAGGATAGTAAACTCACATCAAGCCCAAACGGGAGCAAATAGTCAGAGACAAAGGAGTAGGGTATTGGTGATATATTGATTTTTCTCCAGTAGCATTTTCCTTTTATTACTTTTCGTTTTTTCAACGGTTTTTTTTTTTTTCTGACTCCATATCGTTGTAGACAGAAGGAAATTTCCACACTACAAGTTCGTCTCTCAATTCTTATCTATCGTTTTTTGTGTGTTTGTTTTTTAGTCTTGTTATACCCCGATGAAGGTCTTCGGTGGAGTGAAAGCTTGGAGTGTTTATGTGCCGTTTGATGTTTATTTCAGATGAATCATCTCCATTATGTTTGTGTACAAAATGTTGTATCAGAGTCGAGCTCTTGTTTATAAGGCAATACCTCGACGAGTCGTGTTAAAACCCTTTGAACCCCAGCGGCCGCTTTTCCGGCCAGGAACATGATACGCCATAACGTCATTATATAGGACGGTTGTTCAGTAAATGCGCGGGGTAGTCCACTTCAATATTTTCAACGTGCAGCCCATAGGCCGCACGCTGAAAATATTAATTGATCTACCCCAAATAATGATTATGGACTCTTCTCATTGCTGCCATTGAACTGGCATGGAATATACCACTAGAGTTGAAAGGGTCAAAGCCTTAGAAGCAAAGGTGAGACAGTTCTCATCTGCACTGCAATAATAACTCGATTGACTAGCCTTTTAGTTTCAGATTTCAATTTGACACTCAGAAAACTCATTTCGTTTCGATGGAAAGAGCATTCGGCTTCATTGAACTTTCCCGATCCTAGGATAAACTTAATGAGTGTATTTGCTCAACATTCTGAATAGACTGTTGGCAGTGTGTTGTTCCAGCTTGAGTGCTTATAATGGTCCAGATACAGAAAGATAAAGACCGTGTGTTTTAATAACTCAATATTTATACTTTTTCATATAAAGAGACGTGTACGGTCTCTCGCAAATGCCTTTTGAAAGCTCCTTATGTTTTATAAATAATAACGTAAACAAATGGAGAACGCGCTTATATACTGCAGTTGTAGAATACAGCATTCGTATCAGGACCCCTCTGATACACGATATTTTCAGGTAATTCGGTACTCAGTACACTTTTATTATTAATATTGTAAGATAAAATCCTTTATACGCTAGGCGCGCTGCAAGCATTACAGGTTATGCAATGATGTTATAATTAAGGTTTTTTCTTATCTTACAATTTTGACGAACTTTAATATCTGTAAACTGAGCCTTGTTGTAAGGTGAACACCAAAATGATTTCACTCAGATCACTCTGAGAAAATAACACAAAATTATGAATTACAAATTTGACGATTCGTTGCGTCAAATTTAAAAATGATTATTGTATATTCCACCTTGTTCAGTGGACTCAGTTTAACTAGTCGGTGCCTTTGTTCAACTGAAAGACATTGATTACAAGCATCGCGGGAGTCAAAATGGAAATTAGAAGTTACATTTTCTTGATCACTTGGCTTGTGACGCCCGCATCGCGTTTAATGTGAAGACGTCTTCACTTGTACTGTTTTGGTGTAGTTTGTTTAGCACAAGAACAGTGCAGAAGTTTTTACGCAACAGATAAGAACTGTTTTGGCACCAACGTGACGCATCGTGCATTTAAAAAAAAATAACCAGTATTTATTTATTGTTGTTTAAGGTGACATATTTATGCACAATGGTTAAACGTGAACATGACAGTTTTACGCGTGGAGGAAAAAGGAGTACCCGGAGAGAGCCACCTAATATCGACGAGCATCTGTCAGTTCCTCAACATTCTAACTCTGTTCAAGCTCCGCTCAATCAGGGTTACAGCGGTTGAAAACATGTGCACCATCGACGCACAGTAAGCCTTAGTGCACGGCGTCATCGTGCCCGCATGCAGGCAACCGAGATAGAGTGCCTTGCCCAAGGACACAACGCGGGTCGTCCCGGTCGAACTCGGGACCTCTAGCATAGAAGTCCAACAGTCTACCTCTGAGCCACCGCGCTCCCAAATAACCAGTAATTATGTAATTATTCAATTATGAAAACGTTTGTATGATACAGTGCTGCTGTCGTGATTTGGTCAATTTCCACGGCACGGGTGGGCAATATTTCCACAGATGCAACAATATTATATTCCAACTAATTATAGGAATAAGCATCAAAAATTTAATTAATGAATCACGGGGTACAACCCGGTGCTTCATTAATTAAAATTTTACTGCTTATGGTTTTTATTAACTGATAAATGCATGCATGGGCATCACTGCCACGCGTGGATTGCGACCAGTCCACGGCGGCTGTACTGTATCTACATCTTTTCCCAGCTTTAACCCTTTACGGCCAAAACCGGCCAGCGCTATTTCATTATTTTTTCCTTTTTTTGCCTCAGAAACATGGGTTTTGCCCCTCGTTGGAACGATCTTGTCGAGCTCGTTCCAACGAGGGGCCATAACCTATGTTTCTGAGACAAAAAAAGAAAAAAACTGGTTATTCAAGAATTTTTTTTTTCAAGTGTCGTCTGCTTTTCATCTTAGGTAAAGGGTTAAAAGGGTGTGGACAAGTTCAATATAAAGTCACATGCTTGGGCTTAGAAACATTGCCTAGCGGCGGTGTTGTTTCTCAGTTATCAACCTCTTGGCTTTTAGAGGGACAACACTCATAAGAAAAAACCCATCTGAGAGCTCAACTACAATACTTTGGTAATAAAAAACGGAGAGAGAAATTCGACCAGATTGCGATAGGGCGAAATTCTCTGTCCACTCTCTTGCTCACAACACTGTAGAATCTCACCTGAAATACGACAACACTGTGCTCCGGGTACTATTTTAATTTCTTTTCTTCATATAGTTTTGACTTCGCAATATTGTGTTTATAGAACCTCGATTCAATGCACCGTGTAAATATGTCGCGATCTGATAAATAAATAAATGAAGGGGAGGGGGTCCACCCACATCTACCCACCTATGACTTCATACCTGTACTGCAAGAAATCATCACAAATGATATACTCCTCAGATAAGGAACCATAGCATAGACTAGTTATGTAGTGATATTATTTTACATTTTTGTAATTTCAGTCAAGTATAATATGCAGAAAATCATGTGAATGTTGTATGAAGGACTGACAAATGAAAATGGATCGTTCCTCCGACAACAGGCATAGTGGCGGCTTGGAAAGGGAGCCAACTACTCTTACACTTGCGGAATTCTACGCGCCAACTCCGGAATTGACAGGTAACTGTATTTCAGCTTCTGAAATGTTGGGTTATCGCTGAATTTATTGTATACAAACCATCTATACCACTCCCATGCCGTGCTGCAGTTCGGAGACGGCGGAGCATGGATGCGTATGTGTTTGCGAAGGGATGTTAGGGTAAAACGCCACATCAATACCAAGTGAATGATTTTCAGGATTAATATGTATAGCAAGTAATTCGCTAGACTGAAACTATTTGATCGAAATAACCTTTTATGTAAAAATGTCTAAATGACATCATTTGCAAAAATATATTCTTCAGAAACTAAATATTTTTCATATTTGGTCTCCAAAACACAGCTTACGACCCTTTCATTCGAACTAACTCAAGAAAATGGTCACAGCCTATGTTTTGAAGGGAAAGACTGAAAAGAAAAAATAACCGAATGACGATTTTTGTGAATAGCGCTGGAGGGATATGGATAACTTTATATAACGGATTAAAGGGGCAATAAAGCTGTTCTGTTTATGTCCCGCTACACCAACCGACTGGAGACCATTTAGACTTAAGCATCTAAAGAATTTAAAACCACCCTTCATGTTGGACTATGTTCACTACATAGCAGCAACCTGTGCATATGAAAATGAATATGTAACACATGGTGACTTCTTGTCTTCGTAAGCACGATGGACACAAAGGTTCCGTGATCACAAACGCGGACAAACAATTTCGACCAGATCGTGACATGGTCGCGATCTGGTCTAAGTTCTCTGTCCACTTGTCTTCCTACACACTTATTGAAAAAGAAATGAGAAAACATTCAATCTCAGATGGTATTTTCGGTCATTTTTCTCGATTCAGTCGTCGATTCGCAAAATGTTGTTTCTGAAATGCCGCGCCATTTGAATACTTGCGTCGCGACAGGATTGCAATCTAATCGAGAAAGAGGTCACTTTTGTGATCACAATACTGTATTAATTTCTGTACGACCAGTGTTGCACAATTAAGATTACATCTATTCAGGACACGGTGTAGCAGTTCTCATTTCCAGTGTACACTTGGCCCTTAACATTAGCAATATAACAATTTGCAATTTGCCATATCTTTGAAAATGTATATTTTAAAAACAATGCACGGAAAAAAATAAACCAAAACCAAATAAAGGAGAATTACAGATATTCGTTTCAGATTCTTGCAGAGGTCCGTTTTTCACGTGATACACCGTGAACTGTGTCAAAAATCGTCCCAGATATAACGCGCAGACGCGCGCTAAATAAGTCATCTGACGTATGCCCTTCCATCTCATGTGACCAAACATGGAAAATACTGATCTAAATTCCGCTAAAATACACAATATTGACAATAATGCTATTATTAATTACTCTTTATTAAGTCTATTGCTGGAAGCTCATCATATATATTTAGATTTTATTCTGTAGTGCAAGTGACACAAGTGAAAGACGTCATCTTCTATGGATGTGCTTCATATTATCTTTGACGTGATGTTACTTGCACTGTTCCAGATTTGTCTTGTTATGATATACGGGAGGGTTCCTTAAGGAACTTTCCCATAAATTGTAACTAGGAAAAGCATGTAAATAAATTTTGACGACCGCGAATAATTTAACCCTTTACCCAACGTAACGGCCAATACCCTTCAGCCCATACTCTCAAAAATCGCCAACTAATTTTCATTATTTTTTTTATTTTTGTCTCAAATGAAAAAAATTAGTTATTCAAGAATTTTTTTGCAAGTGACGTCTGCTTTTCATGTATAGCTAAGGGGTTAACACTCTACCAGCTTACGCATTCATATGCATACGAAGAGGGTTCATCCTTTCTCACACAGTTTGCGTCCATGAAAATAAATAATAAAAACTAAAATTCTTTTATATGGCCTGGTCAATCTATTATTTATTTATTGGTGTTTAAGGTCACTTTTAGCATCTATGTCTCTATCATGACCGCAACATCGTTATTATTTATTTATTGGGGTTTAAGGTCACATTTTTGTGCACAATGGCTAATCATAACCATGACAGTTTTATAAGTGGAGGAAGTCGGAGTATCTGGAGAGAACCACCGAGCAACGGCGAGCAGCTGTCAGCTCCTCAACGTACCAACTTCACACAAGCAGGGTCAGCATTGGTTGAATCAAGTGTACCATCGACGTGCAGTACGCCTTAGTCCCCGACGTCACCGTGCCCCCAGATGGGCAATGGGGGTGAAGTGCCTTGCCCAAGGACACAACGCGGTTGCCGCAGGTGGGATTCGAACCGAGGACCTCTCGACTACATCCTGCACTTCTACCTACTGAGCCACCGCGCCCCCGGCCGCAACATAGGTATGGAATCAAGTTTAGCTAATCGTTTATACCTATACTGCCCACTTTAGAGGACTTCCATCACAGGCATTGATTCTGGGTCCCATTGTACCAGAAAAGCAGAGCTTGTTTACCACGGTACAAAATCATGCGCTTCTTCCCGAGGTTTCCATGGGGTGGAGGGTGGTCTAAACTGGGAACTCATTTGAGATCTTCTCTTTAACCCTTTACCCAACGTAACGGTCAAAACCGGCCAGCGCTATTCTCAAAAATCGCCAATTAATTTTCAAAATATTTTCATTTTTTGTCTCAAAAACATAGGTTATGACCCCTCGTTGGAACGAGCTCGTCGAGCTCGTTCCAACGAGGGGTCATAACCTATGTTTTTGAGACAAAAAATGAAAAAAATTAGTTATTCAAGAATTTTTTTTGCAAGTGTCGTCTGCTTTTCATGTTAGGTAAAGGGTTAACCGTTCTTACAGTGCATATAGCATTCTTTTTCAGACGACGAGCAAGAAACAGATAATGATCAGCGAGAAGCGCTAGAAGAGATTGAATGGAGTGGTAAGCAAGATGAAACGCAGAATGGAACCAGCATGACTTATAGAAATAACTCTTTCCCTCGGTATGTCAATGATGATTCAGTTCACAATGAGGAAGATTTGAAAAGGAGACTGCATACTCATGTGGTAACACAACACCAAACTAATGTTACTATACCAACAGGAAACTGCAACGAAACAATAATTCCCGGCGATAAAATTAATAACCACGGCCATTATGAAGTCTGCAGTAGTAGTGAGAACAATAGAACAGGTTTTGATGACGCATCTGTGCAAAAGGTCGAGTATAAATTACGAAAAAGGCTAACGAGTGTTAATTCACGGAGTGCGCGTTCTCCAATGACACGATCATCCACAAACTATTTCCGAGTCGGCAAAGAAGAAGCGGCCACTTCAAATAAATGTTTGGCGTTTGTTCAATTTTCGGACATAAAAACTAATTTTACATCTCGAACAAGACACCAAAGACAGAATGGTATGTCTCCTCTCACGGGTAATGCAGTAGGAGGATATTCGTGGAATGGAGACGGTTATAACAAACGGAGTTCAAATAATGTTAACACAAACAGAATTTCCACTCTTTATATACGAAATCCAAGTTCTAGGTACAGACGTACAGATTTACCATTCCTAGAACAAAATGGACGAAGTGGTTATACGCGGGGGCAGGCGAACACGAGTCTTATATTTGGCACATTTTCTCTGACAAATGGTCACCGGGACAGTCCTCTTCTTATTGAAAAACTTTCCACACCCAGGTCCTCTCGCTTGAGCACACCTGTATGCAAAAGAAGTGTTAACACTCCTCAAAATACAAAACATTTTAATAATTCAGCGACCTCGTTGCTGCAAGGTCACCATGAACATGGAGCTTCGGTGAGAATAATTATTACGTGTGCAGTGTTTGTCGTATCTTAACCCTTCGAACCCGACCGGCCGCTTTTCCGGCCCAGGAACGTGACACTTCATAATTTCATTAGACAGGATGGTTGCTAAGTGAATGTGTGAGGTAGACCAATCAATATTTTCAACGTGCAGCCTGAGGCTGCACGATGAAAATATTAATTGGTCTACCCCTAAATAATGAATATAGACTCTTCTAATTGCTGCCATTGAACTGATATGGAAGATACCACCAGGGTTCAAAGGGTTAACAAACATAATGTAGCTGTATGTTCAACCTCAGCCATAATACCACCCCCACGCACACACACAAACACTATTATAAAAAACATATAATAATAGTTATTATGAGCTCAGTAAATTCAAATTCAATTCACATTTAATTCAATTCATAAACACATTCTGTTTAACCATTTACCCATCGTTATGGCGAAATGCGGCAAGCATTATTTAAAAACTCATCCAATTGTTTCCACGTTGACTCCAAACCGTAGGTTAGAACCCTCGCTGGAACGAGCTCGTTCCCGTGATGGGGCCTAAGATATGTTGTTTTGGTAAAAAAATGAAAACGTTTGGTTATTCAAGTATATTTCTTTGTGGCATGTGTCGTCTGCTACTCATATCTGATTATTCGTTGGAGCAGATTTGTACAACACTGCCGTCGTAAACAAATTGCCCGGTTCGATTATATTTATTTATTTATCGGTGCTTAACTCCAACCCAGCATCTGTTGCTATATCGTGACGAGAAAACAGTATGGAGTTAAACTCTCTCGAGTATTTTCAAGATATTTTTCATGAAATCTGGTACTGGCTGCTTTGAAGCAGCCATGGCTAGATTTGATGAAAAAGTTATCTGTATTTAACACTAGGAATCATTGGTGGAAACATCCATTCAGTTTACATGGGGGAAGTTGATTAAATGTGCGCAAATTATAATTATTTCAGTGGCAACAGAAATCCTGTTCTGAGCGAGAATATCCACCAGCAGCATGCACGAAGTTAGAACCAGTCCAATCGGCCCGGTAGCGTCGGGCGGGAATAGGCATTTCCCCCGAGAAAATCGTAGGTCTTCTCCGATACTAGGGTAATATTATGAGTCTCTTCTTCTAAAGTGGATTTCTCTCAGTATAATCAATATTTGTGTTCATTTCACAGGCACACCTATGTCACCGTGACCTTACTATGTCTAAGAGTCAAACTAAGAAGAAACAAAAATACTAATTAGGGTTTCATTGGGTCGAGTTCAGAGTACAGTATTAGGTATTCATGTGTACTTGCGGGGTGTATTATTAGTTACATTGTCAGCAATGCCGGGCACGGGGTGGTACCTGGTCTGTAGGTTATATACGAGGTGAGGCGAATACAGCCTGGTATAAAACCTACATACCAGGTACCATTCCGTACCCGTTCACTTGCGTACTATGCTACGAATTTACCCCATCGATGACCCTCAAGAATAAGGTTAATGAAGAGTTGAATAGAAACCACCAATTTTACATACATTTACTGTCATTATCACCTAAAAAAGGTTAACAAAGCACTTTTAAACGTTCAAAAAATCACTTTTAATCTGTTAAGCAAACTGTAAAGAAGTTTGCTTCAGCATATAAAATCGATAAAATCGTAAAAACAACAAAGAGCTTTTGGGACCACAAATAATATTTTTGTCCATTTCTCAAATATTTAATGATTTAAATCAATAAATACGGTACCTTGAAAATATTTTTGGAACTTAAATTCTCTTATTTTATTTAATTCAAATTTTGAAAATTCGAAGTGAGTGAAAATGCATCAAAATAGTAATCACGGGTACTCACCCGAGAAACATAACTCCAGATCACAGTGTATTAAAGTGATACCCATCGTGTACGGAAGTTACCACCAGTTCTGCACCTGACGTTCTTAGCCAATAAAATTCGAGGATATATCAACAAATTTGTCAGAGGTAGGTTAAGAACATTTACACAGGTTTGAAAGCTGATGCTCCCCGAGAATGTATCAGCTTTCAAACCTGCGTAAAATTCTACCCACCCAGTAATAAATAAGCAAATATTTACATTACTTCGTAAAGATGAATATTCCAATTATTTGTAATATATGTATAACATGTTATATATTAATTAGATCGCCTATGTCAAGCAGGAATTCCACCAGGCAGAAATGCCTGGTGGAATTCCTGCTTGACACAGGAGATATATCAAGCAGTTGAGTTGCATCTTCACAGGTCTTCCATTAACTGAGATTTCTGCGTTTAAAAGCTGGGACCGTAGGCCAATATATCATGTTATATATTAGTATACTGGCAAATAAAATATCAAAATCCACCCTGAAGTAAATCCGGATAACGATTTCATTTCCTCACTAAATCCCTTCACTTCAAAGCAAATTTCAGTTAGGTGGAAAAGCAATATAACCTAGGATGTTTTGTTTGACATCCCTCTTTGAAATTTGTCAAACAAAAACATCATGGGTAATATTTGTAGTTATTTCTCTGGGGAGAGGTGTCAAATATAAATGAATCATTTATTAAAAAGCTCTTTAAAATAACCAATGAGTTCCGTTACATGTCTGAAAGGGTGAATGAGGTATACAGTACGTGGAGAGTGTATTATCACTAGATCACCCACAGAGTGGAGATTCCACCCAAGCAATAATTCCAAATTTGTTGCAAAGCATAACCAGCACAAGCAAAGTTTCAGCCAATGGACCTCCGGGTTCAACCCGAAGGTCCATTGGCTGAAACATTGCTTGTGTTTTTGTCGATATGTACAGAATTTAAAAGTTATAGCTTGGGTGATATAGTTACAATCCACTCTCCACGTACTGTAAATGGGAACTCAATGGATTCAAACTGTGTAATAAAACATCAGAAGAAAGCTAACAGATATCCAAATTACATTTTGAAAAACAAAATGATTGTCAACTCCACATTAAAATACAGTTCCATTAGTTACCTAAGTTTGTCATGGATAACACATATATTTATTTATTTATTGGTGCCTAGCGCTACATCAGCAGCGGAGGCTACCAACATTTGAATGAATAATGTGTACATGTAAATCAACCAGATGACAAAATACTTTTTGTTTGTGAGATGCAGTTAAAAGAATAAACACAACTAAAACTTATTAAATAGGTAAGGTCTTTAAATGAATAGCATTGTTAATATTTGTGGCGTCTATATTCTGCAAAAAAAATCCAAATCTGTCTCAATCTCTAGACAGGACCATAAAGTGAAAAAATATCCATCTGAATTAAGGGGACGTCCCCACCTAACTTTGATCAAATTTCATGTAATTCTCTTCCAAGTCTAAAAAAGACCCAAAATGAATAACCCCGATACATTATATACCAAAATGCTTGGAATGAAAACATAGAACACGTGGAAACTGGAATTTTCCAGGGAACTTCTGCCATGTGTACATAGCACCGCCTGGAAGTCTGCTATGGCATAAGTAAGAGAACAAAATTATTCTATAAACATTGAAGTACATACTCGAAGAAATCTTTTCCTAATTTTTGAAAGTAATAAAGATTGAGACCAAATGTTATAAGTGGAGTGCTCACTGATCGAAGCAGACATTTTCTTTTGTTTATGTTTTGCTTTGGGGGAGTTCAACAAAGGTCAACTTGAATGAGTCCACTAGAAGAAGTATGGAAGGACAAAAGAGTGTCTTCCAATGTAAAGATGTGTGTGTCACTGTGGTGGTTTGGAGAGAAACCATGATATTCTCCTATGTAGAATGCACTGCAAAGTTATACATTGTAGTTGAATAAATATATTTACAAACCCCTTGCACTGTAACCCCTTTTATCCCATGCATCAATTTGATAGCGATTAAATTGTTAAATTTGTCTGGTTTATCAATAAGTATAATAGCTTTGTTTACTCTTGGACACCAATACACTCATGATATCTGTTGGAGAAATAATAAGAGTAATTGTAACCTGTCACTGCAATAAACCATGAAATGTACATAAAAGTACATTATTATTCAAAACACATCAAATCAACCCTACATAACCATTATTGCATGTACCGGTACTTTTCCAAAAGAGGCTTATTGGCATATTGAAATCAGGAGGGCACATCCAGTAGGTCTTACATGCATAGGTGTTCACAAATTTTTTCAAGAACGCGTTATGCAAAGTAATCCCCAAAAGGTGACAAGTGAGCTCCATTTCCCGGTGGAGGGAGGGGGAGGGAGGGGGGGTCTCTCCCTTCGGCACTCATGGCATATGCCTTTTTCATCAAAGTTCAACTCTTTTTTTGAAGATCCTGGCGACACGCATGTTCCAAACACTATCAGACAGGTAACACTCCAAATAAGTGTATCTGCAAAAATCATATGACATTGCAAAATCTTCTTTTAGACTTTAAGTTCTGGGCCTTTCATGCTTCTTACTTCCAAATGTAACACATAATTTATCGATTAATGGGTGAATAGAAAACCCTGCCATAATCAACATGTTGAGTTCCAGAAGCCTCCATAACATCTCCGATAAAAGTGTCAGACATCAGATTGGTGGCTTTACAGAATATTCATTAGCTTGTTAAGTAATAGGAACAAACTATTCACAAAAAACTATTTTGTTGCAATTAATTTGAGGATAATAGCAGTCACTTTGCAACAAATTGTAACAAATCAACTAGTAATAAACAAAAGTTTCCAACTCGAAAGAGTAAAAAAGGACCATAACTCTGGAAAACATGTGTGGAGGAAACGCATGCTACAGCAGCTACACAGGTATCGTTTCCCCGTGATGCTCGATCACAACACCAAATATCCTTCAAATTGGAGTAGCAGTGGTTGAGATACAAGGGAGAATGTTGGTATGGGTTAGAGGACAGAGGTCTCCACGGCACTAGATGTGCCTTTGACTTTCCAACTTCCAGGTCTGGGGCATAATAATCACAACACACCCACCTTATCAATTCATAATTTCAGTAAAATAAACAGAATTATCAATTTTAATTAATTTATAGATGATGGGAAAATATTCGGCTTCTTTCGCCTTCTCGTACTATTACCACAAACATCTGCAGTCAGAGCGATGCTGACAAACGAAACTGAACGTGTGTGGTCTGTTGTGTCTGGTTAAAAAGTAATTCGGTACGAATAATGAAGAAATTGTGAATATTTCGTGTATTTCATTTGTTTAAATGGCAATTGCGGCCAATTCTGACCGTGGATTCGTTAGTTCGTTTGGGTTTTGACCATCACGGTCACGCTGACAGCTGTTATGTTTATTGTGATATGCAAATTGGGAGAAAGTTTCCGGTGAAGGAGATTTGTAACATTTGTCAGTGTAAAACGATGACAAAAGACACTGATCGACGCTTGTGTTGGTATGGTTGGTTGCAAGAAAAAACTAAATTCTCAGCATCGTCCAAACGCACCATATTTAAAAGCGCGAATGCATCATTTTCAACCCATCTTCAATCGGTCCTTTGCCGACATCAACACAGCCCGTGGCGAAGATCCATGGTTACTATGAAGTAAATAACTTCACAACATCGGGGGAAATCAACACGCTCAATATAGTTCCAGGTCACTTGAAATATACTTCGAGAAAAAAGTGATTTCTGAAGCATTCAGCTTAATTTTTATGAATATTACCTTATTTTATGTGTATCGTCCCGATTTTATACACTCGGTTATTTTTTTATAAGTGGTCCATGATGTCTTTTTAGTGAGCAATAATTCAGATATTTTGTCAACAAAAAAGTTCAGACGGCCTGTAGACACTGCGTATCACTGGAGGGAATTTCAAACCATATTTTGTAGTAAAGACATTAACAGCTCAAGTATTTGCTGTCACCTGTTTGCAAATCCGCTCGTGCATTGTCTCGAACAAATAAAGGGCGTGATCACGTCATTTCATTCTTACGATCGCCCAAAATGAGTATTTCTGCATGAACCACATTGTAATCACATGACCGGAATAACATCATTGAAACATGGCCACATCCGGAACATCCAGAATTTGTGTTGGTGGTATTACATTCCAACATCAAAACACACCAGAGTGTGTGACATAAAAAATGCTTTCTCCGAGTCTGTAGTATGTTATCATTACATTGAAGACAAGGCTTTCGAATTATCGACCATTTTGTGGTTTTACGGGTTCGTTACTTATGCCATTGGCAAATTACTGTTCTTCAAAATCATAAAATTCACTTTTTTTCCTGAAAAAAATTGTATGTACCTTTTCTATGCACTTTACTCTCATTATTTTGGTATATAATTTGCCTTTCTTTACTTCTCTTATCTGTTTCTGGGGCATTGGGAAAAATGTCAACAAATTGACCAAAGTTACGTTGGACGTTGGACACATAAAACACATATACCAAGCTTTCAGTTTACCAACGATCTTCATCAGATTGAAACACACACACACAAACTACAATTGGTAAGAATTAAGAGATAAACTTTTGAAAATGTTGTTCTGACCACAACGGCATGGTGTTAAAAACATAGGAATTGTTGCAAAAAGTTGTAGAAGGAAACTGCTTCTAGCAAAACAACGAATAAGCCCAAAATACCATAACTCCTCTTTAGTGTTGTGTATTTTTAGCTAGACGTGAGACGAGTTGGGCGGTATTGGAATTTTGAGTTCGGTATCGGTTTTGATGTTTTTAAAGGGGCATACCTCGGTATCGGTTAGGTGTTCGGTATCTCGCTTGACTGTGATTTGCTGATAGTTCCAAAGTGGAATTCAGATCAGGAAAATCCAGAATAAGTTGTTCTTATATCATTCTACCACGGTGTTACAAAAGTCATTGTCAATCCGCTCAACGGTGGCATTCTTTTACGAGAACAAATCATATCTACAGTAATTTTGTGACTTGTTCTAAACACACCTTAACCTTTAAAGACCAATTTCAGGCGTATGCGATCTCAGAACATGTGCCCTGACCACATCATCTTCACGAGGTCCTGCTGACAATAGACAACGTCCCTGGGCAGTGATTTCTAGACAAGTCTTGGCTGCCTGTTGCGGCAGCCAAGACTTGGCTACAAATCACTGTTAAGCAACTGGACATGTATAGGTTCTAGTCTTGTGAGAATTCAGGAAATTGCTCATGACCTCAAGGGTTAACAAAACTGAAAACAAAATCAGCCACTTCTTTCATTAAAATGAACCCTTCAACTACTATAAAGCCTGGACAGGGACGTATAAATAGTGAATGTAGGGAAATATGAAAATTTCGACAGTTTCGGTTTAAATGATTGGTTCGGCTCGGTTTTTCGGTATACCCATGAAATCGATTCCTTTTTTCGGTATATTGCCCATCTCAAGACGTTAGTTTACGTATCCTTCGAAAACTCTCCCGGGAATCAAGAAATACTGGAAGGTCTGTTTAGACTACTAGATCTGTATGTACAAAGCTGTTCAATTCAAAATGTTTCTCTTGAAAACCGCTCAATTTGAATCTTGTCGGGTTTAGATTCAATAATAAATGCTCTAGATGACGTGAATGGGTGGCACGTTGATTTGCAATATTGTGTGATGGAACAGTCAGTAAGTGGGATGGCTACAAGGTAAATGTATGAGTAGACCAAACACTATTTTCAACGTACAGCCTTAGGGTTGCACGTTGAAAATATTAATATTAATTGGTCTAACCCCAAATAATAAATATGGACTCTTCCAACTGCAGCCATTGAACTGACATGGAAGATACTACCGGAGTTCAAAGGATTAATAACTTGTGGTTGTTCACACATTTGTGAAATGGAGTACAGGTTTCGCCAATGTACTGAATTAAACAAACACTATTTAGGATCAAGTGAACCACAATGGAGCTTTATCTGCTCGGCACATGATTCTATTTTTTGGCCTCCTGGACTACTGTGTAGTGGAAGGAACCGGCTGTAGGCACCATCACACAAGTTTTACAACCGGTATTTCCCCAAGCTTGTCTGACTCAAAGTTTAGAACTGTCTGGCTTTTATTTAATCTTATTTGTTTTACAAGGATTGGCGAACAAGTTATGCAACTTATATTAACGCCTCTCTTTGGCCCAAGTGTGTGGAATAACCTTCGTAACGGCAACTTCGTGGCCTCGCTCTTCTCGAATACCACAAAGGGATCATTAGCCTGCACGGAGTGTGTCTCTTTCCGCACAGAGAACAGCCATTTTACGTCCCCACCCGACATGACGGTACGCTGTGACAGTATCAACCCCACAATTGTTGCTGACAGAGAGTGTTCGGACACCTCGAGAATGTTTACCCGACCTGGGATTGATCCCGAGACCCCTGGCATGAGAGACCGGCGCACTTATCTACTCGACCACTACTCTCTTTATCAGAACTGTCTGGCCTGAAACTAGCGCGAACAAGAATGTCGCGAATATGTTTTGGTCGTTTAAAAACAAAGACAGAGGGGTGGGAAAATCTCTTCTAAGCTGAATCATTCTCGACGAGACCCCCCCCCCCCCCCACACACACACACACACACCCTTCTCCCACCCTGTGCTTCCGAAGGTTGCTGTAAAGATTTGAAAAATCTGGATGAAATATGACAACAAATGGTATGCGCACATTTTGAACTGTGGACGATCACGCATCAGTTTGTTTCGTGGAAGGGTATCATCTGTGCTATGATACTGTCAACTGTCAACTTGTAATTCGGACTCGGCAGTAGCGATCCAAAATTACCAAAGGCAGTTTCTTTATCAGCTGGGTCAGAGCACATCCTTTTCTAATGGCGAGACTGTACGAAATGTTTCTCAAAGTGTGTTTAGGGTGGCATTTGGATGGAAACAAGCACTGTTGAAAGTCTGTAAGTCTGCAGTACACGCTGGTAACAATGCGGCGGTTGTCAACACGTGACGTGTCGTCGGGAAAAATAATGCTCTGTGACGAAATGTCAGCGGTGAATTTTATGGTATGGTAAAGTGTATTGCAATGAAAGTGTCAATGTCACTGTAGCTTAACTTGTCTATGTGTTGTGTTTGATGAAAACGATAATGTTCAAGTTTATGAAAGGATTATGAAATAAGACAAGAATTGTGATAATTGGGAATATGTTAATTTCTGTTACCTGTATGCTAATAAAAATAATATGAGGTGTAGACTGTACTAAAGAACTGAGGGTGGGTTAGTGTGGCCCTCACAGTTAATGTATGTGGCCCTCACAGTTAACGTATGTCAACGAAGGTTACCAAGTTACAGTGAAATTATTCCAAAACGAGTTATCCTATCAAGTTACAATGAAAATCCCTTCATAAATACGGCCTGTAGACTGTGCTAAAGGTTTTCGGGCTTCAGGCCTGTGTAGCCATCACGGTTGACCGATTGCAACTAAAAAGGGGATGTCCTCATCTAGACATTATACTAGTCATTCTACCAAGTTACAATGAAATCCCATCACCAATGCGTCCTGTAGTCTGTACTAAAGTTTTCGGGTTTTAGGCTCGGGCAGCCATCATGGTTGAATGATCACGACCAAAAGGGGACGGTCTCATCTGGGCATTATGTGAAGTGATCCTACGAAATTACAATGAAATCCCTTCATAAATACGACCTATAGACTATGCTAAAGTTTTTCGAGTTTTGGTCTCGGGCAGCCATCACGGCTGAATGATCGCGACCAAACGGGGACGTCCTCATTTAGACATTGTTTGGAGTCATCCTACCAAGTTACAATGAAATCCCTTCATAAATATGACCTGTAGACTGTGCTAAAGGTTATCGGGCTCCGAGCCTCTGTAGCCGTCACAGTTGACCAATCGCGTCCAAAAGGGGACATTCTCATCCAGACATGATATGAAGTAAACCTAACAAGTTACAATGAAATCCCTCCATAATATGACTTGTAGACTGTGCTAAAGGTTTTGGGCTCGGGCAGTCGTCACGGTGGACAGATCGTGACCAAATGGGGAAGTTCTCATCTACACATTATACAGAGGCATCCTACCAAGTTACAATGAAATCCCTTCATAATTATGACCTGTGGACTGTTCTAAAGGTTTTGGGGTTTTGGGCTGGGGCACACATCATGGTTGACCGATCGCGACCAAAAGGAGATGTTCTCATCTAGACATGACTCCAAACCTGCATACGAAATTTTGTGACGATCGGACAAGAACTACGGGGTGTAGCCTGTACTAAAGTAAAATGTGAACCGACTCCCAGACTTCCGCACGCGTGGTGGCAATAGCTTATCTTGACTTTGTAAAGTTAAGCTAAAAACAGATAAATTCAAAGAGACCAGATGGTGTCCAGTCCACTTCAGATCAATATCTTTAATAAAACGTAGGCAAAAGATGTGCATTGGAAGGGAAGTAGTTTTATGCATTTAGAAGTTGTTAGTTTCATATCGGCCGAGATATCAGTCCAAGGTGACTGTTACTGTTTTCTAACAGTGTTTTAAATGGAGAGTAATTGCTTGACTGGACTGTTTTCGTGAAATTATTCATGAGAGGTGAGGGACGTTGTGTTTTACAATATAGTCCCTCGCCTCGAATGAATTATTTCACGTAACCAGTCCAGTCAAGCGATTACTCTGTTTATTACTTTTCATTATTAACGATAATTATATTATTTAACCCTCTACCTTACGTAACGTTCAAAAACGGCCAGGGCTATTCTCAAAACTCGCCAATTAATTTTCATTACTTTTTCATTTTTTGTCTCTAAAACATAGGTTATGATCCCTCATTGAAACGAGCTCGTCGAGCTCGTTCCAATGAGGGGTCATAACCTATGTTTTTGAGACAAAAAAATGAAAATAATAGTTATTCAAGAATTTTTTTTGCAAGTGTCGTCTGCTTTTCATGTTAGTAAAGGGTTAAAAAAAAGCAAAAAAAAAATAACCAATAAAGTCCCCATTACACCCACGGCAAAGCGTCTTCGTTTGCGCGCACGAATACATGACACAATTGTTGATTGCATAATTCACTTGTGAAGTTATCGTGGGGTCGTCTCGCTATGCCGGTTGCTATTGTTTAGTAAAAATGTGTGAAGATTAAGTACATCAAAGGGAGAAGGATTATAGTCCGTTTCTTATTCGTTTACTCATTTAATGATGAAGTTGGTTAACGCGACTGGACTTAATCACGGTAAAATGACATTTGATAACTATTTTTTGAGAGGAAAAGTTGAATGTAATTTTGTAAAAAATGAACCTTTTTACAAAATTACATTCAACTTTTCCTCTCAAAAAATAGTTATCAAATAAATGAATGAATGAATGAATGAATGAATGAATGAATGAATGAATGTGACACGCCTCGGAAACAAAACGGTACTCTTGATTGAACAAAAATAAATAAATACTTGGGATACTTACTTGCAATTTCTTCTTGGTGAATAGAGGAAGCAGTGTTGGATCCATCTATCATTTTACGTTTCAGCTTTG
Organism: Pictodentalium vernedei; assembly: GCA_031216915.1. Taxonomy (NCBI): domain Eukaryota; kingdom Metazoa; phylum Mollusca; class Scaphopoda; order Dentaliida; family Dentaliidae; genus Pictodentalium; species Pictodentalium vernedei. Next base: position 223,991,997 of record CM062288.1, read on the forward strand.
CCAAATATGCATCTACTGCTACTTGCTCTAAATCTGCTTCATGGTTATGTTGGTTGTTTTGTGTTGTTACAATGTCATTCATTGTGTTGATGGTCCCTCTACAACCTGTCTGGCAGCATGTCCAATGTATCCGGTCGTTGTTTCTAGATTTTATTCTGTATTTGAACCCTTCGAATATTAGATTTCTGCCCCCAAGTCTGTTGGGAATAAAGTTAACATTCACTTGAGCGTTAGCCATGCTAAATGGTGTGAGTAAGTAAATAATGCTGCATATTTATACACTTTATACACGTGAAGTTCGGCGAGTACAAAAAAAAGACAAAAAAAAAAAAAATAAAAGAAACACATCTCCAAATTGTCGATGCAAAAATCACAACACAATCACAACACCGTTGAAAACTTCTAATCAAGCTAAAAATACACGGTTTTCATCAAAGATGTGTGTGTTTTTTTAATAAATTATGTTAAAAAAAGACAAAAAATCACAACACAATCACAACGCCGATGAAAACTTCTAATCAAGCTAAAAAAACACACACATATTTGATAATAACTATACTTTGATTTTATTGCATCAGTGGTGTTAATTAATTTCTGCCGACCGGCATAGCGAGACCAACCCGTTATCGTTTATAATCAAACCCGGAAATCCCAGTAAATCACACTTTGGAAAGTAATAAAAAAAATCATATTGTCCCCATATTCATTATTTAAAAAATAATCACAATATCTCAATATTTATGTTCTTACGTCTGAATAAACCAAGGTGCTAATATTATGTATTTATGTATTGGTGTTTAAAGTCACATATTTATGCACAATGGCCAATCATGACCGCGACAGTTTTACTGGTGGAGGAAGCCGAAATACCCGGAGAGAACCACCGAGCAACGACGAGCATCTGCCACCTCCCCAACATCGTAACTCCTCTCTGTAGCACAGGCAGGGTTAGATTGGTTGAAGACATGCGCACCATCGACGTGCAGTACGCCTTAGTACACGGCGTCATCGTGCCCCCACGCGGGCAATGGAGATGAAGTGTCTTGCACAAGGACACAACGCGGTTGCCGCAGGTGGGATTCGAACCGAGGACCTCTCGGCTTGCAGCCTGCACCTCTACCTACTGAGCCACCGCGCTCCCAGGTGCTAATATTCCAAGAATGTGAGGGAATTATTTATATCGTACTTGTCCGCCAATCAAATTACTAAAATTTCAGTCTTTCGGGAAATAAAGGTCTTTAGTACACGAGACAGGATGCGAGCGATCAAATAAATTAATCAATATACATCTTTTAGTTTGCAATTTTGATAAAGTGTGATAGCTCGAATGGTTGTCTTGCTAAAAGAAAAAATTAGACAACAATTTATACAACTGAGTAAATACTGCAGTAAGGCATACAATCGCCGAATATCATTTTGACGCAATGATTCGTAACGTCAAAAAACTAATCATTGATTTTATATTCACTTTGTACCTTTGGTATAAATGTAAATAATCTTTGTGCTTGTTCTAAAAGCTTACATTAGGCCTTATAAAGTTATAAATATGTTTCGCAAGGCCTCTCTCATGACCATTTTGGCTATCGCATGGTCTCATTTTATAACCAATGCAAACTTAAAAAAAAATTAAATGGCTTGTGTCAGACATTTTACTCAAGTTAATAAAATTAATAAATTTGTCCCTTGAGTACAACACGGCTTTGCAATGCACTCAAGGGACGAAATACACTACCACCCATGCTATTCTGTTGATTATGAGGAAACATAAAACAAACCAAGAATATGAACTTTTGATGTCAAAGAAATAATTTCGAAAATAAAAAAATAACATAAAAAACGCCCGCCCGCATGCAATTTTACCAACAATGGCATGAGAAACAGAATATCTACTTTGTGGGACCTTACTGGCATCAAAGAGCAAAATGAGAAGGAAATATATTTGTAATGTATTAACGCTATGTGACCGTAGCCCGATAAAGGTTTGGGGGACAAATGTCCAAGTCGTACCGCCCCTACTATGACTCGGCTTGTTGGGAGAAAGTTTGAAAACTTGATCCACAGATAGGTCAGTTACTTGATTTCCGGGCATTGGCGTGTTCAGCCAATGCTAACCTTGCTTGTGTGGAGTTGGTACATTGGGGAGCTGAGAGTTGCTCGCCGTTGCTCGGTGGTTCTCTCCGGGCACTCCGGCTTCCCCCACTCGTAAAACTGTCATGGTCATGATTAGCTATTGTGCAGAAATATGTGACCTTAAACACCAATAAATAAATAAATAAATAAATAAATAAACTGGCGTGTGGGACGTAAGGTGCAAAACATGTGTTCATGTTCGTTAAGGACAGCGATAAAATGCTATATCCTTGAGTTAGGTGACGACATTCTTTCATGTCACACAAGGAATTATATAAAGGTTATCAGTACAGTGACATTTTCTGGTGTGTTGTATCTCCTCGAGCTGAGGACCTTCAAACAAGCAGTACAGCACGAGTCGGTACAGCCAACGGACGCGATATTGCATGGTGAAAGTACTTAGAGAGATGGGACGCAGCTCACCAGAAAACTTTTCTGTACTGATGATCTTTTATTGTATATCTCTCCCCAGATGATAATTAACCCTTTACCTCACATGAAAAGCAGACGACACTTGCAAACAAAACTAATTTTTTTCATTTTTTTTCTCAAAAACATAGGTTATGACCCCTCTTTGGAACGAGCTCGTTCCAAAGAAGGGTCAAAACCTACGTTTTTGAGACAAAAAATGAAAAAATAATGAAAATTAATCAGTGGCGATTTTCGTGACTAGCGCTGGTCGGTTTTAACCGTTACGCTGGGTAAAGGGTTAAATAGTCTGCCCACTCGGAGAAGTAAAAAAGAGGAAGTCCATTTTGGACTGAAGCTGGTGACAAATGTTTTGTTGCTGTTTTTTTCTACGGCGTGTCCTCTGTCTGCATTCCGGACTGTATGGATTTGGCATCTGACACAAATCTTATGTTGGTTCGACAACGTTTATCGAAAAATGAATTGATGCTTTTCTGCAACGGCGATAATGTATAAAAATGTAATTAAGTGAGCGTTTGTGAGTTTAGAGAACATTTTATAACGCGAAGAGGAAGAAGAGGACACAATTCTCAACCAGTCTCATTTTCGATTGGGCAGTATCACACTGCGCGCGTTTTGCCAGTATCGGCAGTATCACACCCCATCTGATACTGAAGGAGATTTAATGACCGAAATTACTTCCGTATCATTTTTCATACATAATAAAATCGTATATTAGCAAATGTAAAGAATAAACGCCAGTCTTTCCGTTTTAAGATAAGATAGATGAGATATAGGGCACGGTGATCATTCAAATTTCGAGTCAATTCTCGAATCAGCCTTCCGATATGCTTCGATTCGTTACCGAAACGTGGACATGCGACCGAATGGAATCGATTGCGATAAACAACACTGGTGTCAAGTATTTCACACACTAGTCCATCTACGTCCGATTTCCACACAGTTCAAAGCATGTCCACTGTAACCATGACGTCATTATCTTTGTAGAACATTAACCATAATGTACAGTTTAAAATACGGAATATCCCCTATAAGCATTGCAAATGGCGCCTTACAGCACTCAAGGACGACATGTAAATTAATCGACTTAGCCCAGAGCAAGAGAGAAAGCGAATTATTTTTGACGGAACTGCTGCAGTCGAGTCTATTTTTGAATGTTAAATGTTGAACAAGTCATTGCATCCAATGCATAGCGCGAACGTTACTATCCAGCCGACTCGATTCGAAAAAAGAATTGATTCGTGAACCCATTATCGAAAATCGATTCGCAGTCATATTTCCGATTCGCAGCGCTCGAGTAAGATAAAGTAACTTTGATTTATCATCGAATATATACACAAACCTCAATAGAGCTTTTGCTCGACTCATAAAACTAAAAGACATATTAAATAAAATACATATCACATTGACATTTCAAAACATTCCGTTCCCACAATGGCATAGCATATATACATCTCCTTTGGGGACAATGCACAGAGGCGCAGATCAGCACTCTGTAATATGAAATGTAATAGGTTTAATTAAAATAGAGCAAAATGTAAGAATCGAAGAAACAAGGTCTGTTGTTCTACATCTCCTTTGGGGACAATACACAGAGGTGCAGATCAACACTCAGTAATATGAAATGTAATAGGTTTAATTAAACTAGCGAAAAATGTAAGAATCGAAGAAACAAGGCCTGTTCTTCATGATTAAAAAGTTAACATAACAAGGAAGTCTAGACATGAGCAACACAGCTGATATTATTGAAGTTGTTTTCAGATTTCTTCATCTGGATAAGAAAACCACTTAAGAATGGCGGTAATGCACTTTGTAAAATGTTTGAAGTTTCAGTTGCTATCGTTCTAATTGTAATCACGGGACGTTTGGTTTAACCCTTTACCTGACTCGAAAGGCAGGCGACACTTGCAAACAAAATTCTTGAATAACTAAATATTTAAATTTTTATCCAAAAATGTAGCCAGTGACCCCTCGTTGGAACGCGCTCAACGAGCTCGTTCCAATGAGAGGTCATAAGCTATTGTTTTGAGACAAAAAATGAAAATAAAAATAATGAAAACTGAATGGTGATTTTTGTAAATAGCGCTAGCAGGTTTTGGCCGTTACGTTGGGTAAAAGGTGAATGATACGAACATCATAGGATGATTCACAGTCATTATAAATGAAATGAAAAGCACGGTACTGAATTTTTTCAAGCTTTGCACAGGCTGAGCACTGCAGAAAAATTAGACCAGGGGACAGAAATTAAAATCTGACAGTATTAATGTATAAAACATTGTAATTTTATTCAGATGGCCCAATCTATTTAACCCACTGCACACTGATAGCAAAATACCCTGATTTCAAGCTGCAGAGTTTGTTTTCCCACAATGCAACTGGGAACTGAACCAGTGCAATCTTGTTACACAGAGCTCGATAAGCTCTGCAAACAAGCTTAAATTTATTAAATTCCTAGTTACAGTATGGGAAAAATGTGTGACTTGAAACTTTTATATTTTGACATTAGTATGAGGAGGTCCAAGGATGTAATTTTCCTTAGATGCATTACGAAATGAATTTGACATCCGTGAATCAAATCTCAATTTATATTCAATATCAATTTCCAGAAATTTTACTTTTTTCACAGCAGATGTCACGAGCTTTTGTACGGAACAGAGGTTTTCTGAAAGAAGAATGTTCACCAACTGGTATAAAAATGTCATTCAGGAAGACGTTGAACAGATGCGGGCCTAAAAAGATCCCTGCGGGACGCCTTTAATATGTCATACCATTTGCTGTACACTCCTCGAAGATTTACTTGTTGTTTACAATTACTTTTTAGTAGGCATTGTCCTACAGGCCATGAACCGAGTTTTGCAACCATTAATTTGTGAGGCAAGCATCCAAATGCTTTTGGCAGGCCCATTAAAATAGTTCTAACATACAAAAATTGATAAAGACGAGGAAGTTTCCAGTCTTTAATGGGTCTCGGCAACGTGATCTGGCAATCGTGGCCTTTTCAAACTGCACATAAGCGTTGTGAAAGCTGGTTTTCGCAATAATCCGAAATCTGCAATTTGGCAGACTTTTCGAATATTTTCGACAAGGCAATATGCTCATGTCCTTTAGTTTATAATTTCCAGGAGATGTGGCTATTTCTCTTTAACAGAGAATTGAGAAAAAGAACTTGAGCCTTGTTCAATTTATCTGGAAATACCCAACTTTCACAGCAGGTGTTGATTGGATTTCCCAGTTGTGTGGCTAAAGCAGGAGCACCGAGTTATTTTAACCCTTTACCTAGCGCATTAGCAGCATCCACCAGAGTAATTTACTCTCTTTCGATGAGTGGTCGCATTATTTGGTTTTATTGGACTTTTTTTGAAAATTAAAATAACAAATATTGATACCATGTATGTTTGATAAAAGGGTTAATCTGGCAAAACCGTTGTCCTATCTCGCGACCTCCGGTGTGAATGCCACCACACTGTCGTACTTCGGACTGTTTTCTACTCCGGCCATCTTCCAGCCCGAAGGTGAGACTTTACGTTGAAAAAATGGTTGAATTAGAAGCAGCCCTGACTAGCTAAAGGTGGACTTCATTGGCAGAACGTAACTGAATTGCTCACATTTCCAGAAAATATATTGCAGGAATGCCTGATTATTGACATATTTGTATACGCTCAAATTTTAAAGCTCATTGTGCTGTCATGTCTGTGGAAAAAAGTGTGTTTGTGAGGTGCGGGCTGGTCCCCCACCCCACCCCACCCCACCCCCGTGGTTCCGTCGCCTGTGAAAACTCTAAAAACCCACATCGCATCTGAAGTGCGTAAAGGGCTCACAGCCATAACATTAAGAAACTGCTCCGGCGGAATATGGTTCTCAACGCGATTGTTTTTTTTTTATTTTTCAGGTACCAAAAATGAAATACGGTGCTGGCGCTGTTTGCAAAATGTCCAATTCTGAACACCAGGAACGTCACAGTGCCGTGCTCAGAACAGACACAAAGGAATGTTTCTCAATTCAAAATCGCTTTCTTCCAGTAACCCAGCGACGCCAAGTGAGCACCCCGGTATATCGCTTCAGTACTCCAAATGACGAGAAAGGTTTCTCGAATATTTTAATTGGAAATAAGCAGAGTTTTATAGATTAAAAATACACGAACGTGTTGGTTGATTCTCTCACTTTCCTTTGAACCATTGTGGATCATCATCATCATCATCATCATCATCATCATCATCATCATCATCATCATCATCTAGGTGACTAAGGGGAGAAACTTAATGAATGAAAGAGGGGTGTGTATTTACAACAGGGACCTCAGTTCTGAGCAAGAGCAGAGATCTGGTACTCAAAAAACTTTCTTAAACATAATACTGTTTCTTCTTGGTTGCAGAGGAGATATGAGCAGCTATAATACGTATACAATATTGCTTAGTTCGAATAAATTGGTACCATAAACATAAAATGTTCTGTTTTGTTCTAATTTCTAAGACAAGTTCGACACCTAAGATAATATCAGAGGGTGTGTCAGAAAATGAAGATGCTACAGGGACATTCACTGTCCACAAAGCAAAAATGACGAAATTTTCACCTGATTCGTCCCTGCATTCACGCCAACAGCAGAACAAATGGCGAGTTGGCATTTGCCCAAATAATGTGAAGTAGAGAGGAAAAGGCAAATGCAACTCTTATTGGTCAGTTTCTGTTATTCGTATCATGACTTTACCCTGTGCACCTAAGGCACATCTTGGTAGAGAATCTGCATGGCCGGAGGTGGGTTGGGATGTGTCATTCCTCCAATTTTGTCTCAGGGGCTTCGTCGGGTAATTGTTGGACATTGTACCAGGAAAATGACACAACTGCCAAACACAACTGAAATTGACGTGTGTGATTACCCGGCGCAAATTATTGTTAACCCTTTACCCTACGCAGGCGATATCAAAATTTATTATTTTAAATATCATTTTTTAATTTTTTTTAAAAAAATTTCAACAAAACCATATCATATGACCCCTCTTTGGAACGAGCTCGACGAGCTCGTTCAAAAGAGGGGTCACATGATATGGTTTTGTTAAATTTTCTCGAAAAATAATATTTTTTCAGCTGCTGAATTTGCATATTACGTGGGCGGATGCGGGCGGATGCGGGCGATTCGTTGGGTAAAGGGTTAATCCCTGGCAATAGCGTTTTCCAAAAGTACGCTTGTCCTGTTGGGCAAATGCCACATAAAGGATTAAACTTTCCGCTGCTCTGTCATATTTGATTTAGAGTGCCAGGGAGCTCTTTATTAGTACACCTATGATTTCTGAACTGAATATAAAATAGGTCATTTAGGGACACTGATGCATTTGGGGGCTGAGCCAAATAGAGGACATCAAAATGCGTTCACTATGGGCTTACCATGCTGCCTAGTCCAAAGTTGACCCCACTTCTCTCAAGCGTTTAGAAAAATAATATTAATGTTGTCTGTCTAAGCAATGAGCTATCAGGGTGACTGATCCTACCCCCTTCCAGAAGAGGAATTTTTCTGTACCCTATTTTTCTAAAAGCCCGATGTTTCTAGAGCATTTCTCATTTTTTTGCCTCTTGGTGACTGGGGCTTTTGAAAATTACAGTGTGTACAAAACATTACTATAAAAATTGCCCCAAAATTTAAAAGTATAAAATAGTAACTCGATTTTGCTCCAAAAACAGCAAAAGTGCTTTATTTTATGCATTCAAGTATTGGCAACTTGAGTATATTAAAAGTTTCACTCTTTTATGTAAGACCAGACGAATCACGATGTTTCCCCTCGAATCGAATCAAGCAAAAGGTTCGAAACCGAATCGAATCTTAAATCGAATCCACTTTTCAATTGTTACGCGATATTACGGCCTTTTGGTCAATCTCCACCGTGAACGCAATATCATATATTCGCTCAATCTTATTCACCAGAAAACTACAGGGTGAGTTATCTTCAGAAAGTCGTCAATAAGGAATTGCATGAAAAAATCAAATCTCTCCAGAATCCGAGATGGTTTCTAATTGAATCGAATCAGTGTCAAGATTCGAAATCGAAACGATTCTCGGAATTTCGCCAGCCCCTACTTTTGTGCCAATTTTGCAGATTTATTTGCGCCTCAGTACAGTACAATACAGTCGCCGTGGGCTGGTCGTAATCTACGCATGGGCAGTGATGTCCACGTAAGCGTTTACGAGGTAATAAAAATCATCAACAGCAATATTTTAGTTAATTAAGCACCGGGTTGTACCCGATGCATCATAACTTAACCCTTTGCCTAACGTAACGGCCAAAGCCGGCCAGCGCTATTCTCAAAAATCGCCAATTAATTTTTATTATTTTTTCATTTATTGTCTCAAAAACATAGCTTATGACCCCTCGTTGGAACGAGCTCGTCGAGCTCGTTCCAACGAGGGGTCATAACCTATGTTTTTGAGACAAAAAATGAAAAAAAATTAGTTATTCAAGAATTTTTTTTGCAAATGTCGTCTGCTTTTCATGTTAGGTAAAGGGTTAAACTGTTGATGAATATTCCTATAATTAGTGTTTAGACTCTAATATTAATATTATTATATTATCCGTGGAAATATTGCCCACCCATGGAATTTATTTATTTATTTATTTATTTATTTATTTATTTATTTATTTATTTATTTATTTATTTATTGAGATTTAACGACACTTTAACAGCCAAGGTCATATCGTGTCGGTGACAGTTTTACGGGTGGGGGAAGCCGGAGTACCCCGAGAGAACCACCGAGCAACCCACCCATGGAAAGTGACCAGTCCACGTACTGTACATCACCAGAAACGACAAGGAATGCCTTTTCATTTATTACTTTTTCAGAACACAAACTTACCAATAAACAATTGAAGCATAACGAGTAAAACGAGTTATATTTGATCCCAGTTACTTGAGTATTTTGCCCGTGGAGACACCGTGAAGACACCGTGACGTGGAACATTGCTCGTAAACAAGTTTTGTTTTACGGATAAATTGGACCCGGTAGGCAACAACAGGATTTGAAGCTCTCTAAAGTGGAAAGCACAGGTATTAAATGCCAGAATTAGGTGTATTGAGACCAAATAGGCCTAGAGACATGGGAAGTTAACTTAACCCTTTGAACTCTAGTGGTATCTTCCATGCCAATTCAATGGCTGCAATTAGAAGAGTCCATATTCATTATTTGGAGTAGCCCAATCAATATTTTCAACCTGCAGCCTCGAGGCTGCACATTGAAAATATTGATTGGTCTACCCCACACATTTACTGAACAGCCATCCTATTTAATGACGTTGTGACGTATCATGTTGGTGGCCAGAAAAACGGCCGCTAGGGTTCAAAAGGTTAATACCCATACGGCAAAGAATAGATCAGATTAGTTCTAAAGTTATGATTCATGGTTTCGTGTTTTTAAGTTTTATGAACTTAACAAGGCTATTCAGTTAAAAATATCAAATTAGTGTACAATGTGAATATCATGTTTTCTCTCATTTACGCTACTGTACGTTAGCATCATAATAATTTACGTGCGCGTTTTTATTACATTTAATATGCACAGATGTGCCCAATAAAATAACATGAGAAAATAATTAAGGTGTATTTGTAATATAAATGATGCCAAAGTACAATTACTTGGGTAATTTACGTCACAAAAATCATTATTTCGCAAGATGAACAGAAATGAAATTGTTATTGCCATAATACAACTAAGGTACTAGTCAATATTAGCAAATAACTATGGTAATATCCACTATTCATAATGACTAGAATCTTTAGTGCGCACAACACACTTCTCAGGCTCCAATGGATTTACTCTCGAGGAGCTTCTAAAAGAATTGTCAGACTGGAAACTAAGTGACAGAGATAATAGACACTATTTGCAAATTGCTATACCCAGACGGCCGTCTGAACCTATTGTTCCCATCAATGTATCCGCATCTACAGCTTGCACCCAAGGATGATAATAGTATTCAAGGCTACGGGTGGGTTGATGAAATGAATACCTACGCTCCGCCCACCCCTATGATCTTACACCATTACACACATCAAATGCTGATTTAACAAACGAAACACTGTACCTACCGAGTGATAAGTGCAGAACACATTAATTCGAAATTACAAATATTCATACACTCTAAAATCAGTTGGGTTAATAATAAAACCAAAACCACTGGGTTGAGTGAATATGAATCCAAGTGGGTTCGTATTCACTCAACCCAGTTGATTTGGGTTGACTTTTAACCTAACTGATTCAAGAGTTTAACATCAACATCAAACATTGCTTGATTCCACAAGCAAACCTTCAGGTGTATAAAGTAATATGGACACAGCCTTCGCATTATAGAAGATATGTGCCCATAATAGCTACACCATCAGTTAAATACAACACTTTTACAGGGTCACTGATCAGTTCAAGTTTTACCACTGTATAACATAAAGAAGTCTGAACCGCCCAAGTGTTTTTCGACTTTTTGAGAACAAGCCTACAATTTTCTTAATACACTAGCTGCTCACCTTCTCAAAATGGAATGCTATGCATGATAACGACCTTTATTACACACTCAAATTCGACATTTAGTGCTATCACACGAGACCTGGAGTAAGACAGCGAGTGTACCGAAGTCAAATCATTCCCTTTTGAATATATGGCACTATCCGAAGAAACCATAACTTGGTGGTAGCCTTGGAGTTTGTTTTCGGAAGTTGAAACCAGTTGCTCTCAGTTCCAGTAGACCTCCCTACCCCTGGTGTTGTTACTGACTAGACCTCTATCCCTCATCTATGGTATCAGGTCTTGGTATGGTAGAGAACATAGACCGAGTGCTAAGCAGCTTTCAAACAACGTAATTGTGATGCTGTTTCCCTTTGTTATCAAAGGGGTGATACCTTCGTTCTTCTCTTGCGTTTTTATGGCAATGTTCGCATTCTGATTTGTTGACGGGCCCCATAAACCGAGGGCAATCCGTCCCCGTATCTGCATCGAGCTAACACAGGCTACTTTGCTTTCGCATACCCATCCACTGACCAATTACTGAGTCTACAATTGAGTCTCATTGGTATGCTATGTCCTCACAGTGAATTGTTGATACTTTCAGTCTATCAACTCCCCTATTCCCCGCTCTCAATTGTCATCTTAATTGTCTGTTTCCCACCGGTTTGGAGCATACTGAGGCCTGAAACATCTGCAGTTACTACAGCCTCCCAATGGGCTACCCACACTGATAATGCTGATACAGTGGTCTGTATGCTATCATAATACAAAACATGGGACAATCCTGCTCTCATATCTGATCGCATACCACTGAATTCCATACTTACCTACAAGAGGCCATTGAATCCCCCCCCCCCCCCCCACCCCTAATTTGTCCAAGTGAAGTATCAGAGACCTCTATTTGGATGACTGACCTTAACCCTTTACCCAACGAATCGCCCGCATCCACCCGCATAATATGCAAATTCAGCAGCTGAAAAAATATTATTTTTCGAAAAATTTTAACAAAACCATATCATGTGACGACCCTTCTTTGGAACGAGCTCGTCGAGATAGTTCCAGAGAGGGGGTTCACATGATATGGTTTTGTTGAAATTTTTTGAAAAAATTTAAAGAATGATATTTGAAATAATAAATTTTGAAATCGTCTGCGTTGGGTAAAGGGTTAAATTGCAATGATTTGGTGCTTGTGTTGACTACGGCATTAAAAAAGAGACCAGTCTACCATCCAGTTCATTGTAGGCTACTACTCACAGGTCGGAGTACCTGTGGAACTACATGAGTCTAACATATGCACCTGGAATTTAATTAAGCACCCCTGTCTTTTTCGCAGTTATGTTAATAAAACCTGTCATTACTTTCATGCTATCTTTCAGATGGCCAAAAATGATTGTTTGTGGAAAGAATGGTCTATTGACAAATGAAAGACAACACAATGATGGAATTATTCAGTGTTTTATGGCGCTAATTATTCATATCTGTCTCTAATGTTTTTGATGGGAACATGTTCGCTTGACAAGTATGGTTCCGGAACGGTCCATGATGAAACAATGCTGATAATTACTGACAAAAATGTTACTTGTGAGCTCCACAATAGCAGTGTCTGAGGTCAGTGGCGAGTGTATCCACCACGTGCCCGGATGACGGCCCGAACCCTCCCCCTAATGCTACCAGTGAGCCTTCTGGTGCAACTTTTGCCACTCCTCATGCAATGCAGCCTCTAAATCGGAACAAATTCTGTACAGGTGGATCCCTTGCTTGCGCATGACGTCCAAGAAAGTCCCAGATGTATTCTAAGGGATTCCAAACGGAGCTCATTGCAGGCCAACGCAGTTTTGTAATAACGTTGTTCTGAAAGTATGCTTTCACAGCATGGGAACGATGTGACTTGCATTGTCGTCCAAGAATACAGAGAGAGTAGCCAACGGGTGGTTGTCAAAATGAGGCACGACAATCGGATTGAGAATGTCCCAGATGTACCGGTGATCATTGAGATTCCCACGTACAGTCACCATATCAAGTTTATAACCATGTGAGAGGCATCCCCAGCTCATTACTGATCCTCCACCATGAGGAACAGTAGGTCTGATGTTCATGGGCACGTAAGCAGTATTTCTATCCCTTCACACTCTCATGCGACCATCTGTGACATGAAGCAGGAACCTACACTCGTCTGATCAATGGACTCTCCTCCATGTCCTGAGATTCAATGTTGTCGCGTGCCGTACACCACTTCAAACGTCGTCTTTTATGCTGACAGAGCTGGATGCTTGATGACCCTTCTGGACCTCATACCCCGTGCTTTGAGACGGTTCCGGACAGTTCTGTTGCACAAACGCCTGTTGGGGTGTCAAGGGCGTTTCAAAACCCCACTTAAAGCAAAGGGTTCACGCCTAACGAGACGTGCCAGACTCCGATCTTCGAGAGGAAAGGTCTTTCGGGCTTGTCCAGGCCTTAGTCGGTCCTAAACATCGTTGGCTTGTTGATTTTTTCGAACAAGTCTGCTGATGACAGAATGACTATAGCCAAGTTGACTTCCAATAACTTTGAATGACATGCCTGTTGTATGCATGCCAACGATTTGCCATCTCAGTGCCTCTGACAGTCTCCCCCTGACCATGTCAACATTCACTGATAAAAGAAGTGACAAATTTTCTTGTTTTATACCCAGATACTACATGTGGATAATAGTGTTTTTTGTGACATTCGTAAGTAGCATGCTTCATGTGGACGAGGGGATGTGTTTGGGATACGCTATTAACCAGAAACATCATGTTTCACGAGATGAACTGCACTGTAAGATATAGCAATCATTAAAACATAATAATCAGTAACAACAACTTCACTGTAATGAAACATTTAGGGATGTATATAACACTACTGCTGTTTATTTTACCTTCCAGAGATAGGTAACACCTGTCCTGTACGAAAATAGTGTACAAATTCGAGGACACAATACTTCAATGGCTCACCGAACATATATATAGATTATGACAAGCATGTGGGTTTCCGAGATGGTATATCGAAGTCGAGAACTCGTATCTGGGCATATATGACTTCAATACACCATCTCCATAACCCACTTGTTGGTAATAACCAGTTTATCTTACTATATTCCCCTCTTTCTCGACTTGTTCGCAACTGTTTTGACTATCATTCAGCGTCTATGATTTTTTTTTCATCATGACATTACGTTCTTGAGCTTAGTATAACGTAATTCCCATTCTTTGTTCCACTTGTTCCCTTGTGTGTTTCTTGTTTTATTTTCCAGGTTTAACACATGGTAGGCCAATATAAAAATATCATCATGGCAAAAATGATCTTGGACAATTTATTTCGCCGCATTGACGAATTATTTATCATTTAATTAGTGCTATCAAGACAGTGACTTCGACAAGTGTAGGCCAAATCGGTATTCGATGAATGCAGGTAAAAAAAGTTCTTTTTATACTCCCGTTTGAAAAAAAAACAAAAACGGTCACGTCATGTGATTGGTCTGTCCGTGAAAAAAACGATCGCGTTATGTAATGGTCTATCCGTTTGTTTGTTTGTCTGCTCACCTGTCCGTCCGTAAACCTATACGTTTCCGGATGATAACTTGTTTGGATTTATGGATCAGGACCAAACTTGATTGTGCTTCCGTTGTATTAAAATGAAGGTTAAGTTCAAATTGAGGCTTAGAAATTGCAAATTTCCATCAACATTTGGGTTTCCGGATGTTAACTTGAGTTTGGATTCATAGATCAGGCCAAAACTTGGTTTGTTCTTCCGTTATATCATAACGAAGATGCAGTTCGAATTGGGACATGGTCTGACGATTCTTACAAGAGTTATGGGACTTTTCGACATAGAAATTGCTCATTTTCATCAACATTTTGATTTCCGAATGATAACTTGAGTTGGGATATATAGATCAGGACTAAACTTGACCAAACTTGGTTTGCGCCTCAGTTATATCAAAATGCAGAATAAGATCGAATTGGGGCTTGGTCCGATGATTTATATTAGCCTTATGGACCTTTTGGACTTGGAAATTTCACATGTCCATCAACATTGTGGTTTCCGGATGATAACTTGAGTTTGGATTCCTAGATCAGGACCAAACCTGGTTTGTGTCTTAATGAGATAAATGTCAGGGCAAAGCCAGTCTAAAAGGGAGGAGGCCCCCTCCCCCGACTTTCAAGTTCAGATATATGTATATATTTCTTCTCTCTGTGTGGTACGCACACATGTTTTGATTAGATAATTAGCCTTAGGCGATTCTCAGTAGGATACTTCCTTGGCATATTACTAGTCAGAATAAGATGTCTTCCTGTTATTACCGACTGGCACTTATTCCAATCATCACGGCTATCAAGTATATTATTTCTCGGGATACGCTTGATAGCATATGCATTGGCGCGAGGTTATTTCATTTTCAGAAATGTCGTGTGCCATATTTAGGCATCTTTACATATTCCTATCTGACCATCACAAGACGAGATATAAAGTGTGGGGAACAAGCTATTTCAGAGAGACATGGGTTCTGACCGTTTAGGAGTGAGACTTGGGTTCGGCCGAATAGGAGACGCCATATAGGGTCTCGTACGAGTGAAATTGCTGGGCAATCCACGAAGCTCCATTGTACGGCGATATTATCAGATTAGGTGGACGGGGGAGGGCTAAAATCCCAAATTTAGAGAGTAGATTACGGACCCAAGTAAAGGCTAAGTTTAGATGTCATTAGCGAGGATCGACTCGCACCTGTCTCAAAGTGTAGGGTGTTGTATTGTGGTATTAACCCTTAGGAACGCAGAGGTTGGTCGCCTAGTGGCCTGTTTTAGTATCAGAGTGCTGTGAATATCGACTCAAGGTTGACAGTGACAATTCGCGCAAGCTCAAAAGCACATTTTGAAGTTGTGAGTTCTGCATGAACTGTGTGTATTTCCAAGGACAGGAACATTCAAGGATAGTTCTATCAAAGGACACATGTATAAGGTATGTGACGAAGACTTGCTAAACTAGCCGACAGAGTAGATAAACCGAATCCAAATCAGAACTATGTTTCCACAAGGTAATTAACATTGCTAGTCGAGATCCCTCGGCAGTCAGAGCTGCAGACGCGCACATGCGCGAAAGATTAAGACTCGGTGTTTTAAGCTTCTGTTGCAAGCCCGCGACAGTGACATTTTGAGAGTGTACTATAGCACCAGTACAGGCTATAGATAGACTGAATTAATGAAAAACTATTTAATCCCTGTGATAAGTCTTTGATTTGTGTTGATCAAATTGTTAAATGTGTTGAATATGGAATGAGTTTATTTTAAATGTAAATAAAAGAATCGTTGTTACTTTAATCATTGTTTCCTTTTCGCAGCCTGAAGTGATTAGGAATCACACCTGACAAAGAACGAACCTATATTTCGAGTTCACTCGGCAGGGAAGAAAATCATAGTGTGGTACCAACTCAGCTCTGCGAGCCGAGTTTGGCCCTTGCCCGGATTCCGACCCTCCTTGTTGGCTCGTCCCGCAATATTTTTAATGGCGAGGCTAAACAACCTCATGTCACCCCTCCCACGTGGATAGAGGTGTTCTGACAATCAAAATACAGGTTGAGTTCGAACTTGGGTTTGGTCTGATGATTTTCACAAAACGTTATGGGCCTTTTCGACTTAGAAATTGCTTGTTTCCGTCAAGATTCTGGTTACCGGACGATAACTTTGGTTCTGCTTATTTAACCTCAACCAAATTTGGCACGTGACTCAATTATACTAAATTGCAGGTCAGGTTTCAAGTGGGATTAAACACAAATATTTCATTAGGTATGAACCTTTTCCGACCTTGAGCATTTTCAATTTAGAGACTTTCTAGAGTGAAACAATGTCTGTTCATCCGGCTGTTTGTTTGGTAAACATCATAGCAGGTACGATTTCCAGTCCAACTTCGTCATGTACTTTTGTGACTAATTTTGGGCCTGGTTCTATTTTGTCATTTTCTTTTGTCCCTGATTTTCGCTCTGGTTATTTTATTTTAGATCAATTTATACAAATGTCGGTTATTTGTTGGATGAAAACAGTGATTATGTACAATTCAAGAATTATGCAACGCCGGGCGTAGCTCTTGATCTGAATCGAATGATTACATGAATGGTGCTATCCTCAATAGAGATTTGTATTTTCACTAGACCTTTTTGCTTATATTTGGGGAAATACGTGCTTGTAAGATATAAAGTATTACTTCCCCCTTTTCAGCAAGTTAGGGCAAGCAGCAATCCTCCTCCACATTTTGTGATCGGATCCACAATCCACAAGAGGTTGATTGCACAGTGATACACAAAACGCATGGCGGGACTATCAAACTTTCGTATCTCAATCATATTCGGCCACAAATTGTTCTCGTGAAATATTATTTGATTATCTGGAACGAATACGATAGTAGACCTTCTGGAACCATTCATGCCTGCGATTAAGGTCTGTAGGAACACGCGAATTTCCCCAAATGGTCAAAAACAAAAGAGTTCTAAAACAACCAAATTAAACGATTTTCGTACAAACGGGGACAATCAATGATACTGCTTTGATCTAAAGAATATTTTGTTTGCTGAAGTTGTAAACTAAAAAATATTTTTATTGTTGAAAATCAACTTTTAAAATGTAGATCGCACTAACAACAGAACGGAAAATTCACACACGCAACTTTTAAATTAATGAAACCAAAATTAATCCAAAACAAAAATCTATAGCACTTTACCGAGAAATGGACTCTGAGGTGATTTTAAAATTATTTAAACATGTTTTTAATGTCCATTCTAAAATATTTTTAGAGTAATGACACCAAGACGTGACACCTTAAGAGACAAATGGCACATGCAAGATGTACATAACATCTTGGCTGATGTATTTGGTACAGATATGCATGGATGTTTGTTGACATTGATTGCTGAATCCAAACATCTAACACTGACAGAGTTGTACAAGATTGAACCTTATGAAATGGCAATACATGATGCAGCTGACTGGTCAAGGATAAATACACTAATTATTTTGTCTCTAACACTAGATGGACAATCGTTGTTCAGTTGATGGTAAACATAAGTAATGAAAAGTGTGAAGCTCAAGTGAATCCTGAGCATGTATTCTTAAGGTTACACATCTTAATATTGATACAAAAAACATCTTTCTGGTTGGAGATTAAAAATCTGTTTTAAATAATTCAAAGACCACATCAAAGTTCATTTGACGGTAAAGTGCTGTAGATACATGGTTCAGATTAATTTTGGTTTCAGTAATTTAAGTGTTCCAAATGTGAATTTTTAGTTCTGTTGTTAGTGCAATTTGCAATTCAAAAGTTGATTTTTAACAATAAAATCACTTTTTAGTTTGAAACTTCAGCACTCCAAATATTCTTTAGATCAAAACGGTACCATTGCCTGTCATTGCTTATATGAAACTTGTTTGATTATCGTGTTTTGGAACCATTTGTTTCTGTCAATTTGGGAAAATTCGCCAGTTCCTATAGACCTTAACTCTGTGAGTTGAATGCATACATTTTTCGTCTTTTATATATCACAACGTTCATTTTGATGTATAACTTGTGTATATATAATTTATAATTTATATTTATGGAATATCAGATTTGCGAATTTCAAAGTAAAGTAATTTCCCTTACTTATATAGCACCTTAAGGTTCAGTATAAGTAATGGAAGGTAGCATGAAAATAGGTGACAGGTTATTTTCCGTGTTGTCAAAAATTTAAACAAAATAAAATTTGGTCACATTTTCGCTGTCCATCCGTATTTATGAACAATGCTGTGCAGTTTTGAACATCAAAAATGAAAAATAAAAACATTTTTTTTAGATATTTGACGTCATCGAAAATAATATGTCACCTATAAATTTCCGATTACTTATATAGCACCATAAGGACCATGTTGACTCGTGATTTATATCTGTGAGGTACAATGAGAAAAATAATTGTTCATAACATACACACTTTAGGTGCTATATAAGTAATGGAATTTTGTTTATTTTGAAAGTCCCCCTCTGATATTCCTTAAAATTAAGTTAAATGTACACAAATTATACATCAAAATGAAGGTTGGGAGGAAAAGAACACGAAGAATATATCAAATCAGCTACTTCTAGAATTGACTGCAGGAACCGCTGGTTCCTGGAGGTCTGCTACCGTATTCGTACCAGAACTGATAATACAATAATATTTCCTGGGAACAACTTGTGGCTGAATGTGCTTTACATATCCAAGAACGAAACTAGGCATACAAAACACTTTGGGATGCAGCGATAGGACTGCATTTTGGGAAAAGTACAAAACTGTCTGCATTTTTATTGTGAATGGATTGCGTGTTCGATGGACATACGCAAATCACTCGATACCACGAATTTCTATCAAAAAACAAAATCGTAATTCTAAGAAATTTCACCAGGTGTCCTGACACCTTGCATAGGATATGGCAACTGTGCAGTCTCTATATAATAGTAGTATGCTGTATTAAGGCGAACTTTCTCATTATTTGATTTTAGACGGCGTTGTTTTTCGATGATTTTTCCGTCCGATGACGTAGACCGGAAATCGAAAGTAACTTACAATGTAAACAAAGGCTTCAGTTTTGGACTTTACTCCCATGCAGCTCTATCGCTGTGTTTTGAAGGATTTTGATGCCCCAGCTTTGTTCTTGGATCTGTGAATCACATTTGGCCGCAAATTGTTCTCCGGAAATATTATTTACTTATCAGTTCTGGTACGAATACGGTAGCAGAATTCCAGGAACCAGTCGTGCCTGCCGTCAACTCTGTGAGTGGATTTCATATATTTTGCGTGTTCAATACCTTCCAACCTTCAATTTGATGTATAATTTGTGTATATTGAATTTGATTTTAAGGAATATCAGCGGTGGGAATATCAAAATAAACAAAATTCCATTACTTATATACCACATTAAGGTGCTATATTAGTAAGGGAAATTTGTTTATTTTGAAATTCCCTCCTATGACATTACATGAATTCAAATTAAATATACACATATTATAGATCATAATGAAGGTCGTGATAGAAAGAACACGAAAAATATTTGCAATCAACGTACAGAGTTGACAGCACGTACCCCCATGGTTCCTGTAACTCTGCTACCGTATTCGTACCAGAACTGATAATAAAATCACATTTCAAGAGAATAACTCGTGGCCAAATGTGCCTCAGATAGCTAAGAACAAAGCTCGGCATTCAAAACACTTTACGATGCAGTGATAGGACTGCATTTGGTGAAAGGCCAATACTGCCTGCATTTTTCATTGAAGATTGATTCCATGACCGAAAAACAAACACGTACTTCTAAGAAATTCAAACAAGTGTCATGATACCTTGCAAGTAATGTGGAAATGGGGCAGTCTCCATATAATAATACTGTGTTGTGTGAAAGCGATCTTTCGCATTATTTGATTTTAGATGGCATCGTATATCGATGCCTTTTTGGCCCAGATGATCTTGACCAGAATGGGAACAAACAGACAACGAAAACAAAGCCGGGAGTTTGGTAATCTACCCACACGCAATGCTGTCGCTGCGTTTTGAAGAATTTTGATTTCCAAGCGTCACAACCTTCATTTGGATGGAAAGTTCTGTATTATTGAATTTGAATTTATTCATATCAGAAGTTGGATTTCAAAGTAAACAATTTTACCTTACCTATATAGCACCTTAAGATTAAAATTAAAGAATTGAAAACCCATTTTTACCATCATTTCCATACATCGAATCGTTCAAATAAGGCGATCAATAATAACCTCATGCTCTGTGTGTGACAGTTTACTTTTCAATGTCAGTGATGTATAACTAGTTCTGACTTCAGAAAAAGTTCATCAGCAAGTGGAACAGTTGCACTGGTACAGTAAAACCAAAATCATGAGCATAATTTTCGGTAATTGAGAAGAGACATATTATTGTGTTCAGCCTAAAAATGTTGGTTTTGTAATGTGAATGTGAATGTGAGCAAAAAAGATTGTTCATGATGTTCCAAAAGCAATTGTAGCGTCTTTTCTTGTGACTGCATATTAACTCTTTGCCCAATGTAACGGCAAAAATCGACCAGCGTTATTCTCAAAAGTCGTCAATTAATTTTCATTTTTTGTCTCAAAAACATAGATTATGACCCCTCTTTGGAACGAGCTCGTCGAGCTCGTTCCAATGAGGGGTCATAACCTATGTTTTTGAGACAAAAAAAAAATTAAAAAAAAATAGTTATTCGGGAGTTTTGTTTACAAGTGTCGTCTGCTTTTCATGTTAGGCAAAGGGTAAAAAACGCACATTTCATTTTGATGATGACTGCAATTTACCTCCCTTGCTTTGGGGATGTGTTTCCGCTTTTCTGAAACATTTCTCTCTGATTCATGCATTACGATAATTACTTTTTAAAAATCTTAAAAAAATGTATCGAGGCAAAACTGAAACAAGTCGCACTAGGTGGATATTTGTAAATAGGTTTGATTGTATCACCTTTTTTGATCACGTAAAAGGATTTTCATGAATTTGTGCGTCGAAGATTTCTCTTCTCAAAAACCATATTTTGGGCTTAAAACATGTTTTACCGATTATACTTTTGGTGGTTAGAAGATAAACACCAATATTGTGCTGTCGGTGCAATAATTTAACACTCAGTGCACTTGTGACCAAGGAATTCATGTTTTTTTTTAAGGAGGCAAAAATTATGACTTCACTATTCAACATGGTGCTATAATAGTTTTTCTCGTTTCGTAGTATAGCGAAAAACTTTTGTCAACACGAAACGGGTTTACTTATTTAAAAGTCCGTGGCGGAAATAATATTAATATGAAGCATATTTCGCCACGAGTTGTTCTGAAATTTCATTTTACTATCAGTTCTGGTAAGGCTCCCCTAGTCTTCATGACTACGCTACTGACAGAGAGATGTCTTATTTACCTTTGCAAATGATTAGCCGAGCTTCATAGTTTTTAACCAAAATCATCCCGGTATTAACCCTTTACCTAACATGAAAAGCAGACGACACTTGCAAAAAAAATTCTTGAATAACTATTTTTTTCATTTTTTGTCTCAAAAACATAGGTTATGACCCCTCATTGGAACGAGCTCGACGAGCTCGTTCCAATGAGGGGTCATAACCTATGTTTTTGAGACAAAAAATGAAAAAATAATTAAAATTAATAGGCGATTTTTGAGAATAGCGCTGGCCGGTTTTGGCCGTTACGTTGGGTAAAGGGTTAAAGAGATAGTAATCAACGGCGTAGGTGTAAGTGGGACCGAAGGATTTTGTCGGAAACTCAGTTCTCTCGGGTTCTCTTACCATACCAGCATGATGGACCATTCATGCCAAAATATAATTACGAATTGGCAATAACATTTGAAAAGATTCCGCCTTTTAGACTTCAATTTCTGCAGGAAACATCCCAGTTAAAAAAAAAGAGAGTGAGGGGTGGTAGTACTCTGTTCTGTATGGTTCTCTTACCAGCATGATTGACCATTCTTGGTAAAGTATAATTACCAGTTGGTAATAACATCTGACAGATTCCGCCTTTCAGCCTTTAGTTTTGCTGGAAACATCCAAGTTAAAAAAAAGAGAGTGAGAGGTTGTAATATTCCTCTAGGGATAGTGTGCTAGTGTGTGCGTGTGTGTGTGTTGGGTGGGGGGGGGGGGGATTTTGAGGGGGCTGACGGAACAACTTTCAACCCCTCATCTAAAGTAACTATAATATCCGGCCAGCATAATTCACTGAACTCGAAATAAATTTTTTTATTATGTTTCATATTTTTTGTCCCCGTCCAAAACTTAGCTCACAACCCTTCATTGGAACAAGTTTGTTTAAATGAGGGGGGTCATAAACTTTACCGATTATCTAATGACGAAAGTGGCGCCACGGGCGCCACATGAGGCCGAATCAAAAATCTGAAACTTTTATGAACATCTAGAGACCCTACCTGAACATATGAATACACTTTCAGCGTTTCGAATTAAAATCCCAAGGAGCCATCTGCTCGAAACCGAGTCTCTATCAACAAAAGTGGCGCTACTGGCGCCACATTGGGCCGAATCAAAATTCCGAAACATTTATGCACATCTAGAGACCATATCGGAACAAATGAACACACTTTCAACGTTTCGAATTAAAACACCTAGGAGTTTTTGCCGGAAACCGATTCTCTAACGACAAAAGTGGAGCTATGGGAACCACTTGGGGCCGAATTAAAAATCCAACATCTAGACATCCTATTGAAACGTATGAACACACTTTCAGCGTTTCAAATTAAAACCCCTAGAAGCCTTTCGCCACAAACCGATTCTCTAACGACAAAAATGGCACTACGGGTGTCCCACGGATCCGAATAAAAAATTCGAAACCTTACCAGAACATATGAACACACTTTCGACGTTTCGAATTAAAACCCCTTGGAGCCTTCCACCGGAAACTGATTTTCTAACAATAACAATAAAAGTGGTCCACTGGAACCACTCGGGGCCAAATCCAAAATTCTGAAACCTTTATGCACATATCTACAGATGTTACCTGAACACCTCGGAATTGTTTAAATATTTCGAATTACATCTTCTTTGTGATATGATGTTCGGACGTTCGGACGGGGCGGGCGGGATGGAAGGTACAGACCGAACGGACGAAGATCACCACAATATACCCGCTTTTTTAAAACAAATACGGGGATAATTAATGAAGCACCAGGTTGTACCCGGTGCGTCATTAATTGATTTTTTTATGATTATTCATACAATTAGTGTTTGGACTCTAATATTATAGCTTCGTGGAAATATTGCCATCCCGTGGAAAGTGACCAGTCCATGGCAGACGAACTGTAAGTCAAGCTTCTATTTTTTGCACTGCTTTCCAATTGCAATCTCAAAATATACCTGCTTATTTGTTGATATGAATTTTGCAATGCACTTCTACTTGTTCTTTACATTTTTGTCTCGTAGTATACCTTTCTTTATCAAAACAAAGTCAATTAAACTTTTAAAGAGGACAGAATTTTCTTCAGTGATGATATCAAGGGAGGAAACTCGACAAAAGTTTTATCCACTCCTTCAAAACGGAAACGGAAAAGGTATGTCGTGTGCTCAGCAAGCAGTCCTATTTCACTTTACACTATTTATTTATTAATTTATTTATTTATTTATTTATTGGTGTTTAGGGTCACATAATTATGCACAATGGCTAATCGTGACCATGACAGGTTTACGGGTGGAGGAAGCCGGAGTACCCGGAGAACCACCAAGCAACGACGAGCAACTGTCAGTTCCTCAACATTCTAACTTTATGTTAGTGTTATATGAAGCGAGAAACTTCGCTTCCCTCGACTGGGCTACTCATAAACGTTCTGTCGCCAAAAGTAAGCTGAATGGGTACATTCAGCTAACCCGAATGAGTACATTCAACTAAGCTGAATACGTGCGCATTCAACTTGGTTCCTTTCCACCAACTTGTTCCCACCAACCAGCATGCTTTCCGAACATACCTACAGATTCAGGAATGGTTAGGGTGCTCGCAGTCTCCAGCAGAGTGAGGCTGGTCGATGGTCAGTGGAGTTCTTAGACCAACTGCAACAACAAAGCCCTTCGCACCTGAAAAATCTCTTGAACTTGGTCAGTTGTGGGTGTAAGAGCGGATGTAGGAAGAAATGTGGGTGTAGGAAAGGAGGATTGTCCTGCCCCGGGTTGTGTGGGTGTAATTTGGATTCAGAGATTAATTAGACACCCTTGAATATTCTCCTTTCAATGTTTCGGCTCTCGTCTGTTTGCTGCTATGGGTTATGTTTTTGCGATCAAGTCAGCTCAAGTCATAGCATATCTTCCTGTGAAATAAGTCCCGAGTACCTAAATGTTCCAACATAGTTTATCAGTATCGTCGTCGTGTCTGCGTTGTTGTTGTTCCAGGGTGGGAACCTGGGTGCACCCTTGGTGGATACATCAGAACGTGTTTTCAGTCCTGCTGTGTTGACGATTGAGTTTTCATGACATGAGTTTTTGTTTCGATTTATTTTATCAGTTTCATTATCTGAATTAACCTCTGTTCTAGAAGAAAGGTTTATATTTCAACATTATTAGCTTTTTGAGCTACTTATTTAAAAATGTACTTTAATCTGCTACACTGTTAAATCATGCGTCAGCATCGTGCGGTGTGGTAGACATAATCTCCGGTCAATAAACATAACGCGCATGGGGCGGGAATGAACATTACTGCCTACATGATCATATGATTTTTTGGTTAAATTTTATTCAGATGTCAACAAACAAGTTCGTGGACAGTTTAAGTTAAGTATAACACGGAGATAAAACATTAGTCAGCATAAAGGGAAATGAAAATAAAGGTTAGCTACGAAAGCTAGTGAAAAATGTGTTGGCAGATGCCAATATTGGGAGGTGTGATAACCGTTACTTACTCCCAGCTCCTTATTCGACATTCGTTATCAGAGTCCGTTGATCGTGAATGCCGAATAAAGAAGTGGGAATAAGTAACTGTTGTCACGGCAGTCAATATTGCCACTTACAATGTGTGTCAGAGAACCTCTTTCAAAAACGTTTAGATTGTATAGTATACAAATAAATGTTTTGAACCAAACCTGACATTTCGGAGTAAATGACAAAAAATTGAAACAATAATGAAAAACAAGATACCACGGTAGAGCTAATTCATCTATTGATAAATGAATGATCGTTTCGGACAAATTCATTGCAGAATGTTTCAGGAATGACCCATCACCCGTACGAGTGATAGGAATCCAAAAACACATTTTACCGGTCAATATCAGGTCTCTTCACCCCTCTGACATGTAAACACGCTAGCCACAGCAACACGCTAGATACCGCTAGATGTTTCCGATTAGGGAGGGGGGGGGTGTAACGTACTGAATTTCCAACTAGGGGACAGACCTGAAGGGGGAAACCCCTCCCGGTCCTTCCTCCTAGTTGGAAATACACTGCCGAGAGAAATTTTGAAAATGAAAAAAATGAAAGGGAGCTTAAAATTGATTCTAGTAACTGAAATGCCAGCATATTTATGATAGAATTATCAGGTTATTATTATTTGTTATTATTCTGTAAATTGAATATGTTCTGAACAAATGCTCAAGTTGAGAACTTTGAGCGATTTACACTGCCCTAACATTAAACCAGATCTTATGCAGGAGTGTTAAATTTTGGATATTTAATCATTTTGTAACTCTGAATGATGGAATTTACTCAGGATAATGATTTTACATGATGTGATTTTTTTTTAAGTGCATTTTGAGGATTTTTTTAATTACGATAAGTAAATGTACTATAGAAATCTCGTATCGATTGACATCATGCATACTTATGAAGCTCGATATTGTATACACAGTAGTTGTAAATAGAAACAGTTGGAATTTTTGCCGATTTGAAACCGAGTTGGAATTTTGAGAAGTAAGGGAGGCAAGATAATATAGTCCCTCACCTCTCATGAATTATTTCACGTAACCAGTCCAGTCAAGCGATTACTCTCCATTTCTTAACACATAGAAACACCGAACAGAAACAGAGTCTTTTTTCTCTGAAATCGAACCGAATCTGAAAAATCACAACCCCCAACTCTTAAGACCAATCAGACCAAAAGAAGCAAATAAATGTTTTACTGCTTCCCAGTCTCTTTTCGTGACTAACTGTTTCTTTCGTGAGATCATGTGGGGTGATTAAAACTGTAGTTCTCGAAAGAAACGCATTAGCTGAATAAAGACTTGGAAATGTGGTTGACATTTTCTTCACTTTGTTGGCATAAATATTGTAAAGTGTGGTGGTAGTAAATAATGCTGATTGTACAATATCATGCTGTAGTTTCTGTAAATAGGAATCGTCATTGATTTTGAGCGAGATTTTGTATATAAACCTCCAGTCGTCAGCGTGTATATTTAAGTTAAAAAGGTTATTTCATTTTGTTTGAGATTTTTTAGGTTGTTCAGAAAAGTGCCGCCCCAAATTATGACAAACAATTTTTTTCACCACCTGTGCGGTTTTTAGCCTCTCGATTTGTTCCTTTAATATAACCTCAAGTCTGTTATAGTTGTATTACCATTTCCATATCTTACGTTTATTAGTCTCTTGTAAACAGTAAAGAGGGAGTGGTGAATATATTAAACTTCATGGATAGTTATTCGAAGGTTAAAACTGCCACTTTCAAGAGAACATTTCTGAAAAAATGCTATATTTTCACCAACGTTTTTTAAAAATGAGTTTTTGTTTGTTAAGTTTTATCATTTGATTATTAAAGATTGGCTGGGAGAATATTTCCTCTTGTGGTTAAATATGAATCATTACCCAAATAGGAACAAGGCTTCGGGATATTTTTGAATATATCTGTATAGGAGCCATATAGGAGCTACATTGGAGCTGGGTCATAGGTATCCTTAAATACCGAAATGAGGCTAAGAGGGATAGTAAATTAGATCTCATTGAGGGATTTTCTCATGGCCCTCATGGCCTCAAACGAAAGGAGGCTAAGAAGGATAGTACATTAGACCTCAATGAGGGCTTTTCTCATAGCCCTTATGGCCTCATACGACTAAAAAGGGGTGCCAAAGGCCAAACGTTTTCCAAAAATAGGATTCCATGGGATATGGTTGTTAAATACCGAGCTGAGGCTAAGAGGGATAGTAAATTATACCTCATAGGGGGATTTTTTCATGGCCCTCATGGCCTCAACCGAACTGAGGTTAAGAGGGATAGTAAATTAGACCTCATTCAGGGCTTTTCTCATAGCCCTCATGACCTCATACGACTAAAAAGGGATTCTCCAGAAGGTATCCTCGATAGGTATCTTCAAATAATACAATACCATGTCATAGGTATCCTCAAATACCGAAAAGGAGGCTAAGAGGGATAGTAAATAAGACCTCATTGAGGGATTTTTTCATGACCCTCATGGCTTCAATCGAAATGAGGTTAAGAAGGATAGTAAATTAGACCTCATTGAGGGCTTTTCTCATAGCCCTCATGGCCTCATACGATTAAGAGGGATTCCATAACCAGAGACGTTTCACAAAAAAGGGATTCCATGGGACGTGGCCATTGGATATAGAGGTGATGAGAATCGGATAGGACTTTGTTGTAATAAAGGGAGATAACTCTGCATAGAGATTACGGGGGATTAAGCAATCTGATTGGTCAGTTAGCGCCAGGAAAGTGAACCGATTGGGTGATCTAGATAAATGAAACAACAAGAGTACTCGGAATAGGGTTAGAACTAAAAGGACAGACCAGAAAAGCTAAATATAGTAACAATAAGCAAAGCTGTTCCACATGATAGGCTCTTCTACTCTACTATACTCCAGGACAAACGAACAAGGACGGGTAGACGAAAACTATTGCATAGAGAGATAGAAGAAGAGGAGTCTGAAAGAATTCGAAATAGTAAAACTTGTCGGGTTGTTTGTGGTAATTCTACGAATCGGGAAATTACTCTTGTACAAAAGAACATACCCTCCGAACATACCCCTGTCTTGTTGTAGGCCACTGGGTAACATAGTAACCACGTGCTACCACAGAAACCAAGATGACGGCCTTCAGTATACAAAATGGACAAGGGAAACACGTATCATCCTAACATGGGGATGATGTCACAAGATGGCCGCTCACGCGGGTTACCATGACAACACAACATGGCGCCATTGGGTCACGTGACTATGATGTCACATATGAGATCCCCCATGAAATCCCCTCAATGGGCCCCGGTTCAGCTCTCTCCTACTACTCATCTATAATGCGTTCCTCCGATTCCACCGAAGAAACAAAAATAATACATACTCCAAAGGATGTGATTTCATTTGCCAAGACAAAACATTTTGTGCAATCATAACAACATGAACAAAAATAACAAGAGCAATTCGGAATAAATCATTTTACAGATTGTATTTGTAAACAACATTAAATATTTACAAGTGTAATAAGATATTTCAGAAAATTCAAGTAATATCATGTTGTTGATAAGTAGAAATAATCGACATATTGGGAAGTTGGTCGGCATAATGATGTTTGTTGTTTGTTTCCTTGTGCACTGACTTAGGTTTAAGGGATTTCTGCGGCAGGGACTTAGCTAGAGGGTTTTCAATAGGGTGGATCACTTAGATTGTTAACTGGGGGTTGGGGTCCCAGTACGACATACTGTAGGAGCGTACCGAGGGCGGTAGCTCCGAGCTGGGGGGGGGGGGGGGTAGAGTTCGAGAGGGCGTACTCCTCTCTGTATGGTGTGGGTTCCCAGGCCTCCCTCTGGCTTTAATCTTGTCATTTTATCCACAAGAAATATGCATTTCCCCAGGTAGGCCAATGAGGTTTCCCGTACACTGGCCATGCAACACACGGACTACTGATTGACAGCTTTTCAGCCAATGCCTACTCCTTCCAACTGACTTCCAGTCAGTTCAAAGGAGTAGGTATTGGCTGAATAGCTGCCAGTCTATAGTCCTTGCGTAACCTGGTCACTGTAATGGAAACGAAACGATGAACTTGAAAAAATGGACCAGTCACAGATTCGAGTCATATTTCGGAAAACTTTGTCAGCTGATTGGAAAAGGTGGAAAATGTGATCGAAGATTGGAAAATCACTTTGGCTCTGACCGAAAAAATATGACAAGAGGGAATTCAATTGATATTATTGTATTTCCAACTTTTGGAATTGTATCACCGAATTTCTAACTTTTGAAATTTTAGGCGATAATTGGGTGTGAGACACCCCTCCACACTCCTCCTCTCGCCACGACCTCGATTTCGTGATGGCACATATGCTCATTAACAAAGCCCAAATGGCAGATTCCATGCACAAAAGTAGTTAATAGGCTGATCATCTTTGACATGGCGACATGTTCATGCTACATTTTACAAGATTCACAGAGTTAAGTATGGGGTTACTTCAAGAATTTTCAAGGACCTTTAAACAATTTTAAGACAGTTCCAGGCTGTATACATACAGCTTTGAGAAAGACTCCTTATTAAGAATATAAATATTAGTAAAAAATTATCAATGTGGTATAACATAGGCTTATTCGGACTCTTGACTTTTGGTGAACAAGAAACTCGTAAAACATGCGCAGTCGCTTTTTGTCAAGTGTCGCCTGCCTTTTCAGGCAGAAGCCACTTGACCTAAATAGCTTGTAGGTCATAAGTCTGGATACCGTTTTATTTTAAACTAAATTCTATCTTATTTCCCAGGATTGTACAAGTTAAAACTTTGGCGCATCCTTAAATACCATCAAGTACATTCAATGCTAATGCAGGTTTTCAAGGACTGTAATGAAACCTCGACAATCACCAGTGAACTGTAACAAGACAAATCAATATAAACATCCAAATAACCGTTTCAGCGCAGTAAAATGTGGTTCCTAAAATAATCCAAATATTGGCGTCTTGCATTCCAGCTCACTCATTCGGTTAACACTTTCAATATTCATATGATGTCACACACGACCCAGGGACCTTGAAAAGAGAGTATGCGTAATATCACCGGGGTTCACCCACCAGCTCCACTGCAATTTGCGATTTTGTTTAGAATACAGACCCCCACGATAACAAAATCCTCGACTCTAGGGACGTGAGAGCGAACAGTCATACTGGGCAACCACATCTGTTTTATTTCAAGAAAGTCAGCTTATACCCCCATGGATGGTGGAACCCCTGTCAACTGAACGCCGATTGACTCTCTGTGAGTACATTTTTTGCAGATGAAGAAACAGACCAAGAAACCACTTTATCGAACTTAAAGCAGGTTGTAAAATTAAATAGTTATAATATATCAGCTTCTCGCACTCAAACTGATTCAGATTCTCAGTTTTTATCCCTCATACTTTTGAATCCCTGATTATAGGGATTACTTCTAAACATAAATGTATAGTTGGTATAATTTATAGACCCAACACAGCCCCCTAAAGCCGACCTTGACTTGTTTCTGGAAACGCTGACATAGGTGGTCAGTAAGATAAATAATGAAAATAACAAGAGGCCCCAGGGGGCCTGAGGGCGCTCACCTGACATGGTATCCTAAATATCAACCCAGAGAATTGATTTCCACAAGTTGTATCTGCTCCTCCTAAGAAAAGCTGAAACCAAATATCCAAATATTCTGACCAGTGGATCTAAAAAAAGATTTTTAAAGAATATTCCTCATACTGAACTAAGTCATAATTCGGGCTCCCACAGGGAGCCCATATATGAACCCAGGGACTTGGCTTTAACAAACCTGAATCTCACACCCCTAAGGATTCTGCACGCCAAATATCAAAACATTCCGACTGCTGGATCTGAAGAAGAAGATTTTTAAAGAAAATTCCTCATTTTGAACCAAGTTACAATTCGAGCTCCCACAATCAGCCCAAATATGGACCTAGGGACATGGCTTGAACAAACTTGAATCTTACCCCCCTAAGGATGCTGCATAAAAAATATCAAAAGCATTCATCTGCTGGATCTGAAGATTTTTAAGGAAAATTCCTTATTTTGAACTAAGTTGTCATTCAGGCTCCCATAGTGAGCCCAAATATAAACCAAGGGACTTGGCTTGAACAAACTTGAATCTCAGCCCCCTAAGGTTGCTCCATGCCAAATATCAAAACATTCCAACTGCTGAATCTGAAGAAGAATATTTTTAAAGAAAAATTCCTCATATTGACTAAGTTATAATTTGGGCTCAAATATGGACCCATGGACTTGGCTTTAACACACTTGAATCCCCCCCCCCCCCCCCCCCCCCAAGGATGCTACTCACCACATATCAAACCATTCCGACTGCTGGATCTGAAGAAGAAGATTTTTCAAGAAAATTCCTCATTTCGAACAAAGTTACAATTCAAGCTCCCACAGTGAGCCCAAATATGGACCTAGGGACATGGCTTGAACAAACTTGAATCTCACCCCCCTAAGGATGCTGCATACCAAATATCACAAGATGCCTGCTGGATCTTGAGAAGAAGATTTTCAAAGAAATTTGCCTGAAATGAACTAAGTTCGAATTTGGGCTTCTATTGTGAGCCCAAATATGAATCCAGGTGGCCGATTTGAACAAACTGGAATCAGATCCACCCCACAATGTCGCATACCAAATATTAAAAGATTCTGCCTGCAGGATCTGGAGAAGAAGATTTTTGAAGAAATTTGCCTGAAATGCACTAAGTTCGAAATCGGGCTCCTATACTGAGCCCAAATATGAACCCAGGGGGCCGATTTGAACAAACTTGAATCAGATCCACCCTCCAATGTTGCATACCAAATATCAAAAGATTCTGCCTGCTGGATCTGGAGAAGAAGATTTTTTAATGTTTTTCCCATTGCCTACAGTGTTAAAAAGTGCTGACTCAGCACTTTTTCAATGTCCCGAAACTGTACCCTATGATAAAACTGATGGCAATTTTTTTTTACCAATTCTTTCTGTTGGTCCTAAGGAAGCTTCACACCAAATAAAAATTCTCGGTACCGTGCAGTTTTGGAGATATGGGCGTTTTAATTTTTTTTCTATTTTTAGCTCCTGCGGTTCCCATGGGGCTACGGGGGAAAAAAATCAGCATAAATTAGGTACTTATGACCCAATAAGCCCTCACATAAAATTTGGTTCAAATCAGCCTCTCGGTTTGGAAAATAGAAATTTTGGGCGGGGCCAAAAATTTTGCCCCTCCCATAACGACGCCAAGTATAGCCCCACAAACTTCTCTTGAACAAATCTGAGTCTACACCTCAAAAGGAAGCTGCACACCAAATATCAAGTCTCTGCTACTGCTGGTTCACGAGAAGAATATTTTTTAAGATTTCAGCACACTTTTTGGGTGTGGCCCTACCCACGGGCGGGGCAACTTGATTTGAACAAAATCAAATTGCGATGTCATAACAAACTATTATCTCAAATATCAATTAAATTGGTTCAGCGGTTTGATATATAAAAAGGACTACTTGATGGGAGATTTCAATATTGATCTTCTTAGTTTTGGTAGTCATAACAAAACTAATCAATTTATTGATTTCATGTTTAGTGCACGTTTCATGCCCGTCATCACAAAACCAACCAGAGTTATTGATTACTCGGCGACGCTAACTGACCATGTATTTTGCAAAAAAATGAAGATAGCAAAGCACAAACAATCATCATAGACGTGAACGATCATTTCGCGACATTTTATGTCGATGAAATGGCATGAAGTAGCTACATACATGTATGCAAAGAAAAGTTTGAAAGATCACTTAAAGAGGAAAACTCAATGAAATTCAAAAACATTCTGTCTATTTGCTACTTCTCAAATGTATGTGATGTCATGTGTCCTAATGAAGCTTATAAAAATCTTATTGACAAACTCCACCAAGCCTTAATCGTCGCCTTCCCCCTGGAAAAGGTATTTGTTTGTCCCAAACGGGTAAAACGCGAGCCACGGATGACTGCTGGTCTCATACAATCATCACTTAAAAAGGAAAAGCTTCTTAGAAGAAAAACTAAAAAATCCCTCAAACTACAATGTTGAAAAATATATAAACCACCGTTGTATTTTCAATCGCCTGAAACGTAGTTTGAAGGCAGAATATTATAACTCTGTGCTCCTGGAGAATAAACATAACGTTGGGAAGACTTGGGAAATACTTCGTAAGGCCATAAGCAGATCAAACCGTATCCCAAACGTACCTTGCATCATGGGAGAGAATATGGAAATAACGTGCCTGACGAAATAGCAGAAAAGCTGTATAAGAGAAATAGCTTACATTAAATGAAATAACATCTGAAAAAATGGAAGCAATCAAATTCAGTGTTAATTCCGATTTTCCGTACTACACGAAGTCTAATAACGCGGAGTCATTTTTTTTATCTCACCCACAGATATACAGGAAGTCGTCTTACGTGTAAATGGTCTACGGCCAAACATCAGTAGGGACTGTGAGTCTACCAGGCTGTTAAAAATATAATATCAGAAAGAGCAGAACCATTAAGCCACATAATTAATCTTTCCTTCTCAACTGGAAAAATTCTTGATAAAATGAAAATAGCAAAAATCCAAATACCAATTGTTAAGTCTGGCGATCATAAACTCTTTAACAACTATAGACCAATCAGTATCCTTCCTGCTCTCTCTAAAGTTCTCGAAAAGATTTTGCACCGAAGATTGACAAATTTCCAAAACGAAAATAATCTAATATACCGATATCAATTTAGTTTGAGCAAAGGACATACAACGATTCATCCAATACTGCATCTTATAAATAACTACTAAACGAATAACAGACCAACCAAAGAGTGCACATTGTCACTTTTCCTTGATTTCTCCAAAGCGTTCAACACGATAAATCATTCAGTTCTGTTAAGGAAAGCGCGGTCGTGTGGGATAAGAGGTGTTGCCAATTCCTGGTTTAATGACTACTTGTCCGGTCGCCCACAATTCGTCTCATACAGAATTAAGTCCTCGGACTTACAGTCTGTTGTTATGAGTGTCCCAGAAGGTTCTGTTCTCGGGCCCATGTTGTACATAAAAGATATTAGTGAATCGATGCTGTCGTTCGCTGATGATACAACTGCATTCACCTCTGGCAACAACGTAGATACTTTAATTGACACTACGAATAATGAAGTGTCAAAATAAAGTGATTGATGCGCCGCTAACAAACTTCTCCTGAACGCCAACAGAACTAAACGTATCTTGCTCCATCCAAAAGGCTTAACTAATGTTGCGAGTAGGCAAGTTACTGTAAATAATACAAGCATAACTTTGGTTAATAACAATCATGACGATAAATCCGCTATTTAAAGAACTTCAAACTTTAAAATGTGAAGGTCGAAACATACTGCAAGTTCTCCTTTTTATGCATGATTGGTACAATAGCAGATTACCGGATTGTTTCAATGAGACCTTCAAAATATACACAAATCTATCGGATATGGATACAAGGCAACCGGGGATATTTAGAAGTCTGCAATTTTTTTTTCATTTTTTGTCTCAAAAACATAGGTTATGACCCCTCTTTGGAACGAGCTCGTTCCAAAGAGGGGTCATAAACTATGTTTTTGAGACAAAAAATGAAAACAATAGTTATTCAAGAATTTTGTTTGCAAGTGTCGTCTGCTTTTCATGTTAGATAAAGGGTTAATTACTGCTAGAGTCACATATTAACCCTTTGAACCCTGGTGGTATCTTCTGTGTCAGTTAAATGACTTTAATTGGAAGAGTCCATATTCATTACTTGGTGGTAGAGCAATTATTTTTTCTACGTGCAGCCTTGTGGTTGCTCGTTGAAAATCTGGATTTGTCTACCCTACACATCCACTTAGCAGACGTCCTACTTAATGAACTTATGGCGTAACATGTTCCTGGATCTGAAAAGCGGTCTGTCGGGTTCAAGGGGGTTAAGAGAATTACATATATAGGCATAATATATATCTGGCAATAAATATGTCTTACAGTTGGGACAAATCAGATTTGCATGCCATCAATAGGTCCTCTTCACGACGCATCTGGTTTTTAAAAAATTCGTTTGTGACTTAATATGGTATGTGCAGCGTCAGTTGTTAGTTAATTTCACACTGGGCGAAACGTATAACGAATAATATCTAATTGCCATTATCATTTAGATCAGATGTACCGATAGAACATCATATGCTCAGATAAATTACATATTCGCACAGCAGTTTAAAAGAGTACAAAAATGTAGTTTAATTGAAGAAACCTTTTTGTCCCACCAAACAAGTGGGTTTTTTCTAATCTATTACGGCGTGGTTCGCATTTCTAAAATTGTGCTCTTCATATTTCACGATACGCCCAAACAGGTGACAACATCCTTTGTCGCACAATTGAGATTTAATTATAAGATGGTGTTTGTTGTAAAATAAGTTTGAATTATAGAAGTATAGAACTCACAATGTGTTATCTTTTTTTGCTGTCAGATAGAGTGTGGCGTCAAATTGACACAAATAGGGTGTAATGCTTGATAAATGCCATATTATTCGGAAAATGGGAACTAGGATATCGAAGTAGACGAATGAGAAAGCAAAGCAAGCAAATGCCCTGACGTTCTCCACATATTTTTGTGGCGTTAATACAAGATCGGAGAAAAAGCAGAGACCTAGTTCCACTGGCGCCGGTGCCTGTATGAATATAAACTGCAGTGGACGATGTCATATTTTCGAATACTCGGATACGGTTTCAATATTTGATTAAATATTTGAGGTTTCTTGGCAAAAATACAAGCAAATGTTCAGCCCATTGACGCCCAGGTAACACCCTGTGGGTCCCCTAGCTAAAGTTTGTTATAGTGTTTTTTCTTCAGAAATCATACTGTGCTGACTATTATATACGAGCGCACAATTTCAAATGAAGGCCTCAAAGTAAAACAAAACAAAATAAGAACAGACTGAAATCTCAAACTATTAGGTGGTTGAGTTTCTCAACAGAAAATTTAAGTGTTTTTTTTTTAATAACTGACGTTGTCAGGGCAAAGCCAGCCTAAATATAGGGGCAAGGGGCCTCATATTTAAAGATATTGTAAGTTCAAAATATATTCCGCATCAAGGCGAAAAACCCACGTGAATTTCACTTCTCTGTAAAGCTGGACATAGAAAAAACACACGTGGTGTATATCCAGCTTTAGCGCAGGGACCCAGGGGAGAAACGGTATGTTAGATAAGGTCTAATCATCTCGTTTAATTTATACAGTAGTCGGAGTCTTACGAGACGTAATCGGTTGATGTCAAGATGTCGTCACGGTAAATTGAGAAACGAGATTCTAAAAGATAGAAATGTCGTGTCATCATAAGTTATAACAATCATGGCAAGAACGAATCGGTTTTCTCGACAAGTGAAGTCACGCGTGAGATGACTTGTATTGATTCTGCCTCGATATACGTCATCTCCCACCGTTTTGACAGGTGGACAGATGAGCGTCGGTCCACCTGACAGTTCAGGGTAAAAAGTATATATATACCTGGAAGAGCAGAGCATTAGACACACACTTGGGGTCACACACGCGTTGGTGAAGTCCAGGACAGGCGGACTCTGTTTCCTGGCATAAGGGTACCTTCGATCACAGGACCCTGAAACGGCTGGAATCGCCAGAGAGGGCATTCCATGATTGATTTAGCTTAACGTTGATAGGCGGCTACGGGGCCGAATTCGTGGGAAGGAACACCCCAGGTGGAACGTTAAAGTTTAGATTGTCGAGTAGCAGGTATCGTCCTGCAATAGTCAGAAGTGTAGGTTAATTGTATTGTGCGTATTAACCCTTTGAAGCGTCAGCCTGATTGCGTTCTGAGTAGTTTGTTTTGCTGTCGGAACATCGTAATACCGACTGAAGATCGGTGTGAGTGACAATTTCGCCCTAGCACAAAAGGGGCATTTGTGAATCGTGAATTCAACCAGGAACGGTGGATATTTCAATAGGACTTTCACGGAGGACTTTCAAAAGGCGCATAAGGTATGAGTAGACAATATCTGACCCAAATCAGAAGTACGGTGGTTTATAGATGACGAACATTGCTGGTCGGAACCCTCCGACAGCCAGAGGTACAGTTACGCGCAGACGTTGACATTTGAGCCTAAGCGGGTGAAGCTCTTATGGCGAGCTCACAGTAATAACATTTCAGATTTGTGAAGCTCTTATGGCGAGCTCACGGTAGTAACATTTCCAGTGTATAGACTATAGTGCCAGTACAGGGCTATAGAATGACTATATGATTGTTTAGAATTATTTAACCGTAGTGACCCATTTTCTGTGAAAAGAATTGAATTGTTGATTGTTGAAATATTGAAACGGATTTATTTTTATGTGTAAATAAAAGAATCGTTGTTACTTTAAATCATTCTTTCCATTATACAGCCTGAAGTGATTAGGAATCACACCTAACGGAAATCGAACCTATTTCAGGACAATTTGGCAGAGAAGGAATCACGGCGTCGGTCTAACTCAGCTCTCTGCGCCGAGTTCGCGACACTTGGATTCCGACCCTCCACGTTGGTCTAATTTTTCCCGCAACTTCATCAGCGGGACTAAATAACCCCACGTCAGCCCAGGCCTTACGGGGCCTCAGGTGTTCCCTGACATTGATTGGCGAGGCTACCAGGATATTTCTAAAAGGTAAAAAATGGCTATATGGAAATTTTGTTTTATTTTAATGGCGGTTCTGTTTAGGTTTTGACGAGTCCGGTCAGTTGATGCCGTTCAAGGGTTTAATATCGCAATACAGTAGTCCCCAAAAGGATACTTAATAGCCACTATAACTGCGGTAGGTTTCAGAATATTTGGTGCGTTTAATTACGTTAAATTACAGAGGTAAATTAAGATTAATTGCCATATTTTTTTTTTCTTTTCCTTCTTCGTTCTTTCTGACGAGTGTTGAAGATAGAAAGAAAAAATCAAAATGGATGTTGTTACACCCCTCGCCCAACTGGTATCATTAGGCAAGGAAATGGGCCTTGAGGGGGCCGAACTTCATAAGTTCGTTAAAGATGAGCAGAAACGTGAGGCCAAGGAGATTGCCTTACGTAATGACGCAAGAGAGAGAGAAGCCCAATTAGAACGAGAGCGTGAGAAAGACGCAAGAGAGGCGAGGGAGAGAGAAGCCCAATTAGAACGAGAGCGTGAGAAAGACGCAAGAGAGGCGAGGGAGAGAGAAGCCCAATTAGAACGAGAGCGTGAGAAAGACGCAAGAGAGGCGAAAGAGAGAGAGATTCAATTAGCAAATGAGGCGAGAGAGAGGGAAGCCCAATTAGCAAGGGAGGCAAGGGAGGCAGAGCGAGAGCTCGAACAACAGAGGCACGAGAGAGAATTAGAGCTCCTCAGAGCAAGGGCCGATGTGGAGAATGAAAGTCGGCGCTCAGGGGATGGGAGTGCAGGGGTAGCAATTCATGCCCCACGCCCCCATCTCGCTCATTTCAATGAAAACACAGATGACTTGGACTCGTACTTGGAGAGGTTCGAGCGTTTTGCCTCCAGTCAAATG
Source organism: Pictodentalium vernedei (assembly GCA_031216915.1). NCBI lineage: Eukaryota > Metazoa > Mollusca > Scaphopoda > Dentaliida > Dentaliidae > Pictodentalium > Pictodentalium vernedei. The sequence goes on from CM062288.1 coordinate 224,030,971, forward strand.
TGGCCAGAAGACACATGGGCTATGTGCTTGAGCCCTTTGTTGTCAGGTAAAGCCCTCGAGGCTTATACCAGTATGCCTCCTGCACTTCTTAACGACTACAGTGAGCTGAAGAATGCCATCCTTCGGAGATACCAGCTCACTGAAGAAGGATTCCGGACCAAGTTCCGAGAAATTAAGCAGGAGAAGGGAGAAACAGTACCTCAGTATTTTGCCCGAGCTAGGCGGTACTTTGACCGCTGGACTGATCTCGCAGAAGTGAATGAGTCGTATGGAGCCCTGCGAGATCTATTTCTCCGGGAGCAGTTTTTAACTACATGCTCCAAGGAGTTGGGCCTGTTCATCAAGGAAAGGGGTCCGCCCACCTATGATGAGATGGCAATTGTGGCAGAACGCTACATCGAGGCCCACGGTGGGAGTGTGAACGCACCCAAATCGGCTAGGGGTGGGGCAAACGGGTTGGCAATGGCACCCGTAAGGCAACACCACCCCGACCCTCCTGCGTCGCAGGCCAGCCGGAAGGGGAGCGCTCCCAAGGACACCACTTGTTTTATCTGCAACAAGCGGGGTCATATTGCCAGGGACTGCTGGCAGAAACAGGTAAGGACCACTGGGAACATTAGGCCACCCCAGCAGGGGGCCTGGAACGCAGCACCAAGGGGTTGGAAGCAAGGTGACCGCGTAGATCCAGGGCCCAGTAGACAGACGGCAGCGTTCTGTCAAACCATCGGTCCAGAACACAACCCCCTCCGGGAATGTATACAAGAGGGAGAATTAAGGCTGGAAGGCGGGAAGGTTGTCCCGATAATAAGTGGCATGTGTGAGAGGCTCACAACTTCGCAGGAGAAGGTTGATATGCCAGTGTACCCAGGGTATGTGGGACAAAGGGAGATTCGTCTGCTCCGGGATTCTGGGTGCTCCTCTGCAGCGGTTAGAAAGCAACTGGTTGACGACAAGCAATTGTTGGGGCGCGACCATTTGTGTATTTTGATAGATGGGACCGTTAGAAGGTTCCCCATCGCGAGGATAACTGTGGATACCCCATTTTATTGTGGCGAAGTGGAAGCCATGTGCATTGAATCACCTGTGTATGACCTGGTCATAGGTAATATCCCAGGGGTGAGGGCAAGCCCTGATGAGTTATGGTCCAGGGATAGGGGGCCAAGTGAGGGCCCAACGAGTAATGAAGGGAAGGTTCCCAGGGGGAACCAATCCGATGGTCCAGGGGATGGCCCCTACACGACGAAATGTCGGGAAGTTTCAGGAGGGACGACTCCTGTCCTATTAGGGAGAAGGGGCCGCAGGCGGTCCAGGCTAAACGCCAAACAGCGAGGGAAACCGATGGGATCATTGGGGAAAGACCCTCAAGAAAATTTATGTGGGGGAGTTGAGCGCCCCAAGAAGTCGGTGTCACCCGTGTGGAGAGGGGAGGCCAGACCCACGCAAATGGCTGGGCAAACTTCCCCAGAATTGAGAGGGCACGGGTCAACACAAGTTGAGTATGTTAAAGTGGATGGGACCGCTAAGGTGGGCGCCCAGGGGACCGAGAAAAGGGTCCACAAATCAAAGGAGAAGCATCCTAGGTGGCGGAGACCACGTAGAGAGTGCCGGGGGCCCACAGCGCCCAATGTGCGCAAGAAGTCGTCGCAATGGACCGGGGGGTCGACGGCACAAGGGCCAAGGACGGCCCGTGTCGTTCGAACGACGGTAATCGCCGGGACGAGTGAGCCTGGGGGATATAGCGCCAAGGGAAGCTCTTGGGAATGCGACAACGACAGGGTATGGGGACCCTGGTGGAATACCCGTAGAAATGGCGGGGCGAGAAGTAGGGGTGTGTCAAGGGTTACCCAAGGGGATACTGGGAACCGGGCCCCTACCAATGGTCGGTGGTTATAAAGAAGCAATAGTTGGGTGGCTGTGGGCCTGGTGTCTGGGACGGGGGCTCCAGTCGCAAATATTTTTGTGGGTGAGGTGATGAGTTTCGTAAACCCGGTGTTAAGGCCCGGAAGAAATTTTCTTATTTTTAGTATTATTATTGCTCTGACTGCTGTCTAGAGTTGGTTGTGAATGCGAATGTGAGATACACTGCCCTGTCTGTCGCGTGTGCGTGGACGGGGAGCCTGTGTGTCGAGTTTTGTAAGTATGGGATGCACAAACCCGGTGTTAAGGCCCGGGGGAAACCGCGCTTGTTTTTATTGACGAGAGTTTGTTGTGAGTGTGAGGCACACTCACCCCGTCTGTCGCAAAGGCGCGGTCGGGAAATTTGTGTGTTGAATGTGTGAGTGTGTGAGGCACAATTTTAATCCCCTGGTTGAGCTTTGCGAGGGTGAGGCTCAACATAATGCAGGGGTCGTTTGCCCCTTCACAAGATATAGGGGAACGGGAGGCGAAGTTACACTCCGTTGGAATTAACCCATCTGACGCAAAGGCGCGGACGGTGTTACTCGTCGGAGTGAGTGCCAAGTGAACTGTTTGCAAAATGGGCGAACGTGTATAAAAATGTGTATGTTTAGGTGTAAATATATAGTATTACAGAGAGAGAGAGTGCTGCAAATCTGAGGATAAGGCTACTCCCCATATCATATGTAAACCCGCAAGACGGGAGCATGTGGTAGCGTGTGTGTCGTGGGAATCGACATGGCCGACGCATGAGCCCGGTCATGACCCCCCACGACCACTAGGGTACAGTTTTGTAGTCTTGAACATGATGGTAGATTGTAAAAGGGTGTGAGAGGCGAGCGTGCGTGGCTTTGCCCCTTGCGTTTTAAGAGATACACAGGGTGTTTCTCTCGGGAAGGGAGTTGTCAGGGCAAAGCCAGCCTAAATATAGGGGCAAGGGGCCTCATATTTAAAGATATTGTAAGTTCAAAATATATTCCGCATCAAGGCGAAAAACCCACGTGAATTTCACTTCTCTGTAAAGCTGGACATAGAAAAAACACACGTGGTGTATATCCAGCTTTAGCGCAGGGACCCAGGGGAGAAACGGTATGTTAGATAAGGTCTAATCATCTCGTTTAATTTATACAGTAGTCGGAGTCTTACGAGACGTAATCGGTTGATGTCAAGATGTCGTCACGGTAAATTGAGAAACGAGATTCTAAAAGATAGAAATGTCGTGTCATCATAAGTTATAACAATCATGGCAAGAACGAATCGGTTTTCTCGACAAGTGAAGTCACGCGTGAGATGACTTGTATTGATTCTGCCTCGATATACGTCATCTCCCACCGTTTTGACAGGTGGACAGATGAGCGTCGGTCCACCTGACAGTTCAGGGTAAAAAGTATATATATACCTGGAAGAGCAGAGCATTAGACACACACTTGGGGTCACACACGCGTTGGTGAAGTCCAGGACAGGCGGACTCTGTTTCCTGGCATAAGGGTACCTTCGATCACAGGACCCTGAAACGGCTGGAATCGCCAGAGAGGGCATTCCATGATTGATTTAGCTTAACGTTGATAGGCGGCTACGGGGCCGAATTCGTGGGAAGGAACACCCCAGGTGGAACGTTAAAGTTTAGATTGTCGAGTAGCAGGTATCGTCCTGCAATAGTCAGAAGTGTAGGTTAATTGTATTGTGCGTATTAACCCTTTGAAGCGTCAGCCTGATTGCGTTCTGAGTAGTTTGTTTTGCTGTCGGAACATCGTAATACCGACTGAAGATCGGTGTGAGTGACAATTTCGCCCTAGCACAAAAGGGGCATTTGTGAATCGTGAATTCAACCAGGAACGGTGGATATTTCAATAGGACTTTCACGGAGGACTTTCAAAAGGCGCATAAGGTATGAGTAGACAATATCTGACCCAAATCAGAAGTACGGTGGTTTATAGATGACGAACATTGCTGGTCGGAACCCTCCGACAGCCAGAGGTACAGTTACGCGCAGACGTTGACATTTGAGCCTAAGCGGGTGAAGCTCTTATGGCGAGCTCACAGTAATAACATTTCAGATTTGTGAAGCTCTTATGGCGAGCTCACGGTAGTAACATTTCCAGTGTATAGACTATAGTGCCAGTACAGGGCTATAGAATGACTATATGATTGTTTAGAATTATTTAACCGTAGTGACCCATTTTCTGTGAAAAGAATTGAATTGTTGATTGTTGAAATATTGAAACGGATTTATTTTTATGTGTAAATAAAAGAATCGTTGTTACTTTAAATCATTCTTTCCATTATACAGCCTGAAGTGATTAGGAATCACACCTAACGGAAATCGAACCTATTTCAGGACAATTTGGCAGAGAAGGAATCACGGCGTCGGTCTAACTCAGCTCTCTGCGCCGAGTTCGCGACACTTGGATTCCGACCCTCCACGTTGGTCTAATTTTTCCCGCAACTTCATCAGCGGGACTAAATAACCCCACGTCAGCCCAGGCCTTACGGGGCCTCAGGTGTTCCCTGACAGACGTCAGAGTTGAAATTTAACTGACATAGGCGGCAAGTGGTCGTGAATAAAGTGAAAAGAAAATCAATTCACTGCTGCTTCCTTTTATGACGGATCTTTTCAATTTTCATTGTTAAAAAATTTTTATTGAAATTTTCGCTTATTCATTTCCTCTTTTTTTTCTATAAAAATACTCACCTTATTATTCCTGTCAACACGATATGCATAACTTTTTAGGTGAAGAAAAACTTGGTAGTGGACAAGGAGACGACATGTGCAATGAACAATGAATCGTTAGTGAAGATCATTTATAATTTAATCCTGCCTCTCTGTAGAGCTGTAGGATACTGACGTGACAACGGTTACTTACTTCCAGTTCCTTATTCGACATTCTTTATCAACCGATTCTATCGCTTAATAACGAATGTCGAATAAGGAACTGGGAATCAGTAAAGGTTGTCGCGTCTCCCTGCAGGATTAAATTATCATTGAGCCTCCTTACAAAGGATCCGCCTATTTTACCGTAGACTGCATTGTATGGGACGATACCACCCAGGTCGCCAGTCTTCAAAGGGTTGATGATGAAGAGGACACAGCATGTTTTTATCAGCAACACTGTGGGTGGCTAATTTCCCCAATGAAAGGCATTAATGGGTTTGCTGCATCACACCCTATTTATTTCGACAATATATCAAAACACAAGAAATGGGAAGAAAACTTGAACTCACCATCACAATTTCCGACATTTGTAGAAAAGTCTGTCTGTACTGCTGTAAAGCTTCACTTTGGCATGTATGAAATGCTGCGTCTTTTTTCATTCCTGACAGAATCGACGGGGAATTTCAATGCATACTTTGTTCAATTAACTGTCTCCCAGCTCTCATGTTATCTTTTTGGGGGAAAGACAGAGCATTCCCGTCTGCGAATCGGAAAACATCCATTTGACCTACCGTTTTGTTTGTTTTCACCACGTTGTCGTCTGCTCAGAAAACAAAGGAAATCCCCTCTGACACCGTGCGCATGGACGCTCTCGATCTAAAAGTACATCACTGGGCATGAAGGCACTATTGCAGGATTAACCCATCGAACTCGCAAGACCAAATTTTCGGACCAAGGCATAATTTTGTCCCATTTTTGTCTTATTATAAGAGGTCTGTACATGGGGCATTGATGATAAAAATTACTGCAGTTATTATTTTATCCTCCCTGTATATTGTTATTGAACTGACCCATCTCACACAAAAGCGATACCATACCAGGAAACGAGGGTCCAAAGGGTTAAGGGCACTATGACTGCATAGTCGTGATTAACGTAGCCAATACGAATGCAGAGGTCTGCCACATGATGCAATATTATTTGTTTGTTTGTTTGTTTTATTGGGGCTTAACGACAGTTTCAACAGCCTGGGCCACACCGTGACGGACTTTTTAAGGGTATAGGAAGCCGGAGTACCCGGAAAGAACCATCGAGCATCGACGAGCAACTGTCAGACTTCCCAAACATACTAACTCTGCACAAGCAGGGTTGGCAGTGATAGAAGGCAAGTGCACCGTCGATGTGTAACAAATCTCAGACCACAGTTTTCAAGTCAGTTGTCCATAACTGAAACTGTGCTGTTTTTTTCGACCCTTGCTAAGTGCTAATCAGCAGATGCATAGAAAGAGGATTTTTTTAGGGTGCAGGAGGGGAGGGGGGATTTTGTCAGGGAGAGACTATGTTGGTGGATTGTGTCAGGGGCGACACTGTGTGTGGGGGAATTTTGACCATATCCCCACATGATATAATATGTAGAATTAGTACCCGCATATAGCTCAATAGATTCACTTGATGGCTCTCTGTGGACAATTTTTATCTCCGAACAAACATAAATTGTTGGGGAGATTAATAAACAGAGCATCCCTCAAATGTAGAGCCAAGTATATCCCAGATGGAACGTTCTGAGAGTAGTTCTCATAAAAGGTTCGGAAACAAGACAAAACTCTGAAGTTATTTGTTGGATAAATGCAAAAGATATTTCAGACGGAACATTTGAAATCTGCATAATTTTCAATACCCCCCCTCCCCCCCCCCCCCCACACACACACCCAGAGGCAGTCCTCGCAGACTCAATCACTCTTGTATAATAGAAGTCCACATCTACAGATTTCAGATTTTTTACAGTTGCTTTCCATACAATCAAAGAAAGATTATTCCGACAGTACCTCCGAAAGAATCATCATTTGGGGACGCGACGTGCATCCCATAAGTGGGTCAGGATTGGCGGTGTTTTATTGCTCGTGCGCGTACTGCTCGTACTGGACTGAATGGCTTCTCAGCTTGTTTTGCTTCCTATTTCTTTTGCTTCTTTCTTTTCCTCTTTGGCGGCGGAGGTAGGGATGACGATTCCTTCACCTTTGGTGGTGAGGGCAGTGGTTCAGTTATGGTCTCTGGTTGTTGAGCCTCATTTGTTGCCATGGAGGTGTGGGAACGTAGTACGTCAGTTTTCAATCTTATCTTCGCCCATTCGTTCTTATGGGCCTCCATATGGTTTCTGTGCTTCTTTTCTAACGCAGCCCATTCGGCTTTTTCCTTGTGCTGTGCGGTGAGTTTATGTTCTTCGGTTTCAACGGGGGCGTTTGCTTAGTTCTTCATCATCTTCCTCTTTAGCTTTGGGGTCCAAGCTAGAGATGGTGCTAGAGAGAGAGGCATTGGGTGACTTGGTAGTGTCCGTTGGTATCAGACGGTTTCTTCTGGCGGGATGTAGGGGAGTGTTTCCATTTCCTCTTCCTTCTCTTTGCAGGATTCTTCAACCTTCTTTTTCTTCCAGGCCTCTAAGCACTTGGCATCCCGACGCTTAGAGGACAGGCTCCTTTTCCACTTTCGCTTGGCCCTGTCGGGGTTCTCCGGGTGTGGACCAGACCCCGACTGGGCAATGGTGCTACCACTCCCCAGAGAAGCCGATAGGTAGGGGTTTTTAGTAGGAGCTATTCCAGGTGATAGTGGAAGGTCCAAGACCACATGGCAGGTATCACCAGAAACATGGATGGTCAAGTCTCTGGTGTTACCCACATTCAGACATTTTAACATGCCCAACAGCTAATGTGGAAAAAGCATTGTGGTTAGTGGTGCAGATAATAGCATAGGCCACAGGTTGATTTGTAACAATGGCTTAACGCACCTAACCAATCTACAAAAATTATAATTCTAGTCAGTAGACTGGCATGGGGCAATTAAATGTATAGGACAAATCAGATTTATTAAACAAAGAGTCTGTAAATTAGAGCCTAGAGGTTTGTATTCTACAATAGATGTTAATTGACACCTTGCTGTTGAAGCTCAGAAGCCAGAACTGTCAAGCGAATATGGCCACATCCATTATAAAAACAAACACTTAGGTAATAAGATTTTGATTGGTTGTCAGAGTTACATTATCAAATTTAGTATTTATGTCCAAACTATATATTTTGGAGTCAGGGCTAAGCGAACAGACATACCTGTGAAAGCTCCACATTGGTTATGACCCCTCATTGGAACGAGCTCGACGAGCTCGTTCCAAAGAGGGATCATAACTTATGTTTTTGAGATGAAAATAAAAATATAATTTTTGAGAATAATAACACTGGCCGGTTTTTGCCGTTACGTTGAGTAAAGGGTTAACTTAATTCTATTTTCATTTTCTAACACTCAAGTGGGTGCAGCAACTCTTGATATTCAAATTCGAAAACATACTATTCAAAAAAGTAGGGGATATTTGATAACAGTGAGATATATGAAGAAATATATTTCTATTTTCATCAAAAAGACAGTTGAGGCATTGCACTGTGACATCTGGTGAATGATTTCAGCGATAGCTGGGTGTCTGACAAGCACACATTTCACGTTTGGACATCCCAAGTAAGCTACAGAAAGCTTTGTCAGCTCTGGGCGTCTCTTGCCCTCTCAACTGGACTCCCCAGATGAGAGGCAAGGGCGTTCATCTGACGCTGGAGTTTGATGGAGAGGAGAGCACCACCAAACCTTCTTCGGGGAGAGGTAGCACTTTTTGTGAGAGGAACCCCTCTCACACTGGTCCTCACCTGAAGAAGCCTGGGCCTGGCCCTGAAAAGAAGAGGAAGAAAAAGAGCCCATCTACCAGGCGCCGTCATGCCCGGCCGCTGGGTGAGTTCATGAAAAGGAAGAAGGAAGAGAAGGTGGAAGAGAAGATAGAGGAAGCCACTACCATTTCCCCACCTCCAACTCCTGTGACTCCCATCCACACCCCAGTTGCCTCTCTTATAGAGAGCAACCTGGAGGATGGCGACGTCATCAGTGAGGCAGAGGCGGAAATGGAACATGGCTCTCCGAAGTCTCCTACTCCAGCCTCTCCCCTTCATCTGGATCAGGAACCTGGATACCTGCACCTAATGAAATACTTGGAAAGCTTGAGGGATGAAGTCAAGGAAGAAACCAGAACGGCAAAGGACGGCACGGAAACATCGAAGGCACTAATGGCAGAACTCAACATTCAGCACACTCCTACGGCAGCCAGGACCAGACCCTACCACCCAAATCAGTCCTCCATCATCGACAGCCCAACAACATCAACAACCACTGCAGAATCATCATCTCAACCTCCTCCGCCAAAAAAGAAGAGCAAAAAACATAGGCGTCGCTAAACAATCAAAAGGGTTGAAAGGGGCTTGCCTCGCGTCGTCCCTGCGCGCCTTCGGCGCGCGAAACCATTTCTTCATCGATCAGACATACCTGTGAAAGCTCCACATTGGTTATGACCCCTCATTGGAACGCGCTCGACGAGCTCGTTCTAAAGAGGGATCATAACTTATGTTTTAGAGACAAAAATGAAGATATAATTGGCGATTTTTGAGAATAATAACACTGGTCTGTTTTGGCCGTTACGTTGGGTAAATGGTTAACCCTTTACCCAACGTAACGGCCAAAACCGGCCAGCGCTATTCTCAAAAATCGCCAATTAATTTTCATTATTTTTTTCATTTTTTGTCTCAAAAACATAGGTTATGACCCCTCGTTGGAACGAGCTCGTCGAGCTCGTTCCAACGAGGGGTCATAACCTATGTTTTTGAGACAAAAAATGAAAAAAATTAGTTATTCAGGAATTATTTTTGCAAGTGTCGTCTGCTTTTCACGTTAGGTAAATGGTTAACTTAATTCTACTTTCATTTTCTAACACTCAAGTGAGTACAGCAACTCTTGATATTCAAATTCGAATACATACTATTCAAAAAGTAGGGGATATCTGATAAAAGTGAGATATATGAAGAAATATATTTCTATTTTCATCAAAAAGACAGTTGAGACATTGCACTGTGACATCTGGTGAATGATTTCAGAGATAGCTGGGTGTCTGACAAGCACACATTTCACGCACTGAACTGTAGAAGACATGGACGGTCAGTCCAAAAATCTACCACATTCAGTCCAAGACCTCAATACCTTGTAAATCCGTTTCGGTTCGAGAGACAAGCCCAAATCCGACGTGACATACTCCTCACCAAACGTCCAATATCAGCTTGACTGATGGTATTCCATTCTTCCTGCAGTGCAGCGGCGAGTTCCTGGATATTGGTAGGGGGCTGTTGGCGTTGTTTGTCGTAGGCGCCTGCCAAGCATATCCCAGACGTGTTCGGTTGGTGAAAGGTCTGGACTTAGTGCTGGCCAAGGCAGTTTTAGTGATGTTCTGCTCCTGGAGGAACTCTGTCGCGACACGGGCCCTGTGTGCTCTTGCATTGTCATCTTGGAAAATGAATCGACGGCTGTGACGTCGCGCAAATGGCACCACATGAGCTGCTAACATGTTGTCACGGTAGTACTGCCCTCTGACACGCTCTTGGATGACATGTAATGCTGTTCTGCTTGTCATGGTTATGCCTCCCCACACCATAACCGATCCACTACCAAAACGATCGTACTGCCTAACGGTTACGTCATGGTATCATTCGTTCCGCCGCCGCCACACTCTGTTTCGCCTGTCGTGAAAGTCGAGAATGAACCTCGATTCATCGGTAAACATGACGTTGCTCCACCGACGATTGTCCCAGCGCTGTCCTGCTCCATATACCAATTACGCCTTGCTGCAATGTGATGTTCAGTCAAACGTGGAATTATCCGAGGTCGTCGAGCCTACAAATTCCAGCTGTGTAGGCGATTTCGGATAGTCTAACCACTGACTCGCACATGTGTCCCTCAGTGCAGCTGCTGTCCGATTTCTGATTCACTTTGATGGCGGTTATGTAATGCTGTGGTTCGGATGAAACGATCCTGGTTAGCAGTTGTCACCCTTGGATGACCTGACCGACGTCTGTCATCAATATTGCCTGTCTGACGGTGTAGGGTTACCACAAACTGTTAATCACCGATTGAATAACGTTGAGAATTTGAGCCACTGCCGTCTGTCTGATGTCAGCTTTCAACATGCCAACGGCACGTAAACGTTCGTCACGTGTCAGTGTTAGCATACCTCAAAAGTTACGTTTCGACCAGAAACTATTGATGAACGAGCTTATACCAAGAAAAGAACGATGAGACCTCCGAAAAAAACCGCCCAGTACAAATGAAAATTTCAAAACGTACCCCCTCAGACATTAACGCGGCGCTCGTGCGAAAAACCTGCACGAAGTTTTCGTGGGCCGGTGACATTCACGATCCACACTAAACTTTGTAACGTATTGATGTGTCCAATCACCCGTATCCCACCCATTTTCCGAAAATATCAACATCAGTGTGGATGTCCCCTACTTTTTTTTAATAATATATATCTCGTACATCTCTTCTCTGAGAACTCAAATGAGTGTCAAATGAGTGTCAATGATAAATAATTATAATTTGCTAGGTGGAGTACAGCCGGTGTGGGCAGGTCGTAATCCACGCGTGGGCAGTGATGTCCACGCATGCGTTTCCCAGGTAATAATAATCATCATCAGCAAAATTTTAATTAATGAAGCACCGGGTTGCACCCGGTACTTCATTAAATAAATTTTTGATTATTATTTCTGGTATTAGCGTTTGGAATCTAATATTATTTCGTCCGTGGAAGTATTACCCATCCGTGGAAAGTGACCTGTCGAGTTCTGGAATTATAATATACAACCTTTTTAGTATGAACAAAGATAAATAAATGATGCATTCTGTATACTATAATTTTATGATGTTTGTGATTTGATTATCTATTTAATGCTTGTACAGATATATACATATATTCTCCGTACCATCGTCGCCGCGGTGGTTCTCTCCATGTACTCCGGCTTCCTCCACCCGTAAAACTGTCGCCGACACGATATGACCTTGGTTGTTAAAGTGTCGTTAAACCTTAATAAATAATAAATAAATAAATAAATCCCGGATACCTCTTTTTGCTAATTCCCCAATATTTGCCAATTCGGCATTTAAACCCACATTTGGGTATCATACAAAAAGTCACTCTGTGATATATTCCTCGAACAACAAAGTAGGGCGAGTCAATAAGCCAGAAAATTTGACAATGAGAACACAACTAAAAAGGCATAGCAACTAAGCCCATAGAGCCTATAAGAATGATCAAAGGGAATTAGGCTGAACCCAGTGGGGATGCTTACAGACAGGGTTTTTGTGGTGAGTGATGACGTACAAACTATTGCGGATTTTTTCCAAATTAGGGAGTCTGAAGTTTTATTTACTCTCTCTCTATTCTTAATACACAGAAACACCGAACCGAAACCAAGTTTTTTTTCCTGAAACCGAACCGAATCGGAATCTGAAAAAAATTAAAAACCTCCCAGCTCCACAACAAAGGCATATTACACATCAAAAATAGATTGTTGCATAGAATATGAATGATTACATTTCTACAACTTAACTCACGGAATCCTGGAAAGTGGAGTAGTCCTTGTTAACTATGGTTGACAAGTTCTGCTTTACTGGTAGAATTGGACCCGGAATCAACACCTGGGGTAGAAGACATATAAAGTGGGCAGCATAGGTATAAGTGATTGGCTAAACTTGACATTATCCAAGTGTTGCGGTCATGCGATAGCCAAAGATTTTGAAAGCAACCTTACACACCAATAAATAAATATATAACTAAACTGGTTTCAGTAATTCCTAAAAGTCTTCTATCGCGTTTCGGTGAGAAATTATACCAAAACCACCAATGACCCCCAAAATATGTGAAACCACTCCAGTAACGGATGGGTTGGCAACAGCAGAAGGTATGCCGATGATACATATGTAACTGATAATTAAAAAAATAAGCTTTAATGTATTAGTTTTCTAGTAACCTGGAACGGGAATGAAATTACACTCGACCCGTACTCGGACTAGTCTTTCTCCTGTACAAGAAAAAAATATGATAAAATCTTATAACTCTTTAGAACCGACAGCCCCAGGGCTTTGGTATGGAAAGCTACACACCCAGTGTCCACCCCGATGAATTTTTTCAGTCCAGACTGCCTGTTTCATCAACATATAAATTGTAAATACTGTAAATTTCTATAATTTTTTTAATCATTTAAATATCTTTTAGCCTCATCTTTGTGTATATTATATATTATTCAGTATGGAGGGGAGTTAACATCAGTTATATAAACTTGTACTCCAATCCTTTTTATCATTTTGTGGCAAATAAAATATGTTTAAACTGAACCCAGATGAGTCCTAGCAGTGTCTGCTCCAGTCACTACTCGATAGCTCATTTGGGGAGTCAGAATAGATATGAAAGAGTCCTCAGAGAAATGCCTGTAACAGCTCGAATGAGGCTTGGACTTATTCGTAATGATGTGACAGTAGGCTGGGCTTAGTTGAATGGAGTAAAGTGATCTGATTAGATGGTTCGGTTAAACGAAACATGACGCATGCGGTTGGGAACAAGAACATGACGATCCGGAATAAGGTTAGAACTAGTCAGAACAGACGAGGAAAGTTAAAAATAGCAAAAATAATCTAAAACTGTTCCAGCTGACAAGCTCTTCTACTCTACCGGAGTGTACACCGGAACTAACGATAGGGTCGCTTAGACAAAAAGTACAACATAGCTTAGAGTTACACAGATGGAAGAAGAAGATTCCGAAGGAATCCGATCCAGAAAAGATACTCAATCGCACAGCCCCCAAACACACCCTAACTATATTGGAAGTCTTCCATACTCATAGCAACCACGTGCCACCACAGATACCTAGATGGCGGTCCAGTAAACAAACTAACCTTCAAGAACAAGTGTCACGCTAACATGTGCTGAGCAGGCTCACTGACACCACGTTTCACTGCGATAATGGCATTACAAAATTGTTGCTCACGCAGGCTACCATGACAAACCAAAAAGACGTAACTGGGGCATTTGACTATGATGTTACACACCCATCCATCTCTCCTTCCGGCAAAAATAGGTTGAAGCGTGCGTGTTATACCGCTAACGTACCCTTTAAGAACACCCCTTTACTCTTGTTGATCTCCAAACCCCGTATCAACCACGGGCATAATAAAAAACCAAGATGACGGCCTGTATAAAACAAAATGAATGATGGAAATGATATGGGCAAACTACATGTATCACCATGGTAATTACGTTACAACATGACTGCTAACGTGGGTCACATTGGCATCCCACGTGGCATTCACAATAGTACACGACATGACGCCATTTCCGACGCCAGCTGACGTCCGCCAGGAGAGGGTAGAAGTTAGCAAGATAAACTACGCGAGTACAATGTCAAGACGAAAAACAACTCTGGCTTGAGGGTAGCAAAACTTGGCACACGTGCGAGCTTAGGAAGTCAGAATTTCGAAGCTGCGTTGACCACAAAAGTAATCAAACCCTTCAGTTTGTGTACAAGTTGAGGTCACAGTTTTTTGGCAAAACTAATTAAGTTGATAAAGTAAGCTGATTTAACACACACAACAATGTCACTCTAAAATCTATCCATTGTTTTTCGTCCAGCTTAGTTGGTACTGACATCGTTTTTAATCCAGACAAATCTATTTCCCTGAATGGTGAAATAATTCATGACAAGAACGTTGTGCGTTGGTTGGAGCACAATAAAATAGTTTCTTGTTTAACCCTTTTATCAACGCGCCCATTTTAGTTTTATATGGAGGACCTCTATGTACGCCTGTATGCGAGGGAGTTTAATAAAATTTATGACATACTTGAAACTCTAACATCTGATTAATTGTTGCAAAGGGCTCTCTGAGCCCTTTCCAACAATTAATCAGATGGTAGGTTTGATTTGCGCATACCAGAAAGTACAGATAATTATCATAAAATGGTTGACAATAGTAGCTTTCGGTAGCGTAAGTGTTAAATGACGAGTTATTCACTTGAGGGTGTGTGTGTGTTTTTAAGGTACAAAATAAATGCGCGCTGCCATTTCCGGGTGAAACGTGTTTTTTTTCTCTCTCTCTCTTCTTCTTCTTGTAATATGATGCAGACCTATTGTTTTCTTGAGAATATATGTTTTTTGAACCTTGATGACCAAAAATACACAAATTTGATTTAAACTAAGTATTGAAGTTAGGAACTGATTAAACCGTTTACCCAGCGTAACGGCCAAAACTTGCCAGCGCTGTTCACAAAAATCGCCAATTAATTTTCATTATTTTTTTTTTATTTTTTGTCTCAAAAACATAAGTTTTGTCCCCTCTTTGGAACGAGCTCGCCGAGATCGTTCCAATGAGGGGCCATAACCTATGTTTTTGAGACAAACAAATGAAAAAAAATAGTTATTCAAGAATTTTGTTTGCAAGTGTCGTCTGCTTTTCATGTTATGTAAAGGGTTACACTTACTGTCAATAATTGATATTATTCGCTGATGGGCTCCACTTCCCGGCGAGATTTTACGCAAACTTTTGTTTTTCTTATAAGCGATGACAGGTGGAAGACTTGAAGGTTCATGTAATTTGGAGTTGGTTAAATTCAATTCACCTTTTATTATTTTTGCTGTTTCGACGTTCATTCTGTTGCATGTAAAAGTGAAAGAAATAATGGACATCCTTTCGCATTCTCCTTCTGATATGTTCATATCAAATGGCCAGAGGGTTTGAAAGGTATTGATCCAAAAAGCTTCTCATTTTTTTCTAAGTTTTCTGTTCCTTCTAATATATCTTTTATTGTCGGTTGTTCATTTGGATGGATTTCAAAATCGTTCAAAGAATGGCAAAAAAAGTTTAAATGCGATGCTACCGGGGCATCAGCATTACGTTCTTATCATACTGTGTCGAGTAGCACGGATTCGGAACGGATTCGGAACGGATTCTGAGTTTGAGCCACATACTGTTTCCTACAGCGTTTACAAGTGATGCGGTACATGATGTTGGATGAATCACAATGGATGTTTCAGATATGAGAATGATCTTTTGTTCGTTCAGAGGAAACTTCCTCCTACTGATCAGCCATAAAATTTTGCAATCAACAATTTGGCTTTTTGTAATTCAATACCGCGGTTACTAATCCATGCGGATTACTAATCCGTACGAACAGATTACTAATCCATGCGAACGTTTTACTAATCCGTGCAAACGGATTACCTATCCGAGCGAAGGGATTAATATACAATGATTTTTCACACTTGGCACCTCACGCACACCAATCATTACATGCGCCCGACAAGGGACATGTTAATTTATTTTATGGTTCCAACAATAATCAAGGAGCACGACTGTAGAGGAATGGCTTAATGAATGGGGGTCAATAAGAGCATAGTATACGACACCACCCTCCTGGGGTGGATAGGAACGTGTTAGTATGCCGTTTGTAACATTTATCCGCCATTTCCTACTTGGGAAAGAATAGGAAAAGGATTGATTGATAGTTTTGTACAGGCCGATCAGTCCTTACTGGGGACCTAGGCAGGAGTCTAACCCGTGGTGGAAGTCATTTGTTGGAAATCACAACCTGTTTAAATCTCCTGGTAGTACTGGTATCTGCTATCGTTTGACGCCATCGTAATGGTGATACGAGTTGTTACGTGCGCACGCCGGCGCTAATTGTTGGGAATGTTTTTTAGCTGGATCAGACTCTCACGAGAGCCCTCTGTAAAAGGACCATTGGGGGCCTCCATCTAGTATTTGTTCCAACATAAATTATTCCCTATCCCCCTCCCGTCCTGGAAGTAGCATACGCCAGCCAGTTTATCCCTTTTTGGGGGTTGATAAAATAACCACATGGTTAGGGTTAGCCCTCAAAACACACACCACCACAGTCACCCCTCAAAGCAGGGGTTGCTGATCCTGCTCTTTAATCCTTATCCTAGGATGATCTTGATCCTAGTGTGATCCTGATACTCAATAACGACCCCATGCTGATCCAAGGATGATCTTGGGCTTATCCGAATCTGAGTCACTCCTCCGTTCATCCCTCTTCACAATCATTCATTCCCTCCTCCCTTCCATCCTGTCCTTTCTCTGTTACCTCCTCTCATAACTTTAGAGGTTTTTAGCAAAAATCAGTCATTTGTTTCCCCAAAGGGGGTCAGATAGCTGGGATATGCTACTTCAAGGTCAGGGAAGAGATAACGCGTGTCGGCTCAAATACCCTCCGCGTAAGATGGTGGCCAACTGATCCACAGCTGCAGCCAAAAAATGTCGTAGGATTTTCTGACTCTGATTCACCGGGATACATCTTTCTATTGCTGAAGGTACAGTGATGTACGGTGGCTAATTTAGAACATAGGTAATTTTTTCGTTATCTCATTATAACGAGATACTTTCTTGTTATGACGAGAAAACATATCGTTATAACGACTTATCATCTCGTTCTAACGACTTAGCATCTCGTTATAACGAGATAGCGTCTCGGTATAACGAGACAACATCTCGTTATAACGACTTAGCATCTTGTTAGAACGAGATAACATCTCGTTATAACAAGAAAACAACTCATTATAACGAGAAACAATCTCGTTATAACGACTTAGCATCTCATTATAACGAGAACGTACCTCGTTATAACAAGATAATATTTATATAAGGAGCATCGCATAGTCTGGAGGCGGGTGCGATTATTCGCCTTCATCCGTATATGGTGCTTGCAGAAATAAATGATAAACTCTGGATGAATATCCATTTTGACTAATTTTGATTGAATAAAAATGAAAATAACTCAGAGCTCTGCCAGTGCGGGATAACACAAAGTGTCAATCACTTCAATATCATTGCAAGATTTTGTTTGAAACATTAGGACAATGTGTAACATTCCCGCGTGGTATTGATTGTTCCAGGACAAATGGCGCTGGTTGTTTGTGAGAACCTAGACAATAGTATTTGTGGGTTTGCATCTCCTCGAGGATTCTTTGTTTTCTCCGGGTTCTCACAGAGGAAAGAATGGGTAAGGGATTGTTTTCCAGTTTTGTGGGAACTTGGGTTTCATTGTTTCTCACCGATAACAAAATTAAAAAACAACAAGTCCTCACCTCGACAACTAAACAAGGTTTCCGGGTGTGTATGTTTGTGTGTGTATAGGTAGGGTTGTGTGCGTTATCGTCTTGTGCTAATGAGCTGTGTAAAGGTTTGCTTATTTTAAACTGAATTTTACCATCTACCCAAGGAGATGGATTGATTCCGAAACTTGTATGTGGGTAAATGGTGAACTATCAGTTGTTGAAGATCTTCTTTTCTTCATCTCTTCCCTCATTAACCATTGTCTATGTGTCCTGCCGCCCTCGACACATTGAAGTACTGGTTCATTCTTTATCATGTGCACACTCATGCTCACAACCCTGTGAAATCCTTCCGCCTCAGTATATAATTACACAGCAGAGAACTGCCAGAGTTAGACAATTCAAATATGGACTTGCCTTTATACAAGTCCATATACCAGTATAATGCCATTTCTCATAGCAGAGATCGGTCTTACATTTTTTGTCGTTTCTGGGGTTTTCGGTCTTTTTTCAGTACTATAATATAAATCTATACTGTGGATGCAGAGTGTAACAATCTAATAAGGGTTGAATGTGGCAAACTTGCTGTACCGACCGATGACATTCGGATCTGTTTGTCCAGGGCAGAGTGGACGGCTTCGCATCCACTCACCCCCTCCCCAAAACTTTATGTCGTAGAACATGTGTCTGTCCTGTATTTTTACCTACGTCATCTTACTCCACCATCTCCACATTGTTATTTATATATTTATGGAATCCCCCTTCACACATACACGCACGTTCTAGGTCTAGAAAAGATCAATGCCCGAACGAAGCATCATTACACGATGTTCAGCCGCAATAACGAATTATGTAATAATGCAGCATTATACAATTAAAAAATCCACAGCGCATTATGCAGTAACGTGGAATTATATGCAATGAAAATGAAGTATTGTGCAACAACTGATTGTGTGTTTAATTGGTAGTAGATTATTCTGGCGTGTTTTTCTTGAAAAGGTTCCCCGTGTACTTCCACTCCATCCCCTAACGACGAGACAAAGCAAGTGGCTATGAGCATGTTTGTTTCTTGCACGTGTATGCCACATTCCAAAGGCAGTTGGATTGCTCTGGGAACCCCGGTGGTGGGGAAGTGCTTGATTGTGCTTGACTGTGGTCTTTTGTATTACTAAATTATACCCGGTAACCTCTGCGTGAAGGGGAAGGTCATCAAGTGGGAAAAAAGGTATAAATTGTTAGCACGACATGAACATTATATAGGAATGTGCGTTGCGCTGTGTTGGAGAGGAGATGAGCAGGTGTTTTTAACGTCATTTTTAACAGAATCCTCTTCAGGATTCCGTGTGATGTCATGCCGCGGTGCATGATGAGTATCAAGCTGGTTGTTCTGGTAGCCCATGTAGGTGGATATATTGTGAGGTCATGCCATGTCAGCTCTAGCTGTAATGATGATACGTGTTTCTGTCTTCGATTTTGTGTGCTGTATATCTTGGTTTCTGTGATATTACATTGTTATTTTGGGGCCAAAAATACCTTAAATATTGTGGGGCGGGGAGGGGGGTGTTCGGAGGCTGTGCTCTATTGTATAGGGGTATATCTATTTACTGAAAACGTCTTGAGCACTACCAATCATTGCACAAATAAACTCCGAAACCTTCTAGAAGCATGGCATCTTTGACGATACTCGTTTAGTATGGATATAACGTTGTGTTATATAGTAGTCAGGGTGTCATTTAGGTATTGGCGAGCTAGGAGCTAGAAGACTGATGTGGGACTTTTTTGGACTGTCATCAACTTTTTGGTCTGAAGTTGGTTAATGTGGGCCACTGTGAACACTGGTGAACTGATGTGGGCCTTTGTGGACTGATGTGAACTATATGGACTGATGACCGTGGTTTGGAAACTGCTGGAGACTTTTGTGAACTGAATATAGTGGCGGTTCGAAAACTTTTGGAGAGCACTAAGGACTACAGGGAACTGAATGTGGTGGTTGTTGGTGTAGTAGTTATAGTGGTTTGCTTAGTCGTTGATTTAGCAGTTGGAGTAGTAGTGGTGGTGGTTGCTGTTGCGGTTGTCGGTGTCGTAGTTGTAGTGGTTGGTGTTGTATCTATTGATGTTGAAGTTGTAGTCGTTTGTGCTGTAGTGGTTGGTGTTGTAATTACAGTTGTTGGTGTAGTGTTTGTGGTGGTTCGTGTAATGGCACATGTAGTAGTTGAAGTGGTTTTTGCCGTGGTTGTTGGTGTAGTAGTTGTAGTGGTTGACTTTGTATGATATTACACATTGTGTATTAATATTGGAAGATGAAGTATTTCGTGTCATAGTGGTTGGTTTGGTGTTGTGAAGTAGGGATGATTGGTGTCATAGTTCGTTGGGCTGCTGTAGTAGTTGCATTGTGTGGTGAGTGATGTCACAGTTATTTTGGTTGGTGTAATAGGCGTAATTGTAGGCACTGTAGTGGGTTTCATGAGTTCAGTTAGTGACTGAAGTTGTTAGTGTTGTGGTTGTTACTTTAGTGGGTGGTGTAGCAATGTAGTAAGTATAGTGGTTCGTGTACTGGTTGTTGTGTTACAGTGGTTGTTGTAATAGTTGCAGAAATTATTGGTGTTGTAGAGGCTGGTATTATTGAGGCTGGTATTGTATTGGTTGGTGCAGTGGTTGTTGTGGAGGTGGGTACAGTGGTGGTTTATGTAGTAGTTTTAGTAGTAGTGGTTGTCCTTGTAGTCATAGTGGTTGTGCAGTAGTGGTTGATGGTGTAGTAAAGGTTGATTTAACCCTTTACCTAACGTAACGGCCAAAACCGGCCAGCGCTATTCTCAAAAATCGCCAATTAATTTTCATTATTTTTTTCATTTTTTGTCTTAAAAACATAGGTTATGACTCCTCCTTAGAACGAGCTCGTCGAGCTCGTTCCAACGAGGGGTCATAGCCTATGTTTTTGAGACAAAAAATGAAAAAAATTAGTTATTCAAGAATTATTTTTGCAAGTGTAGTCTGCTTTCCAGGTTAGGTAAAAGGTTAATGATTGTTTTTGATGAAGTAGTAGAAGTGGTTGATGTTGTAGAGGTTAAACGTTAGTGTAGTTGATTTTGATGTCACAGTTTTAGCTGTTGTATTGGTTGGTGTCCTAGTAGATGTGGTTGTTTGTGAATGGGGTAGTTATAGTGATTGACGTAGTTGCTGTGGTTCTTGCTTTCGAGTTATAATGGTTGGTGCTCTAGTTAGTTGGTGTTGTAGAAACTACTAAATCAACCACTAAAACTGCTTAGGAACGACTGTAACACT
Organism: Pictodentalium vernedei; assembly: GCA_031216915.1. Taxonomy (NCBI): domain Eukaryota; kingdom Metazoa; phylum Mollusca; class Scaphopoda; order Dentaliida; family Dentaliidae; genus Pictodentalium; species Pictodentalium vernedei. Next base: position 224,051,984 of record CM062288.1, read on the forward strand.
AACCATCACAACGACAATACAAACCACCATTGTACTAACTGCTACTACTCCAATCACTACTATTATTAAACCAACCACTACACTATCACTGTAACCACTGAAACACCAACCACGACATCTATAAAACCAATATTTCGCCAAACTACAGTATCAACCACTACAACTACTAAAATCCTACTCTTTTTACACCGACCTCCACAGGCACGTACAAGGTAGCAAAGATTACAATACGAACCACTGCTGCACCAACAACCATAACTATTGTACCAACAACTATATCGTCATCTACCACAACACTAACCACTACAACATCACCCCCGACAACCACAATACGATCAATCTCAATTACATCAGCAACCACTATATCTACGACATCCACAACCACAACTACAATCAATCAAACCTACAACGCCAACATCAACACCACTACATCACCAACCAAAGTTGTTGAGTTTTATCACCAAACACTGCAACACCAATAACTACTACAATCTTTACTACATCAACATCGAAAGTGCTAAAACGCCACCTACCACACCAACTACTAGGATATCAACAACTACAACTACTGCACCTATACTTACATCAACCACTACAACACCAACTTAAAAACACCAATCACTATTACAAAAGCAGTGGTACCAATGAATAATAATATCCAGTCTACTCCATTTCTGTGTAGTGATTTCTGTGTAGTCTTTTTCACTTCTTGGGGGCAACAGGAAGACAGCCAATGTGGCTATGTTGTCTCCCAACAATTTACCCCAACGTATTCCATATATGCAAAACTCTTTGTACAAAACTAACTTGTAAATTTGGTATTTTGTTGAATAACTTCATTTCATTTCAAAGCCATTACAATCTCAACCAGGCTTGGGGCGAATACTTTGTAAATGTATTCGAATACGAATACGAATACTTTGAAATTTCATGAATATGAATACGAATACAAATACATAAATTTTCAAATGTATTTGAATACGAATACAAATACATAACAATGTATTCATGAATACATTTTTGAATACTTGGATACTTTTTAAATTAGAAGTATTTATAGCAAGGCCTTTAAGTTTTTTGTTTGTTGGGTTAAAAGTCATTTTTAAACTGATGGTCCTTTAGCTGAAGCTTTAATTGTGCTTACCATGCTTTGTTGGAAAAACAAAGTAATTACCGGACGGGAAATAAACTGTATGGGTGTCATAGTAATTAGACTACTCTGCATGGACAACACATCACAAAATGTGAGTGAATTACCTCTAAAATATCACAGACTTGCGTTTCCTCCTGAACATTAAGTATCAATTGCAATGACACCACATAAGAAGGGCCAGTAACGTTTTAGCCAATGCACTTCATGGTTAAACCTGGAGGTCTGTTGGCTGAAAGTTTGCTAACAGCAGTAGTATTTTCTTTATAATATTTACGTGATTTCACCGATTATAATTAGACATACTGAGCTGTACAAAGGTGACCTTAAACAGGAATCAATAAATAAATATGCGTTTTCGCTGTGAAATAATGGATAAATAGAAAAACTTTAAATAAATCCAAAAATTTTAGAATATAATATCATTGTTGTGTCCAATAACACAAGTTTTCTTTTTATTTTTATTGTCCATGTTTTCAACAATTTAAAAAGCCATGGGGATATGTGGAAATTGTTACATAAATAGGTTGTATTGTGACAAGTTAATTGATAATTAAATCTATTGTCTGCTTTCAATGCAAACATTTCAGACAAGGTTTTTGTTGGTACATAAATAATATCGGGGATTATCAAGTCTTTAATATTGTTATGAGGTGTAAATTTGTTGTCTGGAGTCCATGGGCTTGATCTGTGAATACCTTTTATTCAGTATATGGTTCTTTAATTCCAAAATATAGAAAGTATTCAAAAAGTATTCAAAATGTATTCATGAATACAGTTCAAATTTTAATGTATTTGAATTCGAATACGAATACATGTATTCATACCATTCAGTGAATACTGAATACATGTGAATACTTGATAAACTGTATTTGAATACGACTGAATACTGAATACGAATACCCCAACCCTGACCTCAACATCGACAACACCAACACCTGCTACCGCAACAACTACAATATCAAATACTGAAACAACTGCACCAACAATTACTCACAAATAACTATAGCTGTATCACTAATCAATACAACCAACCACTACAGTTATTAAACCAACAACTACAATTCCAACTGCTACAAAACTAATCACTAGTAGCATAGCATGTGCTTTAAACGCCTTTCGCCAGTATAGCTAGTGGTTTTAATGCCTTTATTACTTTCTTAGAGTCATAGCGTGTGGATTAACGACATTTTACCAGGATCTCATATGATGAAATGTTGCGGTGCATAGAGAATATCATGTTGGTTGGCATGGTAGCTCACGTGAGCAGCCAGGCTGCGACGTCATTGTCGTGGTAACACATGCCAAGGCTAGGAGCTACGAAACTCATAATCCATCAGTGTGGGCAGTGATAGGGAACCATTTGGACGAATGTGGACCATAGTCTTATTTGATCTTATGTGGGTCTATGTGGATGAAACTGGGGTAGAGTGCGCTTTTTGAGGACTGATGTTGACTAACGCGGTTCTCTGTAGACACATGAGGACTTTGTGGATTGCTGTGGGACTTTGTGGACTGATGTGGGCCTCTGTGAATTTACGACAGTGGTTCGGGAACAATTGGGAACTTCTGAGGACTGAAAACAGTGGTAGATTTGGGACATTCGGGAGATAGTGGTTGTTGGTGTAGTATCAGTTGTAGTTCTTGGTGTATTTATTTATTTATTTATTTATTTATTTATTTATTTATTTATTTATTTATTTATTTTATTATTTATTGGGGTTTAACCACACTTTCAACAGGGTCATCTTTTGTCCGATCACCATAACTACTATAACACCAACCACTACACATATTGTACCTCCAATTACTGCAACATCACCAACAGCCTCAAATATCCACCAACCAAGACTACTTTATCAACCACTCTTCAACTGCTATATAAGAGAAACACAACTACTACAACAACCAATACACCTGCAACACCCAACACTACAACATCAGCCACTGCACATACTACTTTAAAAACCACAACAACACCAACTGACACCACAACTACAAATCCAACGACTACAACAACACCCCCAACTACTTTACCAACCACAAAAACAGCGCCAACCACTCACTCTTATACCATTAACCACAACCACAGCCATTGTAAAAAGGTGTTAAAACCACATGCTATTCTATTCAACCAACACAAGTTAGTATGTAAATTTCAAGAGTAGCTATCCATTTGCACGTATGTTGCCCCCCCCCCCCCCTCCCCCCTCCCTCGGAGTAGGCGCTGCTGTAAAAGTGCTCGGGATACCCTGTCGAGCAAAACACGTCAGAATGGCCTCATCCGCTACCATTTGAACATAAAATCATTTAATGCAAAATGCTTCACTTGCAGTGCATAATGCGTTGTTTTGTACAATGCAGCATTGTTGCATAACACGTTATTTATTGTACGATGAGGCTGCATATGACGTAATGATGCTTCGTTCAAGAATAGATCTATTCCAGAGCTCGAAGGTGCGTGCGTATGTTTTGTGTGAGGACTTGTGGCTGGATTCCATAAATTTAAAAATGGCAATGTTGGAGGGTATAAGGAGCGGGTCAGATGTCCGAGGCAAAAATACAGCAGGGAAAATGGTTTACAATATCAATATCAATTCCTTGGAGCGAGTGGAGGCCAGATATCTTCACTCTCTTGGAGATACAGATTTGTTTGTCATGTGATCGTATAACTAGTTTTTCGGACACAACGACAGTCTTCAGCCGCTATTAGATTGTTTTACACTAGTCTATATCCATCGTAGTTTTATATTGTAGTACCGAAAGAAGACTGGAAACTTCAGGGGCAACAAAAAATGTCAGACAGCTTTCATCGTTTGGAGTTCCATGTGAAATGGTACTCAACTGGTATATAGACTTGGTAGGAAAGCAATTCGATTTTTGAATCTTCTGCCTCTGGCAGTCTTTTACTGTGTAATTTTATACTGAGGTAGAACGATCTCAAGGGGCTGTGACTTCGAGTTTATACATGATGAAGAATGGACCAGTACTTGTAGCTGTGGAAGAAATCGGGAGAAATGAAATAAGGTTAATGTTGGAAAATTATGCAAAAACAGGATGTCTTTCATTTCCATTTACCGAATAAATGGTGAAGTTCAGTTGAAAATAACCAAACCTCAATACAACTCATTAGCACGAGACCGTTAACCCCCACCTCCACCGGTCTATTTGCCACGGGACAACTGCAACACGCGGAAGGGTCACACACACTGTTTCAAACATTTTTTTTTTCAATGGTATCGACATAGTTGTCGCTTTGGATCGTAGTTTTCGTTACAACTCGTACACCAACCATTATAAGTCTATAGCAAGAATCGCAAGAACTACATCAATCAATATAACTACTCCATTCACAATCAACCACATCTACTAGGACATCGGCCACTACAACACAAACAACTAAAACTACAACACTAAAACAAACTACACGAGCTTTTTCTACTCCAACCTCTACAACATCAACCACTTCTACTACTTCACCAAAAACAACAACCATTATACCAACCTTTACTACACCATCAACCACTTCTGCATAACCACAATAACCACAAGGCCAACCACTACTATAAAAACTATTACACAAATCACCACCATACCTACCACTAAAACACCAACACCTACTGTACCAACTAATACAGTTCCGACTCGAGGTGACTCTGGCTGTCGAAAGTGTCGTTAAACCCCAATAAATAACCAATACAATACCAACCTCTACAACACCAATAATTTACTACTACTACTACACCAACCACTACATCACAACAACAGGTACAGGAACCACTATAGTTACTATACCAACTATTACTACACCATCCACTAAAAAAACAGTAACAACCACAACAACAACTACCATTTCAGTCACTAACTGCATCCATGAAACCCACTACAATAACTACAACTACAACTACTACACCAACTAAACAACTATGGCATTAACCACCACAGCTGCTACAACAACTGCAACTATTACAACAACCACTACAACAATTGCCACTTCTGCAATTACTAATATAACTACTACAGCAGCCCAACGAACTATGGTACCAATCACCCCAACTACACAACACCAAACCAACAACTACGACACCATATACCACAACTTTCAATATGAATACACAATGTGCAATATACATATAATCCCTACAACTACTACACCAATAACCACAGCAAAAACCACTACAACTACTACATGTGCCATTACACGAACCACCACAAACACTATACCAACAAATCTAACTACAACACCAACTACTACAATACCAACGACTACAACTCCAACACCAATAGACAGTGGGGGCGCTACGGGGGGCATGGGGGGGCATCCCCCCCCCCCCAACGAAGGCTTTGCCCCCCCCCAGTTGCCCCCCAACCATCTCGCATGCATTTCCATCCACCCTCACACACAAACACATTCAGTCACTCTCTCACACACACACACACACCCCTCTCTTTTTTTATTCCCAATAATTTCCCATACACACTTAGCCCAAAGCCTCAGGCTAGCTGATGGACACATCCAGGCAGTAGAGATTTAAAGACTCGGATGCAGATACTTATAAGTTATAATTAAGTTATGAGCCAACAAAGGTATGTCTATCCATATCCCTTGTCCAAAAAAATTCATGGATTTCGCATTATGACAGACGGGCATTATCTCCCTTGCACTGTTTAATTATTTGAAGTCAAGTCTCTCTCTCTCTCTCTCTCTCTCTCTCTCTCTCTCTCTCTCTCTCTCTCTCTCACGCACAGACCCACCAGACGCGGATCCAGGATTTTTTGAAAGGAGGACCGCTAATTACCATTACATTTAGTCGAAACTTGGACCTAAAGTACGTAATATAATTTTTTGGTTTGGTACGTCCACAGGATGTACCAAACCAAAAAAGTATATTACGGACTTTGGGTCCAAGTTTGGACTACCTCATAACAAAGTAATGATATGATCCTTTACGTATTTGCCCCCCTTCATGGGAGTCTGCCCCCCTAGTTGCCCCCCCCCCCCCCCGCCCCACAAAAAAATTTCTGGCGCCGCCACTGCCAATAGATACAACACCAACCACTGTAACTACGACAGCGGCAACCACAACTGCAGCCATTACCACTACTACCCCAACCACTGCAACTGCTAAACAACTAAGCAAACCACTACAATATTCAGTTCCCTATAGTCCCAAGTGCTCCCCAAAAGCCCTCAAACTGCCATTGTCTTTAGTTCATAAACATTCCCGGCAGTTTCCAAACCACTGTCATCAGTTCACATCAGTCCATATAGTTCACATCAGTCCACAAAGACCCACATTAGTCCACCAATGTCCACAGTTGCTCACATTAGTCAACTTCAAACCAAAAGGCGCACAACAGTCTACAAAAGTCCACGGCAATCAACATAAGTCCACTAATGTCCACGTTGATATCGAAACTAATTTGTTATGGGTTTCGTAGCTCCTATCTTCTTCGCGATTCCGCGGATTTCTTGACTTCTTGCTCTTGGCTCACCAATACCTTCATGACAACCTAGCTCCTATATAACATAACATTCTATCCATATATTTATTTATGTATTGGGATTTAACGACACTTTCGACAGCCAGAGTCACCTCGTGCCAGACAGTTTCACGGATGGAGGAAGCCGGAGTACCCGGGGAGAACCACCGAGTAACAGCGAGCACTGCCAGATTCCTCAACGTTCTAACTCCACACAAGCTCGGTTAGCATTGGTGGAAAACAAGTGCACCATCGACGTGTATTACGCTTTAGTACACAGCATTACCGTGCCCCCACGCGGACAATCGGGCTGAAGTGCCTTTCCCAAGAACACAACGCAGTTACCCCTGACTTGGATCGAACCGTGGACCTTCGGTTTGAAGGCCAATCCAGTAACCACTGAGCCACTGCGCACACGTTCTATCCATACTAAACGAGTATCATCAAAGATGGTCAAGGCGTTTTCAGGAGATATGACCCTATACAAATGAATACACCCTCAGTACACACTTACACTATAAAATAGGTATTTGAACACCAAAGTAATCATGTAACATCACAGAAATTAAGATGGGACATTACACAAAATAAAAACATCTCCTTTACAACAAGAGCTGCGCATGCGCGTTAACATCACCATGATAATGACGTCACAATATAACCGCTTACGTGGGCTACCAGAACAACCAGCTTGATACCCATCATGCACCTCGACCTGGCATCACATGAGATCTTGAAGAGGATCATGTTAGAAGTGCGTTAAAAACACATGCTTGTTACAACTGATAATGTTACAACTCCACATAATGTTACACCAACGTATACTGTTACAAAAAATGTTGAAAACAACCGATAATGTTATAAACTATTTCAGATGAAATCCAACTTGAATTGCCAGTTACCATCTTTAACATGTATATAGTATAGGAGATGGGTTTCTTGTCCGGTTGGGCGGACCTCAGGGGGACACCCCGCCTGTGTGACTTATTTTGAGGGGATCTAGTCACGTGACGTACATCCAGGTAGCCAGAGTAGCCCTCCATCTCCTGACATCATCACCATGGTGATTCGTGTATACGCGCGTTTCAAAGGTGTCAGTTTAAGGAAACGACCAATTTTGAGGATTTCTTTTAGCCGAATCAGAATCTCGAGAGATTTCTCTCCAGTTAAACCGTAATGGGAGGGGAAGTGGGTGTGCTCTCTCTCTCTCTCTCTCTCTCTCTCTCTCTCTCTCTCTCTCTCTCTCTCTCTCTCTCTCTCTCTCTCTCTCTCTCTCTCTTTCTTTCTTTCTTTCTACTTTTCCTTCTCATATATATATATATCTCATTTTCATTTTTCCTGCCTCTCACTCAGATGGCTACCCACCATCTTCTAGCCTATGTAAGGTATGTGTTTTGATTCTTGCTTTTTTCTCTTTTGGTATTGGAGTATGTTTATACATACACCTCTCCTGGCCATTTTAGCCCGCCTTTCCGTGGTATTCATACCATCCACGTCTCCTACCCTCAATCCCCGATACCCTTTGTCATCCACTACCACCCTGTCAAACAATACCAACCAGCTCTTCCTTCCGCCACATTCACACTTTCAAACCTCTCCCAGACCACCCCAGCAACCAGTAACTTTTCTGGGTTTTTTCTCGTTTGTTTTCTGGCCCTTATTTCGTTTGCAATTATTGCTTATTGAAGGCTAGTAAAATACGTAAAAAAAACGTCACTCGGGTTAATAAAGGGGCCCCGTAAAACTGTTACCTTCACAATATAACCTTAGGCGTTGAAATTGTCGGAAAGACCCAGTAATCCATCCTTCTACATTAATGTTCAGAATTGTTGAGTTCATAGTCGAGTAGACTTCCACTCGGCAGATGTTCTCAGGGGAAATCACTCTTCATTTACTGTAACCTCTCTGCAATCCACAATACTTTTTGTGCGACCCAGACAACCATTCGGCATCCTACCTCTGGTAAAGGTACGTCCATAATCACGACATTTTTCTCCATACGCCCCGTTCCCATAACCTCTCTCTCTCTCTCTCTCTCTCTCTCTCTCTCTCTCTCTCTCTCTCTCTCTCTCTCTCTCTCTCTCTCTATCTCTCTCTCTCTCTCTCTCTCTCTCATTATGCGTTGAAAAACAGTGTAACACAATGCGTTGATTTTTATAACATTTATAACATTATGCGTTAAAAGAAGTTATAACATTATGAGGAGTTTATAAGATTATCGGTTGTTTACAATAGTGTTATAATATATATCATGTAACATTATGTGTTGGGGTAACAATATGTGGAGTTGAAACATGATCAGTTGTAACACTACTCTCCTACTCTCCAACTCAGTGCAATAAACATTAGAATATAATGTTCAAGTCGTGCTATCAATTTACACCTCTTTACCCCTCAGGCATAGATTACCGGGTACAATTTATTAATACAAAATCTAAGTCCACAATCAAGCACGGCTGCACTACAGGGTACCCAGGGCTATCCAAATGCCTTTGTGGTGTGACATACACATGCAATGACCAAACCTTGCAATAGCCATTTGCTTTAGCTCGTCGGTAGGGACTGGCATGAAACTGCGCGGGAAAACTTGTCGAGCCAAACACGCCAGAATACCTCGCTCTGCAGCCAATTAAACATAAAATCAGTTGCACAATACTTCATTTTCATTGCATAATTCCGTGTTACTGCATAATGCGTTCTATAATGCAGCATTATTACATAATGCGTTGTCTTTTGCGTAATGCGGCTGAACATCGCGCAATCATGGTTCGTTCGGGCATTGATTTATTCTAGACCTAGAACTTGCGGTGTGTCGGGGGTGGGGGGTCCATATTTTTATAACAATATGGAGAGGGTGGAGTCAGATGACGCGGATAAACATACATGACAGACACATGTGTTCTACGATATAAAACACAAGTTTCCACAAAATCGGAAAACAAACCCTAACCCATTCTTTCCTCTGTGAGAACCTGGAGAAAACAAAGAATCCTTGAAGCGACGCAAACACGCAAACACTATTGTCTGGGTTCTCACAAAGTCGGGAAGACAGCACCCCCCCCCCCCCCCCAAGCACATACACACATACACACACACCTACCCACACCATATGCCCTGGAACATCCAATACCACGCGGGAATGTTACACACAGGCCAACTAGTTCTAACAGAATCTTGCAATGAAATTGAAGTGATGGTCATTTTGTGTTACCACTGGTCATTGCCATTACCATCATTTCTTTATCACCGGCATTTCTGACCTCCATTTCGAACTCTTACACGAACAAAGCATAAGATAAGAGGCAATATGTGACCCATGGATGTCTGAATCTCACGCGTCGCTCTATTGGATTACTTGATACTAACTTCTATAGATATATTGCATCTATAACGTTTTATAGAGTTTGTCAGTATTAATCGTTAATTAACCCTTTACCCAACGTGACGGCCAAAACCGACCAACGCTATTCTTAAAAATCGCCAATTAATTTTCATTATTTTTTCATTTTTTGTCTCAAAAACATAGGTTATGACCCCTCATTGGAACGAGCTCGTCGAGCTCGTTCCAATGAGGGGTCATAACCTATGTTTTTGAGACAAAAAATGAAAAAAATTAGTTATTCAAGAATTTTTTTTGCAAGTGTCGTCTGCTTTTCATGTTAGGTAAAGGGTTAACTATTTGCAAGGGCGCGCGGTGGCTCAATAGGTAGAGATGCAGGCTACAAGACGAGTGGTCCTAGGTTCGAATCCCAGCAACCGTGTTGTGTCCTTGGGCAAGACACTTCATTCCAACTGCCCACGTGGGGGCACGGTGGTGTTGTATACTAAGGCGTACTGCACATCGATGGTGCACTTGTCCTCAACCCAAATGCTAACCATGTTTGTGTGGAGACAGCCATCTCCCAACAGTGTACATGTGTTCTGAGTTTTTGTTTTATTTACTGTAAATGTTGTAACACTGTATGTTGTTGAATAAAAGTATATATCTATTTATCTATCTCTATCTACCCCTGCTTGCACTGACAGAGCTCTGAGCTATTTTCATTTTTATTCGGTCAAAATCGGTCAAAATGGATATTTACCCCACGTTTAGCATTAATTTCTGCAAACATCATATACATAGGAAACCTCCAAACTATGTGGCGCTCCGTATATAAATATTATAGAAATATCATCTCGTTATACCGAGATGTTTTCTCGTTATAAGGATATATTTTCTCGTTATAACGAGATACTTTCTCGTTATAATGAGATACTAAGCCGTTATAACTAGATGTTATTTCGTTATAACGAGATGCTAAGTCGTTATAACGATGTGTTTTCTCGTTATAACGAGATGTCTTCTCGTTATGAGATGTTATCTCATTATAACGAGATGCTAAGTCGTTATAACAACATGTTTTTTTCGTTGTAACCAGAACCGTTTCTCGTTATAATGAGATGTCTTCCCGTTATAACGAAATGTCTTCTCGTTATAACGAGAAGTAACTCATTATAATGAGATAAAAAATTTTTTATGTCCTACACCAATCACCGAAGAGAAGAAATACTCGGAAAAGAAAAAAAGAGCGACACATGTTTTCCAAACAAAGTCGTGTTCTGAAGCTTTAAAGTGGTTAGACATATGATTGCAATTGACCATTCTCTGTGTTTTTGCAAAGAGGCCTGTAACGCTATTTCCTGGATATTCCCCAATCCCTCCGTCCATACGCTGCCCCTAATTAGTATAAAATACAAGAAGGTGCAGCATAAAATTCGTAAATGATGAGTAAATTCATTGGCAAATCGAATGGTGTCATCGCGGAATGTGTCAGCATGATGCACGGACACCACAATAGGCGAGAAGGTGTTGTTATGCATTTTGGTACAAACGCTGTGGTAACTCTTTCTGTGAGTTATAGAATGTAGGGGTAGCGTATTGAGGGAGGGAGCCGGGAATATCCAGCGGAGCATATTACGGGTCCTGTATAAAAGAACTCTTCTGTATCCAGGAACACAATGGCATGATAAACAAGTGTGTGACCACCGAGGTGCTATTAGTCCCCTACGGCGCTTTTGTGACATAAGGTGTTTTTGTCACATAAGACATGACCACAGTCAGCAGGAGTATCAGACCTATGGGCAGTTTTGGTAAAATAATTGGGGACGGCTGGGCCTGGGGACGGTTCGGCTTGGGGACAATTCGGGTTTCATGACAACAGTCAACAGGAGTGTCAGACCTAGTGGATGGTTTGGGTAAAATACAGGTTATCGGACAGGATTCATATATGAATGGAATCTAAAAATTGGGAATTGAGAGAAGTGTAGCTTGAACCATGTTGGAGAGAGGGGTGGTAAAAATAGAGGAAAAAAGCTTCAAAAACACAGCAAAGAATGGCCGCCATTCCGCCATCTTGGATTTTGAAAAAAAATATTGAGCGTGCATCATCCCTTCAGAACCATCTATTCACGTACCAAATACGAAAGGTGGAGCTTAAAGCATGTTGGAGGGAGAGGTGGTAACATAAAAACAGACAGACAGACGGACGGACAGACAGACAGATCTTAGATTTTGAAAAAAAAATATTGAGCGTGCATAATCCCCTCACAACCCTTTATCCATGTACCATTTATGAAAGGTGTAACTTGAATCATGTTGGAGGGAGGGGTGATAACATAAAATAGAGAAAAAAACTTAAAAACCACAACAAAAATGGCTAACATGGCGCCATCTTGAATTTTGAAAAAAAATATTGAACGTGCATCATCCCATCACAACCCTCTATCCATGTGCCAAATATAAAAACTGTATTTTGAACCATGTTGGAGTGAGGGGTGGCAACATAAAATAGAGAAAAAAGCTTAAAAAACACAACAAAAATGGCCGCCATGCCGCCATCTTGAATTTGGAAAAAAAAATATTGAACGTGCATCATCCCCTCCCAATCCTCTATCCATGTGCCAAATATGCAAAGTGTAGCTTGAACCATGTTGGAGGGAGGGGTGGTAACATGAAAATAGAGAAAAAAAAGCTTAAAAAAACACAACAAAAATGGCCGCCATTCCGCCATCTTAGATTTTGAAAAAAAAAATTTTGAGCGTGCATCATCCCCTCAGAACCATTTATCCATGTACCAAATATGAAAGGTGTAGCTTAAAACATGTTGGAGGGAGAGGTGGTAACATAAAAACAGACCGACAGACGGACAGACGGGCGGACAGACGGACAGAGTGCAATCCTATAGTCCCCTTATTGTTCCCGTAGGGGACTAATAATCGGTTTTCACTTGGTAAGTTGATCCCCACGTCACCCGAATTAAGAAGTAAATTGACCATGTTACCTCCCGAGCTCCAGTATATGAACAAAGGTTACGTGGTCAATTTAATTTTTAATCCGTTCCGATTAGTAATCCATGCGCACGGATTAGTATTAAACCGTTCGCACGGATTAGTAATCCGTTCGCACGGATTACAAAACAAATTGACCATGTCACCTCTCGGGTTCCAAAGGTTTGTGTGTTAAGAACAGATAGTAAATAAAGCCTCAGATTCTTTAACATGGACAAAAATGCGCAATAGTTGGTACGACACGACTCACCACAAAAGCCCTGTCTGTAAGTATATTTATTGGATACAGCCTAACTTCCCTTTGATCATCGTTGAGGTCCTAGGGGTTCAGTTGCTAAGCCCATTAAGTCAGAAAAAAAACATAAACCAGGCCAACAAAGTTCATCTGATCTATAATGTGTTCTTATTGTCATATTTTCTTTCTTATTTACTCATCCCTTTGCCAGGTGTTGCCTACATCCTCTACAAGTTAGGGTTTTTGTACATTTTTCTGAGTCTTTTTTTTTTCTTCCCTATTCATTACTCGTCGCATATCAACCAGGAAGCGGATACTTCAAAACCTCGAGGTAAGTTGCTTCTTAATTCAATACCTTTTTGGCAAGATACCAAGCACGCCCTTGTCAAATAATGTAATATTAGTGTTACTGTTCGCTCTTCAACAATTGTTGTTGTTGTTGTTGTTGTTGTTGTTGGATTGAGGCTGCTGTTTCGCTAATATGATGTGCTCACTCAAGTGATAACAGTAATTATTAACCTTTTTTCTACATTTGCAATGTCGATAAAGGATATCTCTAATCTGAACCATGATTTACCTTACTACATAGTACGCAAAACTCGCATTACTCATTGTATATAAAGTACTTTATTGTTAACCCATTCAAACTGTCATGCTTACATTTTTGCGTAACGAAAAAGTTGACTGTGAATGATAAGGTAAGAAGGTAAATTCCAACTTGGAAGGGGTGGGGGGGGGGGGGATAGTGAAATTTAATCCTTCACTCTGAAATCAGTTGGGTTAAAAATCAATCTAATTCAGCTGGGTTGAGTGACTCAGCCCAGTTGAATTGGGGTGATTTTTAACCCAACTGATTTTAGAGTGTACAGCCCAAAAGGGCTGTAGGATTCACCTATTACTGAACATCCAGCCGCTTAGAAATACACCCACCTCGACAGTAGTAAATGAGACGATACCAGGGTTGAAATTGTTAAGATCATATCATGTATAAATCGTCAAATATCTCCAACCTGGTCCGAACCTTGGTTCTACTTGATGGGCTATTCATTGTGGGTTTCAATCCCGAAAGATGCACCCAACCCCCACACCCCTAAGAAATCATGAACCCCCTACTTGAGTGTACTGTAGGTACATATTATGAAGAAATTCGTTGAAATTAGATTTTTGCTCTGCAATGTCACCACTGTCCACAAGGTGACACGTGATAACCAAGGTTATCGTTAAATAATAGTCACAGTGGTAGATATAAAACCACACGACTGTACAATACACATATATGAACAAATTGATCTATAGCCATGGTGACAATATAGAGTCGGCTCAAAGGTGTAACTAAGGTACCCCCCCCCCCCCCCCCCCCCCAATAAAATTCCAGTGGGAAAGTTTTATTCTGGGTTGAAGTCTTAAGAGATCGGGTTATTCTTGCTAGTAACAATGTACTTTCTAACGAGACCAGAGTTGATACCCTGACCTCATGTCACAGATATTGTTGGTCGGTCATGGAAATGAAGGTCTTCGATTCCCGATTCGAGCTGTTGGGAGCCGGGTCTGACCAATTTTAAGTGCGGTTCGTGCAAATTAAATAGAAAGTTTGGAAGTCTATTCGTCACGTATACTCCATATATATTTTTCTCATCGTTCATCGATTTTCCCCTGATACAAGTTAAAACATCAAGACTACTATATATGTGTTATGTACACATTGTTCTTGTAGAGATTCTTTTATCGCGACACTTTTTTGAGGGTGGGGGCGTATATAAACGAATCGCGCGTGCGCAGCAAGTAGCTATACTACCCCAAAAACGAGTCGAGTCCAGGGACATGGCGACAGAGGAGAGGGGTGGGTGAGGGGACGTATAACACCCCCCCCCCCCCAATCCTTACCAAAATTTCCTACAGTTGGAAATTCGGAAGACAAGTCATGAGTAGTTTGAAATTCCATCTATCTGGCTTTTAGAGCTTCGTTGATGATGCTGATGTCTCCATTACTTCCCAAAATTTCAACTCGGTTTCAAATCTGCAAACATTCCAACTCTTACTATTTACAACAACAGTGTACACTTCATAAGTATGCATGATGTCAATCAGTACGATATTTCTGTACGTTGCTTATCGCATTAAAAAAAATCCTCGAAATGAAAATCACAACATGTAAAATCGCTATCCTGAGTTCATTCCATCATTCACAGTTACAAAATGATGAAATATCGAAAATCTAATGTTAGGACAGCGTGAATTGCTCAAAGTTCTCAGCTTGAGCATTTGTTTAGCACACATTCAATTCCCAGAATAATACCAAATAATAATAACCTGATAATTCTATCATAAATGTGTTGGCATTTCAGTTACTAGAATCAATTTTATACCCTCTCTCATGGCTTCATTTTCAAAATATTTCTCGGAAGTCAATTTCCAACTATGGGGAGGGACCGAGAGGGAAGTTTCCCCCTCCCGGTCCCTACCAATAGTGGGAAATCCACTTCCCTACATCCCCAATCGGGAACCTCTAGCCACGTCCCTGGTCGAGTCTTGCTAAAAGATTTCATCTTACAATCACCATGTATTTTGTCTGTATTAACTCCGTAACTGTCGTGTATCTAACCCCCTGATACAGATGTTTGTATCAGGGAGTCGGATACAAGCACGTTCCTTTCGCGTGAGTTCCATTTTTTTCTTTTTGTTCATTCGTACGAATAAATAGTTCGTTATATGTTCGTCTACATTCTTGACTTATCCCCAATATATTGTAAGATAAAATGATTGTTACCATTTTGTGGATGTACAAAATATGTATCCGAGTCTCGCTCCGGGTTCTAAGGGTAGACCACGACTCGTCTTCGACTCGTCGTGATCTGCCCTTAGAACCCGGAGCTCGACTCGGATACATATGATGTACATCCACATAATGGTAATAATCTCTATGTATAAAAGCACAATGGGCACATAATACTTTTATCTATCCCCCAGTCAATAGAATCCATCACCACGACTTCTAAAAAATTAGTCTTTAACAAACAAAAAGTCGCACCCACTTTATCAAAATATTCCTTTCTCAATTCTCTCAACCCAGCGACACGTGGGGAAATTCCGTCAACACGAATGAAATTATGCATGGTGATGAAAAAAATAATCAAACTCAGCCCATGTATGCATTTTCATGGGGTCATCCATGGGATAGGTGGTGGGTGGTTTGCGAAAACAACTAGGGAATTATATTTTTGTAGGGCGCAAGAATCTCTTTAAATACATGACGTCACTTCATTCATAATTTTAGAAGCGTGCAAATCACAATAAGATTGACGTTATGTTTCCAAATGTTCTCGCTGTAACCTTCAGTTTTTGTTTTTCATCTTCATCTTTTTCGTTTCAATGGTGTTTTACATGGTGGGTTGTTCATGTATTGGCTTGTGCAGTTTCCCGCAACGTGGAATGTATGTTGAGACAAACATGTTGCAGCATCACAAGTTTGTGAAGGAAATGACTTGTGATTGCCAGTA
Source organism: Pictodentalium vernedei (assembly GCA_031216915.1). NCBI lineage: Eukaryota > Metazoa > Mollusca > Scaphopoda > Dentaliida > Dentaliidae > Pictodentalium > Pictodentalium vernedei. Next base: position 224,068,677 of record CM062288.1, read on the forward strand.
CCACTGAAATAGTCCATCTTTTATCGCTACTGCAATAGCGATACAAGATCTTTTATCGCCGAATTTTTATCGCAACTGATACTGCGGTTTGCGATTGCGGATTTTTTGGTAAATGGTAGATAGAAATATATATCAGCCACAGTAACTTCTGCGAGCGCGTGCGATCATTTTATTCAGAGAGATAACTTTTTACCTGCACTCATCGAAAACTGATTACACATGCCGGGGTCACCGTTTTGATAACAGTAGCAAGTGGATTGCCCATTCGCCGCCATGTTTAACCCTTTACCTAACTTGAAAAGCAGACGACACTTGCAAAAATAATTCTTGAATAACTAATTTTTTTCATTTTTTGTCTCAAAAACATAGGTTATGACCCCTCGTTGGAACGAGCTAGACGAGCTCGTTCCAACGAGGGGTCATAACCTATGTTTTTGAGACAAAAAATGAAAAAAATAATGAAAATTAATTGGCGATTTTTGAGAATAGCGCTGGCCGGTTTTGGCCGTTACGTTAGGTAAAGGGTTAACTGGTAAAGTGCTGGAAGCCAATAGTTGGGCTTTATTCTGAAGTGCAGGTGCTTCAACTTAAGGGCATCATTTTTGGTGGCTGAGCTTCATATTATCTTTGAAGTTAAATAATTTTGTCTGTCAGAATTTGCCTTGTTACAATTTATGAGAGAGTGCCTATTGGCACTCTCTCATAAATTGTAAGAATGCAAAGATACATAAACAAATTTTGATAACCAAAAAAAATTCAACACTCTACCAGTTAACGTTAATGATATGCAAGGTCCGATGTCGCATCGGGTTGACATTTCGATCAGCCCATTTGTCAAGACTGACATACATGCAATAGCAACAAACAAAATGTTTCGTTTGAAATGAAAAAATAGGCGTTTTCGATTTAATAACAATGAAGATAGGAAAAATAACATACTTTCAATACCTTATTTAACAGAGAGAAGAAAATAATATTGATTTTTTCGAAAAATGAATACCATAATGAACCCTGCCTTCTTATAAGCCGCAAAGGCAGACCCGGTAGCATTTTTTTTTTTTTTTTTTGTTTAGGAGTGACAAAACGGCAGATAGATCACTCAAACGACACCAAGATGACCACGTGCGTGAAAATTCAAATCCTGGGTATCAAAACAACCAATCAAAACAAATATTTTCAAGCATAACACACAAGTATTCCATGTGGGGGGAGGTTGGGGAGGGGCGTGCTCCCTAAAAAGTGAAAATCGTCTTCTAGTGGCAGTGTCGTGTGCCTAATAATAATACTTTATCCATATACAGTACAGGTCAAAATGAGTTGAAGAATAACCAAAACCGATATAAACTATAGATGTTATGTTTTCTATACTAATAACATAAGAATCGGGCATCTTTTGTGAATCTCTAACAGAGAACTTTCCAGAAAATGATACAAGATTCCTGTATTTTCAGTGTAAAAGCAGAAGTAGCAGGATTCTTAATTTATTGTAGTTATGTTACAACTTATTTTGATTGGTAATGTACATGGGTTCTATAACTTCTTTAACATGTTTGGGGGTTTATACACAGTACTTAAGAGATTTGATTGCATATAAATTCCAATTGCAGTCAATTTTCCTATACATAGAAATTCAGAGTGTAATTTATAATGTCCATGAAATGATATTAATTCAGGAAAACTAATTTTTCGGTTGAAGTAGCTTTGACACACAAAATGAATCTGCCCCATGAGTGGTGGTAATTTACCCTTCTGGTACTGTTGTTTGGATTTTTCAAACACTGGAAAATGAATTGATAAGAATCTCCATAATTCACACACCTCACTGCCTAACCCTTTACCTAACAAATTGATTGCAGCTCGTGGTGCCAACTACACACATAATTCATGAATTTAGCAGGTGAAAAGGTTTTTGAAAAGTTTTATACAAACCACCTCTTGTGATTTATCATGGGAAGAAGATTGTTCCTCTGGGGGTCATAAGATGTGGTTTGCTTGAAGTTTTTTTGTGCAAATTTGAAAAAGTTAAAATGAAATTTTCCGTTTTAGTGCTGCCTGTGGGTAAAGATTTAACTCTTTACCCAACGTAACGTCCAAAACCGGCCAGCGCTATTCTCAAAATTCGACAATTAATTTTCATTATTTTTTAATTTTTTGTCTCAAAAACATAGGTTATGACCCTTCGTTGGAATGAGCTCGTCGAGGTCGTTCCAATGAGGGGTCATAATCTATGTTTTGGAGACCAAAAAAATGAAAAAAATTAGTTATTCAAGATTTTTTTTTGCAAGTGTCGTCTGCTTTTCGTGTTAGGTAAACGGTTAACCCTTTACCCAACGTATCGGCCAAAACCGGCCAGCGCTATTCTCAAAAATCGCCAATTAATTTTCAGTATTTTTTCATTTTTTGTCTCAAAAACATAGGTTGTGACCCCTCGTTGGAACGAGCTCGCCGAGCTCGTTCCAACGAGGGGTCATAACCTATGTTTTTGAGACAAAAAATGAAAAAAATTAGTTATTCAAGAATTATTTTTGCAAGTGTCGTCTGCTTTACAGGTTAGGTAAAGGGTTAAGTAGTAAAGTACAAACTGTACTATGCTGCTTCCTTGTAATCACGATACTCGTCGAGCCCGGTTAGTCCTGGGATGGATGACCGTCTGAGCGATCGATTCGGACTCCCGCCTTGTGTCCTTGGGCAAGGCACTTTACCCCGATTGTCCACATTGGGGCACGATGACGCCGTGCACTAAGGCGTACTGCACGTCGATGGTGCGCATGTTATTTATTTATTTATTTAAGTTTAAGGTCACATATTTATGCACAATGGCTAATCATGACCGTGACAGTTTTACGGGTGGAGGAAGCCGGAGTACCCGGAGAGAACCACCGAGCAACGACGAGCAGCTGCCAGCTCCCCAACATCGTAACTCCGCACTGCAGCACAGGCGGGGTTAGATTGGTTGAAGACATGCGTACCATCGACGTGCAGTACGCCTTAGTACACGGCGTCATCGTGCCCCCACGCGGGCAATGGAGATGAAGTGTCTTGCCCAAGGACACAACGCGGTTGCCGCAGGTGGGATTCGAACCGAGGACCTCTCGGCTTGCAGCCTGGACCTCTACCTACTGAGCCACCGCGCTCCCGACGGTGCGCATGTCTTCAACCAATCTAACCCTGCCTGTGCTGCAGTGCGGAGTTACGATGTTGGGGAGCTGGCAGCTGCTCGTCGTTGCTCGGACTCCGGCTTCCTCCGCCCGTAAAACTGTCACGGTCGTGATTAGCCATTGTGCATAAGTATGTGACCTTAAACATCAATAAATAAATAAATAATAACGATACTGTAATGGTAGATTATTTCAGCAAATCGAAATTTGTTACTTCAAATTTATTTTATAATCACAAAATATTGAAATGTGCCGGGCTATGGGTACAGTCCAATAATTTTAATAAACCTAATCTGTGAATGAACAATTATTTATTTAACCCTTTACCCAACGTAACGTCCAAAACCGGCCAGCGCTATTCTAAAAAATCGCCAATTAATTTTCATTATTTTTTCATTTTATGTCTCAAAAACATAGGTTATGACCGCTCGTTGGAACGAGCTCGTCGAGCTCGTTCCAACGAGGGGTCATAACCTATGTTTTTGAGACAAAAAATGAAAAAAATTAGTTATTCAAGAATTATTTTTGCAAGTGTCGTCTGCTTTTCAGGTTAGGTAAAGGGTTAAGAGTTAAATATGAAATATCTGGAAAAAAAGATTTCAAGCTCAAGTATCAATGCGCGGTTCAGGGTAGAAGTATATGTTCAACTCCACAAATACAGTACGATTGAAAATAAGTTGTAGTATAACTGCAATAAACTAAGTATCCCATTGTCACTACACCAATAACACAAGAACCTGACATCATTTTCTGGAAAGCTCCCAGTGAGAGTTTTCCAGCAAATGATGTCAGATATTTGTTTTACTGGTGTAGTTGAAGATTAATAATTTATAGTGGTTATTCTACAACTTATTTCCACTCGTACTGTAAGTTAAGTGATTTATGAATTCCACTCGGAGGTCCACCGGCTGAAGTTTTGTTTATGCTCTTCAGTGCACATGGACATCAACCACTGACCATACCTGGCAGCCAGTAAAAATGTGTTACTCAACAAGTAAAACTTTGAAGTTAATTACCACTGAGTAGTTAGATATAGATGTATGGTGGTCCATAAACTGCAGATAAGCTTGTTGAGTCGTCACCTTTATACAAGTCTGGCAAGAATAGGTTGGATATATATAAAATATACCCACAGTAGCTTGGTGTATCAAATGTTCACCACGAGTGGTGAAGTGGTGTTAACCGCGAGCCTTTGGCGCGCGGTTAACACCACTTCACCACGAGTGGCAAACATTTGGAACACCAAGCTTCTATGGGTATATTTTATTTATACCATGATCGTCAGATTATTAAGAGTCGCTATTATTTTTTCGCGATTTTACTGAGCACCAGACGTACGTACATACGAATCTGTTTTTGTTTACACGGGCATCGGTGGGCGGTACTTCCGCTGTCAATTTTATCGCCGAAACGAAATGGAAAATGAAACGGGGCCTTTTTCATTTTAATAACATAATAACATACCATTTCGAGTTATGGATGCTTTATTAACATGGGACAATGCATGTTTGTTAAGTTTTGGTGTTTTATGAGGTAAACTCATTTAAAAACGTAATAAATAATTGTCACTTTCATTCCACTCTTCCTGAGGCGACGTGCGATAAATTTAGACAAGTTGCATTCAGGTCGACGTCACCAAAGGTCAACTTGGATGTAATTCCACTGTAGGTGTAAATTTTAACTATTGAAATCCCATTGCTGGCGTGTTCATCACAGTTGGTGTGTTAAGCTAAAATGTATGTCATATGCTTTTCATATATAGTAGAAAAGGTAATCATGATTTCAATATGTATAACCTCCTAGATGGGGGACAAGTACCAAGTCACCCCGAGTCTGTTTGCACTGTAATACAATATCCATGTATACACATTCTGGTGATGGATTTTCCACTTTGTGGGTGTTTTTGTAATAAGACAGCCTCCACTGTGTGACATCCAAGTTGGAGATGAAGAGATAATGATCAAAAGAAGAATTTGTATATTTGTATGTATCTGTACAAAATCAAATCAGTCGAGAGTTCATATACCAATTGGAGTTTGTACTGGTATGGACTCCAACTGGGATCTGTACAGGTATGATTCATATCTTGCCAGATTTGAATTGAAATTTTATACAGATTATTGGCATGCTATAAGTGTATTCTAAATACACGAAAGAAGTTTCTGGGGATGAGTCTGCAATTTCTTGAATTGGGGTTTCTAAAACTCCACCAGTATTTTCAGCGTGATCAGAATGTTTTCCAGTCTTATTTTTTTAGGCGGAGGAGGTTCAGAGTGTATTTTATCCTGAGACAATTCTTTGGCATTAGTGTTCTACTTCTTTAGTTCATACTTTGGTTCTGTGGAGATTTATACCTGAAAATAATGCGTCTTCTTGTTTTTATTCAACATTCATCCAAGTGAAAGTGTACTCACATCAGCGTGTTTTTCCTCCTCTTCAGAAATTAAATTGTACAATCCTCTGTTGCGTTTATCCTCGTCCTCCGGCAACACTTTTTCTTTCTGTTTTGTTGGTGTTTCCTCACATGTATCCGATTGCTTTTCTTTTCGTTCTAAGTACATCATTGTACGTTTGTGGTCTCGTTCCTTCTTTGCTTTTGACCTGGGTTTGTCTCTTCGCTCCTGTGGCAATTTATTCCAGTAAAACGATACGCTCATGGAAGTTTCATTTTCTTGAATTCTCCAAGACAGTGACATATTTCCCACGCCGAGACTTCTGATCAGCTGTTTAACGTGTTCTGGAATTGTGTCCTTCTTTTGGATCGTGACTAAGCTAAAAAGTTAGTCTGCCCGGATTCTGTCCACCAATTGTCGTAAAGCGTATACTGTGGGAAAATTAGCTCACTCAAAGCGCTTGTCAACTTTAAATATTTATTTACATTTAGCGGCGGAATACCCAGCCGTACTTCTTTCTCAGCCGGTATAGCTAGACTGTCGAATTGAAATGAAATGGTTTCGCGCGCCGAAGGTGCGCAGGGACGTTATGGGGCAAGCCCCTTTCGACCCTTTTTAGCTGTGTAAGATTTATGGCTTCATGTCTGGGCGTGATGAAGGAGGAAAAGCATCGGGTACTCGGAAGACGTCCAGGATTCGATGATTTGAGGAGAGATTGTTTGTCTTTGTGATGATAGTTGTCTGACCCATCGGTGAGGGCTGTGGCGGTTTTTTCTGGCAAGAAGATTCTGCCGCTTAGGAGGTTCGTTATCGTGTGGTGGAGCGCCATCATTGGCAAGTATAGTCTGCCTCAGGCTGTTGAAGGAAGCTGGAGTTGGTTCATTTTCCGGTTTACGGTTGGATATATCTTTGAATCGTGAAGAAAAAAACAAAACGGCCCCTTTCGAGGATCACCCTTAGAAAGACCCGAACTTCCCTGGTTCGGGGGGGGGGGAGGGGCAGGCCTGCATTGGATCCTATTCGGCTGGGTCAAAAAATGCGCGCTACCGATGCTTACAAAAAGGGGTAGAAGCGGGGCGCAGGACCAACGCTCGCCTCCCTGGTGGTGGGTGACCACTTCTAGGGATGGCACGGAGGATGTTCAGAGTCCATAGCGGTTACTGTGTTCCATATCGGTTAGATCATTCCATAGCTGTTATTGGGGTGCTGCAGATCGAAAAAGAAAACATCTCTGTGTACCTGCTAAATGAAAAAAGGCAGAGTTAGTTGATTTTAAGATAGACAAAAATATGTGGTTACATTTTGGATGGTTATCGATCAATGGGGGCATCTCATACAAATCCTGTGTCCTGTTTTAGGATTCCCGGATTTTTGTTTTTCAGGTAAAAATTGGAGGGAGGGTGGCAGGCCTGGAATTCGGATATTAGTTGGCTGTCGGCGAGCCGGATGTGATTTTTCGCGGCTAGGGGGCGAGACGATCCTTTATGGTTGGGATATCGGCTCTGTCGTGTGGTATTTTCATAGGTGAGTCCCAAGGTGCACGGAGGGCGACTCTGAGCGCGTGATTCTGGACCTTTTAGATTGATTTAGGTCAATTAGGATGATAGCCCCATACTCGAATACATGGCACACAAAGGCTTTGTATAGTTTAAGTAGAATAGTCTGGTTGGCTCCCCAGGAAGTGCCTCGTAGCATTTTTAGCAAGTTGATACGTTTTGTCGCTTTTCTGGCAATATCGTTGGTGTGCTTGTTACCCCTTTACCTAACGTAACGGCCAAAACCGGCCAGCGCTATTCTCAAAAATCGCCAATTAATTTTCATTATTTTTTTCATTTTTTGTCTCAAAAACATAGGTTATGACCCCTCGTTGGAACGAGCTCGGTGAGCTCGTTCCAACGAGGGGTCATAACCTATGTTTTTGAGACAAAAAATGAAAAAAATTAGTTATTCAAGAATTATTTTTGCAACTGTCGTCTGCTTTTCATGTTAGGTAAAGGGTTAAAGGAACAGAACTTGTTCTTGTAACAAAACGATATAATAGTCTTATTTAGGACATGATTACATTTCTCTTACAACTATCTTACAACTTCTGTCGTATCCATCTTGTACTTAAACTATGTTCATTGTGTGGAAACAGCTCAATAAAAGGTTTTGGCTTACTGCTGAATCCACAGTGCTCAATTTGTTGAATTTTGTACCATACAGATATTTGAAACAAATACTGTTTAAACTAAATTCAGTCAGATAATTTTCTCGGTTTTGCTCTCGAATACCCACGAACGTGACAACCGTTACTTATTCCTAGTTCCTTATTCGACATTCGTTATCAACCTATAAAAAATGTCGAATAAGGAACTGGGAATAAGTAACGGTTGTCATTCCCCGAATGCCCAAGGTCTCGTGAGTTATCCTTTACACAATAGACTGTCTGGTGCATTCCCCGCCATTATCTTCAAAATGAGGCTACTGGCATTGGGCGGTATAAATTTGAACTAAGTTTGTAAAAAAAGATTCAAGATTATGAGGCGAAAAATGGTTTGGTTCGGGTTACTTGCAATAGTGTGGGATTTTTGGGTATTTAATTTAAAATTTTATTTTCTCACACTTTAAGCAACGTAGCTGATAAAACCGGTCAGTGCTACAAATATAAATCGCCATTCCAATTTGATTATATTTTTTTTTCATTTTTTTTTTTTTGTCGTAAAAGCATAGCTTATGATCCTTCACTAGAACAAGCTCGTTTCAGGAAAGGTATTGGGGGCAAAATGAAAATTTCTACTTATTCAAGAAATGTTTTGTCAAATGTCGTCTGTTCTTCAGATTAGGTGAAGGGTTAAAATGTATTGCATATATTCGCGGTGTACATGTATTTGATGCCAGACCCGTGAATATCTTCAGCTATCGTTTTAAATAGATATAACTTTTGTTGCCAAGAGATCGTAAAGAGGTTAGGATCGGGCACGAAAATTAGGATCGGTCGGAAAATCTCAACCATTTCATTCTTTTTATCAGCCTGATGTGATAATTGAAGACCAAGCCTATAAACCTCAGTCCGTTAATAATAAAATCTCACCCAAACACGCCCGAGTGGAAACGGTTAGGCAAAAGCTACAAGATACATAAACTCTATTTACCGAGCACCTTCGAACAGATGCCAGTACAGGTTGCTGGGTGCAGCTGCCTCGACCATCTCATAAGCTTTACTCTACATTTCTCTCTACACTCGCGCACATTTTACAAAACCGATCTCAGTACAATAACAAGCACAAACATGCTAACACACCAGAGTGGATACGGATAGACGATTGCTACGTGGTGTATAGGCTCTGTTTACCGCGCTCCCACTTTACAGTGCTCCCACTGAACAGATGTCAGCATTAGTTGCGGATACCTCTCGAAGATTCACCTTGTCCCGACCAACTCATAGAACACACTGCTATATCAAACTACACTCTAATACAAACCGACAACACAACTCCAAAACAGCTACAACACATTTACTCAATCACTGCGGGTGCCACTTTTTGCACATAACAGGCAATTAAAATTACACTAATATACCGTAGTACACTTAATCCACAAATAAATTGATTATTTCGACTCATGTTTGAAGGTGGGAAAACAACAAATACGGTGTCTCAACCCCTCTGAAGGATTGGAGGATGACCCTCGTCCTTCGAACAGACTACAGGAGTTTTCTTCAAACTATAATGCCGGCGTCGCTCCCTGGCTGGAGTTGCTGCTGGGGTTTCTTCTTCTCTGTGGTCCGACCAGGCTCCCCAATTTGGTCCGTCCCGTGCTGACGAAATCCCAATTTTCCACTTTCTATTGGCCAATACCAACAGAGGCTGCCGGGGGGCGTCAAGTCTATAGCAGCCGAGTATGTGCCCATTTACCGACACTCTCGTTTGATGGAAGTATGCGGCGTGACGTACCGGCACGATCGTGCAGGGGACAGACTATACTTGCCAACGCGGGCTGCGATTGGACCTACTCAAATTACCACAGTGGCAGCCCACATGCGGAATTACTAGCAAACTGAGACTGCCGGAGGAAGGCTATACTTGTCACTGAGGCAATGAACCAGCTGAAAGAGCAATATTACTTTAGCGACAGGCTCCTCTACAGGATGCCTGATGGAGCCGCGTATTGCCTCTTGGTGGCCTCCGTGGCTCCTTTACTCTTCATCCGTTGCAGCTTCTGGGCGTGAGATGATACAATTTTACTGCTAGTGGGGTTGTAAGGGATTGATAAACCTCACGGGTAACTGCGTTGTGTCCTTGCACTTTATCCCGATTGCCCACGTGGGGTCACGGTGGCCGCCTACGTGGGACCATGGCTGTCGAAAGTGTCGTTAAACCCGAATAAGATATATAAAAATACATAAGATGAAACACATCGTCCGTGCGCGCCTTCTGTGCGATGAAACCTTCGGTTTGTTTTGCTAATTGAAAAAAAAAGAGCTAACGAAATACTTGACAATGCGTCGGCTGAGTGCTAGAATGGGGACATGGAACATTCTAGCACTCAGGCGACGAATTATGCTCAAGCGTATGCACTAAAAAAGAAGAACATTTTTAGTGGAGACGCATTCCTGGTCTGTCCCCGTCTGAAGCCGCCACTGATATTATCGACGTTAGAGACTGCTTGCAGTGTAGTACTGCATTATTGATAATCTAGTAAAGAAAATTGCTGTTTATTCATAAATAGTTCAAGTATAACACGACAACCTCAAGGAACATGATTAGGATCTTCATATAAACGACGGAGAAGAGGGGCTTGAAAATAGATCAGTACAACACTGCTTCAATTTATATCTGTGGATGACAGATGACGTGCCGAATAAAATAGAAACAATGTCGCTTTTCAAGACATGAGTACTTTATTCACCGACTGTCGGTTCGGACTTAATTAAAAGAGGTGAATAATATTTAAAATTAACGTGTATTCTGTAGGCAATTTCGTCGAATTAAAATCCATTTATAAAAATTTCCAAGCGATTGGTTGATAGGAAAAGACGTCATTTAGACCAGGAAGTTGTCGAGGGAAAAGGCGTTTATTTGTGTCCAATGCTGCGAAATCAAACATTTTTAATTTTTATGTTCAAGACTGCAAATTCACAGCACCTATCATGGTGAGTATATTTAATGAAAGAAGTAATAGAAAGCATATTTGCCATAGAACATTCTCATAAATGAGTTGCTTTAATTACAAATAGCGAAAGTTTTTGTAATGAATTCCGATAAACTTTTATATTTTTATTTTTAACTGGTAGAGCGCTAAGTTATTTTTCGTCATCAAAATTTGTTCATGTGTCTTCGCCTTGTTACAATTTATGAGAGAGTGCCCAGAGGCACTCTCCCATAAATTGTAACAAGGCAAACCCATAAAGACTAAGTAATTTCACTGCTAAGATAACATGAAGCACATCCACAGAATATGACACATTTAGGCTGGGGTACCTGCTCTTCATATTAAAGCCCTGATAGTGGCTTCTAGCACTCTACCAGTTAAATACTATTTTGACACATTGTGAAAGTGAACTTCTTGGATTTGTTCTCATGGATGTTACAGGGTATTATGTTTAGTTTAAAAAAATTACGATTCATCAATCTTTCACTTCAGTTAAACGGCTTCAATGAGAATATTCCACATTCGTTCTGTGGTTAAGGCCAGTAAATATTTGCAACGTGTAGCCCAGGGGCTGCACGTTGAAAATATTGATTGAATTACTCCACCCCACTCCCACATATTCATTGAGTAATCATTTATTTTCCGAAATATGGACTTATATTCTCTCTGGAGAAAAATCACGAGCTTTTGGGGACAATGGATCTGAAGTGAGGAATTTTAGAAAATTGACACAAATAAATGGAAGAAAATAAATGCGTGTAAGTAATCTAATATGAACAAAATGAATATAAATTGAACTCTTCGAAATAAAACAAAATGAGTTTAGGTTTTTTCTTTTTGCAATGTTTTTGACTCAAGTATTTTCGACTTGACAGGTGTGTTTTTCAGACTGGATTGTGTCGTCTGTGGGTATTATGCGAGAGAAAACTGGTGGAGTGTGTTCGTGTCTGGACAACTACCCTTTGATCAAAACAAAATACTTTAGATAAAAAAAGAATTCCTTTACCGTGTAATACAATTCAGTTGTCGTGTCAAATTGTAACCTTCACGGGTAAGCAACAAAAATATGAAGTGAATTTAATATAACGTGAAATTGGAAATTGTTATAAATTTGATGCCTCCTTTGTGTGAAGCGAACAGCGGTGGCATGCTGTTGAAACTGTGCTTCGACAATGTTTTCCCATTTAAACGCTATAGGCATACCTTTAGTAACGCGATCATTGAAAATTGTAGTTACAAAAATAATTTTCATAAACTTTTACTAGCAAAATTTAATTGATTACATTAAGTCATTAACCGCCTGTATAATATTCTTTTTATAATATAAAAACAGGATTTTCAAAACTAAAAGACACTTTCGCTTTCACAGAAAAAAACCCGACGCTGCTGATCTTTAAGCTGGGTTTATGCAGGTGTTAATTAATTTGATACTATAGGCTACGCGGGGAGAGGATTACTACCCCACCAAAAGAAATGTAGACAGGGGTTTCCTCTTCCACAATACCTCTAAAATCTAAAGAGGGAAACAAGATATATTAGAAAGATCTTAGTCGGCGGAGCTCCTGGTTCTACCCGAAGAGCCAATGACTAAACATTGCACGTGCGAGAGACCATGGAAACTCGCTCCGTGGGTATCGGTACTTTAACCCTTTACCTAACATGAAAAGCAGACGACACTTGCAAAAAAAATTCTTGAATAACTATTTTTTTTCATTTTTTGTCTCAAAAACATAGGTTATGACCCCTCGTTGGAACGAGCTCGACGAGCTCGTTCCAACGAGGGGTCATAACCTATGTTTTTGAGACAAAAAATGAAAATATTTTGAAAATTAATTGGCGATTTTTGAGAATAGCGCTGGCCGGTTTTGGCCGTTACGTTGGGTAAAGGGTTAAACAGAACTTCAGAAAGGATTTCGGTATATTACCTGGCGATTTTTTCTGCAATGTTTATGTTGTCCTCATTGACATCTTTGTCGTTGGAATATGTGTGTATTATTATTATTATTATTATTATTATTATTATTATTATTATTATTATTATTATTATTATTATTATTACACAGTTTTGCTTAATATAATTTAAACATTTCAAAGGACGAGTCACCCGTTCGTCAAAGTGATATCTGATTAAAGTTTTTTACCACAAGTTCTCACAAGGGTCCGACGCTATACGCTCTCGGACATGTCTCAACAATGTTTGTTAAACCTTTACCCAACGTAACGACAAAAAGCCGACCGACACTACTCACAAAAATCACAATTGGGTTTTCATTATTTTTTTCATTTTATGTCTTATGACCCTCGTGAAAAGTTCGTTGAGCTCGTTCTGATGAGGCATCCTAAGCAATGTTTTGACGCAAATATGAAAAAAAAAATAGTTATTCAAAAACATAAATTTTGTTTGCAAGTGTCGTCTATCTTTCGTGTTTGGTAAACAATTAAGTAAACAGATCGCAAAATGCAACAGACAAAGAATTCAGTAAAATTGTTCAGATTTTTAGGAATTAGACACCAGCGCCTGGGCATTTAATGTCAAACACGTCCGGAAAAACTTACGAACATAATGAAAACATTTTGGCTATCAGCTTTGTTTCAGAAACGTTTATGAACAAAGATCTGAAGACTCCTTTCTGTGAGTGCATAATTGTTATTACATGGCATGGAATACTATTTCTTGTCAGGAAATCATATTCGCGGATGCATGAAGACAGCTAATTGCTAGGAAGGAGGATTTTCACGGTGTTACTGAATGATTGGTATAGAAAACCGTACAAAAGATATTGCGATGTATAAAATGTCTTAAGTAAGTAAAGACTGTTAAAACCATTTGAAATTATGTCCGACGAAAATCGTTTGTCTCTTCCACTGAGTAAGAGTAAACTGGCTCCATTCGTATAAATATTCACACTGTCAGAAACCATATTCACGTAAAATAATGGGTCTGTGAGGGAGAGTGGACATACACACACATACACACTACTCAAAGTTTACTAAGCACCAAGTATATCCAACTAACTGTTTTACGTTTTTGTCGAAATATTCTTATGAAAAGTGTATATATTTTTTATTTAATTATATCTTTAATGATTTAAGTCCAGAAATTAAGATTTTGTTTGTGTTTGACATTATTTTTTAGCTTTTGAATACGATAACCATGGAAAATGGTTATTATTGGTAAAAGAAGAAATTTTTCAATTTGCCAAAAAGTTGACGGAGCGAACTGGTATGGGTTCAATATCGAGTATGAGGCCCATTACTGTTAATTACAGCTTGACAATGCCTTCTCACGCACCCAATCAGGTTCCTGATGGTCCTTCGTGAGATGTTGTTCCATTCTTGGACCAGCATGGCACTAAGCTCCTGGACACTTCTTGGCTGGACTGTGCGGGCTGAAATTGCAAGCTGCAACTCATTCCAGACATGTTCGATTTGATTGAGGGCGGGGGATCTTCCTGGTCAGTCCATGCGCTCAATCCCTTCTCTCTGTCGGTACTCCCCGGCAGCATGGGCATCATGAGGACGGGCATTGTCGTCCATCAGAATGAATCTATCACCTACAGCACCTGCATACAATCTGACGCGAACATCCATGATTTCATCACTATACCACTGTGCAGTCAGTGTACCACATTCAAGGACACAGAGCTCTGTACGTCCATCCCTGTTGATGCTGCCCCAGACCATGACTGACCCTCCGTCATAGCGGTCATGCTCAGCAATGTTGGCTGCATGGAATCGCTCTCCTGGTCTTCTTCTCCATACCCTAGAACGCCTATCTGGGTGGTCTAGGCAGTACCTTGACTTATCTGTAAAAAGGACAGGTCGCCAATCTTCTCTGGTCCATCCATCGTGGCCCATGACCCATTCATATCGTGCCTTGTGGTGGTTCTGGGACAGCGGAATGCGAATACATGGTCTTCTCGGTCGTAGACCACCTTCGGGCAACCTTGCCTGGATAGTCTGCGTCGAAACATTTACCCCGGATGCATTCTGAAGGTCACTGCGAAACTGGGTTGCTGTGGCAAAGCGGTTCCTATGGGCCTGAATGATCAAAAACCGGTCTTCAGCTGCAGATGTTGCCCTGTCTCTGCCACCACCATGCCGTCTTACAGGTGTGCCATACTGTTGAAATCTTCCCAGGCTCTGGTGATCACCGTAAGGTGCACTCCAAGGGCTTCAACAACCTGACGATGGGTAGCCCCTTGCTCCACCATCCCTAGAGCCCGCCACATTTCTGCTTCAGACAAAAATGTCATCTTACATTTGCATTTGCCATATTCAACATTAAATCACAAGGGTTTGTGTTAAAATGAAGATTGAATACCCTACACTTGTCATGCACATGTAGACAGTGCACGAAAACATCATGAAAATCAAGGGGTACATGCTTTCCATGACTGTCAAGAAAAGTCTGTCTGTCTGTCAAGAGAGCTAATGTAAACATTGGGGACCATCTTTAAAGCCTCAGCTTAAACACTATGAAGTTGAATGGGGTGAATGCTGGTACGTTGTGATCAACAGTTACAGAGTAAAACCTTTCACGTCACCAAACGATTGTGAGGTGCTAACGCGCTGATTGACTTGACTACATCTTGGGGTGAGGTACAGATTGAGCAGGAAGGTTTTTCGCTGACATTCCAGCAATCCAGTTGAATGAATACCAGTCGCCTTTCCCAACTATGTATCACGGCACATCGTAGGATCAATGGAAGCTGGTCAAAAATTTAGTCAATTACAGTCAAGGCTACTCATCTTGGTCTTTGCACTAGCATAGGTAAAGTTATCTAAATTACTTTGCAGTAGTATGTGATGTACTCGGACATGCCTTTTTGGGTGACGTCGGTGGATGACCTCGGAAGTGACGTCATGCCACGTGACCCACTGGCCCCATTTTTGGTTCCAAGGTAACCCGCTTGAGCGACCATGTTGTGACGCAAAACACATAGCGATACGTCGTCTCGGTGTGCATGTGCAGCGCGTGTTGTTAGGATGAAACGCGTTTCCGTCGTCCATTTTGTATACTAGAGACCGCCATCTTGGTTTCTATGGTAGTGTACGTGGTTGCTTTGTGACCTAAAACCATCTAATAGGAGGGGGGGCTGTATTGGGAGGGTGTGTTTCTTTATATAAGAGTAAATCTAATGACCCAAATAGACCCGACAATCGCGCCAAATCACCAAATACTGCCTAAAATCACTTCATTTGGTACGGATTTCCCTAGAATCCCCCTTTCCCAATAATAAGCGCGTTACTTGGTATAAGAGTCTTGTCCAAATAGACCCAATAAGTTTTACTAGTTCTGATTCCTTCGGAATCTCCTGCCTCTGCCTATTCTGGTCTATTCTATAGCGTATTATCTCCATTGTTTGGCCTGTCTTGTCTATGTTATGACTTCCCCAGCCTCCCTATAACGTATTCTGACTTCCCAAGATGTGTTGGAGTGCTGGTGCACAAAGTGTACACATCACATGTAGCCAATTTGTACTTCTGTGCTAGTGCACAACACATACTGCTCTATGACTTGCCTCGGTATTTGGGGATACCTGCGACATAGCCCCTATACAGCTCCTAACTCCTACAGAGCCCCTATGTAGTTCCCAGTAGTCCTGTTCAGGGTTGGGGTAATTATAATTTGTACTTGTAATCGATTGTAATTAATTACATATTATCATGTAATTGATTGTAATTTATAACTGAGCAAATTTTAAATTACTTTTGAAAAGGTCCAGGTAATTTAATTACTTTTCAATTACTTTCGTTACTTTTATGTTTTATGGTAAGATGATCTTACTAAGATCCCCATCGCCACCAAGAGTTGAATGGTTTTTACATGGCAGTCTTCAATAGTTTTAAGTGAGGTATCTCATTGTGAGCTCCTTAATATAATCACCCCTTTCTTCCCAATCATCTGTTTTCAAATCTAAACACAAATGTTGTGATAGTTCAGTGAAGACCCACCACAATGCTGAATTATTTTGATAGTTCGGTGAAGATATGACCATTTTGATTTTCATTGTAAGTCATTTTGATAAAGAGGATAATACAAATCAACAGCTACTCTAAATGTCTTTTATGTTTATTGATTATATGACTCAATTGCCTGTTGTGCTACCAGTGTCCACATTATTATAAGATTTAATCTCCTCTCAAATACCACAGATAAAGGCCACCAGGTCTTACAAAAAATTAGAATAGTCCACATTAATATACCCAGAACCGGACTCTGATGAAGTTACTCAGTATTTGAAAGAGTCTTAATTGTTTACCGAGTGACACAAATGCATTAGCATTCTGGCGTGACAATGTCAATGTGTATCCTGGTTTCAGCGTATTGGCAGCCAAACACTTCTGCATACCTGCTTCTTTGATGACAAACAAAATCCCGCAAAAAATGAAAGCTTACATGAAAAAGATTGGCTTAAAAACTTGACGTAACCTTTTCTCAGGTCACCACCAAATCTAAAAAGTACTGTCATGTGTACATTCTTATATTAGCTCAATGTTATCCTTATTTTGCAGATCGTGCGGGAGTCCGTAATACTATCTGTACTGGTCATAAGTCTTTCGGTAGAGAGAGGTGTTTGCAATGATGTACAGTATGAAACCCACGTACGTATAGTTTTTCATAGACCTATAGCAGTTCACACTCATTCGTATCATGGACGGGTTTTGTGAGCACAATGTGCAAATAGCATATGTAGCACATGCAAAATGTGCCAATATGTGCCTGTTTGCAAGTGCACAATGTGCTCACAAAACACGCAGCACATGCGCACATACGAGTATTTGAGGACAAATGGGGACCAGGATTTGGAGACCAAGACTTGATGGACCAATGTTTGGGGACCTGTGATGTATGTTGGGGGGACTAGAAAACAAATAACATTGGCTCCTAGCTCCTGTGTGGCTCCAATACAGCTCCTGCACAGGTAGTCTTTCCAACAGCTTACATCTTGGGAATGCCTTTTTAAGAATCACTTTCGGAAAACACCTGTGGCTATAGAATCCCTTTTTGGTCGTATGTGCATATGTGCTAGGGCATATTGTGTCACAATGTGCCTTTTCACATAAGCACATATCGGCACATAAAGCATGTGCTTATGTGCTAGGTCACATTGTGTCACATTGTGCTTTTTCACATAAGCACATATGACAAAACAGGGGTTCTCCAGAAGGTATCCCAGAAGGTATCCTATAAAGGTATCCTCAAATAATACAATGCCAGGCCATAGGTATCCTCAAATAGCCGTATGTGCCTATGTGCTAGGGCACATTGTGCCTTTTCACATAAGCACATATGACAAAAAGGGGTTCTCCAGAAGTTATCCTATAAAGGTATCCTCAAATAATACAATACTAGGCCATTGGTATCCTCAAATACCCGCATGTGCCTATGTTCTAGGGGACATTGTGTCACGTTGTGCCTTTTCCCATAAGCACATATGACAAAAAGGGGTTCTCCAGAAGGTATCCTATAAAGGTATCCTCAAATAATACAATACCAGGCCATAGGTATCCTCAAATACCCGTATGTGCTTATGTGCTAGGGCACGTTGTTCCCTTTCACATAAGCACATATCGGCACATAAAGCATGTGCCTATGTGCTAGGGCACATTGTGCCTTTTCACATAAGCACATATTGGCACATAAAGCATGTACCTATGTGCTAGGGCACATTGTGTCACATTGTGCCTTTTCACATAAGCACATATGACAAAAAGGGGTGCCGAAGGCTATATGTTTTCCAAAAAGGGGTGTCTGGGGATATGGTCAAGGTGATGAGAATCGGATAGGACTTCGTTTTAATAAGGGGAGACAACTATATACGATTAAGTACAGGTTATGGGAAATCAAGCAATGTGATTGGTTAGTTATAATTTATATGAATGATCAAGATAAATGAAACAACAAGAGTACTTGGAACAGGGCCAGAACTAACAAGAATAGACCAGAATAGCTAAATATAGTAATAATAAGCAAAGCTGTTCCAACTAATAGGCTCTTCTACGCTACTGGAGTATACTCTAGAACAAAGGAACATGGCCAGATAGACGAAAACTGTTGTATATATAGATAGAAGCAGAGAATTCTGAAAGAATTCGAAATAGTAAAACTTATCAGATTCATTTGGGTAATTATCTTCGGAAGTCCTTCCAAAAAATACTCCCATTCAATCGAACACGACCTTTTAAAAAATCTATAGCACTACGTGCTACTCTAAACAAGTCCATTTCGGTAAATACCGGGATTCTGCGGGGAATCCATATCAAATAAAGTCGTTTCCGGTGATTTACGCCCATTCTCGGGCTCATTTGGGTAATTATCCAGGGAAGTCGTTCCAGAAAATACTCCCAGTTAATCGAACATACCTGTTACAGACCTCTTAGCCCTATAAGAAGCCTTTGGGTCACATAGAAACCACGTACCACCATAGAAACAAAGATGGCGACCCCCTTCATACAAAATGGACGACGGAAACACGTATCACCCTAACAAAAACGAGCTGCGCATGCGCACTCACATCACTCATCACCATGACAATGACGTCACAACATGGCCGCACATGGGTTACCATGACAACCACGTGATACCCATAATACATTGCGGTATGACGTCGCTGCCGAGGTCCACCAGCCGGGGTCCATAAGATGTGGGTCGTCTAGACCCTGTCCTACTACTGATGGATATCGAGAAATATCTTTTAGATAAATTGTGATAATTCACAGGCTTCCATATAATAATCTTTATTTATTCATTTATTTATTTATTTATTTATTTATTTATTTATTTATTTATTGATGTTGTTTAAAGTCACATACTTATGCACAATGGCTAATCGTGACCGTGACAGCTTTACGAGTGGAGGAAGCCGGAGTACCCGGAGAGAACCACCGAGCATCGACGAGCAACTGTCAGCTCCTCAACATTCTAACTCTGTTCAAGCTCCGCTCAAGCAGGGTTACAACGGTTGAAGACATGTGCACCATCGACGTGAAGGACGCATTAGCACACGACATCATCTGATTGAGATTTTCACGAGGGTGCAATGTCATCGCTTCCAGACAGATGATAATCAATGAGGTCCGAGATGGCAATTGATCACCAGGGCCTTGGAGAGAAAACTCGGGCCCCAGAGTTAATTCTGTGACGGGCCCCCTTTCAAAAGTGTCGGAATACCGATGCAGATACAGATGCACGAGCGATGATAGGAGTGTCGGACAAGAAAATGTTGAAATCTGTTATTAAATGGTTACTTCTGGAGACTTTTGAGATAAAAAATCACGTTATATTTTGACCGTCAAAATGACGTTTTTTAGCAGCATGTTTTAAATTCCCAAGTTCATCAGTGAGTATTCAGTACCTGGAATTATAATGTTTGACTGTACAATTCATGAAGTGATAACTTTATAACTTCAAGTTGATTTAATAAAGTTATTACTTCAAGAATCATGCAATCCAAAATTACAACCGTAGGTCAAGTGTAGAGCGCCATTCACGATGCAGCCCCCTTGCTAACTGTTGGCACAGAAGTCAGAAACTTGGAGGGGGTGGGGGCTAGTTCAAATATGGCCTGACAACCCGTATTTTAATTTTTTGGTTTGGAACGTCCTTTCATAGGACGTACCAAACCAAAAAATTTAAATTCAGTCTTTCAGGTCATGTTTGGACTGGGGGAGGGAGGGGGGGGGGGGGCTAACCCAAGAATCTTGGACTCATCGGCCAGACCCGGGCCCCAAAAGTCCCCCCACCCTCTCTGCGGCCCTGAGGATCATTCCAATTTACAATCCGAGACAATAGGTCTACCGGGTGGAATTCGGTCATCCATCCATGAAGATCTGCTCTTGTGGTTCTCTAATGGGATGTAAAATTGTCTTGTTTGAACACTGAATTTAGCTGTTAAATGTCTCAATTGTGTTTTGTTTACATGACCTTCGACGGGGAGAGATTTCCAGATCTTATAAAAGTTTGCAATATTGCGGGGCCAGATAAGTGAATCTATTTTCTTATAATATTCTGTGTTACGAAGTTAGACTTACCTTATATAATTTTCTCGTGGAAGAACTACAACCGCCCCACCTTTATCTGCTGATTTGAAATTTTTATTTCGAAGTTTCGTGAGGTCTCTCCGTTCACAACTCTCCTCTACATACCAAATTTCTTTGTGATTAGCGCAACATAATTGTCGAATCCTACTAATTGTGTAAATTGTGATGCAAATGATTTCGAGAGGTGTCGTTTACAAATAAAATGGGGTTTCAAGAAAGATAACTTTGGTTCCCAAATGGTGCTCTTTTACAAGGAAGGTAATAATCCAATCCACATCCGACAATATGCGTTCTCACATTATGCGTGCTACATTATGCGTCCATCTCCCGACTCGCGTCGAACCCCTCTCTCACAAACTGTTAAATTGTTTCAATCGGGAAGTTTGTTCATGCTGTACACTTTTTGGAGGATTGGATTGTTAGCCTCAATAATTTCGGGACCTTTTTCCCTGTCTGGTGGTGACCAACCAGATGATTGTGTACAAGGAAGTTACCGTCAGCTGGACTTTTAAAGCGATCTGCTAGTTTCATTTGCCCAAGAAAATTACAGTTATATGATAGAAATTTAACCTGACAGTGATTACTAAGTTTCGGTTTAGGTGTTGGAACGAAAATTAACCCTTTGAAACGGAGAGGCCGCTTTTCTTGTTCAGGAGCAGGATACGTCATACTTACGTTAAGTAGCATGGTTGCTAAGTTAAAGTGTGGTGTAGACCGATCAATTCAAGAAAATTTGTACTTTGCAAGTTTCTTAAATAAAACCAGACAAATATGGATGTCATTGGAGTGGCTCAATGAGCCAGTTCCAATGACATCCATATCTGCAATATTTTATTGCACATAAATATTAAATTTCCTGTATTTTTATTTTTGTTCTAACATAACCGAGCAGAACCGGTGAACAGATACTTATGCGACAGGAAGTTTGAGCATATTCGTATCCACTCCGGGTGTTTGCATGAGTGTGTCTGTAACTATGCTGTAGCTTTTCTGTTGGTGTGCACATGGATTGGTGTGATACGGTAGTATTAGTGATGAGTCGGCCGGGAAATGGGCAAACTATGAGCAGCACCCAGCAACGACAATTCAGATATCTATTCGGGTGAGCGCCTTGAACATGCGACAGGTAGTTTTTGCCTTTCCGTATCAACTCTGCATGGGGTCTAAGCTTGTGTGTGTTGGTCAATGTGCAGTGATGTTGTTAGTGTACGCGTCGATAGAATTGCAGTTTGCAGTTTTTGGAGTTTCCACTCTGTCATGAGTGCGTGAGTTTGATGGCTGTATAGGAGTCAGCTTGATGGATTGTACGCGACAGTAGTTAGTATTGTTATGAACGGACTGGGGCTTTTGGGCTAAGCCTGACTTTTAGGGTGTTTTACCTTCAGATTATTTCTACGGTACTCATTTAGTTCGGAAATGACCTCGCTATCTTTGAGTCTATCTGTTAAAGAGTTTCATCCGCGATGTTTTTATCAGCCCACTCGTGGGGGAATGTGGTTGATGTTCGGTAAAGGGATCGGCAGGCCTGAAATTAAGCAGTCTGACATTTACAGAATAAGGTCCCTAGAGGGTGAATTTGATGATGCTATCCCATACAGTGGGCAGTTTATCATCTGGGTACTTCTTTCTTTTTAGTTTTGAGACCCTGATTCAGATTGATGTTCACAGAGGGCAAGTTTAGTGATGCTACCCTGCTATGCAGGGTAGCATCATTAAATTCACCCTCTGGGGACCTCATTTTGCAGATGAAAGTCTGCTTGTTTTCTGGCTTGCGCGTAGGGCGTAGTTTTGAACGCGTTGGTGTTTGGTAAGATTTGTTTTACTGAGGTTTTTTATTGTGACTGCCCCGTATTCGAGGACTGGTCGGGTAAATGATTTATAGAGTTTTAATAGGGTGTTTTGTTGACACCCAAGTCCTTGTCTAGTATCACATTTAGTAGGTAAATTATTTTATTGGCTCGGGTTATAGTGTTGGATATGTGGGTATTTAGGATACGGTTTCCCGTTGATAGTTATTCCAAGGAACTTAGCCTCGTCGCAGGGTTAAAGTTTTGTGTTATGGGGAACAGGTTGATGAGTTGCACTCGGAGTTTTTTGTTATAATTAATTTTGGAGTTTTGTCAGGGTTGAGCTTGATGGGCCATTTTGGCAACAGTCTTCTAGATCCTCCAGGGCGTCTTGAAATCGGCACTCGATGATGTCAGGGGACCTACTAGCAGTGTAGAGTCCTTTGTCATCAGCGAAATGTGAGATTTCGACCTGATTTTCACTTACTTTGCAGATGTCGTTAACATAAATAATGAACAAGAGTGGACTCAAGAGCCTTACTTTAATTTTCCGGTCAGTTGGGAAGGAGATAATTCGGATCATTTTAGGGGGAAGGTTCATTTTTGCTTTTAGTTAAAATCAAGAATCGTTTAGAAAGTTGACCAGAGCTGAAAACTTCAAATTGGTCTTGGCAGTTAAAGTGTTTGATTCCACGTTCTTTGTTAAATCTCTCAAAATCACCGAATAGAAACGTTTGTATGGCGAGTTTAAAGGGCGTGAAATAACTTCCTGCTTAAGTTGAAAAACGTAAAGTCATCAAGTTTTTATTGGTTTATAGAAATAATAGATATCTTTCGGGTATTTTTTTTTTATTTCAGATAATACATCACATTTAAAACTGAAATGAATTTCAATATTTGCCCTCACAATTGACAAAAAGAAAATACCACATAATAATAGGCATGTGTCAAGATAGATGTGGGATTTTTTTTTTGTTTGTTGTCGGTTTGTTCTTTAAAATACTATTTTTATTATTTGTTGCTGATCACACCTATCACGCTATAATATTAGTGAAAGGAGACTAGAGATGAAGGTACAGGGAGGGGTGACCCCCCCCCCCCAACCCCCAAAATGTTGTCAGAAAAAAATAGGTTGTGTCGGATTTATTTTCCTAACCTTTTACCTAACATGAAAGCAGACGACACTATAAAAAAAAAACTTCTTGAATAAATAATTTTTTTCATTTTTTTTTTTGTCTCAAAAACATACGTTATGACCCCTCGTTGGAACGAACTCGTCCCAATGAGGTGTCATAGCCTATGTTTTTGAGACAAAAAAAATGAAAAAAAATAATGAAAATTAATTGGCGATTTTTGAGAATAGCGCTGGCCTGTTTTAGACGTTAGGTTGGTGTAAAGGGTTAAATAGATCGCCGATTTATGTCGTTTCGTTGATTTTAAAGAGCGAAAACAACAGACAGAACCCAATGACATTTCGACAAACTGAAAAGAGAAATTGGGCGGAAAAAACATAGGCGCGGGGTAAGCCGCCTCCAAACTTAATTTGCCGTGCAAGATTACTGAAACATACATGGAGGCTACCTTTTATACGCCCGTTTGTAAGAACGGTCGCATTATGTAAATGATCTGTCCGTCTGACTGTCCGTCTGTCTGTTCGTCCGTCCATCCGTCCGTAAACAGTTGGTTTCCGACCGATAACTTGAGTTTGAATTTCAGTGTCGATTTGAAATTTTGTATGCTGACTTCCCAGGTGGAAATGCAGATGAAGTTCGAAGTTTGGCCTCGCCTGTGAGTTTCTTCTAGAGTTATGGGACTTTGAACAATTTAAATTGGAAACTGATAATGGAAATTGGTTTCAGACCGATAACTCCAGTTCGGATTACGTGATCTCAACCAAAGTTAGTATATGTATTACCCAGCTAGTAATACAGGCCAAGTGCGAATATGGGGTCCGTCCAATTATTTTTACCTGAGTTATGTTCCTTTTTTGACTTAGAATTCGACCGTCTATCAACATTTTTGGTTTCCAACCGATAATTCCAGTGTGGATTATTTGATCTCAAGCAAAGTTGGTGTGTGTATTACCCAGCTAGTAGTCCAGGCCAAGTTCGAATATGGGTTCCGTCCAATTATTTTTACATGGGTTACGGCATTTTTTTACTTAGAATTCGACAGTCTATCAATTTTTTTTTCGTTTCCGACAGATAACCCCAGTTTGGATCATTGATTTCCCAGATAATAATACTGGCCAAGTTTGAATATGGGTTCCGTCCAATTATTTTTACATGAGTAACGTCCCTTTTTCGACTTAGAATGGGTGTATTCAGCCACGCCTGGTGGTGCTCTTGTTAAATATGGTTCATTTCGGCTGATCCCTGACTTATATTGTCATGACAATCATCTTTCTATCAAGTTATCCCCCATAACCCCTAAAGGTTCGATTAAAAAGGAAGTAATTGTTGACAGAACACCAATGATACCAGTAGAAAATAAAGCCAAGATTGGTTTTGTTACTTTTAATAAACGGAAACAACAGACAGCTCTCGGAGCTGTCTGTTGTTTTCATTTATTAAAAATAAGAAAAGAAAACTTGGCGTTTTATCGCAAGCTAATTAGACGTAACTAGTTCCACATATAGTCTTTCATTTAGAATATTATCAATTAATTAATAATTATTAATTAATTAATAGTATTAGAATATATCAGTATCACACCTCCCAACACTAAGTGTCCATTTTAGCTCTATGTTTAGCGAGTGTGATTTTACAGTAATTTGCAAGTTTATACTCTTCCCCCCGACCCATGAAAACAATCAGCAAATCACACCTCTTAGATTTTTATATTAATGGAAATGACAGTGTCTATTTTATATGTCACATTGCTCACACTGTTGATATAATGTCAGAAAAAAAAATTACAGAACATCAAACATTTCTATTTTTCAATGGGTTTTAACCCTTTACCCAACGTAACGGCCAAAACCGGCCAGCGCTATTCTCAAAAATCGCCAATTAATTTTCATTATTTTTTTCATTTTTTGTCTCAAAAACATAGGTTATGACCCCTCGTTGGAACGAGCTCGTCGAGCTCGTTCCAACGAGGGGTCATAACCTATGTTTTTGAGACAAAAAATGAAAAAAATTAGTTATTCAAGAATTATTTTTGCAAGTGTCGTCTGCTTTCTACGTTAGGTAAAGGGTTAACAGAAAATGATAGTGGAAACATTCAAGCTGTTTGGGAAAGAATTATGAAAGCCAACTTCTCTATTATTATTCTGTTCTTCAGGTAAATGCTTTAAGTGTGTGAAATGACGCGCACATCGATAATACAAATTCGCTAACATCTCGATATTTCAATTTTTAAATGAAATTCTCATTCCCAGAGTATTAAACTTACTGACAGTTTTCGGAAATTAAGGGGAGCTGCCATTCCCGTAAATCTCTTCCAGGGCGGAAAATTGTCAGCCATGGATAGTCCATTCCTGCTAGTGGAGATAGAAAATGATTACTAAGAGCCAATCAAAGGGCATCCATGCCTGTAAACACCCATTTGGAACTGTTTCCAAACACTTCAGCTGGTTACATTTACTTATAATAACGTTTTGTGCTTTGCATTGCTACGTTTTGTCTGTCCAAGCGACTGGTGGAGACAAGACGCCGGACAACTGTGAAGACCCCCCCCCCCCCCCCCCCCCCGCCCCCTTACATCAATGGACTACCTATTGTTCTCTTCTCTACAAAAGCATCAGTTCCCGACAATCAGTCACAGAAAGATATCTGAGACTGCTTTTGCAGGATCATTTCTCGACCAATACGATTCATTGTTCTGCCAAGAAACATAACGCTATTACAAACACAGCGGTTTACAATAAAAGATAATTTATTTAGTGCCTAAAAACAGAAGGATTCTCAGTATTTTTGTGTAAATGCAGATAATTATCTCATGATTGGCCACGAGAAACAATTATTTCTTCAAGCGACTTTGCCGCAAATGTAGGTACGTATTTTCCTGTACCTACGAATGACAATCGTCGGTTTCCAAATTATTCCAAATTCCATCCAATTATTTGAATGATGCGCAGACAAAATCCTCTTTGACAAAATCTCCCAAGTATGCCCCTTGGACAATATCCCCCTCAGACATAATGCCTTCACTTTGATTTTCAGAGCCGGACAATTCTCTCAGACTAAATCTAAGTAGATGGAAATAGCGGATCGTGCCTCATTGACCGGAGGGAGCCCCGGGGTGTGTAATGTCATTGTTACATGACCCAGTTACGTTATGTTTGGTTGCCAAGGTACCCCGCGTGAGCGGTCATCCTGTGACGCCATCAAACATTGATAGGTGGTGTCAGTGGGCATACGCAGCGCATGTTGTTAGGATGACACGTGTTTCCGTCATCCATTTTATTTAATAGATACCATCTTGTTTCTATGGTAGCATGTGGTTGCTATGTGCCAAGACATTTTCAAGGGATGACAAAATCCCCTCACTCACTCCAGTTTTCAGTTATTTATTTCATTAATTGTTTAACTTACAAACCTAGCAGTCGACATTATGCAAAAAGAGCCCTTAATAGTAAAACATTTTTCGGTTTTTTGATTCGAAAACATAGCATATGAACCTTCATTGTAACAAGCACGATGGGCTCGTTCCAATTACGGGTAATACGCTATGTTTCGTGGCAAAAAAGAAAGAATATAAAGTATTTTGTTGACGATGTGTGTGAAAAACGCTGGTCGGATTGAGTATTATGCTGTAATGCTATAAAACCGATGGATTGTGCGATTTGTGTCCGCATCTGGAAATTAAATTACGGGGGTTTCTGAAAAGATGAGATTATGTCAGCATCTGAAAATTATATCGAAGGGACTAAGTCGTAAAGTGATTTTGTTGAGAGGGGGTTGTATCCTAAGGGGATTAGTCCGACAATTCCAGAAACTCATTACTTCATTTTTGAGGTGTGCTATCGCACAGGCGCACTTACAACCCACGTTATTTGTAACAAAGTTACACTTTTCTCTCGCACTCCTAAAATCTTTACGGGTAGGCCAGAGGTGTGGCGTTGTGTTACAAGAATTACTAGTAAAATAGGCACGCCCACACTGCTGCTTTGAACACGGTGCAGAATTTTGTTCTCATTCGTTCATTTATAATTTAACCCTTTAAACAAGAGGGGCAGGGTTCTAAGGATTAATGTTCTTTAATGATAACCGATTTACTCGAATATGATTGGTGAAAGTGAATTTTTCATAACTCGATGAATAATTTTCCTATCGTAACATAACATAACATAACATTTATTAGCATAAAACATCCTATACAGGACAGTATGCGATAATCTACAAGTAACATGAACAAAAGTAGTACTCAAAATATTACAATTTCATCCACCAATTTTCCATGATCAAAGTACTATATTTTTATTAATTTGATACGCAAAAGATCATGGAGACGTGAACTAGAATTTCCAATACACATCGCTAAACATATCATAATCGTCTGGCGAAAAAATCCCGGATCACGCTGCAGATTTTATGGCATAAACTGGGGGTTCTATTTTCAAATATTAATTTGAATTTCTCAAATATACTCAGATCAATAAAACCGTCAATCTCACTGTTCATCAGAACAAATAGTTCTGATCGAAGCTCTGAATAATGTGTACATTCCATAAGAAAATGGTATTCGTTTTCTATTTTCCCGGGGTTTGCTTCACAGTGAGTACATATCCTGTCGATAACAGGCTTCGGCGTATGACTGTATGACCCATTTGCAGGGCTTATATTTCATCTAAATTTGGGAGAATCCATTTGGCTTCTCACGACAATGGTTCATACCTGCTATGAGCGCCCCGGATCCCATGACGCCACCATGGTTGAACCCCCGTTGTATACTGATAACACATGTTAACCCTTTGCCCAACACAGCTTAATTTTTGAAACATAAACTGAATCTGATAATTTGAAATTTAAAAAAATAAGCAATGTTTACCAATAAAACATTACAAATATGGATGTCATTGGAACCAGCTCATTGAGCTGGTTCCAATGACATCCAGATATGTACAATTTTATTGACAAAGTACCAAGATATTTAAGGTCATGTTTGCCTTTTATTGGTTAATTTGTTGTTCCTATGTAAGTCAGGGGTTAAATTAACTGAATTCTTTTCACGCGAACCATAGCAACGGTGCAGCGAGAATCTACATGGATTCTTGCTGGGTTTGTTGCGTGAACCCATTCTCAGATTCTTGTCGAAATTTCAACCTTGCATTTGTCAAATTAAAAATTATGTGCGTGCTCAGCGGTGCAAATAAACTGTGATTGCTGCCGTTAGTTAGCATTCGTGTTGGTTGTTCACACTGTTTTTTCTCTTCTGTATTCGACAATGCTTGCATAAGCCTGTGTTGAAAATAATAAAACTGACGTATGCCCCAAAGTTGATATGACCGCTGTGACATAAATAGCTAAGCCTTCGGTCGTGTAAGATACATTATAATACAAACATTCACTCGAAATTGAATTATAACAAATGAAATGAATTATTTGTCGCTTCATTGGGGTATGAAATGTGAGAGGGGTGTGTTAAGTTAACACGTCCATCCCACATTCACACTCCGATAAAGGGCAGATCATTCATTTCAGTTTTTATCTACCCGATGTCAGAATGCTCGCTAGCATATCGTGCACGCGGCGTACTAGTGTAAGTATGTCCCGCGATTATCATGTAAGGTATTTTCATCACAGAACATTAACAGCTCCACGAGCAGCGCATATTTTTAAATTTTGGAGAACTATTTTGTTACTCACCTGGTTTTGACAGAAACGAAGCACAATGCTGTCAAAAGTGCCAGCTCATGAAGGCTACTAAAAAACACGTGTCTTCGGCACGGCTACTGCAGTATGAGATCAGGTCCGCTCCATAAATGCAAAAATAATCTGGTCGTTTGGATGTTATTCACAATTAGCACCGTGATAATATTGCTACCAATGACTCAACATAGGGCAGTGATTAAAATACTTTTATTGTGAGCAAAGCCGATGAATCGAACTTTTGTTTAAATAGAATTAAACAGATATAAGGAGAGTCTCCAACGCCAGCTTAAAATTACCAAAATACACGGCAGGTACACAAAACTGAAGCATACGTAAAAAAGTTACACAAGTTAGCATTTTCTGGTTACATGGAGGAGTGATTCCCGGTTCCATGCTTTAGACTCCCCGGGTATTGTGGCCGGCTTTCTGAACCGGGAACCCGGAAATTCCCTTCCCAGGATGAGCCCTTTTACTGTCACGCTCACTTTAGCTATATATGGAGGACCGCTATGTACGCCTGTATGCGAGGAAGGTTAATAAGATTTATGACATATTTGAAACACTATCACCTGATTAATTGTTGGAAAGGGCTCTGTGGGCCCTTTCCAACAATTGATCATATGGTAGGTTTGATCTGCGCATACCAGAACGTACAGATAATTATCAGAAGATATGTGGCCATAGTCGCTTTTGGCCTCATAAGTGTTAAACCCCATATATTATAGGCCTACTGAATACCGCCTGGTACATGGGGTGGGGCTGCACAGCCCTTTAGGGTGCGTTAAGAATTTTGCAGGCATTCGTAGTCTTCTCGAATAACCCAACAGATTTCGAATCTAGTTAAATCGAAGCAGTGATAGGATTTCGAATCGAATCGAATCTAATTTCGAAGCTTCGCCCGGCCCTAATTGCAAGCCGTTAGATACAATTTTATTTTAACAATGGCGTGTTTCATTAATTTGCAGGTTGACTTTTGTAAAGAAAGTGATCTGGACGAATCAATAACTCTTGGCCGTGACAGCTGCTTCGACGAACGATTTCCCTTCCACCCCCAAACAGCTGCCAGTGACGTGATTCCAAATAATTATGTGTGTGATGTTTGGTGCAACCGAATGGTCTCTCAGAGATCGTGGGTGAAATGCAGTGAGGGAATCTTCCATGGGCCTGTTTTATATTGTGAAGGTAAGAAATGTTCATTGTCTTGTCGGTGGAATCAATGATATTTGTTTATTTGGTAGTAGATATTCGGGTCCGTCCTCACATGTGCAGGGTAAACACTACTCTCCGATAGGGAGCAATATACGCGGTATCGAATTACATTTTTCTATGCGTTTTCCTATTTAGAGATACCCAATATCTGGAACACTATCAAAATTCAGTTGAACTTCAACATCTGAGACAAGACATTTCATGATAACTCACTTCACATGCATGGTCAAAACGTTCTCACCAAAAAGCCGCCTAACTTTGCTCAAAACGTCCCTCAGTATTGATCAAAACATCCCCCACCAAGATGTCCTCTGACAATGGAAGCTGTTTCTAATGTTTCTCTCCGCCCCTATGTGAGTATTGGCCAGTGCCAGGTACTTTTTGGCTATATTAGGGGGTGTTTTGACCAATTTTGTTTGGGGCAAGTTTTGACCAGCACATTAGTTTCGTGCAATATATTATTTACAGGACAGTATGATCATTATAGAGTCCCCGGAAATTGTGTTCCAAGAAGTTATCAACGTATTTGAAAACTCCTGAAATATTACGTAGTGGTTGAATTTGAATCTCATATATCAGAGAGAACCCTGTAAAAGGGTTTTAATTACCAGTCATTTTATGGATCATTTTGGCCAGACTTTTCGACATTTGATATGTGTCAGAGGGACAGTACATCTATCCAAGTGAAGATTTTTCTTGGCTACTTTCGCGGGATGAAACTGCTATACGATCATTGGAAAATGCTATACATTTCTTCTTCCCACTGGGCAATTTTCTCAGCAGAATTTTTTAGTGAATTATCCTCTGCCCCAGACAGGGAAATCCTATTCAGGCCCCTAAGACTTGTGTCCGGTTTATGGTTGTATCGTCTCTCGAGTGCAATAAATAGACAAAATTTTATCTACTGAAAGCCAATTGCTGGCGTGTTCACCACAGTTGGTGCCTAAAGCTAAAATTTATGTCATAGGCTTTTCACAAAGAGTAGAATAGGTAATCATGGTATAATTTCTGTTATACCATGATTACCTATTCTACTATATATAAAAAGCCTATGACATACATTTTAGCTTTACACACCAACTGTGGTGAACACGCCAGCAATGAGATTTCAATAGTTAAAATTTACACCTACAGTGGAACTACATCCAAATTGACCTTTGTAACCTCGACCTGAATGCAAACTTTTCTAATTTTATCGCTCGTCGCCTCACGAAGAGTGGAATGAAAGTGGCAATCATTTATTACGTTTTTAAATGAGTTTACCTCATCAGATACCAAAAATTAACAAGCATGCGTTGTCTCATGTTAATAAAGCATCCATAACTCGAAATAGTATGTTATTATGATATTAAAATAAAAAAGGCCCATGATTTGTGCATTTCTCTTTCCATTTCGTTTCGGCGATAAAATTGACAGCGGAAGTACCGCTGCTCATGTAAACACAAACAGATTCGCACTTAGGGGACATTGTTTAGAGATTAATATTGAATATTATATTATTTAACATTTAAACTCTTAATAATCTGGCGATAATGGTATAAATAAATATATTCAAAGTAGCTTGGTGTAATCAATGTTTACCACTCGTGGTAAACATTTGGTACACCAAGCGACTATGGGTATATTCTATATTTACACTATAGTACCTCAATGACTCAATGGAAGAATCAATCTCTCAGACCACCAGTTTAATTCAGTGCGGAATTCGATGCTCGTTGTTTACACACCCCTCCTGGAGTCTGCGCACAGACAACCGTTGGTGCATATATAATAAACGTACAGTGTTCTCAAATAAAAAAAAGTATTTTAAGAGTAGGATTAAGAATGAAGCCGACGAGCCTCTGGAGAGTGGGTTCCATTGTTAATTTTACGAGAAGAATGTCTTTTTTACTTGAAAACACTATATGTTTATTTTGTTTATCCCATAAATCTTTTACAGGGCAGTCTCGGCGAAATCGTGCTCTTACTTGCTACAAAACACAGCGAGCAGTGAGGAGCACATGGGTCCATTTCGATTGACCAG
Organism: Pictodentalium vernedei; assembly: GCA_031216915.1. Lineage (NCBI taxonomy): Eukaryota > Metazoa > Mollusca > Scaphopoda > Dentaliida > Dentaliidae > Pictodentalium > Pictodentalium vernedei. The sequence goes on from CM062288.1 coordinate 224,101,245, forward strand.
TAAAATGGGCAAAAATAAACAAGGCGTAGTGATACATATCTGTCTAAATAATAATTCCCCCCACAAACTTGTAAAACTACTTTATTAAATGAACAATGTGTAGTGTTTTCTACTGGCATTGTGTAATACTTTCAAAGACGTTTAAGACAACAACAATTGAACTGTTATATGCTACACGAATGCGGTAGAAGTCAGAGGTCAACAAGTCCATCTCTGTAACAGAAATGAATTCTTTCAATGTTAAACCTTTCGGGGATATTATCACCCGACGAGGTGAATAAAACAAAAAAAAATTATCCAAGGCTTTTATTGTTCGAATGAACGGACATTTATGGAATAAAATGTGATGTCTCTTCACTCACAAAGATACACAGATTATATTATTTCCTGTTCCTGTTCTGGATATTCCAATAACCAGTAATTAATTCACCTTTAACCCATTCAGATATTAACAGAGTTAGTGGAACTACGAAGTGTAATCATAAGACTATGGCTGTGTTGTGTCTTCAATCATAATGGTAATGTCATCAATAATTCAGTCAAATCAAGTCACGATTGAGCAACATTTCTAGCGTTGATCCAAAATAAATGGATGTTTATGATATATTTTAGATTCACTCGTCCGTAATGTATCAATTGATTGGGAAACGAATCGTAAGTTCTCTTTTCCGACTAACTGCAATATTCCAGACGAATGTATCTAAACATATGTAATAGATTGCTAAGTGGCAAGAGTGGAATTGAGACATAACATCGTCAAATTCCTGACAGAATTGATCTGGTGGCCTGGCAGTTTGCGAACGAATATCACGAAATAAGCTGGTGTATGATAGGTTGCTCGTTTAAGCCTTTATGCCAACATTGGTAAACATATCATTACCATTGTTTCTGTTATCCAAATATTTTAACGGTCTACCAAATACGAAATGCTGATCACGCTTGTAAAATAATTCTTGAATTACCAAACATTTTGGCGTTAACCTTTAGCAGGAATGTAGGAACAGGGGGCACCTGCCCCCGACTTTTCTCCAGAAATAGTTGAGAGAGAGAGAGAGAGAGAGAGAGAGAGAGAGGAGAGGAGAAGGATTAGGATAAGCTTACTAAGCTTATCTTTGTAGAAATTTGTAGGAAAGGGTGCACCCAAGAATCTTTACTCTTAAGATGTGATCGAAGATGCCCTTCTTGGATTTGTCTCTTCTTAGGATTTTAAAGTGGGGAAACATGATTATATATATTTGTCTTCACAGTTAACAACAATTGTTAAATGTGGAGCCAAAATGATCATTTTTCGGAGAGCAGAGGTGCGCTGGTCTCAAACATAGCTTTGTGTATTGTTTTCCTACCATGTCACTGAAGCGCATGGGCCAGCATCAGGGGCGCCGGAAGCACTTCAGGGCAGGGCGTCAAACCCCAGGAAAAGCGCATTTAGTCGCACTAGCATACCGAAGCATGCATGTCTCGAAGGTCGAAGACTCGAGATGGAGAAGTTTAAGAGGAGGTTCCCCTCCCAGTGGTTGGGTGGCACCTCCTCCCAAACTCCCCTATGGAATTTTAAAAGCTCACATGACGGATTTAGGTATATTTTAACTTTACTTCGCGAATAAATCATTGAAAAAGATTGAGTGATGAATCTGGGAAGGAAATTGTCCTGTCCCTCTCGCCCACATGATCAGAACGCAGGAAGGACACCCCCTGCCCCGTGCTTCCGGCGTTCCTGGCCAGCATTGATATACATCAGTGTGTGCCCTTCTATGACCGTTCCTCCACTCCAAGTTTGAAATACTTCCAACTTCCCTGACCTTCAGACAGGCTAACCGTTGATTCAGTTCATCTCCATGCCAATCATTTTCCTGATGTTTGAACAAGGCTCTCAAGTTGGTCTGCAGTAGCGGTACATGATTTCACAACAAAGCCTCATTTGAACTAAAAGAGGCGACATATCAAGGAGGCCGCCGTCTCAGTTTATGCGTCATTATTATGAATCTGAAAGGCTCTCAAAAGTCAACAGTAAGAAGTGTTTTTGATTCACTGAAAGTATATCATATACCCAAAACGCCCTGAAATTACCGAAATGGACCCGCAAGCGTGTCATCTAGGATGGCATTTGATTATTTTGGAACCCAAGGCCTACGATAGTCCTGGTGATGTGTTCGATTCAATGAGAGTTATTTTGCTGCCTCGAATTCTTTCTGAATTCTCCTTCTATCTCTTCTAGGTCGAATTCTAGTTAACGTGTCTATTCCCAGCTCCTTTAGCAATCTCCCACCTGCCCCGAGCTCTGCCCTCGATCGAGTTTTGGATTTGTCCAATTAGACTGCTCCGTTTACTCAAGCCCGCCTATTTTCAGTTCATAATAGTTATCTCCCTTTCATGATATGTATGATTTCTGACTTATCTGATGATCAAAAGAGCAATGAGAGTAATTATTCTTACAACTCTTCGGCCCAATTCAAAAAAAGGATTGACCAACGGGACCGACGAATTAAAAGGCTACTGACATACAGTTCCGAAAATTCTAAAAATGCAACGGACGTTTGACTACACGTAGAACGGCGGCAATTGTAGAAAAAAAACCTGATTAGGTAAAGAGGGTGAGATCGAAAACAAAAAGTGTCAACAGAAACATAGGCTAAATTAAAGACGTTGACAGTTCGCCGGTGTGACAGGAATGATAGTCCGTAGGAACGTTAGTCCCTCTGGACTATTATTCCGCGGAATTATAGTCCTAGGTCTAACCGCCGGACTACTATTCCTAGAAATGTTAGACCTAGGACTATAATTCCGCAGAGGGACTAATTTTCCTACGGACTATCATTCCTGTCACACCGGAATGGCTAAAAATATACTGAATGAAAACATATACTAGATACAAGCTGTAGCTTTGGGTGTATTAGGCGTAGCCGAGCGATACTTATCGCACACACACTTATCACACACAAAAGCCCAATGACGACATAAAGCCAATAATGGCAAAATAATAATAAAAAAAAAATTAAAAAAACGACCTTTTGAAATGCCAGAACTGAAAAGTTCTGCCGACCCAAAGCGAGGATAAAAGCTGATGGGAGTTTTATTTTTATCAAATATTGTAGTGATCTGTGCTGTGATACCCAGTTTGAACTTACACACTTCATTCACACACCAAGGTAACCTATTAATTACCAAGCTACCTACTAAATACCGAGGGACAGTTTTTGGCGACGGTTAGGTCTTTCTATCTTGCATTTACTTTAATAAATCAATGGTAAAACCACATATATTTATTGAACTAAATTACAATATATCTGAACAAAGATTCAAACCTTTTAAACGACCCTTACTTACTTATTTTCCTTCACCTCGGTATCCCTCGGTAAACCTCGGTATCCATCGGTGTTTTTGTTGGACCCCTTGGGGCAGGTCTCTCCATCTCGTAGCTTTGACTTTCGTCGTACTCTCAAAGGTCCCTCTAGTTGGCAAACTCATGTTGCTTTGTGTACTCGATGGATACTCGCCATGTGACACTTCTTCAAATGAATGTTTTATTCAACCTCAGAGTCCGGGTAGGCGACGGGACGTGGGCGAGAACTTGGCTCTCGTGTCTTTGCATATGGCTTGAGAATGGGCTGGGGAGCCTTTGTCGGGTTTAGACGTGTCTGAGGAGCCTCTATAAAATGGCCACCCCCTGCTACTTTTTGTGGAGTTTTCCCGGCGGACTCCCGTTGAATTAACCCATTCCCAACATAACGGGAGAAAACACCCAGCGCTATTCACAAAAATTATCGTTCAATTTTCATTATTGTTTTCATTATTTTTTTTTTATCTCAAAAGCATAGCTTATCACCCTCAATGAAACGATTTCGCTGAGCTCGTTCCAATGAGGGGTCATAAGCTTTTTTTACACAAAAACTGAACAAATTTAGTTATTCCAGAATTTTGTTTGCAAGTGTTGTCTGCTTTAAATGTTAGGTAAAGGGTTAACGTGATTACCCTTTAGTCCCAAAGATAAACCGATATTTTTTCGTGTTACAGTTATGGTTACTCCAATCAGTAAATATTTGTTTCACCTTAATCACACCAGGTTATTGACAAAATTCGGAGGGCAAGTCAACAGTAGTTGGAAATTCCATCTATCTGGATTTTAGAGCTTCTTTGGTGATGCTGCTGTCTCCTTTACTTCCTAAAACTCCAACTCGGTTTCAAATCGGCAAAAATTCCAACTGTTACTATTTACAACTACAGTGTACGCATTATCGAGCTTCATAAGTATGCATGATGTCAATTGGTACGAGATTTCTAAAGTACGTTTACTTATCGTGATAAAAAAAAAATCCTCGAAATGCACTTCTAGAAAATCGCATCATGTAAAATCGTTATCCTGAGTTAATTCCATCATTCGCCGTTACAAAATAATGAAACATCGAAAATTGATCATTCCTGCATAAGATCTGATTTAATGTTAGGAGAGTGTGAATTGCTTAAAGTTCTCAGCTTGAATATTTGTTTAGCACACATTCAATTCCCAGAATAATACCAAATAATAATAACAACCTGATAATTCTATAAATGTGTTGGCATTCCAGTTACTAGAATCAATTTTATGCCCCTTTTCATGGCTTCATTTTCAAACTTTTTCTCGGTAGTGAATTTCAAACCAGGAGGAGAGACCGGGAGGGGGTTTCCCCCCCCCTGTCCCTCCACCTAGTTGGAAATTCACAACCCTACACCACCACCCCCTATCGGAAACCTCTAGCCACGTCCCTGCATGTGTAACGGGTATCCTAATACCGGTCATATCAATTCTCACTTGAGAAACATTTCTTGCGTTGATTCAAACAAAATGAATATTTATGGTACCTTCAGTACGGTTCGCTTTTCCGACCAACCGAAATATTCCTCACGATTGAATCTCACACATAGGCGATGGACTATTTAAGGCCTAGACTGGTTATAGGTAGTAGCAGCGTCGAATTCCATTCAGAATTAGACTGGTGGTATGAGAGCTTGATGCATACCGGTTTGAAATTGTTATTCGCTTAAGAAAACAGTCGTAAATATATTCAGAAGAGTCACCAAATATTGCATTATTTTAAGTTTCGGTTTTGAGGCCATGTTTTTGTCCTCCCCCAACCTTATCTGTGACCCTTTTATGTATTTATTTGTCCCCGTCGTCCACACTTACTTTCTTGGCTCCTTTCTCTTGTCAAATGCGCTGGGCAGTAATTAACAAAAACAATTTTGGGGTGGGGGTGGAGGACGTCGGTGCCCAACGGCTCTGTCATATCGCCCAACTATTTGGAACATACCTAAATCAATTGGGTTGAATGAATATGAACCCAATTTCTAAAATCAGGTTGGTTTAAAATCAACCCAAACTAACTGTACTGGGTGAATATGAACCGATTTAGGTTGATATTCACTCAACCCAGTTGATCTGGGTTGAGTTTTAAGCAAACTGGTTTTAGAGAGTATAAATAAGGAATCATCGTTCGTTTCTGTCTATTTCTTGATTTATGAAACCCCCCAAAACAAAGGCCAAACTGTGTAAATAGTCCATTTACACTATGTTTGGCCTTTGTTTTGGAGGGTTCATAACTCAAGAAAAAGACAGAAACAAACGATCATTTCTTATAATTAAACTTGAGGGGCAATAAATTCAAACAGTTTCTACTTTGTGGAGTTAAAATAAAAACCAGGTCGCATCATGCTTTCTAGTGATAACTGATTAAAAAGGCATAGTTTTCTAAAATTCTCTTCGAAATAACGATACATTTCACCGAAACATGTTCTTGTATCATTAACAGTTTTACTGACCAATTGCGTATTATTATTTATTTATTTAATGGTGTTTAAGGTCACATATTTCTGCACAATGGCTAATCATGAGCGCGACAGTTTTACGGGTGGAGGAAGCCGGAGTAGCGGAGAGAACCACCGAGCAACGGCGCACAACTGTCAGCTCCCCAACATACGAACTCCACACAAGCAGGGTTAGCACTGGTTGAAGATCGACGTGCAGTACACCTTAGTACACAACGTCACCGTGCCCCCACGTAGGCAATGGGGGGAGGGGTGCAGTTTCTTGCCCAAGGACACAACGCAGTTGCCGCAGGTGGGATTCGAACCGAGGACCTCTCGGCTTGCAGCCTGCACCTCTACCTACTGAGCCACCGCGCCCCAATGAATTGCGTAAGTTAAAAGGAAAGTCATAGGCCACGCCCACACAAAACTTCAATTTCCTTTTCCACTTTTCATTCAAAGCAACACCGAGTTAAATTTAATTCTGATTTTGACCATTTCCTAAGAAACTGAAAACACAGTTTGTAAATGTGGAGTTCGATACAAACCTAGATGACATGAAGTTGGCTGAACTTTGTCTCAGAAAGAGTTCATTCAGGCTATTTGGAAATTGGAAAGTTTTTCTCGCGAGCTTCGTTTGTGGGTTATTCTGACCGGCCATTGTTTACGTTTGATTTGATGAACGTAGACGATCACCAATTGCGTATAAACAAATTGAACATGGAATAAAAAGCATGATAAAGATTTCATTGTTTATTAAATTTTATTTTGAAAGTCTCTTTAATATGATGAGATAAATATTAGTTACTTTTCATGTTGACACGATATGCTGGGGTTCTTTTGCATTGACACTGTGCAACGTAATTTTCAGGACAGATATTGGGGGCGTAGTTTAGGGCGGGCCAAAATGCGTTTTGTCGGTTCATTGTGTTGTGAAAAGAAAAATAAACACTTCAGCCAATCATTTTGCCTGAAAATGCATGAACAGAAAAAGGCTTAATTATTTTTCATTGATAAAACACTGTATTTGAAACATACAATTACACACCAGCTTGGTAGAGATGTCTGATCATCTAAATGCTTTCAATAGGTCTTGGTCATAAAAAACGTATGTTATTGGTTACTCTACCCCCTGTACGTGGAATTCTGTCGGTATAATGAGCCGGGCATCTAGTGCACTTTCTAATCTGTGTATATTTTTGTCGGGCAAGCAAAAGATTTTGTCCAATTGAGTTCTCCAATGCATGTGTATATATGCAAGGACGTCTGCCCAACTTGGTATTTGATAATTTCTTGCCCAACCTCTACCCGTCGAAATCCCTGATCTGGAGGGGGTTGTTTTACCCAGAATTCACGCCCCTGCAAATGCGCCTTTAAATTATTATTATTGTGTGATATAAAGTTCATTTATTTTTTCTGCGTGCAGGTGCAAATACGGAACTTGTCAAGGTACGGCGTCTCTCTCGTCGCAAGCGATTTCTAGGAGCACTCTTGATTGGCATTGGTGTTTATTATCTGGGTTGCAGATGGAAAATTTGGTGTAAAGATGATAGTAAATCAGGTATGCAGTTTATGCTTAATGCTGTATGGTATGACTAAACGCCAGGTATGTGTCGTCAGATCATATGATATGGGGTGATAAAAATCAGATCAGTTTGAACGCAGCACTAAAGCAGGCGCGTAGCCAGGGTACTATAATAGGAGTTTTTTTTTTTTGGGGGGGGGGGGGGGCTGGGTGGGGGCAAATGAGATGACATTTGAAGTCCGTTGTGTGCGGTTCCCGGGTCTCCCGTAGTCCTAACTAGGACCCTCCAGGGAATGGGTGGAGGAGGCAACGACCTGAGGGTCCTAATTAAGACTAGTCACCCCCAACCTCCGAGAAAATTTTGCAAATGCTTTAAGAGCGAATATGAGGAATTTGTAGTGTATGTAGCCCCTATATTGGCGCCCATTTTTGGAGCTCCATGTTGTGTGAAACTAGAATAGGGTCAATGTTTGGGGGGGGGGCAGAGAAAGTTTGACGGGTAGCTACGTCACTGTTGTCGTTAGATAATATGATATGGAGTGATAAAAATCAGATCGGTTTGAATGCAGCACTAAAATGTAAGTGCCAAGTGCACGAAAACATTACCGTTAAAATTACGAAAGAGATGCTATTCACCAGTTGTCGTTCAGGACTTCTTTCTTAAATTATCGGTAATAACTGACTTCTTAAGGTTTCATCATATAAAAACTTAGAGAGGCGTATTCATGTTCATAACGAACGCATTTGACTCCTTTAATTCATGTTTTGACAGAATGGCATCGCCCATGCCGAAAGTTACCTGCTTTAGAAGAGTCAATTTTGAAGATAGATTAAATAGTTGAGTTCTAGAAGCCATTGACAGGGCTTTCAAACAAATAAGGGAACCAGAGCAAAAGCTAACGTTTCGCAAATAAGCGATCGTTGGGTGTCGATTCTCAAATATCGGCTGAAGTTATTGCTATGAAGTGTGAACTGATGAACTTTAGGGCCTTTCTACATTTGAAATAGACGGTCCAATATGATATAATTGCATGCATGCACATTTAGGATTATTCACTGTCAACACACAAAACTTCATAGTTTTTGTTGAGTTGAAAAATCTTCTAGTTACATATCGTCAATGATTATTTGAAAATTAGTAACACAGTTATTTGAGTTTAATCTATTGTGGTAAAAATTGTGACATTACTTATTATAATAGATTTATCACTACCCAACTTTTTTTCTTTTTTTTATTCTAATGTGTTTGGCAATGATAGTATTGACTGTGCGTGTTTGTATACTTCAATATATCTTACCTCCTACAAGTATCTAGGAATGTCATTGGTTCAAAGACGTCACATGCAGACTGCATATAAAACCATATACTGCCTGTCACCACCAATGTACGCTGACAGCTATGGGTAATCTCCCCTTTGTTCATTGATTATTCAAAATGGCGGCAGCCGATAAACGATTCAAGTTGAAAGATTGAGTCTTGGAAGCCCATATTTGGTCTGAAGTGCAGGTTAGGCAACTTAAAAGGCTTCATATTCTGTGGATGTGTGTCATGTTACCTTCGAAATGTAACTAATAATATCATAATGCACACATAACTATATGAACGTTATGCGTCAATATCAATACTTAACTTTATAAATAGTTTTGGATTAGTAGGGTAGAGAGTCATATATGAATACAATATGACTAAAATTCCATTTGAACACTGATAAAACTAATAACGTTATACAAACTTTTGACGGCTACTACCTCCATCGGCCTTTCCATTTCATGATATAACCATGTCAGAACAAGGGCGTATTGGATGTAATGATTTTTTCACATTCAGATATACGTCTTGGAATGTTCAAGGAGCATATAATAGGATTAATGACCCCATATTTTATTTAATATGTAAATATCAATTTATTACACTTGTGGAAACTTGGCACCAGAAAGATGATGACATCGATATTCCAGGTTATGAATCTGTACAAATGTGTCGCAATGACGGCCATAAACAGAAGGGGGATATCTTATTTTATTATGAGAGTAAATTCAAAAGATTTATCTTAAATAGTTACACTGTAAGTGAAATTGCTATATGTGTTGAATATTCCGGGAAAATGTTTAACCACTCATCTAATATCGTTTTTGTATCTCTGTATATACCACCAAACATCCTTCATTCTGGAAAACCAAAATTAAAGACAAAGATTTATTTATTGACATAGAAAATTCACTTTTGAAACATGATGAGAACAAAATGATTATTATTGGTGGGGATTTGAATTCTCATACGGGGGAATTGTCGGACCATGTTTTAATTGAGAATGATAAACATGAAGCCTTACCTATGAATAGTTGTAATATGTCAGAGGATGTTAGCTTGCGCTGCAACATGGATGATAAGGTGAATGCCTTCGGTAGACAGCTTGTACATTTTTGTCAGAGTGTAGGTGTTAGAATAATAAATGGCCGAGTGCCTGGCGATCGACTCGGTCACTTTATGAGCTATCAATATAATGGCGCAAGTGTTGTAGACTACATTCTTATCACAGAAAGACTTTTAACTTCCATTGATTATTTTTGCGTTCGACTTCCTACTGAGTTTTCCAATCGCTGTCAGTTGGTTTTACATCTCAAATTTCAATGTAGTTATCGGGAGAACCACCTTAATAAATATCAATACAAGAAACAACGCGTCATGTTAAAATGGAATGTACCCAAAAGGCGTTGGATATGGTAAACTCATCAGCATGTCACCAACAGTTGATGAATTTCAGAATGCAACCACATAAATCGGAACCAGAAGGTTCTATAACTGCAGTGAAAGAATTCACGGAAATCATAATGAAAATTAATTGGTACGCCTGTTCGAAAAAGACAAAATAACTCACCAAAAAAGAAAATAGTTTGAAAATAGATGTGAAGAATTGAAAAAAGCTTAGACAAAATTGTTCGTAATATGAGAAATAACCCATTATTAGACAACTGAGAATAAAGTATCACTCAATTAAGAAAACATACAAACGAGAATTAATGCTTAAGAAGAAATCATATTTTACTGAGCTCCACAATAAACTGGACACTCTTGAATCAGACGATCTCCAAAAGTATTGAAATATCTTAGCGCAATTGAGACAGAAATCAAGTGATACAGACGCGTTTGATCCTGATAGATGTGTTGAATTCTTTCGTAAACTTTTTGGTCCCGATGAACCAGGAATTGTTCGCCTGATACGTGATATACGGACCATTGATGATATTAAAATACCTTTAAATAACGACCCAATTACTTCGCGAGTATTGTTCGCCAATTAAAAATCAGCAAGTCAGTTGGTCCTGATCAGATTTCTAATGAACTCCTTAAGTTGATTGTTCCTCTATTCATTGATGAATTCGTGAATTTATTCAATGTCATTTTCAACACTAGCCATTATCCCATTGAATGGAGTGAGTCTGTGCTTAGCTTGATACATAAAAGGGGATCAAGAGATGACCCGAATAATTAGCGTGCTATTGCACTGAGTTCCACGGTAGGCAAACTCTTCAATAAAATTATTAACCAAAGAATAGTTGAATTTTTAGAAAGTAATGGTATAATTAGCCAGATTCAATTTGGATTCAATAGCGAGAAAAGAACGATTGACAGTGCTTTTGTACTTGACACAGTTATTCGGGAATATACATGCTTTGGTAAACCATTATACGCTGCTTTTGTCGATTTCCGTAAAGCGCTCGGTTCTGTTGATAGATCGATATTGTTTAGAAATATGGAAGCTATTGAAATTAAAGGTAAACTGTTCGAGATTATTGAATCCCTATATGAATCAAGTTACTATGTCACAAAAACAAGCAAAGGTTTAGGGCCGCCTACGTAATCAGCAATAGGTGTTCGCCAGGGTTGTATTTTATCACCCAACTTATTTAAAATATCCATAGTTGATATCGAACGTTCCTTTGATGCAACTTGTTATCCAGTTAAAATAGGTGACGTGTCCGTTAATCACATCATGTTTGCGGATGACCTTGTATTAGTCTCGGATAGTTCTGACGGTCTTCAACGATGTTTGGAGAAGTTACAAAATTTTACCCATATTAATGCATTATCTATTAATACGAATAAGACAAAATGCATGGTATTTAGGACGCGAGCAGCAAAACGAGACCATACATTTTCCATAAATAACAACCCCCTAGAAAATGTTGATGCATATAATTATCTTGGAATAATATTCAAAATTAGGAACGTTCACTCAAGCAATATCTCAACAGAGTGCAGAATGTCGGAGAACAACGCTTTCCTTACTTAGCGCTTGTCATAGAACTGCCTCGCTCCCTGTCGGAACTTCTCTGAAAATGTGAACTGCGAACAACTACACATTAAATTTTGTAAACAATTATTAGGAGTTGGAAAACATGCATGCAATATTGCTGTGGGGCTGAACTGGTAGTTACCCATTATACATTGATATTCTTATTTATTTATTTATTTATTTATTGGTGTTTAAGGTCACATACTTATGCACAATGGCTAATCGTGACCGTGACAGTTTTACGGGTGGAGGAAGCCGGAGTACCCGGAGAGAACCACCGAGCAACGACGAGCAGCTGTCAGCTCTCCAACATCGTAACTCTGAACTCTGCACCGCAGCACAGGCAGGGTTAGATTGGTTGAAGACACGCGCACCATCGACGTGCAGTACGCCTCAGTACACAGCGTCATCGTGCCCCCATGTAGGCAATCGGGGTGAAGTGTCTTGCCCAAGGACACAACGCGGTTGCCGCAGGTGGGATTCGAACCGAGGACCTCTCGGCTTGCAGCCTGCACCTCTACCAACTGAGCCACCGCGCCCCTCATTGATATTCTTTGTCGTATGGCATCTTACGTTAACAAATTAGCATCAGTCTAAAGTAACACACTTTTGCAAAATGCTGCTACCGAACACAATCTAATTTCAAACAAATCGATTTTCAAAACTTTGGAATCTTTTGGAATTAATAAGCATATTAGTGGTGATAGTTTAGCATCCTGTAACATAAATGTATCAGCATACAGAAATGAACTTTATGCAAAGCATTCAAATGATTTTAATCTTCAAATACACGCGGATAACAGTAAACTAAGAACAGATTGTCCCTTTGAGATCAAGTATGAGCTTGAACCATATCTTGTGTATACGAATTCAGGGGATGATAGGTCCATATTCACCCGTCTCCGACTAAGTAATCATTGCCTTGCTATCGAAAAGGGACGGCATCATCAACCTCCCATTGAACTTGAAAATAGGTTATGCTGTGTCTATTCAATGCGAAAAATTGAAGATGAGAAACATTTCATAATGGAGAGTCCTGCATATGTCGAATTAAGAACTATATTATTTGACACCATGCAGAGATATCATATGATCTTTAGTGAATTAAATATAGATGAACAAATGAATCTAATTATATCAAATAATTGTCCAGAAATCGTATCGAAAGTTAGCAGCGCGGGAGCGCGGTGGCTCAGTAGGTAGAGGTGCAGGCTGCAAGCCGAGAGATCCTCGGTTCGAATTCCACCTGCGGCAACCGCGTTGTGTCCTTGGGCAAGACACTTCATCTCCATTGCCCGCGCGGGGGCACGGTGGCGTTGTGTACTAAGGCGTACTGCACGTCGATGGTGCACTTGTCTTCAACCAATGCTAACCCTGCTTGTGTGGAGTTAGTATGTTGGGGAGCTGACAGTTGATCGCCGTTGCTCGTTGGTTCTCTCCGGGTACTCCACCTTCCTCCACCCGTAAAACTGTCACGGTCATTATTAGCCATTGTGCATAAATATGTGACATTAAACACCAATAAATAATAATAAATAATAATAATAATAATTAGCAGCGTAATCCGACAGTTCTTTGATACCCGGCAATTGCTGCTAAGCACTTTATAATTGTTTGCACATTGAGATTTACCTGTCACGTATTTGAATTATAATTCATATATATATATATATGTATGTTCTTTTCTATATGTATATGTTCATCGTTGTTATGCAATCTGTCCATATGGATGTTTTATTGCAATTAAATTTATCTTTATCTTATCTGAAGGATTGTGACACGAAATTGATAAATATAGAATATAACATCGCAAAATGCACAAATTTCTAACTAGAGTTGAAACGGTTAACCGATTAATCGATTAATCAATGTTCAACATCTTGATCGACCAAAAAAGTAAATGATAGATTACAGTTACTTTTGAATTACTGTATTATATGGGTTAACAAAGGAACAAATTTGCTCCAAAGCAGGCAGACATTGTCATACTGACACACATCAATAAAATAAGACAGAATAAAGCATGCAAGTTACTTGCTGGCATGCTTGTTTACTTGCATGATCATCATACTGTATCAGTAGTTGGAAATGGTCATTCTTAACCCTTTACCCATTACGGGTAGCAGACGATACTTGCAAAATAAATTCATGAATTACTAAATATTTCCAATTTTTGTCTCAAAAACATAGCTTATGACCCCTCATTGGAACGAGCTCAACGAGCTCGTTCCAATGAGGGGTCATAAGCTATGTTTTTGAGCCAAAAATTGAAAACATAATAAATTTGAATGGAGATTTTTGTATATAGGCCGATTCGGTTTTGTTTGTTACGTTGGGTAAAGGGAAAAGGCTGTAAATCATCAACGGTATGGCAGTTATTCAGATATCTATTTGGGCAAGTGATTATTCGGTTAACCAAGCTTAATCCACGTGATTAAGACAAAACCCTTAACCGTTTCAACTCTATTTCTAACACACAACCTTTGCTCTCTTTGGGTACGAATACGATGTTTTATTGCAATTAAATTTAACTTTATCTTTAGCATTATCTTTATAATAATATTTTGTTTATATAATTTTTTTCTATTATCTCTGGGCACTCTCCAATAATTCGTAATAGAACAATTTTTGAATAAATTCTGACCAACAAAAATAATCTAGCCCTCAATCAGTTAATTAATATTGTACGGCTCTAGGTTATAAAGATATTTATTTATTTATTGGGGTTTAAGGACACTTTCGACAGCTAGGGTCTCCTCACGTCCGACAGTTTTACGGATGGAGGATGCCGGAGTACTCAGAGAGAACCACCGAGGAATGGCGAGCAACTATCAGACTCCCTAACGTACTAACTCCGCACAAGCAGAGTTAGCATTGGTTGAAGACAAGGGCACCATCGGCGTGCAGTACGCCTTAGTACACAGACCCACCGTGCCGCCATGTGGACAATTGGGATTAAGTGTCTAGCCCAAGGACACAATGCAGTTACCCCTGGTGGGGATCGAACCGTGGACCTTTCGGTTTGAAGTTCAATGCTGTAACCACTGAGCCACCACCCTCCCAGGTTAATCCTTTACTTAAAGTAACGGCTAAACCGGCCAGTGTTATTCACAAAAATATCATTCAATTTTCGTTGTTTTTTCATTTTTTGTTTCAAAAACATACCTGATGATCCCTCATTGGAACCAGCTCATCGAGGTCGTTCCAGTGAGTGGTTATAAACTATGTTTTTAAGCAAAAAATAAAAATAAATTAGTTATTCAAGAATTTTGTTTGCAAGTGTCGTCTGTCTTTCGAGTTAGGTAAAGAGTTAAAGATATTAATTGCTCTACTCTTTATGACGAATCAACAGTCTTCTGTAATGAAGAAAAATCAAATAATTGTTGCCCGGTTTTGCCCCAAGATCGAACAAAAAATAGGTATTTTCACCGTAATATTTACGGCGGAAGTACCGTTATTTGACTGCCTGTACTTTAACCACATTTTTATTTCAAGTGTGTTGTCTGCTATTCTTCTTAGGTAAATGGTTAAATAGTATAATTTTAATTTCATTTGTTATTCTTCCCCCAAAACAAATCTCATTCCCACTGCCACTCGCCGAAAATGGTATTCCACTTCCAGGATCGTATTGCACTCTCAACGATGACGGACAATTTTTTATGGTTTACAAATCGGTGGAGTTGAATCAATTATAAAGGACAGTTTGGGGAAAACAAATAAGAAAAAATAAAATACGATTTTATCCTCGAGTGGGGCGCCTGTTGTCGCGCGAAAATAGAAAGGCCCGATATTTTTGTTTGACTCAGGATGCAAGACACACCACACCTTTTGCGGACAAACTCCATCACACGAACTGGTTTTACAAACAAACAGTTGGTTGTAGGGAAATGCATTTTCCTAAAGGGAGATTGCTGCAGAACTCCTGGGCCCCGTTACTCACAGACGATAACAGATGCTTCAACATTTCCAAAGCGGGTAACGATACCCTGAGGACATCTATCCATTTCCAAAATCGTAGCAAATGGTCTATACACGATGACCTTTCTTGGCGACAGTGACATAGCCGAGAATTTTCATCATTGGAAGAGATTTACTGGAAAGTCAACTCCCTTTAATATTCTAAACCTGTCAGTGAATTTAACACTTATGGTATGGAAAATTCATATAATGATTGAAATTTCGAAATGTTGTGAGTTCGTAGCCTATCATCGATGTGCGCATTATTTCACTTCTCAATGATTACTTGTTTCTTCATTGGACCTTCCTCGCATGTCCAATAATTTCAAGGGAGGTAACTTTATTGAAAGTCGATTTTCATGACGATAGAGATCAGATATGAATATAGTTTTTTCCAGAATTTTCAGGAAGACCGATTACTCAAATATTTCGAAGGCCCGTAACTCACAAAGGGTAAGAGATGTTACGACCAGTGAAATAAAAATACGTACCCCATGAAGCTGATGATCGATCCATTTTAAAACTTCGAGCCAATCTGACAAGAGGAAGTGTTCTTTTCAGGAGGGTGCAATATAGGCGTAAGGGGAGTTAACTCCAAAATTTCTATAACTGGGAAACGGTTAAAGATACGGTGCTGATTCAAGACCATGTATCCATGAAGACTTATCCATGTGCAAAATTTCATGGCAATCGGACATTGGGAAGGACCCTTTTAGGGATAGTGAAACATTGGACATTTTGTCTCCTTAATTCGGAGACGATAAGAAACATCTGAAAAATTCCAGACTTTGCCGACAGAGGACGACGAGGTCTATTCACATACCAAATGTATAATAAATATTCGATTAACCGAAATCAGGGGTGGGGGGGGGGGGGGGGGTTATAGTACATTTAGTTTGAGGTAAGTCGTAATGAAACAATGCGAAGTTTCAGGATCGAAAACCTAAATTTTACACCACCACGGCTTAGAAGAGAGAAAAGATCAAGTGTCCCTGGCCAGAAGAGGGTTCAGAGGTGGAATAGATTTTTTTTAGAAACGCATCTCTCTATATTAGTTTCTAACAGCCCAGAAATTTTCAAACGTGAGAACTGTGCAATAAATGTTATCGCTTGGACAAAATTTCCTTTTAATGTAATTCTGATCCCACAATTTCAAGGGAGATAACTCCAAAGTGATGAGCTATGTCGAAAATTTAAATAATTGTAAATTACGTGATCCACGACACATGCCTATTTTTGAATTTAAAAACAATCGAACCATTTTGAAAATGTTTACTAAAATTCTCTTTTTCTTTTTGGTATGATCGGTAGATATTTGCAAAGATGCATCACCTTTATAGAACCTGGCAGAACCTGTAGCTGAGTATCCATGTACGAATTTACAGTTCCGGTGACTATTTGTTCTTTAAATACTTAAACAGATGCGTTTTTTTAGAAAACTGGACTGAGGGCTGAAAGGGTAAGGAAATTCGAAAGTCCGAAAATTCACGCATCGATCCGCCACGAGGTACTAATTTAACATAGCCTATGAGATCAGACACGTAGCCAGGAATTTTATTGGGAAGTTGCGTTAAGTGGCGATTCAGAGATGATTTTGAAAAAGGTCAATAAAAAAATAGATCAGTAAAGTTGACAGGGACTAACCAAGCGTGAATTCTTGAACTCTTCTCTCAGCGAGTCTCCTGTCCAGGAGACCTGATGATAGAAGCGTTCGAGGAGGTTCCGCTTTCGAAACAACGACTTTGATGCCCTTCTGCTGGGGCGGACTGGGTCAAAAAAGGTTACTGAGAAATGCACCAGACCAAGTGAAAATTTTGATTTTTCGAACTGAAAGGACGCTGTGTCCTATCAACTGAACGATCAACGGTAGTTCACAGAGAGGACATTTCTATGGCCGTTTTGAATCAGCTTCGTCGCACATTAGGCTAAAATGGTTGCAACAAAGGGGCCCGATCACAGTTCAGACCAACGGGAGGAGATTTTGATTTTTCGAACTGAAAGAATGCTGTTTCCTTGCATCTGAACGATCAATGGCAGATAAAATTGGCTGGTGTATCAAAATGGTCTCCATGTGGGCAGCCAACGACAGTCCACATAGGGGCATTTTGATATAGGCATACCGGTAGTTTTTGTAATCGAAACCATTTTGCCGTTTGGCCATTTTCATGGAATGTCATGTGCCAATTCAATAGGTGTTGGACAGCATTGATCGATTTTGGGTGCCACTAAGGCCCCCAATAGGGTTGCCCACCGAGAAATGTCCCGGAGAACTTTACAGTCAGTCCGCCTCTGCTCGTCTGCAATATTTCGCTTGTCGCTTTCTTGATTGGACTAACAGACGAGTCGCCGTAAAATACAATACTTGAGTGGAAACTGATAATTATCTGATAACATGATTTTCGAGGGCGTTGGGCTCCTTTACTGGGCCGCCATCTGTGATTAACAAGCCAGCAATCATTAGCGGTCCGAGGCGATAGCCGAGGGCCGCTAATGGGTGTGGGACTGCTAATCACAGATGGAGGTCCAATGATGAAGTCAAACGACGCCTGAGAAAATCATGTTATTATTATTATCAATATTTGAAAATTATAAGTATGATTTTGACCCTTTTGAATTTATATTATTTCGTAAAACATCAATGTGAAACACCATTTATTAAGCAATTTAAGGCAGAACACTATATTTATCTCAGTCAACAGCAATGAAAGGCAAACTCCTTAGAGAAATGTAAACAGATTTCCAGGAAGGCGAAATGACATCACGGGCAGAATGTCAGCGCTTATGACTAAAAATATCCATTAATTAGCGACCGGCTACGCTTTACAATCTTTGTTTTATGTTTATTATGCTTCTTTACAGGCTGTGTAAATTATTCAATAACATGATTTTCGATGGTGTTGGGCTCCATTACTGGACCGCCATCTGTGATTAGCAGCCCAGCAGTCATTAGCGGCCCGAGGCGATAGCCGAGGGCTGCTAATGGGTGTGGGGCTGCTAAGCACAGATGGAGGTCCAGTAATGGAGCCAAACGACGCCTGATTAAATCATGTTATTATTTTAACCCTTTTGGATTTACATTATTTCGTGAAAAGAATCAATGTGAAACACCATTTATTAAGCAATTTAAAGCAGAACACTTTATATTTATCTCAGTCAACAACAATGAAACTTGAAAGGTACACTGGTAAGAGAAATGTAAACAGATTTCCAGGAAGGCGAAATGACGTTGCGGGCAGAACGTCAGCGCGTGTCAAGCCAGTCTGCGGGCGCTAATGACTAAAAATAGCCATCAGCTACCGGCTATGCTTTACAATCTTTGTTTCAGGTTTATTATGCTTTCTTACAGGCTACAGGCTATGTAAATTAGTATTGATGTGAAGGTGACGCATAATGAATTGATAATAATTAGTATTAATGTGAAGGTAACGCACAATGAATATTGATAATTATACAATAACATGATTTTTGAGGGCGTTATGGTTTATTAACGGCCCTACAGAAATGGTCAACAGTCCAAGGACCTATCAGCGGCCCGAGATGAAGTTGAGGGCCGCTAATAGCCCAAGGGCTGTTCATCATTTCTGTTGGGCCGTTAATATAACAATAACATGATTTTGGAGGGCATTATGGTTCATTAGCGGCCCTGCAGCAATGATGAACAGCCCGAGGGTTTATTAAAGGCCCGAGACGAAGTCGAGGGCCGTTAATAAGCCCAAGGGCTGTTCATCATTGCTGCAGGGCCGCTAATGAATCATGATGCCTGACAACAATCATGTTATTACTATTATTAACACTCCCTGTTACAGCTAACCGCACGAGGGAATTGCTGGAAGAAATAATCACTAAAGTCGGTTCGATATTTCTGTTTCGATCGTGCGTTCGACTTCAGTTCACAAATACAAAGGGACGTCATCCGAATGGGAGAAATTCATTAGACCATGGAATCTAAAAATAGCCGGGCCGCGGGCCGCTAATGGCTATTTATACCATTATCGCCCGCGGCCCGGCTCCGTCGAATGACGTCACTGAAATTATGGAGTTTTAACGGCCCTCCAAAATCATGTTAATCGACTAGTAACTTATAGATTGAGTGGTAATAAAAAACCATAACGTCCGACAAAAATCATGTTATTTCTATTTTTATCACCAACCACAATGATTCAGTTTTAATCCCAACAGAACTGAAATATGAAAGGAATTTTAATGATATATAGAAGAAAGTGAGCTTCAAAATTATATTTCAACACAAATTATTACTAGCTTCATTTTCCATATGAATAGTTCATATTGAAAGTACATCCATGGAATGAAGCCCCGTTCATTATGTTTGGAGCCATCTGCAGAGCCTGAGAGTGAGAATTGTCCATGGAATTATTAGTACCATAGGTAGTACATGTAGGAACTTTCGACACATCAATATTAAACACTGTTCCAGGTGAAGCATCGGCTGCAATAGTAATAATTCCACAGTCTGATGCCAAGTTCATTTCTTTGTCAATTTGAATCATGTTTTAAGAAGCATCATTTACATGTAGGTCTGCAGACTAATCTATTATTTTCGTTTCTGAATCATTTCTACTTGTATCAGTATCTACACTTCCTGTCATACTGTAGTCAATGGTGAATGTACCACTTGTGTCGATACTGTCCAAAAGATCAAAGTCATTCAGTTCAACATCAGGATTTGGATTCACACTCAGAGAAGCGCTGAGTATATTTGAACATTCCCTTTTCTGCCAAACAGAGCTATCGGAAATGTAATGCTTCCGACTTTCAATGTTTTTGTGGTTTGTCACTGTTTTTATTGTTTCTGGATTCACTACACCCTGGTACAAATTGGTCACAATTGACAGTCTGACACTGTGGCAGGTGTAAATTGTGGAGAGCCCTGCCTTCTTCGATATACGCTGCATCATGGAGGCTAATATGTTTTTGCCAATTGGTTCGTTCTTGAACCACTGTTCATTTGGCCCATATGTCTTTCTCGGGTGCTGAAAGAGCCTATCACACTTTGGGTTTAGTTTCGTTAGGTGGAATTTAAAAATTTCTACATCAACGCCATACATCCTTTGTGTGTTGTAATCAATCTCATTTTGGTGATTATCGCCTTGATAGTTTTTAGATACCGCTGCTTCTGACATTTGAACAAACTCAATGCCATCCGAATCCTCAGAAACACAGAAAGTTTCAGCTGTCATTTTTGTCCATCCCTCGCGGCCTCGCCTGCCAAACCTGTAGCACAATTGAAACCAGGCTGCTTCCACTAAAATCTTAGGCGATGATTTATACTGGGACAGGTAAATACCAATTTTCTTCATATTAACATCTCCAATCGGCGGTTTGTGCTTGGGTGGGTTTTGGGTTTCCAGATTTAAAACATGTCGTTAGCGCTTATGAATTCTTTGTCTTTTACAATATTCATAGGCCTGCTGGACGGAACAGAGGTAGTGTTCCTATAAATTGCAGCACGGACAGATGCCACACTCCTTGGTGTCAAACTTGTGTCCTGTTTGTTGCATTTGACCTCCGCATAGAATTTTCTAAGCTTTGCATTTAGATCCTCTGCAGAAATAGTAAAAAATCACAGGTTTTATTTCTTTTGTCCAACCATTCCATATATTTCTTAACTCCATATTTAATGGTAGGAGAAGTATTTTGTGGCGCAGGGCTATTCTCCATAGCATCTAATTGTGCTTCGCCTAATTCGCTGAATTGATTCATTTTTTCTATTATAAGAACTATTAGAACGTGTGTCGTCTGTTTATCAACACAGCCTATGTCACGTGATTAATCAGCTTACAAACAATAATTAAATACCTCGAAAAAGGGACACGAATTTCCCAAGGACGTCTGACAATTATTACTGGCGATTTTGAATATAATAGCTATATATACATGTATACTTACTCTACAGATAACTATCAATCCCTGGAATTAGGTAATCGTTTGGAAAAATAGTCATAACTGGCGGTACTCGGATTAGTTTCATACGTGATCAGTAAAAATATTCCACCGGAGCCGTCGAAACAATGGAGGTAACTGGATGTGCTGTACAATTCCAAGAAGTGCGGGCTGCGGACCATAATAAAACGACCTGTTTATTATGGCTCGCGGCCCGGCACTGAGAGGAAATACGTAAAGTGGTTAGCCACGAAAAGTAGAAATATTCACCAGGGAGTGCCCTATAAAGTGATAATAATAATACTTGAGAATTGAATCATGATTGTTTGAAATCCACGAGGTGATGTAACAAACTATTCATCGAAAACGCTTTAGCACTCTTCAACACCCTGCTCCCACTAGGCAGTTGGGATTATTAAAAATCTCTAAAGCATGAAATGTGCCAGCAAGAGAACGATGAAAGTGGTTTGCTCGCATGGAAGGCTGTCAGGGACATTTCAACGAACGCAACTTTGTATTCGGGGAATTTAATATTTTTGCGTTAGCAATTGGAAATGTTTCACTCAAGTTGGAGAGGTGGGGTAGTACATATGGTTTTATTAACAGTATTTTTTAAGTTTTCAAAGTTAGATGTTTTTCAGCTCGGTAGAGTGCACTTGGAATTCTGCCCCAACCAAGACCCTCTATAGTCACGTCCCTGTGGTCCCATATGAGCAATCAAGTGTTAAGTGTCTTGCTCAAGGGGACAATATAGTGAAACTAGAAGTCCTGTCACAATGGGCGCAACAATGCTTATTGGTTAATGCGCTCCCTATTGCAGAAGAACGAAATAGCCTGAAATACACAAGAGCGTTTGCGATATGCAATGAAATATGTAATGTGTTATTAGTGATGTCAGTAGTGAAATCACGAACTGAGTCAATCAAACAGAAAGAAAATTTTTGAGACTACAGTATGTGGAAGGAAGATTACTAATAAATCACCGTGGGATAGGTAATAGTAATTATTTGCATTTTCCGAAGGCAAAAACAAGAAGCACGTGCAAACTTTCATCACATGGACCACATTGTTTCTTGTGCTGTTATGGACAATTATAAATAGCTTTTGAATGGAGAATATATGGCGCTGCGATTAAGTGGTTGTAATCCACTTTCTTCATTCTGCATATGTGGTCGAATTTTAATATCCATTTACATCATTACATATACATGCACCCCAGTAGGGGTTAACAGTGATGTTAATGATTTTTATTTACTCGTATACAATTGTTGGGCACTCTGTTTTTCTATAGGAATTGAGTTACGCTAAATGGGACAGTTTTGAGTTTGATGGGGACAAAAAGTACACACTTACTCGGCGCATTATTACCTCAAAATAGTGCACAATAAATTGACAGGACTTCTAGTTTCAACTGTACAAGACCAAACCTACAATCCGCCAACCACGAATCCAATGTGTCAACTACATGTTATCAACCAATCCGCCCTCAAATGTTACAGTCTATACATGGACACTTGTATATTTTCAGTGTGTGAAAAACATCCGGAACCTCCTAAATTCAGCAATTGTCCACCCGACAAGGTGATCAACCAAGATCATGGTTTGAGTGCAATTGTAACGTGGAGCAGTCCGTCAGCCACTGGAAGAGGAGTTAGGTTGGTATTTTATATAACGTAAAATGTCGTTTGCCTTTACTGCAATGGCAGGTTAGGGCCCTGCGAATCCCATATTTTCTATTCAAATCGAATATCGAACCAAATAGAGTCTGTTATTCAAAATCGAATCGAAGCTCGAATAATACAGGCGTCTTCAAATCCCAACTGATAAAATATTCCAACTACATCATCAAGGCATGCCTTCGTGATGTAGTTGGAATATTACCCAGTAAGGATTTTTGTTCAAAAACAGAAACGGGTGCGAGTATTCTGTACTGGGCGCAGCACAGGGGTAGCTGCCAGGAAACGTGAGCTCTTCATCGATATTGCTTGGAACTTTCAATTTGCTTTCAGTAGTGGTAGCATGGATGGTGGCATGGGTAACATATGCTTTTTATGTTAATGTAGTGGAAATTACACTCAGTCTTTATTTTCAACATTATTTATGTACAATTTCTATCTCAGCCAGTGGCGGCGCCATGGGGGGGGGGGGGGGGGGGGGGGGTATGGGGGGTACTTACCAGTCCACTTTTTTCGCCAAGTGTAGTAAAAAAAATACTATCATTTTAATTTTTGTATTGAACGTTGCGGTGTAATGGTTGGTATGCTTAATTCCATATTCCCAAGTGCACTAAATCAGAAAAGTTTTTAAATTATGTTTGTTTGCCCCCCCCCCCCCCCTCCCGCGCCACACACACACATTAGCTGCAAACAACAAACAAGAGTCGAGGGCCCAAATTACAAGAAGGCGTGCCGCGTTCAAACGGTCTGAAACACACCGCTTAAGAGTATTCGAGGAACGCTAGAATCGAGAGCGTGCAACGCATCCGTTTGGAATGCAGCCTACTTTCATTTTCGATTTGAGTGTCGTTTGGTGCTTTGTGCTCGCACTTTACAACAGCGTTCTTCCGTTAAAATGTCACCATGTACGACGTTTTCTATAACTGAAATACCTAACCAATAAGTTTCAAAAGGATAAAACTGTTTTAATTTAATTGTCTGAGAATGCTCCAGAGAACACTATTTACAACGTAAGTTTTAAAGATTTTCTCAACTTATGGAGGGGATACCCCTTCCGAAATCCACCCCGGCTCGGCGCTGCGCAATAACGAACGTTACCCCCTCACTTCTGTAACTCTGGCGCCGCCACTGAAAGAGCCGATTTCGAATCGAACCGAATAACAACTTAAAGTTCAAAATCGAATCGAATCTCGATCGAAGCTTCGCAGGGCCCTAGTTGGTACATGGTTTATATTATGTATAAAATTAGACAGTATATCGCTATACGTCGGTGCTGATAACAAGAGTAACATGTTTGTTAGTGTCCTAATGTTTGTTTCCTTTTTTTTTGGGGGGGGGGGGGGAGGGGTCATTACTATTATATTACTACTTATTCGCACACCTAACTTTCCTTCCACTGACCAAATTTATGAAAAAAGTATATCGTAATCAAGTCAGAAAATAAGCAGACTGTCATCAGCAAAGTGAGATTTCCAGAGGGTGAATTTGGTGATGCCACCCTGCACAGGGTAGCTTCACTAAATTTACGCTCTGTGAACCTCAATCTGAAGCGGGGTCTCAAACCTAAATAGAAAGAGGTACCCAGAGGATAAGTTGGCCCATTCTTTGGGATAGCATCAACAAATTCACCCTCTGGGGACCTCAGTCTGCAAATGACAGATTGCCTATTTTCAGGCTTGATCGTTTTTTGGTTATTTGAGAATTGCCTGTTATCAGTTTTACCATCTACTTAAAACTAATGCCTTTCTCCATCGCTCATCAATGTGTCTGCAAAGGCGGTCAAAAAATTTCAAAGGAGGATTCGGGGGTGCTATTGAGCGTTGTTTGGAAGAACTCCTTCTTGGTGTGTCGGGCATGCTCCTTGTGGAACTCTTCCTTGTTTAATTAGTGCTTAAATGCTGCATTCTGAAAGTAAATTAATTGATTTCCGTATGCAGTTTTGTGTTGGTATGCAAACACACTGGGGAAGATCCCAGCTATCCTCACTTCCCTTGCGCTTTCCTCTCTATAAATATAAAACTACCACATTACATGTAGGACCAAAAAAGTTAAAAATATGTTTCTCAGGCCATCCCGCATGATCCTTTTGGCTGCCGCATGATCTCTTTTTATAACAAATGAAAACTTGAAAAAGTAAAAATATTTTATCCAAGTTAATAAAATTGATAAATTTGTCCCTTAAGTGCAGGAAGACTTTGCAATGCTTTAGCATTGCAAAGCCTTCTTGCACCCAAGGGACGAAATACACCACCACCTATGCTATTTTGTTGATTATGAGGCCTAAAACATAAAACAAACCAAGAATATGAAGTTTTGATGGCAAAGACTTAATTATAAAAAATAAAATGAAAAATCACCCGCCCGCATGCAATTTTACAAAAAATGGCCAGAGAAACATAAGATCTACTTTGTGGGGCCTTAATATTACTTTTTAAAAATATTTTGGACTGATACTTTCTGTGGTTAGGGAACCACATGACAACATAACTGGGGTGACCACTCGAAATGCTCAGCACTATCTTAATTACTGAATTACTTCCACCTCTGAGTGAGACATGTGGAGTGGGGCTGTTTGTTTGTTTTTTCAATTTAATTTGGGCTTTGAGTATCCGTTGATAAAAAACCCTGAAGCTCGATGATCACAGGTTTACACTCAAAACTGGTCAGTTTTCTCCAGAAATTAAACCAGAAACTCTTCGTTTTCTGCTGAAAAACCTGATATCAGGGAATTTTCTCCAGAAATTAAATCAGAAACTCCTCGTTTTCTCATGAAAAACTCGATATCAGGGAAACCCCTGAAAACTTACATCCATATTTAATGTAGCGACTCATATATGCGAGAGTAAATTTTTAATTTCCACAGACAATGATAATATACTGAGTCAAAAAATAAAGTATGATAAACTCTGAGGAGCAACTTTTTTAGTATTATCGACTTTAATCCCAAACAAATTATTGTAACTTCATATTTCGAGTCTAGCTGTATGAATTTGCATAATGTCATGTTCTTACTGTTGCCAGCGCCACGTCAGGACGTCGCAATTCAGTCATATATAATAAGACTGATAAGTCTCTGGATGTCACCCTGTGATATTGCGTTCCACTCCTGCCTTGGAACATTTCGTAAATCGCCTAACGTCTGAACATCATGAACTCATATCCGACGGTCCAGTTGATCCAGAAGATGCTCGACTGGCGACAAATCTGGCGAAAGTGGGGGACAGGGAAGAAGTTCGATGCGATGCTCCTCAAGAAAGTGACGACAGATACGCGCCACGTGACATCGGGCATTGTCTTGTTGGAATAACTGCAATCCGACGTTAGCGTTGAACAACGGGACAACAACAGCGTTAAGAATTTCGTCCCTATATCGCTGTCCATTCAGATTACAGTCGATGAAGATCAACTGCGTTCGATGGTGCAAGGAAATTCCTGCCCAAACTATTACACTACCCCCACCGAAACGGTCACATTCCCGCACGCAAGCATCAGAAAACCGTTCTCCTCGTCGGCGATACACTCTTGCCCCACCAACAGCGCATCGTAGACAACATCGTGATTCATCACTAAAAAGAACTGTGCTCCAACGCTGCTGAGTCCAGCGAACACGCTGACGTACCCAATCCATTTTGACGGTACGATGACGTTGGGTAAGGATTGGTCCGTGGTATGGACGTCTACTTCAGATGCTGTGTTCAGCTAGTCTGTTGCGGGAAGTTTATGCACTGATTCTGTTGTTAGTTCTACTAGGGGTAATTGCTGCTGTCCTCGTCGCCAGAAGGAAGCAATCCCGCAAGTGAGACGTCCTGATGTGTCTTATGTAGGGGTATTAAGTCTTGGTCGACCTGAACGCGGTCGGTCGGCAGTAGATCCAGTGGTTTGGTTCTATACCTTCCAATGAGACGGTAAATGGTGGCCACAGTGACGCCGACCTCAGCAGCGAGCTCATCTGGGGGTATCCCAGCCTCATGCATACCAATGGCACTCAACCTCTGATTTTCGGTTAACCTTGGCATTTTTTTAAATTTCGGAAGGCAAAAACTAGCGTGTTTTCTCAATAATCCAGGCTCTCTAGCACAACATAACACAAAGAAAATCGCCGGTCACCCATACAATTTGACATTCTCGGGTAGCACATGCTGTTTTTAAATCCGTAGCAAAATTGTATACGGTTGGGTAGACAACAACAACATGCCATTGAACCCTTCTTGTCCACAAGCATGCAACATTAAAACTATTATATTTCATCCTTTCATGCTATTTTTCACATTTGTTTCTATCATACTTTCTTTTTTAACTCAGTATACTTTGATTGATTATTAGTAGCAAATTCTCGTTATTTATTTATTTATTTATTTATTTATTTTTTTATTTATATATTTATTTGGGTTTAACGACATATCGTGTCGGTGACAGTTTTACGAGTGGAGGAAGCCGAAGTACCCGGAGAGAACCCCCGAGCAGCGACGAGCAGCTGCCAACACCCCAACATCGTAACTCCGCACTGCTGCACAGGCAGGGTTAGATTGTTTGAAGACATGCGCACCATCGGCGTGCAATACGCCCTAGTTCACGGCGTCATCGTGCTCCCGTGTGGACAATCGGGGTGAAGTTCCTTGCCCAAGGACACAACGCGGGAGTCCGAATCAATCGCTCAGACGGTCACCCATCCAAGGATTAACCGGGCTCGACGTTGCTTAACTTCGGTGATCTGACGAGAATCGGTTACCGCAACGCCAAATTTCCCGCAAATTCCCGTTCAAGGGCAGAAAAAGTTCAATGCAAATCAGGGAGATAATCAAAAATACTTACAGAAGCAAACCAAGGGAGGTAATTTAAGTACGTGCATGTCAGAGCAGGTCAGAGTGGAAAAATGCGTGTCCGTTTTTACCTCATTCCACATCTTTTGTGGGAGTGGCATTGCGGAGGTGTTGGGGTGGACTACACATTGTGGGCTTGTTGAGAAAAAATCTAGCCCTCTGTCAAGTAGCGAAATCCCTCTTGTGAAGTTGTCAAGGAATCCTGGCGCCACTGACCCTGCGTATGCTGCTCAAGCAAACATCAAAATGTTGTTAAATTGGGATGTTTTCAGGCACCCACAGCACCCAATGGGTATGCGACTGAAAAACATAACTTCTCTTATCGGACGTGGAATGTATTTTCCAAGTAATGGTGGTATTCAAGAAACCAAGACTTCGCCCATTTTTGGTAGGTCAAATAAATAAAACTGTTGGAATCTGAAAAAATATGTTGTGCAGTTTCAAAGAAAATGGCACTGGCAGACCCTGGTTAGCCAAAACGTGTGATTACTACTCACGAAGAAAATTCCAGAGTTGTTTATAAGTATTTTTTTTTTATTAGTTTATTTTTAGGAGAGGTCATTTATATATTCAGTTTGTATGTGTATTAGGGGAGAATTTTAGGGTAAAATAAGGAAGTTTAGCCAAAAGGTTTTCCCGAGTTTGAATTTTTTTTACGCTAGTTGCCATTTTTCGTGTGTTTTGTTTTTTGCCGATTTCGGTCATTAGGCCCTGTATATTATATTTGTAAACCTGAAAGGTAAGTGCTCGACGGGTGTCCAGACGGAGGAAAGTATGGCCACTAAAGAGGGTCAGGGGGAGGTGAGGATTTGGCGCTGAATGAGGAGTTGGAAGACTACTGTGTTGACCTGGGTATAATCTTTATCGACCATTGGGACACGTTTTGGGCAATGCGAGCAAGTACGGGCGTGACGGGCTGCATCTTAGCAGAATGGGGAAACGGGTATTGGGGGAGGGGGTAAAATTCTACGAGTAGCGGAGCCTTTTTTGGAGAGGAGCGGCATTGGAGGCCAGAGGCAAGTATAGCAAGAGTGGACACAGGTGGGGTGAACAAGAGCGAGGTGACAGAAAAAGTTTACCAAAGTTAGCGTCACAAAACAATGAGATCAGAAGGCGGAAGCCAATGAATCTCGGTACCCTGAAAGTGGGTTATAGCAACATCCATCGCCTCCACCGGAAAGTAAGTGAAATTGCTACATTGATCGAGGCAGAGGACTTTGATGCCATGGGCTTAAGCGAGACGTGGTTAAGACACGAGAGAAGTAGGAGATGTATGGATCGTGGCTGTTTGGGGTGATCTCATGGGGGATCTCATATGTGACGTCATAGTCACGTGACTTAGGGGCGCCATGTTGAGTTGTCATGGTAACCCACGTGAGCGGCCATCTTGTGACGTCATCCCCATAGTGATACATGATGTGAGTGCGCATGCGCAGCGCGTGTTGTTATGTTATACGTGTTTCCGTCGTCCATTTTGTATACTGGAGGCCACCATCTTGGTTTCTATGGTAGCATGTGGTTGCTATGTGACCCAAAGGCTTATAATAGGACAGGGGTATGTTCGGAGGTTATGTTCCTTTTTACAGAAGTAATTTCCCGATTCGCAGAATTACCCAAATAAACCCGACAATCCCTCCAAATCTCCGAAATTGACTTTATTTACTACGGATTCCCCATTCAGATTCGGATACTTTATTCACGATATAAATATATGTATGATGTAAACAAAAATAAATATTATACATGAGTAACAAATGGCATACCGTGGGAAGTGGCATAGCCAGATTGACTGTCTACCTGCCACCCCCTAAAGGAAACAGAACTCGCGAACAGACTGTGACTAGATGAGTAAACATGGGGCGATCCATCCGGTCTATTATAGGGATGCTGTTTTTTCTGTTCCTTGGGTCGAAACTACGTTCAAGTGTGAGAAGCTAGGATAGAAAGCCAGTGGGAGGGTGGTGTTTCTGTTTAGGCAGAGTCTGCAGAGAGCAACTTCCTTGCTAAATTACCATCATTGCTCCGCGTAAAGTTCAAGAGCCACAATCAGTCAAATCGAGTGGATAATATCGTTCCGACTAGAGAAGATCATGATCTTTATAATTGGACGAGGGGTCAATATCGGTGGGCGCACCATGGCCATGGGGGACGAATGCCGTAAACTAGCTGACAGCATTTAGGTGTCGGTCAGTTCACCGCATGCGACTTCCCATGATCAGCCGACCGACTTGTCCAAGCACTTGCTTAAATACGTGTTCCCCAACGCAAATTTGTTCCTCAAGAGTATTGTTTACAGCTTCTTAACCGTGTGTGGCTCTACACGAGGTTAGTGGGGCAACTAGAGGGGAAAACTCTGCAGGTTGCATTGGACGAGGATGCAAGATTAGGACATATCGCACGACTAGTATGTTTCTATTGCGGATTTGTTTAATTTGCTAATGTGTCACTATGATCAATATTTACTAAGTACAGTCTGGGCAGTAGGGATTATCGCAACGGACATACATCGAATATGACGAAAGGAATGTTGAGGTCAATGTTTTCTTAAATGTAGCCCTGTTACTGATATTTCGAACTGTGTCGTCTAAAGCGTTCCATAGTTTCGGGATGGCGTATAGATGAAGTTTATCTAGGGTTCGTGTACGTGTTTTTTATGTATAAATGTCCCGACTGCCGGGTTGTCCTACCGAGTGGGTTGTCAGTAACCTTGAATGTATCGTTAAAAGAAGCCGGTAATCTGCCATTTTGCCAGTCATGCGCGAACAGTAATGCATGCAATTTGAACAAATCATCTACTTTGAGTATTTTATTTTCCTTAAATAAGGGGTCTGTATGGGAATTGTATTTTTTGTTATTTATTATTATTAATGAGCGCTTTTGCATGATAACTAGTTTATTAATAGCTCTTGAATTGCCCCATGCTAAAATCCCGTACACCAGATGACTATGAACCAGGGCGTAGTACAATGTTTTCAAGACTTTGCGTGGGAGAATATGTTTTACTTTTTGAGGTTATAATTTGCGTGTGCTATTTTTGAGCATAGCCTAGATATATGAGCTTTGTTGGTTAAGTGTTCATCAATGCTTATTCCAAGAAATTTTAGAGATTTTTCTGTCTCACTTCCCCCGACTTTGCTTATCTTTTGATTATTTATTTTTATCTCTTGACAGAAATTATTATTCTTACTTTTATTTGGGTTAAGTATAATATAAGTGTTTTTTTAGCATTCAACAGCAGTTGGTTCGCCGAGCACCATTCAAATATTTTTTGAACTTCGTTGTTGAAATAGTGTGTTATGGCATTCCCGTCTGACCCGGAGCAGTGTACCGTGATATCATCCGCAAACGACAATAGATCGAGTGATGTTGATTTACTAATATCGTTGATATATAAAGGAAGAGTACAGGGCCCAGAATTGAGCCCTGTGGGACACCACATCTTTGTTTCGCAGAATTTGATTTGTGTTATTCGTACATAACATACTGAAGCCTGTCAGACAAGTAACTGCTGAACCAATTATTCGCGGGGCTTCGGATACCATACTTTTCGAGTTTACATAATAGAATTTCGTGATTTATCGTGTCGAAGGCCTTTGACAAATCCAAGAACAGTGCTCAAGTCAAAAGTGCTGTTCTTTTCTTGTCTATTGTTTTCTATTGCGGTGCTTTTCAGAAGTTGGAGGATTGGGTGAATGGAGCTATGGCGTTTTCTAAATCCGTACTGGTGGGGGTATAAAATATTGAATCTATTTAGAAAATTTGTAAGTCTCGTTTCCATTAGCTTTTCCAGTACTTTTGAAAACGTGGGAAGTATACTAACAGGTCTGTAATTGGTAAAT
The DNA here is from genome assembly GCA_031216915.1 of Pictodentalium vernedei. Lineage (NCBI taxonomy): Eukaryota > Metazoa > Mollusca > Scaphopoda > Dentaliida > Dentaliidae > Pictodentalium > Pictodentalium vernedei. Next base: position 224,133,039 of record CM062288.1, read on the forward strand.
CTATGCTCATCGCCTGTTTTGAATATAGGTATCACTTTTGCAATCTTCATCCTATCAGGTACTTTGCCATTAATAAAAGACTTATTAATAACATGTGTGAGGGGATCCAATACTTCGTTTATTGTTTGTTTAAGAAGACTACTAGTTATACCACCGCAGTCTTTTGAGAATTTGGGTTTCATTTTATTTACTGTTCGGCTGACTTCTGTGGGATCTGTGGGTAACAGATAAAAGTTGTTGGAGATATTAGTGTTCATGTAGTCTAAATAGGACTTGTTCGGTTTCTGAATCTGGTCGGCTACAGCCTTTCCAATGCTGATAAAAAAATGTTGAATTTATTTCTATATCATCCTGTATAAAAAACGATGGCAACCCTCTTTCGCTTATTCCCTTATTTATAGCTTCGTTTAAGATTTGCCATGTTCTTCGCATATTGTTTCTATTTTCGTTTAAGATGTCTCTATAGTAAATGGTTTTGCACTGCTTTTTGATCTTGTTGAAGATTCTACAATAGTTTTTGTAATTTAATACGTTCTGTTCGTTGGGGGCCTTAAGTTTTTTGTTGTAGAATTTTTCTTCATTGATAGAGGATATGATAAGCCCCCTTGTCACCCAAGGCTGCTTCTTAACAAATTTCTTATTCTGACGAACACGTTTGTACGGAAAAGCTTTATTGTAGGCTTTCATATAGATGCTAAGAAAGGTTTCGTATGACTCGTTGGGACAATTCGACTCCATTACCAGGTTAAAATCACTCTCTGAGAGAAGTGTTTTGAATTCGGCGATTCTTTCTGCGTTTATAATTTGTTTCAGAGTAAACAGTGGCGCATTACATGTTTTGGGTGTAACCTCAATGTAAAAAAAACCCAAAATGGTCTGATACATCCGATAAAATTATTCCCGGTAGTGCTGTTTGTGAAGTATTGTTTGTAAAGATATGGTCTATCAAACTAGCAGAATGTTTAGAAACTCTCGTCGGCTTAGTAATATATGGCTAAACATGAGATCTATAAATTCTTCTGTCTTGGAGTGCGTGGATGCCTTTAAAAGGTCGAGGTTCAGGTCTCCCATAATATAAACTTTTTTTTATTTTCGGAATTCAAAACATCCGTTATTTCAGTTAATTTTGATAAGAAGAGGTTGATGTCGGCTTTATGTGGGGTGTTGGGTCGATATACGATGCCAATAATTTTGGAGTTATATTTGTCTTTATTTCTATAAATAGGGATTCAAAGACATGAGGAATGAAGACTGGGATGTCTCTTCTGACTTTATATGTTATCCCTTCTTTAATGTATAGCCCAACTCCTCCCCGGCCATCATCATCATCATCATCGGGTCTCATACATTTTATAATAAGGGCATAACCTTCAAGTTTAAACGAAGTGTCTGGAGGAATACGAAATATTTCGGTAAGTCCTATTATGTGGAAAGATTTTTTTCTGTTTGTAAATTGCTTAACAAGTGTTAAAAGGAATCCCAGTGAGCTTTTAGACTTTGGCAGTTGATGTGAAATAGTGAAAATCCGGCGTCTAAATTGCTAGTCTTAGACCGAAAGTCACTAGGCGAAAAGTATTTACAATCGTTTATGTGGTGTTTGAATGGGGATTCGTCAGTTTTTGGTAGGGAACATACTTATTCATTGTGGAATCGGATAAAGTCGTACTCCGCTTCGATCTGCACCTCGTCGAGCGCAATACTACCCGCCATTATGTGTCGACATGTCACCGTACCTTCCCGTTGGAAAAGAATACCGTATTTTCTTTGGGTGTTTTAATTAGAATTAATCCAAGGTGAATATAGTAGGAGTTCAAGATTCGGACACTGTGGCAATGTTTAATGGGGGTTGAATTGGTAGGCGAAAATGTTCTTATTTTTGTAGTCACAGTCTGTTGCAGTTTTAGCATATGATTTGGTGTCAGATTGGGAACACAATAATTCTGTACAAATATGGTAAAAGCACTAAAATATGTATATAAATTTGCTTAGTTCAGCATCACGTCATTTGGTATCTTGGATGGGTATGAAGCTTAACTGGTGAACTTAGTGGATACTGTGAGGATAGGAGGAAAAAACTAGACTTTAAATGGAAGCTTTACAATTCACCCTGACTAGGTGAATGGGTGAGTGGCAGAACACGGGTCGTTAGATGCTAAGTCGGTGAATGATTGATACATTACTGGAGAAAACAAAGTATGAAATCTCGCTGAAAGTCTCTTATTAACAAGTACATATAACTTAATAAATTTTTTCGCAAGTGAACAAATTCCGATGGGGAAATTTCTGAACAATTTTTATTGATTTATTGAGTTTTCGCATATTCTTTAACGGTTCTTGCTAGTACCGTATTTAAATATCATGCATGGAAACTCGAGATAAATGTGTTCGTACGCGATGTACAGTGGGTACAAATAACGAATTCTTTTGTACTCTCTGAGGCCTTGTTAAGTGTTTTTTTTTTCGATGGAAGCACTAATGATTGATTGACAGCAATTCACACCACAGCAATAGTTGTAAGTTTGGGCAAAGTTTGGACTACAGTGATGTAGTATTAACGATCGGTGGTGGGGGTGGGGGGGGGGGGGGGTAGATCAATGGATTATTAGGCCAGTGAAAAATGCCATTAGTGGATTGGTGAATAGAAACTTGAAGTAATCCAAAAACGGGTTGTAGAATGATTGGTTGGTAAACATCAGGTATACTTCTGGTCAAACATAATTGTGTGATATCAATAGTAATAATGTGTGATACACAACAACTGATAACAATAGTTGTGAACTTATTGGAGTTTGGACAACAACAAATCATTCTGTTCCGTAACTGAATGGCACTTCAGCAGTCGAGTTTAGAATTTGAACGGAATTACCAGAAGCCGTGACTGCTGAGAGTCTCTGATTACCACATGTATTTCACTAACAATAGCTTACTGAAACTTAGGACGGAATTTGACTATGGTGAATAAATATGTTCTTTGATTAACCGACACGTCAACAATCTAGCTCGCAATCTGAGCGAAATTATTTGTACCCGTGGCCGATAGTCTTTGATTAACGCGATATATTATATATGTTATATATGTTAACTGAAGGCCTTTTAATCGAGCCATCGTACTAGATATTTCAATACGATCCTCATGAGCACCGCATTGAAATATCCTGCACGAAGACACGAAATAAATGTATTTGTACACGAGTGAGTACGAATTCCGTGTTTCATCACACTATCAGGAGCTTTGGTGCGTGATGTTTAATTAACCCTTTACCCAACGTAACGACCAAAACCGGCCAGCGCTATTCTCAAAAATCGCCTATTAATTTTAATTATTTTTTCATTTTTTGTCTCAAAAACATAGGTTATGACCCCTCATTGGAACGAGCTCGTCGAGCTCGTTCCAATGAGGGGCCATAACCTATGTTTTTGAGACAAAAAATGAAAAAAAATAGTTATTCAAGAATTTTTGTTGCAAGTGTCGTCTGCTTTTCATGTTAGTAAAGGGTTAAATTTATAACTGCAACGAATTATCAATAGACAATATTGATCAATTATCAATATGATAATAGTTTGAGAATAGACGAAATTCAAACAACGATGATGCAATATTGAGGAGGGAGGGATTTGAGTGGAGGTACTGGCTCAATGGCTTAATGGCCTTGAAAAACTACGGGTATTCTTAGAAACTTTTCTGTATTTCATGACTTTTAGTTTCCACTTTACTGTTTGTTAATAAGGACGTATGTGATAGTGGAATGATCTAACTTGAATTGGCGGACTTCTAGGAAAGAGTTAGCGAATCTGATAAGGTGGATTTCAAAATCAACTTCCCAATTCACTCCTTCTAGTGACTGAACATGAGAATGAGTGAATATGCGAGTGGAAAAGTAGCGGCTGGATGGATGAGTAAGAGAATTTTGGTTCGCGATGCAACAATAAAATGTTGATAGATGGGGTCCGATTTAGGCTAAGGAACCTAACAAAATGACAATAGTGTTGAGAATGGACGAAATTCAAACAACGATGATGCAGTATTGAGGGGGTTGGGAGGGGGGATTTGTGTGGAGGTAATGGCTCAATGGGCTGTTGGTCTTCGAAAACTACGGGTATTCTTAAAAACATTTCTGTATTAGATGACTTTTGGTTTCCGCTTTACCGTTAGTTAATAGTGACGAACGTGACAGTGGAAGGATCTAACTTGAATTGGCGGACTTCTGGAAGATTTAGCGAATTTGATAAGGTGAATTTAATAAATAAATAAGACTAAGTGAACGAGAAGACAAATATGTATACATTCATACACCCACCCACCCAGGCATCCACCCACCCACCCACTCACTCGTGGATGGATGGATGGATGGATGGATGGATGGATGGATGAATGGATGGATGGATGGATGGATGGATGGATGGATGGATGGATGGATGGATGGATGGATTATACCTATGAGAAATGTCCTGTGAGGAACGTCTGCACCCACCCACCCACCCAGGCATACACCCACCCACTCACTCGTCTATGGATGGATGGATGGATGGATGGATGGATGATGGATGGATGGATGGATGGATGGATGGATGGATGGATGGATGGATGGATGGATGGATGGATGGATGGATGGGTGGATTAATTATACCTATGAGAAATGTCCTGTGAGGAAAGTCTGAGTGAATGAACGAATAAATCCTAAATGGAAAAACTGTATCTGTTATTCTAGTTCTATTCCACATGTAGCACAGTCCTATGAGGACTGTGGAAGAGTTTGCGAAATGAAACAACAAGAGTACTCGGAATAGGGTCAGAACTAACAAGAACAGATCACTCTCTAATCCTATAACTCTTTAACACCTCGAGCCCCAGTGGAAAACCCCATTTTCCCTGACAAAATAATGTTAAATAAATAAGTAGTACAGACCAACCACTGTTTCCAACGTGTGGCCCCAAGGCTCCTCGTTGGAAATACTGATTGGTCAGCTCTAAAATATTGAAAATATTGAAAATAGACCCTTCTAGCTAATTCTACTGAACTGATGTGGAAGATACCACCGGAGCTCAAAATGGTTAAATCCTTATCTCTCTAAATCTCCAATCTTCAACCCTTTAGCTGATGACTACACTAATTCTTAGTATTTATATATTGTATATAATTGTGCCGCAAATGTTTAATTATTCTTGTTTAAGGAGAAGAGTTTTTGAAAGTTGTGATAACTTGTTCTCCGATCCTTTTTGCTGTATATAGTGGCAAAATAAAATATGTTTAAACTAAACTAATAGACCAGAAAAGCTAAATATAGTAATAATAAGCGAAGCTGTTCCAACTGATAGGCTCTTCTGCTCTACTGGAGTATACTCCGGGACAAAGGAACATGCCCAGGTAGACGAAAACTATTGCATAGATAGATAGAAGCAGAGAATTCTGAAAGGATTCTGAAATAGTACAACTTGTAGGGTTGTTTGTGGTAATTCTACGAATTAAACGAGGATTCTGGGGCAAAAATACAAGCTAGAAAATTACTCCTATTCAATCGAACTCACCCCTTGTGATCCTCAGTATCATAGCACTATGTGCTAAACCGATAAAATGAGGAAACCGTAGTAAATAATGTCAATTTCGGAGATTTGGAGGAATTGTCGGGTTTATTTGGGTAATTCTACGAATCGGGAAATTACTCCTGTACAAAGAAACATACCCTCCGAACATACCCTCTGAACATACCCCTGTCCCATTAAAAGTCTTTGGGGCACATAGCAACCACGTGCTACCATAGAAACCAAGATGGCGGCCTCCAGTATACAAAATAGACGACGGAAACACGTATCACCTTAACAACACGCGCTGCGCATGCGCACTCACATCACGTATCACTATGGGTATGACGTCACAAGTTGGCCGCTCACGCGGGTTACCATGACAACACAACATGGCGCCACTAGGTCACATGACTATGACGTCACATATGAGATCCCCATGAGATCCCACCAAACAGGCACGATCCATACATCTCCTACTACTCACGGGGAACAGGTAGACCAAGTAAGGAGGTGTGTGTGGATAGGTGTAGGGCGAACAGAAGGCCAGAACAGGGGGGGGGGGGGGTAGGCATGTACATTAAAGAAGATTTAAAACCGTCGCTGATCACAGACCTGGAAGATGTCAGCACTTCGGCTGAGGTATCGAAAGAAATTGGATGGGTAAGGATCAATCTAAGAAACAAAAGTATTGCCCTTGGGATTGTGTACTGTGGAATGACTCGATGTACTCAACTTTAAGGTCCAATATCACAGAACTGGAAAACAGGAGGCTCGGTATAATTTTGATGAGTGACTTTAATGGACACATAGGTGATAATGAAGAAGGCATAGAGGGCGGGGACAAGAAAGTCAACAGGAATGGAAGAAAGCTGTTGAACTTCACAAGTGGGCTCGGTCTGAAGATGAACAGGGACGCCAGGTATAAGGGGAAATGGACCTGGGAACGACAAAAAAGCAATAATCGACTATATTCTCAGTGATGTTAATTTATAGAGGGAGGTGATAGGGTTAGAAGTGGATGATGGGGGTAAAAGCGAGTTGGATAGTGATCACAAGTTGATTACAATGACGATCAGGTCCAAAAACTCAGTAAGAAGCAAAGGAAGCTTTAAGGAGATTTAGGAACTCTAAAAGGATGTTGACTGGGCGAAGTTCGAAGAAAAAATTACACCAAAGCTTGCAACCGCACACAAGGGGGACAGTGAAAATGGCCACGCAACACCATAGTTGCGAGCCTAGTGGGGGCAGGGAAGGAAACGTAGCGGAAAGAATGGGTGCAACACGGGAACTTGGGTACAGAGTGAACGAAGAACTGAAAAGGGCCATAAAGGGTAGAAAAGCTAAATGTGCTGCATACAGGAGAAGTAGAAAACTCAAGGGGGTGGAAAACAACGAGGCCATGGTAGCAAAGGAAGAATACCAACAAGTACGAAGTAAAGTAAATAAGATTAAAGACGATAATCGGAGAGAGCGAAATATCAGTATTATCAGGACGATAAGAATGTCGGGGGGGGGGGGGAGGGTAGCGAGTTCGAACGTATTTTGGAAATTGGTGAATAAGCGCAACAAAAGGAAGTAACCCGCAGAGTATTAAAGTAGATGACAGAGAAACAGGCGATCGAGATCAAATCGTATCAGAACGAGTCAAGCACTGGAAAAGGGTCAGCTATAAGCGATGTGTCCATCTCCGAACCAACAGGGAGTATTTTCAATTCAGTTGTCAAAAGTTAGCTCAATTATCCATATTTTTCTTCCAGGTGTTACTGTAGATATATATATATATTGTTTTAGAGCTGTATAGATATGATTTTTAATAAAAGATAGTTATATTAGTGTTTAGTTTAGTTTCTTTATCGGATATCAGTGGCGTGTTCCCTATCTTCGCGCGGGTCATTTTCGGCGTTTTGTTTTGTTTACGATTTCGACCGGTTTAACCAACAACATCAGGGAAAGAAAATCAGTTCAGCTTATTGAGACTTAGAAGGACTTAATAACTCAACTGAATGCCAAGAATGCGCAGGTAGTGGTTTCGGGGCTTCTCCCATTACTAGGTGGTGGGGGCGAGCGTAATTCGCGGATCATTGGGACCAACGAGAAATTGGGGGAGTATTGTAAGGAACTTGAGATACCCTTTGTACACAATTGGGGATCATTTTTGGGCAGAAAGGACCTATATGGAATGGATGGTCTCCATCATAGCCCAAGGGGTACAGAGGTTTTAGGAAGAAATATGTTGCAGGTGGTGGAGCCATTTTTTGTATAGGGAGGGGAGGGGGGAACAGTGAAGGGGGAATGAACACAGGAAATGTGTTACGAACCATAGTTGTAAAAAAATGGGACAAGGGGGATAAGGAAAGGGGACCAAAAATCCAAATCAATAGGAATAGCATCCCAAGGAAAGCACAGGTACACAAAATAGGATATACAAACATACAGGGATTAGATAACAATGGGACCAGTAGGCTAAAGCCAATGAACCTTGATACCCTGAAAGTGGGTTATAGCAACATCCAGGGTCTCCACCGGAAAGTAAGTGAAATTGCTACATTGATCGAGGCAGAGGAGTGTGACGTCATGGACTTAAGCGAAACGTGGGTATGACACGAGGAACGGGTAGGCCAAGTAAGGGGGTGCGTGTGGATAGGTGTAGGGCGAACGGCAGGCCAGAAAAAGGGGGAGGGGTAGGCATGTACATTAAAGAGGATTTAAAACCGTCGCTGATCACAGACCTGGAAGACGTCAGCACCCCGGCTGAGGTATCGAAAGAAATTGGATGGGGTAAGGATCAATCTGAGAAACAAAAGTATTGCCCTTGGGGTTGTGTATTGTACGGTGGAGGGAAGCAAACCCGAGTAGAATGATTCGATATACTCAACACCAAGGTCCAATATCGCGGAACTACAAAACAAGGGGCTCGGTTTAATTCTGATGGGTGACTTTAATGGCCACATAGGTAATAATGAAGAAGGCATAGAGGGTGGGGACAAGAAAGTCAACAGGAATGGAAGGAAGCTGTTGAACTTAACAAACGAGCTCGGTCTGAAGATTTTGAACAGGGACACGAGGTGTAAGGGGAAATGGACCTGGGAGAGGAACGACAGAAAATCAATAATCGACTACATTCTCACAGATATTAATTTAAGGAGCGAGGTGATAGGAGTAGAAGTGGATGATGAGGATAAAATGGAGGTGGATAGTGATCACAACTTGATTACAGTGACGATCAGGGCCAAAAATCTAGTAAAAAGCAAAGGAAGCTTTAAGGAGATTTGGGAACTCAAAAAGGATGCTGACTGGGCGAAGTTCAATGAAAAACTGAAACCAAAGCTTGCAACCGTACCCAAGAGGGGCAGTGTCCAGAAGATGGCCGACGCCATAGTTGCGTGCCCGGTGGAGGCAGGGATGGAAACTGCAGGAAAGATCAGGGTGCCAACACGGGAACTTGGGTACAGAATGAATGAAGAACTGAAAAGGGCCATAAAGGGAAGAAAAGCTAAATGTGCTGCATACATGAGAAGAAAACTTAAGGGGCGGAAAGCAAAGGAAGAATACCACCAAGCACGAAATAAAGTAAATAAGATTAAAGACGATAATCGAAGAGTACGAAATAGCAGTCTTATTAGGACGATAAGAACGACAGGGGGGGGGGGGGGGGGGGGGTCGAGTTCGAACGTATTTTGGAAATGGGTGAAGGAGATAGGCCTAAAACTGGGGTGTATCCTTTCGACAATCCTGTTTGCATTGTACATCAAAGGGTTAGGAGATGAACTCCTGCGTAGCGACGAGGAGGTAGCAGTTGGGGACTTGAAGATCCCAGGGCTATTTTTTACAAACGATAATGTTCTAGTGTCAGAAAGAAAATAGGGGCTAAAGAAAATGCTGGGAATTGTTGGGAAATATGGAAGCAAATGGAGACTCGAACTTAATGAAAGCAAGAGCAAAGTTATACCTGTGGGCCGCAAAGTGGACCCCACTCGAAGGTGGAGAGTGGGTGAGTTCTGCATTCCGGAAGGGAGCAGCAAACTTCTCAGTGTAGGAGAGACAGGTGATTACGAGTATTTGGGGGTAAATATAAACATTACAGGAAGAGGCATCTACCGAAACCACACAAATAACTCGATTCTGAAGGGGAAGCGAATCCTTAACCAAATGAAACTAAAAGGGAGAAACAGTTTCAATAAGGTTTTCGTGGGGGAAACCATTTGGGAAATGGTGGGCTGCCAAGTATAACATACGGTACTGAAGTGGTACCCCTAAACCAGACAGCCGTAAAGAGCTTGGAAATCCTGCAGAACGATGCAGACCGATGGATAACGGGGTCGAGTAATGCCGCAGTGCTAGAGGCAATCAGGGGTGAGCTTGAGTGGATGAGGATCAAGGACAGGATAGACCTGTTGAAACTCGGTTATCTTAATTATTTGGTAAATCTCCCCGACAGCCGATGTGTGAAGTAATGTTCCTGAGAATTTTCAACTCAAATATCAAAACGGGGTGGATGGTCCAAGTGAGGGAGCTAGTAGAGAACTACTCATTGGATATCTCGGATCTGGACGTTGGGGCAAACCAGGGCAAAAAATCGTCAGAGAAACGGTCATGGAGGATTGTAACCGTAATTGGCGAGAGGGGGTCAAATCAAAGAAGCCTTTGGGTGGCCTGCGTGATAAAGAGAAGCCAGGTTTTGAAGAGTACCTTGATGGCACCTTTGGGGGTCACTGTTGTTCAAGCTGAGGTCGCGATCCCTGGAGCTGAGGGGAAAAATTGGGAAAGACGGTGAAAGAGAGTTTCAGATGTGTAACTTGGGCATGGTGGAGACCCTGGAACACTTTCTTCTAGAATGCCCAAAGTACCAGTATAAAAGAATGAGATTCACTGGGAGTATAATGGAGAAGTGGGATGGGAGAATGGAGGACATGTGGTTAGGGGGAGACTCAAAGGAGAGGGTTAATATGCTAATCGGAGAGATTGGGAAGAATGTGGCAACGGATGTCATCACGCAGTTCGTCTCCGAGTCTTGGGAGGAGAGGAGAAGCGTGGGAGTAGGGAGGCAGTTGGGAGTACAGGGGAAACCAAGGCCTTCTCGTCAGAGAACCGCGACAAATCAGCGGCTGGCCAAAGTGTCATTATATTATTATTATGGAGAACCCGCCGGAGTGTCCGAACCAGGTCGAGGAAAATCTATCGAACTTCGTGTGCAGAGAAATTAAAACGGAGGAGGTGCGAAAGGTGATCTCAAAATTACAGAATGGAAAAGCGGGAGGGGTGGACGGAATTCCTAACGAGTTTATCAGAAAAGGGGGAGAAGAACTCTGTGAAAGCCTAAATGCCATATTTAAATTAAACCATAGAAAAACAAGATGTTCCAAAAGAGTGGAGAGAAAGCAAAGTGACATTTATTCACAAAAAGGGAGAAAAGGACGTTTTGGATAATTATCGAGGGATCTTTGTCAGTAGCAACATAGGAAAAGTTTTCTGTAAAGTCCTGTATGGGAGATTAGAGGAGGTGACTGAGGAGAAGAGTTTTTTGGGAGAGATTCAGAATGGCTTCAGGAAGGGAAGGAGAGTCACTGACCATCTTTTCACGCTATCCCAAATGATAGAATCCGCGAAAGCAAAAAAGAAAATGTTTCTGGCCTTTTTGGATGTTAAAAAGGCATACGATAGAGTATGGAGGGAGGGTATGTGGCGAAAGCTTGAGGCTCTGGGATTGGGAGGCGAGTTTGTTGGAATTCTGATGGGAGGCGAGTTTGTTGGAATTCTGAAAGCATTATATAAAGATGTACAAAGTGAACTTAGGGTAACATAACAACAAAACGTGCTCCTATGGAGGCCTAAAACAGGGGTGTATCCTTTCGCCAATTCTTTTTGCATTGTACATCAAAGGTTTAGGAGATGAACTCCTGCGTAGCGACGAGGGGGATAGCAGTTGCGGACTTGATGAGCCCAGAGCTATTTTTTGCAGACGATATGGTGCTGGTGTCCGAAAGCGAAGAGGGGCTAGCGAAAATGCTGGGAATTGTTGAGAAATATGGGAACAAATGGAGACTCGAACTAAATGAAAGCAAGAGCAAAGTTATACCTGTGGGCCGTAAAGTGGACCCCACTCGAAGGTGGAGAGTGGGGGAGTTTTGTATTCCCTAAGGTAGCAGCAAAGTGTAGGAGAGACAGGTGACTGACTACGAGAATCTGGGGGTAAATATAAACATCACAAGAGGCATTTGCCGAAACCACACAAGTAAATTGATCTTGAAGGGGAGGCGAATCCTTAACCAAATTAAACTTATAGGGAGAAACAGTTTCAATAAGGTTTTCGTGTGGAAAACCATTTGGGAAATGGTGGGTTTGCCAAGTATAGCATATGGTACGGAGGTGGTACCCCTAAACCAGACGGATGTAAAGAGCTTGGAAACCCTGCAGAGGATGCAGGATGATTGATAACGGGGTCCAGTAATGCCGCGGCACTAGAAGCAACCAGGGGAGAACTTGGATGGATGAGGATCAAGGACAGGATAGACTTATTGAAACTCGTTTATCTTAACTATTTGGTAAATCTCCCCGCCAGCCGATGGAGATCTCGGACCTAGACGTAGGGGCAAACCGGGGTAAAAAAATCGTCAGAGAAAGGGTCATGGAGGATGGTAATCTTAATTGGCGAGAGGGGGTCAAATCAAAGAGATCTTTGAGTGGCCTGCGTGATAAAGAGAAGTCTGGTTTTGAAGAGTACTGGTAGCACCTTTTGGGGGGTCACTGTTGTTCAAGATGAGGCCGCGGTCCCTGGAGCTGAGGGGAAAAATCAGGAATAACAGTGAAAAGGAGTGCCAGATGTGTAATTCAGGCGTGGTGGAGACCCGAGAACCCTTTCATTTAGAGTGCCCAAAATACCAATCTAAAAGAATACGATTCACTGGGAGTATAATGGGGAACTGGGATGGGAGAATGAAGGATATGTGGTTAGTGAGAGACTGGCCGGGAAGAATGTGGCAAGGGATGGCATCCAACAGTTCGTCTTCGAGTGTTGGGAGGAGAGAAGAAGTGTGGGAATAGGGAGGCAGTTGGATGACCAGTGCCTTTTCACCCGAGAATCGCGACAAGATAGCGGCCGGCAAAGTGTTATTACTATGCTACATGGAAGAACTATTCCTTTAAACATCCACAGGTTGCCAAAACTTAGAAATCTTTATAAAATAGGCTGTTTCCAAGTTGCCACGGCACCCAATGGATGAACGTCAGACAAACATACGTGTAACTTCTTTTGTCAGATGCATATGACGTACGAACAGGATCATAAATCAGTGACGTACGAACAGGATCATAAATCAGTGAATTATATGACGTACGAACAGGATCATAAATCAGTGAATTAAGCATGATGCTAAAATAAAGAGTATGATACTCAATTAATATTGTATGATACCCAAATAATATAGTATTATACTGATTAATTCAGTATCATACTCAAATAATTGAGTATCATACTTAATTATTTATGCAGCATTTATGAAAGCATACCAAATAATATAGCATCATACCAAATTATTAGAGTATCATACTAAAAAAACAATTATGATCCTCCCGTGCGTGAACCTGATTTCAGTATCATGCTATTTTACTTATGCTGCATTCATGAAATCGTGCACAATAATATAGTATGATTCTAAATTAATTGAGTATCATACTAAAATAATAAAGTATCGTATACAAATAATATAGTATGATTCTAAATTAATTGAGTATTATACTAAAATAATTAAGTATCATGCACAAATAATATAGTATGATTCTAAATTATTTGGGTATCATACTAAAATAATTAAGTATCATACACAAATAATATAGTATGATTCTAAATTAATTGAGTATCATACTAAAATAATTAAGTATCATACACAAATAATATAGTATGATGCTAAATTAATTGAGTATCATACTGAATTAATTAAGTATCATACACAAATAATATAGTATGATGCTAAATTAATTGAGTATCATACAGAATTAATTCAGTATCATACACAAATAATATAGTATGATGCTAAATTAATTGAGTATCATACTGAAAACCTGTCAATCAACACATTCTAGCCAATCAGTGGCGCCGATACATACACGCTAGATTTTCTGGCGCCACATTTGAATAACACGATAAGCAAATGGAAGACCGATATAAAAATGAATCTGGAAGGTTTTCTTGAAGATGTAGCATTCATGTCAGATCAATTTTGTAAGCAGTTTTATTTATAAAAACAAGATTTAACCCCGTTTTGAGAGGTAAAGAGAGACTGTGGATTGCTCCAAACGCCCCTTGAATATGGGGCGCCATCCCTCTATTTATTCCTTATTTAATGATATCGTTAAATGAATTAGTGATATCACTATTTCATTTAATGATATCACAAATTATTTAGTGATATCACAAAATGTTTTAGTGATATCACTAATTCGATTTTGCGATATCACAAAATGATTTTATGATATCAATAATTCGGTTTAATGATATCACTTAATGTTGTCGATTTAGTGCTATCACTTATTTGAGTTCGTGATATCACTAAATCATTTTGTGATATCACTAAATCGAATTAGTGATATCACTAAATCATTTTGTGATATCACTAAATATGAAAACGGCATATCAGCCCATTTCATTACCTGATTTAGTGATATCACTGAATCATTTTGTGATATCACTAAATATGAAAACGGCATATCAGCCCATTTCATTACCTGATTTAGTGACATCATTAAATCGAATAAGTGATATCACTAAATCGACAACATTTAGTGATATCATTAAATCGAATTATTGATATCATAAAATCATTTTGTGATATCACACAATCGAATTAGTGATATCACTAAATCATTTTGTGAGTTATTGATATGTATAATCACTTGGATTTAATATCACTAAATGAATTTAGTGATATCACAAAATGATTTAGTGATATCACTAAATCGATTTAGTGATATCATTAAATTCAAGTGATTATACATATCAATAATTCGATTTTATGATATCACAAAATATTTTATGATATCACAAATTATTTATTGATATCACAAAATAGTAACTTCCACACGAATTATTGATATCACAAAATGATTTAGTGATATCACTAATTATACAATAACATTATTTTTGAGGGCGTTATGGTTCATTAACGGCCCTACGAAAATTATTAACAGTCCAAGGGTCTATTAGTGCCCCGAGGCGAAGTCGAGGGCCACTAATAGGCTCAAGGGCTGTTAATCATTTTCGTAGGGCCGTTAATGAACCATAACGCCCGTACAAAATAATGTTATTTGTATTATTATCACATTTCAAAGAGGTACATGTTAAACCAAGAAAAATCAAGATTGCTATTTTTTTCATCATTTATATATTATTATCATTTTTCAATGTAGTAGATGTGTGAAATTCCCACACAATCATTGTCAGCAACTAACTCATGCCTTAAATGCGAATGTATATCTTAATTCTTTCACGCCAAAGGTCACAAAATTCCGCCATCACATCTCTCTTCTCCAAATATTCCAACTCAAAGCAGTGTTACCTCCCGTACATCCGGGGATGTGCGGGCCGCCGGGCCATATTGAAACGAATTTTTCATTATTGCCCGGGAACCCGGATGTGAATGGAAACATATGAGTTTTTTACAGCTCCCGAAAATGAAAATATTCGCCAGGGAGTGCCCAATGAAGTGATAATAATTCGATTTAATGATATCACTAAATGGATTTTGTGATATCACTAAATAGCACGGAATTAGTGATATCATCATAAATTCGATTTAATGATATCATTAATTCATTTAATGATATCACTAATTCATTTAATGATATCATTAAATAGGGAATAAATAGAGGGATGGCGCCCCATACTTGAAGACTTTCAAGAAAAAAATTGCCGTTTGCAGATCTTGGTTTGACAAAAAATACTGCAAGGAGGAAGTATTCTGGCAAGCATTCGTTAACTCTCCACAGACACACAGACTACGAAATGTCAAAAATTTAATAAATTTGCCTATTCAGGGCTTATATCATAGACGAGAATCAGAGAAACCACTCACGCAAAGATTTGCACAACAAAGCTGGAGATAATCAGGGCTGTCATTTTCAGGCGGGCGATCGACCCGGGCCGAAGTCATCCTCCTGAAGTCAAAATTCTGCGGACGGTGAACGTCCGCCTTACACTGATTTCTGCGGACCATTAATTCAGTCAAAGGCACCTCAAACTGGGCCGTCTCAAATGACAATCTTCGCAGATAGAAGGAGGTAGCAAAGCACAATTCCTCCTGGACTTGAGGTAATTCGTTAGTGTGAAAGAATAACTGAAAAAAAGAAATAATTCTGTAAAAAAATTTTAATTCTGTAAAAAAAACGAACCTTCACGGTCGAAATTAGGAGAGATAGTGACGAAAACGTATCAGGGCCAACCCGCCCCAGGGCCAACCCGCCCCAGACCTATTTTGGGGGCGGGTTGTCCCACTTTTTTGGGGCGGGTTATCCCGATTTTTTTCTGATATTTGAAAAAAAAAATGGGGGATAGTAATATACCGGTATACAAAATATTTTTACTCACTTTTTTATCGAAAATTATCCACAATCCACATTGATCCTCTTAACACATCCCATAATGACTGAATTAAAGTAATAATAATTTTAAACTGAATTGAAAGCATGTAGAGACCAGTCAGAAGTGGCGTGTTGTTTTAGTCATGTTGTTTCAGTCGGGTTCCCTCAAAGTGGAGTGATATTTGTTAGATGCACAAAAATCAAATGACAAGACATGTTGTTTTAGCTTGATATGGATTCATCATGTAGCGATGATCTCCTTTCCTTTATCCAAGACTAAGACAATAAATGTGTTTTTTTAGCTGTTAACAATCATCATGTTGCGTCTCTTTGAATTATACCGGATGGCAGTAATGCAAGCAAAGAAAATCCAAGAGTACTTGTATGACTATATGGCCAATCCTCCAAGGATGTCAACCACTAACTTTATGAAGAAATGTGGAGCTCTATACACAACAAAGAGGCGCGTACCCAATCCAAGAATGCAGTGTACAACAGAAACTGGTAGCGAATAAAAAAGCTCTGTTACTTAGTGTTCCTTCATTTTATATTCAAACGTATTATTGTATTGTTATTTTGTTATTTTTCGTTGATGTATTTTGGTTTTTATTAGATGTTAATTAATTAAATCATTAATTTTAAAGTTGTTGTTGTTTATTATAATATCCATAGACCTTAATCCATTGTCCGTTATATCCCGGCGTGTTATTATTATTATGATCATATTATAAGTAATAACAGATGAATTATAATATCATAGTCAAATACCTGATAACTGCGGCGCGTGAAGATCTTGGGGCGCATTGTCCCGGGGTGGGTTGTCCCCGCTGGTTTGGGGCGGGTTGTCCAGCTGGTTTGGGGCGGGTTGTCCAGGTGGTTTGGGGCGGGTTGTCCCGTTCCTGACGAAAACATTGGATTGAGTAATTAACAGAAGTGATTAAAATATCACGACTTACTTCAATAAAAGTTAACAAAATCACAAGAAATATGATTTTGTGTTGTGTTTCTTCTATTTCACTGACATTTGAAGCAGGAAATATAAAGACATTTTTATGTGTACCCATACTATGTATGGTACACATAATGCCTGCATCCGGGGTAACCATCCGTCGTTCGTCCATCCTTTGTCTGTCTGTCTGTCTGTCTGTCTGTCTGTCTGTCTGTCTGTCTGTCTGTCTGTCCGTCCGTCCGTCCGTCCGTCCGTCCGTCCGTCCGTCCGTCCGTCCATCCGTCTGTCCATCCGGCATCCGTATCCATTTTTTGGCATTCGATAACTTAAAAAATATTGCTTGGATTGTCAAGTTACTTTACTAGTATATTTGTGTTCAGGTTACTGATGTGCCGAGCTGTATAGTTTTTGGTGTAAATCGGATAATTTGATCCTGAGATATTAACCCTTTATCCTTCAAATTGAAAATTCCCCCAATCCCTTTGGCATTCGATAACTTGAAAATTATTGCTTGGATTGTCTAGTTACTTTATATTTGTGTTCAGGTTACTGATGTGCCGAGCTGTATAGTTTTTAGTGTAAATCTGATGATTTTATCCTGAGATATTAACCCTTTATCCTTCAAATTGAAAATTCCTCCAATCCCTTTGGCATTCGATAACTTGAAAAATATTACTTGGATTGTCAAGTTACTTTATATTTGTGTTCAGGTTACTGATGTGCCGAGCTGTATAGTTTTTGGTGTAAATCGGATAATTTGATCCTGAGATATTAACCCTTTATCCTTCAAATTGAAAATTCCTCCAATCCCTTTGGCATTCGATAACTTGAAAAATATTGCTTGGATTGTCAAGTTACTTTATATTTGTGTTCAGGTTACTGATGTACCAAGCTGTATAGTTTTTGGTGTAAATCTGTTATTTTAATCCTGAGATATTAACCCTTTATCCTTCAAATTGAAAATTCCTCCAATCCCTTTGGCATTTGATAACTTGAAAAATATTGCTTGAATTGTCAAGTTACTTTATAATTGTGTTCAGGTTACTGATGTACCGAGCTGTATAGTTTCTGGTGTTAATCTGATAATTTGATCCTGAGATATTAACCCTTTATCCTTCAAATTGAAAATTCCTCCAATCCCTTTGGCATGAGATAACTCAAAAAATATCAATCTGATTGTCATGTTATTTTATATATTTATTCAGATTACTGGTGTGCTGTGCTGTATAGTTTTTTATGTAAATCTGATAATTTGATCCGGAGATATTAACCCTTTATCCATCAAATTAGACACTCCTCCAATCCATTTTTTTTGTACCCATACCTTGTATGGTGTACATAATGTCGGCATCCGTGGTGGCCCTCCGTCATACAACTTTCTACTAGTTGCGCGTATGGATACACATCTGACGATTTCATCGGCCTATTTTTGTACATTTGGAGGGATGTCTAATTACCAAAATAAACACAACAATTGGATATTATCCCACAAAACCATGGTAAGAGCTTAGTGACTCCTCAAAAAATAAGAAAATGTTGATTTTTGTTAAAATGTAGCTTTTTTATTAAATTTTGCATCTTGACAAAGCCCCCCCCCCCTACCCAAATCTGATAGTATAAGGCAGATACCACCACTGGTGGAGTCATGAAATCCTTATCCTTGGAGGGGGGAAGCAGGACCAAATGGCCCATGGACCAAACGGCCCAAATTGGTTTTGGTCAGAATGGCCCAGATTTTGAGATGGAACGACCCATATTTCGAGACAGAATGGCCAACATTTTTGGACAGGACGGTCCTTATTAATAATATTTATTTCTTATGCCCCCATTATTTTTTGTACAAAAAGTTAGGCTATTTGGATTTAGCAAAAAGAACTTATCATTACAGTGGGGTCAGAGTTGTGCCCACTTAGATTTAGCTGCGAATTATTCGTAAACTGGTTCACACCACGAGGAGGTACATGTACTAAGCGGGACCTAAGTGAACCGTCAGGGTTCCTGACAGGGCGTAGTCCCGACCCCCACCCCCACCCCGGAAAAAAAAGAAAAAGATTACTTTCTGTTCATCTGAAATAAAAAAAATTAAATTAATTTCTGGTTATCTGACCTCAATCCTTGCCATAATCAAAGTTCAGCAATAAATATATTCATTTCATTTGATGGCAAACATTCAAGTATGGCCTGGAAAACCTTCAAAATTTCAGTGAGAATTTTTAAATCACCCCCTCCCATCCTTTCGCAAATGTAACCATTATTAAAAAAAATAATAATAAATATTATATAGAAACAGGACCAACAAATTTCAGGTCATGGACCCATATGAATCAAGTACTCCATGTGCGATAAGCTCTTACAGTAACAAAGCAATTAATCTTCTTCATTTCCTTCTTCGATAATTGTACATGTAATTGACTCAGAATGATTGTAATAAAGACACAAGTCCAAAAATCGTAATTGTTGACCATTGTCTTCTTTCTTAAGCCGCTGACATTATCCACAAAACACTAGATTATAGTACCAGACGAAAATAAGCTGTGGGATGAACACAAGAAAAAGTTAATGTCATAAGTGACCTTCAATCATCTCCAATATAATAATCAACTTCAAAACCACCGTAAGTACTTTAAAAAAAATAATGGGGGCATAACAAATATTTTTGTTTTTAATAAATGAGGGTCGTTCTGTCCAAAAATGTGGGCCGTTCTGTCTCAAAATCTGGGCCGTTCCATCTCAAAATCTGGGCCTTTCTGACCAAAATCAATCTGGACCGTTTCATCCATGGGCTGTTTCGTTCAGCATTCCTTGGGGGGGGGGGGGGGGGGGGGGGGGGGGGGGGGGGTATCCTAGTGAAGAGTTGGGGAAGGGGGTGGAATTTCAGAATTAGGGGTGCTGTACTTGTGTTAAGGAAAGGAAATAAAAAAAAAATCATTTCAGATTTGGGAGTTGGAGGAGCCAACAGGCAACTGGTGGAATTGGTGTGGGGGGGGGGGGGGGGGGCTGATGGGCCACGCCACTAACTTGATTTTCAGTTCTTGGCAGGTCTATTGACAAATTTTTGTCAGGTGTATATTTCCTTATCCTTATCACTGTGATCCATTAACAGAAACTGTGTTCATGTTCCAGTTCTGACTTGAATTTATGCTACATTTATGGGGGGAGGGGAGGGAGGGAATGATTGGCGAGGGGTGTATGAAATTTATTTTATGGCACTTTTTTCTAGCTTAATTTTTATGTGCATATGTCCCCAAAACATTCCCAATATTTAATTTATTTATTTATGTTTTGAGCATGAATTTTAAAAAGTAATGGATGGGGTGGTTGAGGAAATTCAGGAAAATTACAGTTTTTGTCTTGAATGGAGAAAACAAGCATTGCCATGGAAAAATCTCACTATTTTGAGTTTTTCAAACTTAATATGTCTGTTGATCATCCTGGCTCCAACTTTTTTTTTTATCTCTTTCTCAGATGGGAAAAATAAATGAAACAAACACTCCCCCAAATGATTTTGTGAGTAATTTTATTTTATACACCTGATACCTGAGATTATATACACAAATGTGTCAAAGAGTTCATTCCCTGAATTCAACGCGCACCCGTAGTTCAACTGTCTAATTGCTTATATGGGTAGACTTGCACAAATGGAAATATCACCCTTGTAATTTTGTCTCTCAGACAACTCTTGTGTCACGCACACACAAGCTTTCACTCATAGCCTCCATAAACCAAAAATGGCCCACCTGGGGTCATTTGAGGCGAACCAAAAATGGCCCTCTTGGAGTCATTTAAGAAGGACCATAATGACTTTCTTGGACTTTTGAAAATGACATGCCTGGAGGATCTCTGTAGATTCTCGTAGCACCTATGCTGGGATGAATTAAACCCAAACCGTCCTCTGGCCAAACAGTCCTCTAGCAATTCAACTCAAACCATCCCCCACAGTGGCCGAACCGTCCTCCAGCAATTTGACCCAAACGGGGATGTGATGACAGGAGTGGGAGGGGGGGGGGGTGGGGGGTGGACACCCCCCAATCCTGGCCATAATTTCCTATAGTTGCAAATTCGGAGTGCAAGTCATGAGTAGTTGGAAATTCCATCTATCTGGATTTTAGAGCTTATTTGGTGATGCTGATGTCTCCTTTACTTCCCAAAATTCCAATTCGGTTTCAAATCGGCAAAAATTCTGACTGTTACTATTTACAACTACTGTACAGTGTATGCAATATCGAGCTTCATAAGTATGTATGATGTCAATCGGTATGAAATTTCGATGGTGTGTTTACTTATCGTAATAAAAAGAAATCCTCAAAATGCACTTCAAGAAAATCAGTTAAATCACATCATGTAAAATCGTTATGCTGAGTTAATTCCATCATTCACAGTTACTAAAAGATGAAACATTGAAAATTCATCATTCCTGCATAAGATCTGATTTAATGTTAAGACAGTGTGAATTGCTCAAACTTCTGAGCTTGAGCATTTGTTTAGCACATATTCAATTCCCAGAAGAATACCAAATAATAATAACCTGATACTTCTATCATAAATATGTTGGCATTTCAGTTAGTAGAATAATTTTATACCCTTTTCATGGCTTCATTTTCAAAATCTTTCTCAGTAGTGAATTTCCAAAGGGAGCGCTGTGGCTCAGTGGTAGACTGTTGGACTTCTGTGCTAGAGGTCCCGAGTTCAATCCCCATCCGGGACGACCCGCGTTATGTCCTTGGGCAAGGCACTTTATCCCAGTTGCCTCCATGGGTGCACGATGATGCCATGTACTAAGGGGTACTGTACATCGATGGTGCACATGTCTTCAACCGCTGTAACCCTGCTTGAGTGGAGCTTGAGCAGAGCTTGAGCAGAGTTAGGATGTTGAGGAGCTAACAGTCGCTCATTGATGCTTGGTGGTTCCCTCTGGGTACTCCGGCTTCCTCCACCTGTAAAACTGTCACGTCACGATTAGCCATTGTGTATAAGTATGTGACCTTAAAACACCAATAAATAAATAAATTGTGAATTTCCAACTAGGGGGAGGGGGATCCCCTTCCGGTCCCTCTCCCTAGTTAGAAATTCACTACCCTATCACCCCTCCCCCCCATGTCCCTGGACCCAAAGCATCCTCCACAAATTGAGTAATTCTTACGGATAACATTAACAGAACAAACATAACAATACGTTTACTGATGGAATATAGCTGGCTTCTTTATGGAGTAGTTCCATGGGTGGAAAGCACGTAGCAAAACACATTATCGTAATAAAAAGACCCCCCCCCTCCCCCCGCATATATTTCCAGGTCAAGTAGCCCCTGGTTTGGGGCGAGTTGACCTGCTTTTGGGGGCGAGTTGACCAATCCCAAAAAATTCTTAACTTTATTTTTTGTAATTTTTTAGTAAAAAAGCAGACAATTATGGAATATTAATTTATGTACATACCTTTAATAATAAGAAAATCCTGTTCAAATTAAGTAAAATCCTTTTATGCAAATTTAAATCCACTACACAAAGCACACATGAAAGAATAAATAATTCCTTTCCAAGAATAGGAAATTTAACACAAAAGTTCTGAAAAAATCGTACTCGGAGAGGAAAATTATTCTTCCAAGACAACTAACATAATGATTCAAAAATAATAATTCTAATCTGTGTTTGTCATTGAGGTCTGTTGTTAGAAAGTTTATGAACTTTGGTAAGCAGTTCTTTAATGAGTAATAATAATAATAATAACAACACTTCGGCCGGCCGCTGATTTGTCGCAGTTCTCAGATGAGAGGGCCTTGGTTACCCCTGTGCTCCCAAGTGCCTCCCTATTCCCACGCTTCTCTCCTCCCAACACTCAGAGACAAACTGCTTGATGACATCCCTTGCCCCATTCTTCCCAATCTCTCCGATTAGCATATTAACCCTATCCTTTGAGTCTCCCACTAACCACATGTCCTTTATTTTCCCATCCCACTTCCCCATTATACTCCCAGTGAATCTTATTCTTTTAGACTGGTATTTTGGGCATTCTAGAAGAAAGTTTACCAGGGTCTCCGCCACGCCCAAATTACACATCTGGCACTCCTTTTCACTGTTTTTCCTAATTTTACCCCTCAGCTCCAGGGGCCGCGACCTCAGCTTGAACATCAGTGATCCCCAAAGGTTCCATAAAGGTACTCTTCAAAACCAGGCTTCTCTTTATCACGCAGGCTACCCAAAGACCTCTTTGATTTGACCCCCTCTCGCCAATTACGGTTACCATCCTCCATGACCCTTTCTCTGAGGAGTTTTTTACCCTGATTTGCCCCAACGTCTAGGTCCAAGATCTCCAATGAGTAGTTCTCTATTAGCTCCCTCACTTGGACCATCCACCCTGTCTTGATATTTAAGTTGAAAATTCTCAGGAACATTACTTTACACCATCGGCTGTCAAGGAGATTTACCAAATAATTAAGATAACCAAGTTTTAATAAGTCTATCCTGTCCTTGATCCTCATCCACCCAAGCTCACCCCCGATTGCTTCTAGTGCTGCGGCTTAACTCTACCTCGTTAACCATTGGCCTGCATCGTCCTGCAGGATTTCCATGCTCTTTACAGCCGTCTGGTTTAGGGGTACCACTTCCGCACCATATATTTTTCTTGGCAGACCCACCATTTCCCAAATGGTTTTCCCTATAAAAACCTTATTGAAACTGTTTCACCCTATAAGTTTCATTATGTCTCCCCTTCCCAGAAGGGAGACATATTGTTTTAGTGCATATTCTTCTTCTCCTTCTTCTTCTTCTTCTTCTTCTTCTCATACAAACTTTGTCGGGCCAGAACGTTTTTGTCTTTTGACATACACCTTAGATACTTGGCATGTGGATGTATCACCATGAGCCAGTGTGCAGTGTACCATAGTGACCTTCATGTGACCATGACCTTTGACCTGAAGGTCAGATTTATGCGCTTTTTTAAGGGAAACTGGACCAGAACTTTTTTGTATTTCGAGTCAGGATTTAGTTATTTGGCATGTGGATGTATCACCATGAGCCGGTGTGTAGTGTACCATTGTGACCTTCATGTGACGTTGACCTTTGATCTGAGGGTCAGATTTGTGATTTTTTCAAGGAAACTTTGTCCGGACCAAAACTTGTTTGTCTTTTGAGCCAGGCCTTAGATATTTGGCACATGGATGTATCACCATGAGTCGGTGTGTTGCATACCTTTGTGACCTTCATGTGACCTTGACCTCAAGGTCAAATTTATGTACTTCAAATAGGGAGTAATTGTCCAGACCAGATTTTTTTTTGTTTTTTTACCTAGGATTTGGTTATTTGACATGTGGATGTATCACCATGAGACCGCATGTCGTCTACCTCAATGACCTTCATGTGACCTTGACCTCTGACCTTAAGGTCAAATTTATGTACTTCAAATAGGGAATAATTATCCAGACCAGAACTTTTTTGTTTTTTGACCTAGGACTTAGATATTTGACATTTGGATGTATCGCAATTAGACCGCATGTCACATGTAATCATGACCTTCATGTGACCTTGACCTCAAGGTCAAATTTATGTACTTTAAATAGGGAGTAATTGTCCAGACCAGATTTTTTTTTTTTGGACATGTAGATGTGTCACCATGAAACTGCATGTCTGCTACCTTGATGAACTGCATGTGACCTTGACCTCTGACCTCAAGGTCAAATTTATGTACTTCAAATAGGGAATAATTGTTCAGATCAGAACTTCTTTGTTTTTTGACCTAGGACTTAGATGATTGACATGTGGATGTATCACAATGAGACCACATGTCATCATGACCTTCATGTGACCTTGACCTCAAGGTAAAATTTATGTACTTTAAATAGGGAGTAATTGTCCAGACCAGATTTTTTTTTTTTTGACATGTGGATGTGTCACCATGAAAACGCATGTCCGCTACCTTGATGAACTGCATGTGACCTTGACCTCTGACCTCAAGGTCAAATTTATGTACTTCAAATAGGGAATAATTGTCCAGATCAGAACTTCTTTGTTTTTTGACCTAGGACTTAGATGATTGACATGTGGATGTATCACAATGAGACCACATGTCATCATGACCTTCATGTGATCTTGACCTCAAGGTCAAATTTATGTACTTTAAATAGGGAGTAATTGTCTAGACCAGAATTTGTTTTTTTTTGACATGTGGATGTTGAGCTAGATCATAGATATTTATAACCCCGCTCCCCAAAGGGGAAGTTGGGACATATTTATTTATTTATTTATTTATTTATTTATTTATTTATTTATTTATTTATTTATTATGTCTCCCCTTTCCAGAAGGGAGACATATTGTTTTAGTGCATATTCTTCTTCTTTTCTTCTTCTTCTTCTTCTCATACAAACTTTGTCCGGGGCATAATTTTTTTGTCTTTTGACCTAGACCATAGATATTTGGCATGTGGATGTATCACTATGAGTCGGTGTGTCGTGTACCATAGTGACCTTCATGTGACCTTGACCTTTGACCTGAAGGTCAGATTTATGTGCTTTTTAAGGGAAACTTTGTCCGGGGCATAACTTTTTTGTCTTTTGACCTAGACCTTAGATATTTGGTATGGTTGTCAATATTATTCATGTATATATAATTTGCAGTTCATTAAATAGAAAGGAAGGGGAGACATATGTTTTAGTGTGCTAAAACAGTTTCTAGTTTGGATAAGGATTCGCTTCCCCTCCAGAATCAATTTATTTGTGTGGTTTCGGTAGATGCCTCTTCCTGTGATGTTTATATTTACCCCCAGATACCCGTACTGAGTATTTGTTTAAACAAGCAATGAGTGGTTTTGTTGGATGTGATTGTGACTGATGAGTTTTGATCAACAGCTGAGCTATGGCTATGAAAAGAGTAATCATAAAGAATTTGTTTGATTGTTTAATGGAGATGACAGTGTAAGCTAAAGATTTAGAAGCCGATCAAACAAGTACTGAAAAACAACTTTATAGTCAGATTGTCGCCTGCTTGACATAAAACAAACACGGCAGGCACCTGTTTCATTTCACCAGTTCCAGAAAGTATAAAAGTGTGAATAGTATTCAGTTAAACAAAGGATGTTGTCACAATACGGAAGGTACCATCCATGTATCACTGTTTTCATCCCATGTTTACACATACATCAATTCAAACTACTCAAAGTTAACAAACGTATAGTAAATGTTCATTTCCTAGTACACATTTCCACTTGAGGATGGTTTGGGTTCTATTAGCGGTTGGTTTGGGTCAAAATGTAGTGGCCAATTGGGTCAAATTGCAGAGGATGGTTTGGCCAGAGGACAGCTTGGGTGCATTCGGCTGGAATTCACACAAAAAGTATATCTAACATAGCAGCAACAGATTAACCAATGTAAGGCTAACATTACCGGAAATATCCTGACACTTTGTCAATAAAATTGTACAAATATGGCTGTCATTGGAACCGGCTCAATGGCATCCATATTTGAAATGTTTCATTTATAAATATTGTTTTGTTTTTTTTTTAAATTATCAAGTTCAGTCTATATTTCAAAAACTAAAAATCTGTGTTAGGTAAAGGGATAGCCTGTGTTTTCAATACCGTATACAACACAGGTTCAACCATGGTGGCCTAATGGCCTAATAGGATCCTGGGACATGCTGAGCACTGAGAGCAGGTGTGGATTCTTGCAATCATGTTTGCTAGAATCCAAATGGATTCTCCCAAATTTAGATAAAATATAAGCCCTGCTATTTCTGGGTACCCACAGCCCACAAAGGCTATGTGACACACAGCCATAACTTCTTTTATCAGGCATTGAATTAATGGGTGATCAATTTTGTAAACGAATACACCCAAACCAGCCGCTAAATGAACAGGCCTCCAACATTTCTACCCAAACCGGCCTCCAACCAACCCAAAAACTAGCCTCCATGTTTTACCCAAACTGGCCCCTAAAGATTCACCACAGAGAAGATATGGTTTTACCCTGAACGTCTGTCACAGTTTTACCCAAACCGGCCTCCAATAATTTTAGCTGCAGGAAAAAGAAAAACAACTTGGTCTTTTTAAATTTATTTAGCGTATTTATTTATTATGGTTTAACCCTTTTACCAAAGTAACGGCCAAAACCGGCCAGCACTATTTACAAAAATCACCCATTATTTTTCATTATTTTTAAATTTTTGGTCTGAAAAACATAGGTTATGACCCCTCACTGGAACGAGCTCAATGAGCTCATTCCAGTGAGGGGCCATAACCTATGTTTTGAGACAAAAAATTAAAAAAATTAGTTATTCAAGAATTTTCTTTGCAAGTGTCGTCTGCTTTTCAGGTTAGGTAAAGGGTTAATGACACTTTAACAGCCAGGGTGACATCATACCAGGTGACAGTTTTACGGGTGAAGGAAGCAGGAGTACCAAGAGAGAAATCCACCGAGCAACGACGAGCAGCTGCCAGCTCTTCAACATCGTAACTCTGAACTTGGCACCACGGCACAGGCAGGGTTAGATTGGTTGAAGACATGTGCACCATTAACGTACAATACGCCTTAGTACACAGCATCATTGTGCCCCCATGTAGGCAATCAGGGTTAAGTGCTCTTTTTTAATTATTGACAGAACTTATATCAAGTGGCTATACAGTTATCGTCTAGACTTTTCGCGGAAAGTACCTTTTGCCGAAAGAAAAATTAGGACAGTTTGCCAAACCTTTGGACATGTCGCCATTAAAAGATGGTCATTTCACCAGACTTTTGAACATTTTGCTGAAACCTTTGATCTTTTGCTGAAAAAGAGACTAGCCGAAAAATTTGGCGAAATGTCTTATATTTTCGGCGAAGTATTTTTTTTTTTTTTTTTTTTTTTTATGTAATGTTTTTAGAATACTCCGAAAGTAACAAACAATAACACTTGTACAAATTCATTTTCTTGATTCAAACATCTTTGCAAATGAAAGAAGAGTTTCAGCGTGCCGAAGGCGCACAGGGACAATGTGGGATTTGAAATCCCTTGCGCCCTAATTAATTCTATTTGCCTATGAATCCATGACAGTTGGAAGTGAGTCCAATAATCTTATTTGATTTGAGTGTGCACATTAGTACTAGGGTAATGGGGTTACACCCTCAACAGCCTTGAACAGGAAGATGACTGGGAATTTCCAAACGAATGAATGAAAGTTTCAGCATTTCGAAGGCACACAGGGCAATGTGGGGTTTGAAATCTTTGTGGCCCGAATAACTTTATTTACTTATTAATACATGACGGATGGAAGCAGGGGCCAATGATCTTATTTGATTTGAGTGTGTGTACTGGTAGTAGGGTAGGAATTTGCAAACAGTAAAAATCACATATATATATCTTGGTTGAAATTCGAGTAGATGATAGTCCATCAAAACATGATGAAAAAATACTTTTTGATGCAGGATAGCAGGAATTGTTTATCTTACCTTAACAATCCATGTTAGGGTTACATGTAGGCTGGAAAAAGCCATACAATTCATAAGCTGGAAATATATAGAGGATATCTAGGGTTTTTGAGTAGCTACCGAAAATTATCTCTTGAGTGACTGAGACAAATGTTTAGTTTTCGCGAGCACTTGCGAGTGAGATAATTTTCGGTATCCACTCAAAAACACTAGATTTTCTTTTTATTTTTTTGCCTTTTTATAAGAATCTGATCATTCCTATTGATAGTTTCACTTGTTTCAACCTTGAATTGATGCATGAAAGTTTTTTTTTATTAACAGTCCAGCCTCTGTCGCACATTGATATGCAAAAATGATTTGATTGATACTCGAAAGAGGAAGCATCTTGCGATCTAATTCAGCTTGTTAGTTTCATGCATTAGTTCAAGGTGAACATGTGTTGAATTATTGCTGGAAATGATCAGTATCCACTCCAGAACACTAGAGTTTCTGTTCATTTTATGTCTTTAGAACAAATTGATCATTTCCAGTTATAATTTGACTCGTGTTCACCTTGAAGTGATTCTTTGAAAAATGCCATTTTGATTGATATTGTGAAACTGAAAATTTCTATATCTTCACAGTGGGGGGGATATGATTTCTATCTTTCCACAATTTTTTGATAATCTATCGTTTAGCATATAATAAAAAATGTTATGATCACACACGTTCACATAGAGTGCCAACTGTTAACAATACTGCCGCTGATTGAAGAGAATCAACGACATTGACAGATTTTACTTCCATTTTATAAAAATAAGTAGGCCCACATTTTGCTTTCACAATTTTTATCATTTAAATTTTGCTTCAATATCATGAGAAGCTACTAATAGCAGAGTGTGGGTAAAAATGTGCATGGGCCGGTTTGGGTAAAATTGTCAAGGCCGGTATGGGCAAAATTGTCAAGGCCGGTTTGGTTGGAGTCCGGTTTGGGTGTAATTCTTTGTAAGTAGTAAGAGTATTAAAAAAATGAGCCTTAATCATGTTTTGACAGATTAAAGAGAGACAGCCCCTAAGAACTTGAAATTCACATTTTCTATGGATATCTTCAAGTGGTTGTTACAGATTTTAAAAAAAAAAGACTCCTGAGAAAAAATATTGTGGCAAGCGTCCACACAAATTACCAAACATTAACATTTTAGATCAATTTGACATAAAATGGGATGCTTTCAAATAGCCACAGCATTCAGTGGGTATATGGCAAACAAACATAACACCTTTTGTGGGACAGAGACTTGTCGGACTGTATTGATATTAACCCTCTCCATCAATAGTGATGATGTTAACCTAAACTTTTTTTTATCAAACTGAGTCATTTGAGACTGCTTTTCCCACCTTTCCCAGGATATCAATAAAGGTACTTTAGTGGTACAATTAAAAATTAATTCTTCAGACATTTTGGGGCATGGAATCTCCTCTGGAAAAGTCTACAATTCTTCAGAATCATTAAGTCTAGTTTTTATTACTTTCATTTATATCATTATATTTTTTTCTTATTCTTTGTTGTATAACATCATAAGAATGGAGCTTGATAATATAGAATAAATAGGTACTAATCAGATTTAAACCACGATTAGGATAAGAGCTTTAACCACTTCGCTTGCCAAGTTTTTAAAACCTTTATTCTATGAGTGGTATAAATCTGATTACTGTACCTATTTGTTTTATTTATACCATGCTCTTAATAAATAATTGACTTTGTCACTTAAAATGGAGAAAAAAACAACACTTTCTATCACAAACACATGCACGGTCTGTTTTGTTCACATCTGGGCCAGTGGGCAGTGCTACTAGCCACATGTAAATGCATGCTTGACAGCTAGACACATCGCAAAAGTTGATTGAATTTACCCTGCTTTTTCAGTCAAATTATTATTAACAATTTCTAAATTTTAAGAATTTAACTGTATGTATTTTAAACTTAATAAGTCATTGCATGTAGTAGATAGTACCTCAAAATGTCGTATGTTTGAATAAAACGTCGCGAAGTGTGAATGTATAGAAGTTGGCAGATTACATCATGTCACGTCATGGATGAACTTCCTACTGTGTGTGTGATTTCTTTTTAACCCCAGTAGACGCTTTACACCAGTGGTGGGGTCAAAAGCTCAAATTTAACATGCAGGTTTTCACAGGTAGTAATATAGGCGAGCATAGTATAAAATTGATACCATAACAACTGCAAATTTTATTACAGGCTACAGCAATCATTTGGTAAGGCTTCAGGCAGTCGGTTTGATAGAGGGCACAATACGATATCCTACACAGCTACAGATGAATGTGGACGCTCAACTTTTTGTACATTCGATATCAATATTCCAGGTATTTTTTTTATACATTCCACATAATTAATAATAAATATTTGTCATTGACTGCTAAAGTATATATATCATGTAGGAGTTAATTAAAATAGAACATCAGTTCAAGGACTCTGAAACAGCAGGAACACTAAAGTGTACATATCTTCAAAAATGACATATTTCAACTAGTGGATGCATATGTTACCATCAGCAATGTCAAAATACCTATGTGTGACCAACAGGCCCAAATCTAGAAGGGATTGGAGTTACCCCATGACCCTGTTCATCTGAACGCTAATACTTTCTCTGAGAGCTGCTAATTTGAAAAAAGAAAGTTGACACTTTGACGAATGGTTTTCATTATGCAAAAATACCCTTGTATATAATATACTACTCAAAGTTTGCTAAGCACCACATATATGACATCATTGTGAAATTTGCTTGTGACATATTTGCGATATTTTTGGTGGGTATGATTGAGGAATGTATTGAGTTGGTCCTCAGTGTTTATATCAGCTCTCTCGACAGGCACACTTTTTGTGACAGACATGGAAAGCATATAGCCCTTGATTTTCATGATGTTTTCAAGTACTGTCTACATGTAGATGACATGTGTGGGGTATTCAATCTTCATTTCAACACAAACCCTTATGATTTAATGCTTGAATATGGCGAATGCAAAGATAAGACATTTGTCTGAATCAGAAATGTGGTGGGCTGTAGGGATGGTGGTGCAAGGGGCTACCCGCCGCCATGTTGGTGCGCACCATACTGTGATCACCAGAGCCTGGGCAAGATTTCAGCAGTATGGCACACCAGTAAGACGGTATGGTGGTGCAGAGACAGGGCAACATCTGCATCTGAAGACCAGTTTATGATCATTCAGGCCCGCAGGAACCGTTTTGCTACAGCAACCCAGCTTCGCAGTGACCTTCAGAATGCATTGGGATAAATGTTTCAATGCAGACTATCTGGGCAAGGTTGCACAAAGGTGGTCTCCGATCAAGAAGACCATGTATTTGCATTCTGCTGTCCCAGAACCACCACCAAGCACGATATGAATAGGTCATGGACCATGTTGGATAGGCCAGAGGAGATTGGCAACCTGTCCCTTCTACAGATGAGTCAAGGTACTGCCTAGTCTACAGAGTTAGATGTTCTAGGATATCGAGAAGACCAGGGGAGCGATTCCCTGCATCCAACATTGCTGAGCATGACTGCCATGGTGGAGGGTAAAAAACGGTCGGCATCAGCCAGAATGGACGTACAAAGCTCTATATCCTTGACTTTGGTACATTGACTCCACAGTGGTATATTGATGAGATGTTGGTGCCCACGTCAGATTGTATGCATGTGCAGTGGGTGATAGATTCATTCTGAAGGGCGATAATGCCCATCCTCATGTTGCCCATGGGGAGGGGATTGAGTGTATGGACTGGCCAGCAAGATCCCTTGACCTCAATCCAATCGAACATTTCTGGACTGAGTTTCAGCTTGCAGTTTCAGCCTGACCAGCCAAGCCAAGAGGTGTCCAGGAGCTTGGTGCCATGCTGGTCCAAGAATGGAACAAAATCCCACAAAGGACCATCTGGAACCTGATTGGGGGCATAAGAAGGTGTTGTCAAGCTGTAATTAACAGTAATGGGTCTCATACTCAATATTGAGCCCATACCAGTTCACTCCGTCAACTTTTTGGCAAATTTCAAAAATTTCCTGTTTTGCCAATAATATCCATATTTTTATACTGTACCAATGACCCAGACTTTGCTGGTGCTAACTCTAAAATATTTAGGGCCAAATGCAAATTTTACCCCCCAATCCCCAAAATTTGCATCTAAAACTGAAAATTACATGTCCTATATGGTCCTCCATACTTTTACTCCACTGCACATGCGCAGTGTCAAGAAGGTCTCGAAATTGCCACCAAAAGTCATTCTTTGTTTGGCCCTCAATACAGTTACACTTCACTGTTATTTGTGCTTGTAAATCTCAGTTTTAAAGATGCCAGACGCATAATTATGAGAGAAATGGGGGATATATGGTGGAAATAGAAGGTGGAGAGGAAAAAACAGTGGAAACAAATGTTCAGGGCTGTAACTTATAATATTTTTATACTGTACCAATGACCCAGACTTAGTTGCTGGTGCTAACTCTAAAAAATCCAGGGCCAAACACAAATTTTGCCCCCCAATCCCCAAAATTTGCATCCAAAACCAAAAGAAATCATGTCCTATAGGACCTCCATAATACTTTGCCCCTACTGCGCATGCGCAGTGTCAAGGACGTTCCGAAATTGGCGCCAATTATCATTCTCTGTTTGGCCCTTCATCAGTCAACATCTCACTGATCTTTGTGCTTGTAAATCTCAGTTTAAAGGATGCCAGACACGTAATTATTGGAGAAATGGGGATTCTAAGGAGGATATAGAAGGAGGAGAGGAAAAAGGAGTGACAAAAAATAATCAGGGCTGTACTTAAAATTTTTTATGAAATTATGTTAAGTTGCCTATATTTTTATACTGTACCAATGACCCAGACATAGCTGGTGCTAACTCTTAAAATATAGGGCCAAACACAAATTTTGCCCCCCAATCCCCAAAATTTGCATCTAAAACTAAAGAAAACATGTCCTGAAAGGCCCTCCACACTTCGTCCCTACTGCGCATGCGCAGTGTCAAGGACGTTCCGAAATTGGCGCCATTCATCATTCTAAGTTTGGCCCTTCATCAGTTAACATCTGACTGATCTTTGTGCTTTTAAATCTCAGTTTAAATGATGCCAGACACATAAATATTAGTGAAATGGTGATTCTAAGGAGGATAGAAAAGGAGGAGAGGAAAAGAATGTGTGACAGAATATTATCAGGGCTGTAACTTAAAATTTTTTAATGAAATTATGTTAAGTTACCTATTTTCAAGGCAGCAGCCATTTTGTTGTCATTCTGATTATTTAGTTACACTGTTTTTTCAAGTGTTTTTCCTCTCTCCCTGTCCTTTAAGTTCCCCCTTGCTATTCTCCCATGCTTTTGGCATAATTTCTGTAATTATTATTACTAAAATTTCTTGGGAGTTTTAGCTGAATAACAGAATGAATTCTGTTCTTTCCCCATGTTTACGTCTTCACCTACGGGTGGTTAGGCGTTGTGTTCTGCATCTACCATCTGATGTTCTGCAGTTTCTTCCCTGGAAGTCTCTGTTTTGCATCAGATGGTGTATTTTTGGTAACTGATTTCGGGCCTGGGTGCCTGGAGTCTTATTTTAGTGTTTTTACACTCATTGTTTACATTTACAACAGCCCTCTGTGTGAGGGGGGGATTTCTAAATAATAATATCTTTATGTTATTTTAATCATAACTAGATACATTATTATTGTTCGTAAGTGTTGAATAAATTGTTTAAAATATTTAAAAAATTTTTGTCCACACTTAGGCTTGGGATCCATTGCGGCTCAACGTTACTTTTCAGAAACTTGGGCTGTTCTGAAAAAATATTTTTTCAAAATATTTTGATTTCAATTATTTTTTCTATATTAATGGATCATATTATTATTATGTATTTTGATTGCCAGGGGTTAGTGCGAGTACCAGGACTTGTTTTCTTTTCACATTGAAAGGATATTGATCAATTGTTTTAAGAGGAAGTCTTCCTCTGACCTTATTATCATTCTATATGTGGTCAGTGTACTCGCATTAACTCCTGTTCTGTATCGTATGATTTCGATGACAATATGGGAAGCGTATGTCACGGTATGTTGTTGGGGATTTGGACACTCCGGTCCTTTCCCCGCAGGGTCACTCTACTTTATCAATTTCTATTTCAGACGATCAAGATTAGGGTGATGTATCTGTGATGTCTTCCAACAGTGTGCCTCCTTCGTCACAATTAATGAAGGGCTAGCGGAAAAGTGCTCATGTAATACGCCAATTGCCTAAGAGGACCCTAGTAGGTTCGACGGCCTTTGACGTCCGCTAGCTCGCCCGGTGTAGCGTCCATTCACCGAATGGTTCGGCAGCCGGGTTCGTCCGTTGCGGTCTAGAAGGAATTTTGGGGTGATGCGAGCACTATAAAATTAACTTAATGCACACCCAGTGACGGCGGATCGGAGGGAGAACGGAGGAAGCCTTTTAGTCCGGTTCATAGCTCGTTCCGGTCCATCCGGACGGCAAGCGAGAGAGGCCCCTCTCTCGTTCAACAACATCTGGCCCCAGATGTTGTGGTACAAATGTGTCGTTAGCGGAGCATACGTCCGTCGCTCGGGACGCTCCGTTGTATAGGCAGTCCGCTGAGACTGCTAAGGCTTCCTCTTCTCGTCAGCGCACACGACCGCACCTTGGCTGCGTGACCGCCGATATATTACCAGCTTCGCCGATCAAGGATTCTTCGGCGACCAGGTCACACCATCCGGCAGCCAGGGATTCGAGACCGATGGACTCCGGACGTTCGCATAGGAAAAGTATGCGGGAGCCATCTGATGCGGAGCTGCCCTCGGCGAAGCAGCGATAGACTGCGCCTCCGCAGGTCTCGACGCCGGACATTCTTGTGCACATAGCACAGCTTATCGCAGCATCCCAGCAGCCGACAGAAACGGTGTCGGATCGAGAATTATCCGACTGCGCTGGGTCGGTAGCCGGGGACTCGAGGCCTGCAGACTCCGGACGTTCGCATAGGAAGTGTGCGGGAGTCAACGTACACGGAGCTTCCAGCGGCAATGCATCGTAAGTCCGCTATTGCACAGGCCTCGGGAACGGACGTGCTTTCCTTAATAGCACAGTTTATCGCAGCATCCCAGCATCAACTGAATCTGTCGCATATATTTTATCCGACGATGCTGGGTCGGGACGCTCCGCGGAAGCGGGTACGGACGTCCAAAAGTTTCATCCGGTCCGACGGGATACCGAAAGGGATTCGGTGGATTTCAAGCTTTCCCTTTCGGAACAACATATGCTGCGATGCCGGATAAGAAACTGATAGCGTCGGTGGACTTAGAAATTTTTTGGTTCGGTTCAGGGACATCGTCCCTCAGTTCCGACATAGTCCAATAATGTCACACAAACTTTCGAATTATTGAACGACGCTATATATATTATTATTTTATGCTTGCTATCCAAGCATTTCTGGTTTCTTGTTCGAAGAGTTATGAAGATGTCTTTCAAAAGTGTGCCTCTGTCGTCATAGTTAATGAGGAGTTAGCGGCAATAAGTGCTCATGGAATATGTCTATCGCTTACGGAGTGACATTCGCTAGCTCACCCGGTGTAGCGTACATTCATCGAATGGCTCGGCTGCCGGGTTCGTCCGTTGCGGTCTAGAAAGGAGATTTGGGTGATGCGAGCACTTTAATTACTTTAGTACTCACCCAGTGACGGCAGATTGAGGACAGATCGGAGGAAGCCAACAACATAGGGGACCGCATGTTGTGGCTCAGATATTTTACATTCGGAGCATATGTCCGTTGCTCGGGACGCTCCGTTATATTGACAGTCCGAGAGACTGTCTTTAATGCTTCCTCATCCTCACAGCAGGGCACACGACCGCACATTGGCTACGTGACCTCGAGTATCCGATCAGTTTCGGCATTCAGGGATTCCACAGCGAATAGGTCGCGCCATCCGGTAGCCAAGGGACACGAGGCCTATACACTCCGTTCGCTCGCATATTGGAAGTATGCACGGGGGTAACGATCTCGGAGCTTCCTGCGGCAATGCATCGTAAGACCGCTGCTCCTCAGGCCTCAGTGACGGACGTGCTATCCGAGTTAGCACAGTTGTTTTGCAGCATCCCAGCAATTGACGGTTTCTCGGTCGAATCAGGAATTATCCGACGGCGCTGGGTCGGTGCGGTCCGCGGTTGCATCAAGCTACGGACGACCGAACGCTTTATAGGGTCCGACAGGATGGCGAAAGGGATTCGAAAGATTTCGAGTTTTCCCTTTAGTAGTATCGGAAGATGCCTTTCATATCTTCTGGCATTTCTTCCAGTGATTATTTTTCGGACTTCATTGCTGCGATCTTGGATAAGAGACTTATAGCGTCATTGGACTCGGATTTTTCGATCGGTACAGGGACTTTGTCCCTGACTTACCGACGCAGTCCAATATTGTCATTACAACATGTGTTTTATTTTTCGACGCTATATATTTATATATATATACAAGCCTGCTACTAAGCATGATAGTTTGGTTTCTTGTCCGCGTGGCTCATTTCTGCCATTTTATCTTTTTTTACATATAGTTTATTTTGGCAGAGCAGGGCATACCGAGAGTTCATATGCGTCTAGACGGTGTGATTAAAGACTGCATATATTCTTTTTCGCCGTTTATGTCTTTTCCAATTTCAATGTTGGGAACGACATTATGTATAGTAGACTTAACTTAGACGCTTTATTATACGTAATCCGCCTTACTGAGGCGTTATCATTACGTCTTCAAGAAAAGATTTACGGGATATTATTCTCAATGTAATTTCTTTTGAGGGCAGTAGTTTGTTCACGTATAACTCCGCCCTTCAGTGGCTGATTGGAGTTGGTTAGACGTGATGCAGCCCTAGCTACATCCACGCGTGGATAGTAGGTTTAGAACTCTCTCAGAGTCGCTTCGTTCTCGGAGGAGCTTCTCTTCGACGGCAACTTTTCGGCAATCCATGAATTGCTTGATTTATACATTCTCTTGTCTATCTAGTGTTACAAGAGATTCAGACTGGGGCAAACATTCGGTGGTTGACTCAGAGAGTGCCGCCGCAGTTGCCGGACCCGAGTGTGGCTGTTATGACGGTTGCCAGTCAAACAGATTGGGATATATACTGATCCCTACGGATTCGAAGTGCCAGAGTCTTTGGGTTCCGCAGTCTTTTAGCTATCAGTTTAACTTCCGCGGAATAATGTTTTTTAGGCTTGCTTTATGTCATTGCATGAACATTATTCAGAAACGCATGCCCAAATTCCTGTCCTTTAATTCGACAGTAGTGGCGTATCTCCGGAACCAGGGAGGCACTCTTTCGTTTCCGTTATTCAATTTAATGGAAAGAATCCGTCTGTTGGTTATAGTACACCAAGTTCAGTTTTGATCCGTCATATTCTGGGTCGTCTGATTGTTTTAACGCACTCCCGTTCTCTTACGGGTCGCTTGTTGCTGTCAGAATGGACTCTCAACAAACAAGTATTCAATCAGATTTGCTATCTATGGGAGCGCCCAATGATGTTTTATTTATGACACAGCTTGCTAATCATTTGCAGACGTATGTGTTGGCTTGTCCAGATCTCTGAGCTAATACTGTTAACGCTCTATTGATCTATAGGACGGAATGATAGGATACGCGTATCCTCCGGCGCTGTTGTTTTAGCAGGTATTGCTAAGATAAACAACCACAATACATTTCTGTTGATAGCATCTCTATCTTCACAGAGATCATGAGTAATTTACTCTCTTGTCTACTGTGGATCTTAACGTGAAATCTTCCTCTATGTGAGGATCTTTTTTCACTGGGTAAATCGTGTCATCTTTATCACAACCAGCAAGGTCGCAACCTTCATGTATTCCGTTGTGTGGTCCGTATTGCATTGTAAGCACTGTACTGGACGAGCTTTGGACGCGATTTCTTACTATAGGAGATCCTCTTCTTCGCTATTCTATGCGACTAAAGTGGAGGCTCTTCCGTCGTGGTGTAGGGATCATTATGTTCATATGGTTGATCCCTCCATACTACTCATTGCAACTTTTTAGTATACTTGTTTGACAAGATCTACTGCAGCCTGTTATTATTTAGGTTATAGGTTTATGTTACCTCATACCTATGCACTCTATGATAGTTTACAATTGAGTCTTTTGTCTCTTTATCTAAGTCAGTTAGTAACTTTTTGATAAATAGACTTAGAATCTTTAGATTAAATTCCTATACGGATTTTAACTTCAGGTTCTTATTTAGCTAAGTAATCATTTGAGCCTCTGGAAACAGTAGTTTTCAAATTCTGACCTTTAGACAGTAATTCTGTTGATTTCTCTTTTACTGTAGAGTCAGTGAGTTTCATGCACTATCGATGGATGATTTTCACTTTCATAGTTTCGGAATCAATACTTCCGTTACTATTTAGGTTGGATTGTTGCATAAGAGTTAGGCTCCTATTATCCGGAACCTATTATTTTAAGGTCCTTCCGTCTTCGTATGGGCATAGGCCTTTACTCTTTCCGGGCACAGTTTATGTATTTATATAACAGATATCTGTTTATTACAAGGGCGTAAGCTTCTTCTGTCTTTGATGTCTAGTAGAAGGACGTTTACGCTCCATTTTATTGTTAATGGATTCTATTAACTAGCGTACTGCTTATGGTATATCATTGGCTTAGCAGTTGTGCTTAAGATTTCGGCTCATGAAGTAAGAGTTCTTCTACTTCTTGGGCTTACATTAATAGTGTTGCTATTATAGATTTTTGAAGGCTGCTCATTGCGCTCAGCCCATCCATTCATGAATTTTATCTCAGAAATATCGAGTCCATTTCTGGAGGCCTCTATTGTTAGGTCTATTATCTACTGCTCAGAATGTCATTCACTTAACAGTTGCTACTATAGCTAGGCTGTCTGTTTCGGCAGTGTCTCCGTTCGGCTGTCCTCTTCGCTCTGGGCTATTTGACCCAGGGCAAGAAAACGGGGGGGGGGGGGGGGGGGGGGGGGGGGGAGGGTGTTCCCTTGGGTCACCTGTTTTTACTATGAAAACAAGGGGATACCTCCTCCGGAGTTAGTAATTCTGAGCTGTTATTGGGATGGTTGTTTAGTGAGAAGTTTAAGTTTATAAAATTCATTCAAGTCTTAGTTTTTAAAGTATAGCTTTTGAATATTGCATATGTCAACGGACATGATTATGCAATTCTCACACACTTTAGGAGTATAAGAGTCTCTATTCTCTAGACTTACTTTATTATTGGTTTACTTTAAAAATTATTAGTATAAGGATTATTGGATATTAATAGAGTACATGGATGTATGAAGCTCAATTTTTGGAAGGTGTTGTATCTTTCTAATTTATCATAAATAAGAAAGATACATGTAAGGCCTATTACTTCTTTTCCCTACAGGGGATGACTCTATTTTATTTTATTGAGCGAATTCCATTTTGCTCTATGTCCTTGGCCCTCCAGCCTTTTTACTATTCAGCTATGTCTGGGTCATTGGTACAGTATAAAAATGTTAAAAAATTTATAGTAATTTATATATTTTTTATACTTACCAATGACCCAGACGGGGATGGCCCTCCCAGGAGTTGGGAACTCTTGCCTCCCCGCTGAGTACATAGCGCTTACCAGGCACTGGTTATTAGAATGATGAATGGCGCCAATTTCGGAACGTCCTTGACACTGCGCATGCGCAGTAGGGGCGAAGTGTGGAGGGCCTTTCAGGACATGTTTTCTTTAGTTTTAGATGCAAATTTTGGGGATTGGGGGGCAAAATTTGTGTTTGGCCCTATATTTTAAGAGTTAGCACCAGCTATGTCTGGGTCATTGGTAAGTATAAAAAATATATAAATTACTATAAATTTTTTAACTTTCGAGGCATGGGCCTCTTGTTGTCATTCTTGCTAAAAAGTTGCACTGCTTATTCAGTGTTTCCTCTCCCCTGGTCTTCTAAGTCCCCCCTTGCAATTCTCCCATGCTTTTGGCATATTTTTGAGAAAGATCATTTCTAAATTCTCTTGGGAGAGTTGCTTGGTTACAGAATGTTTTCTGTTATTTTCCCCATAGTTACGTTTTCACCCATGGGTGTATAAACGTTGTGTTCTGCATCCTTCTGATGTTCTGCAGATTCTCCCCTGGGAGTCTCTGTCTTGCATCAGATAGAGTGTAATTTTGATGACTGATTTCGGGCCAGTTTTGTCAGTGCCTGGAGTCATGTTTTCTGGTGTTTTACACTGTTTGTTTACATTGGCAACAGTCTCTTTTGAGGGGGGCTGTTTGCCTTTGGTGTAGTTTATCTCACTATAAGATACATTTTTATTATCCGTAAGTGTTGCATTAATTATTTAATATAAATTTAAAATTTTTGACCACACTTAGCCATCGGATCCATCGGGGCTCAACGTTACTTTTCAGAAACTTGGGCTTCGCTGAAAAAATATTTTTCAAAAATTATTTTGATTTGCAATTGTTTTTTCATTATTAATGGATCATGTTATTATGTATCTTTGTGTCAGGGGTTTGTGCGAGTAACTAGCATCATGAGGTCCGACCGGATGATGAAAGGGATACGGATGATTTGGAGCTATCCCTTTCGGAACAACATAAAGCTGCCGTGGACTTCATCCGGCACTTTCTCCCTCAAGTTGTTCCGTCGGGCCAGACTGCTGCGGTTCCGGACAAGAGGATTATAGCGTCATTGGACTCTGATTTTTTTGAGCGGTTCAGGGACATCGCTCCCGAGTTTCCGTCGCAGTCCAATAATGTTGCAAGAACATTTGAATTATTGAACGACGCTATATTTAAACTTGCTTCCAAAACGGGGAAAGCAGGTTTCTTGTCCGCCAATACTCTCAACCTGCCTTTCATTAATGCAAGGAATAAATTCGACACGGCAGGACAGGGTATCCCGAGAGTTCCTCTGTGTATGGACGACGAGGCGGAAGACTTAGAGTTATCATTACCGTCGTCGGCGTCTATTCCAACCGCGGTGTTGGAAACAACTATTTCGTCTAACAGAGCCAGTTTAGATGCCTTATCTTATGCAGATCACCTTACGAAGGCGTTATCACTGCGCCTTCAAGGGAAAGAATTTCAGGATATACAATCCTCTTTAAGACTTCTTTCAAGGGCAGTAGCTTATTCCACGTGTAACTCCGCCCTTTCAGTGGCAAACCTGGAGTTGGTTAGACGTGACGCAGCCCTAGCTACATCCACACTCGTGGATACTAAGGTGAAGAACTCTCTCAGAGTCGCTTCGGTCTCCGGAGAACTTCTCTTTGACGGCAAGCTTTCTGCAATTTACGATAAAATTACAAAGAAAGCTTCGGATTCTCTGCTGTTCAAATCTGCTTCTAAGAAGTTGGACACGGTAGATAAGAGTAAGACAGGCACTTCTGGGTCTAATGCGCCCAAGAGAGGTTCCTATAGAGGTTCCGGTGCGTCTTCTTGGTCTTATTCAAGAGACCGTCAAGGTAGCGACTCACGTTCGGGACGTCCTTCGGGCCGGGACAACCGGACGGACGCCCCGAGGTCGACGGGACGAGGTGCGGGTCATGGAGGAGGTGGTTTCTCCTACCGCAGGCCCCGCAGGTCCAGGAGGTGATGGCTTCAACCTCTATCGCGTACCGGTTGGCGGAAGGTTGTCGAGTTTTTCACAAGAGTGGGCGTCGATTACGGACGACCATTGGGTGAGAGGGGTGACTTCGGAAGGTCTAAAGGTATCCTTCAAACGAAAGCCTCCATTAACTCGAAGTCCAAAATGGACTCAACTTCCGTCAA
The DNA here is from genome assembly GCA_031216915.1 of Pictodentalium vernedei. Lineage (NCBI taxonomy): Eukaryota > Metazoa > Mollusca > Scaphopoda > Dentaliida > Dentaliidae > Pictodentalium > Pictodentalium vernedei. The sequence continues at coordinate 224,175,247 of CM062288.1, forward strand.
ATCCGCAGAAAAGAGACGCTCTATTATCAGAGGTGCAGTCTCTTTTAATGAAGAACGCGGTAGAGGTCGTAGAAAACCAGGTGACTCCGGGGTTCTACAGCCATCTGTTTCTGGTTCCGAAACCAGACGGCTCGTTCCGTCCAGTCATAGATTTGAGCTGGATAAACAAGCTGATCGTCGCTCCGAAGTTTTATATGGAGACGATTCGGTCGGTCAGAGCGAGTATTCGGGTGAACGATTATGCAACGAGCATAGATCTCAAAGATGCGTACTTTCACGTCATGGTACATCCGACATTCAGAAAGTATCTACGCTTCGCAGTCCTAGGAGTGGTGTATCAATTCCGGGCGATGTGCTTCGGATTGAATCTAGCACCCTGGGCTTTCACTCGGGCAATGAACTCGGTAATGATGTATTTCCGAGCTCATTCGTCTGCGGTAACGTCGGCCTACCTGGATGACATTCTTCAGAGGTACGGCAACGAGTTAACGCTTCAGAACGATGTTCAGAATCTACTTCTATTGCTCTGACGTCTCGGTTTTATAGTAAACGAGGAGAAGTCGGATCTGGTGCCGTCCAAGTCATTCACACATCTGGGAATGAGCTTCGAGACGCACAACAATCTCGTTCGTCTGCCGTTAACCAGAGCAAAATTAGTCAGTTGTTACGCTCGCTATTGTCTGCACGTAGACAAAGTCACAGCGAGAGAATTTATGAGACTGATAGGTCTGTGCGGAGCCGCTGCGGATCTCATTCCGATGGGGCGGTTACGCACGCGTCCTCTCCAAATTTTCTTGACTCAGAATTGTAGTGTGAAAATTCATTCGCTCGACATAGACGTTCTCTTGTCAGATCAAGTGAAACGAGAGATTCAGACTTGGGCAAACATTCAGTGGTTAACTCAGGGAGTTCCGCTGCAGTTGCCGGATCCGAGTTTTACCATTATAACGGATGCCAGTCAAACAGGTTGGGGTGCATCATTGATCCCAACGGATTCGAGATGCCAGGGTCTTTGGGATCCGCAATTCCTGGGCAAGCACATAAACATCAAGGAAATGATGTCAATTTGGCTTGCGTTACGTCATTGGATGGACATTATTCACAATGCTCATGTCCAAATCCTATCCGACAATATGACAGTAGTGGCGTATATACGGAATCAGGGAGGCACTCATTCAGTTCCGTTGTTCAATCTAACGGAAAGAATCCTTCTGTTTGCTCTAGAACATCAGGTTCTTCTTTCGGTCCGTCACATACCGGGTCGTCTGAATGTACTAGCAGACTCCCTTTCACGAAAGGGTCGCTTGTTGCCGTCGGAGTGGACTCTCAACAAACAAGTATTCAATCAGATTTGCTACCAATGGGAACGGCCAATGATAGACTTATTTGCGACACATCTCAACAATCAGTTGCAGACGTATGTGTCTCCGTGTCCGGATCCAAGAGCATTTGCAGTAGACGCTCTGTCGATCCCTTGGGACGGAATGATAGGATATGCATATCCTCCAGCGCCGTTAATTCAGCAAGTATTGCTAAAGATAAAACAATCTCAATGCAAGATTCTGTTGGTAGCATCTCTGTCTCCACAGAGACCGTGGATAAATCTACTCAGGTGTCTGTTGTGGGACCTACCGCGAAAGCTTCCTCCACGGGAGGATCTTCTTTCGCAGGGGAAATCGCGTCAACTCCATCACAACCCGCAAGGTCTCAACCTTCACGTTTTTCCGTTGTGCAGTCCTTCTTGCATGGCAAGCACTTTACAGGATGAGCAGTGGACGCGATTTCTAACTGTAGGAGGACCTCCTCTTCGCTAAACTATGCGGCTAAGTGGAAGGTTTTTCGTCATTGGTGTAGGGATCATTCTGTGGATATTTTTGATCCCTCTATACCAGACATTGCAAACTTTCTTGTATACTTGTTTGACGAAATCAAACTGCAGCCTGTTACTATTAAGGGTTATAGGTCTATGTTATCTGATACCTATGCACATCATGATAGTTTACAAATTGGATCTAATGTCTCTTTATCTAAGTTGGTTAGAAACTTCTCGATAAATAGACCCAGAACTCTTAGGTTAATTCCTAAATGGAATTTAGCTTGGGTTCTTCTTAACTGAAGGAAAAGCCATTTGAACCTCTTGGGACAGTAGATTTCAAATTCTTATCTTATAAGACAGCTTTTCTCTTAGCTTTCTCTTCTGCTAGAAGAGTCAGTGAGCTTCATGCACTGTCGGTGGATGATTCTCACTATCGTAGTGTCGGGAACACTATCACCTTCACTACTAATGTGGGTTTTTTAGCTAAGAATCAGGCTCCTAATAAATATCCAGAACCTATTGTTATTAAGGCTCTTCCGTCTTCAGACGGGCGTAGGCCTTTACTCTGTCCTGTTAGAGCGTTACGTATCTATAAACAGAGATCTCAGTTTATCAGAAAGGGACGAAAACGTTTCTGTCTCTGATGCCTAATAGAAGGGACATTTCGGTCCATTCTATTGCTAGATGGATTCAATTAACTATCCGTACTGCTTATGAGAGTTTATCTTCTTCTCAGCAGTCTGTGCTTAAGATTTCGGCTCATGAAGTAAGAGCTCTTGCTACTTCTTGGGCTTACGCTAATAGTATTGCTATTAACTATAGTTATGCAGGCTTTCTGTTCCGGCAGTGACTCTGTCCGGCTGCCCTCTTCGCTCTGGGCTATTTGACCCAGGGCAAGGGGAAGGGGGGGGGGGGAGGGTGTTCCCTTAGGTCACCTGCTTTATAGTGAAAAGCAAGGGAATGCCTCCTCCGAAGTCAGTATTTCTGAGTCGTTTCCGGGATGGTTTTGAAGTGTAATATTAATGTTAAAAATTCATTCATGTCATATTTTTAAAGTGTAGCTCGGTGTGAAGCATTTGTATATGTCAAGTGTCAAACGGGCGTTAATATACAATCCTCGGACACTTTTAAAAGAATATAAAGAGTCTCAATTCTCTGGACTAACTTTATTTATTGGCTTACTTTAAAAATAATTAGTATAAAGGGTTATACTGGATGTTAATAGAGAACATGAATGTTATTGTGCTCAATTATGAAGGGTATTGTATCTTTCTAATTTAACATAAAATAAGAAAGATACATGTAAAGCCTAATACTCCTTTTCTCCTTGAGGGGTTGCCTCTATATTATATAGTTGAGCTTATTGGATTTTCCTCTATGTCCTAGGCCCTCCAGCCTTTTTACTATTCAGCTAAGTCTGGGTCATTGGTACAGTATAAAAATGTTAAAAAATTTATAGTAATTTATATATTTTTTATACTTACCAATGACCCTGACGGGGATGGCCCTCCCAGGAGTTGGGAACTCTTACCTCCCCGCTGAGTACATAGCGCTGACCAGGCACTGCCAGTAAGAATGATAATTGGCGCCAATTTCGGAACGTCCTTGACACTGCGCATGCGCAGTAGGGGCGAAGTATGGAGGTCCTATAGGACATGATTTCTTTTGGTTTTGGATGCAAATTTTGGGGATTGGGGGGCAAAATTTGTGTTTGGCCCTGAATTTTTTAGAGTTAGCACCAGCAACTAAGTCTGGGTCATTGGTAAGTATAAAAAATATATAAATTACTATAAATTTTTTAACTTTTTTACGAAATTATTTCTTGTTACCTATTTTTGTGGCATTACCTTGTTGTGGTCATTCTTGCTATGAATGTTCCATTGTTTAATCAGTGTTTCCTCTCTCCCTTTCCTTTATAACCTCCTAGCTATTCTTCCATGCTTTTGGCTTATTTTTTGTAATGTTTATTACTAAAATTTCTTGGGAGTTTTGGCTTGGTAACAGAATTATTTTCTGTTTTTTCCCCATGTTTACGTCCTCATCCTAGGGGTGTTTAGGTGTTTTTGGTCTGCACCTACCATCTGATGTTCTACAGTTTCTTCTCTGGAAGCCTCTGTTTTGCATCAGATAGTGTTTAAATTGGTAACTGATTTCGGGCCATGTTTGTTTCAGTGCCTGGAATCATGTTTCCAGTTTGTTGACACGTTTGCCTGTGTTGACAACTGTTATTTCTGACAGTGATTACTTGTCTTCTGATTAATTTAGTCCATAGCAAGATACATTAATATTGTCCGTAAGTGTTACATTAATTTTTCAAAATGATTAAAAAATTTTGTCCACACTTAGGCTTTTTTGGGATCCTTTGGGCTCAAGGTTCCCATTGGGAACTTGGGCTCTTCTGAAAAATTTTTCAAAATTTTTTTTTTTTTGTAAATTATTTTCTTTTGAAATGTTATAATGAATTAATATATTATGTATATTTATTTCAAGGGTTAGTGCGAGTAATATGACGGTGTATATTTTTTCTGGTTGGAAAAAATATTCTTCATTCGTAATGCAAGGATATCTTCCTCTAATTCACAAGTTCATTATGTTTCTTATAGTCAATGTAGTCGCATTAATTCTTGCTCTGTGTGTGTTGATTGATATAACAACGTTGGAGACGTGTGTCACGGTATTTTATTAGAGGTGAGGGGTCCATTACTGTCCTCTCTCCGTAGGGTCACTATATATTATCAGTTTCTTTTTCAGAATTCACAGTGATGTTTCTGTGATGTCTTCAATAAGTGTGTCTCTGTTGTTGCAATATTAGGGCTAGCGGGAAGTGCTCAAGGTATTACGACAATTGCTGAAGAGTTCCCTAGTAGGATCGAAAGCAATTGATCACCTGCTAGTCCGCCCGGTGTCGCGTCCATTCACCAGGAAAGAATGGTACAGCACCCGGGTTAGTCCGTTGCGGTCCAGGGAAGCAGATTGGGTGATGCGAGCACTATAAAACTTCAGATGTGCACACCCAGCAACGACGGATCCAAAGATAGTACGGAGGAAACCTGTCAGTCCGGTAGCTAGCTCGTCCAGGTCCCCTGGATCACGAGCGTGAGAGGCCCCCTCTCTCTTGCATCAACATCTGCACCGCGATGTTGTTGTATGTTGTTCGCTTAGTCGGAGCTTACGTCCACTTCTCCTGCTCGGGACGCTCCATCGCATGACAGTCTGACGCGGCTGTCATACTGGCTTCCTCATCCTCGTCAACACACATGACCGCACCTTGGCTATGTGACCACAGATTTCCAGGGGACGTTCGCATATTATATAAATGCAGGATTGAACGTCCCTGGTGCTCCTGCTTCGCCGACCAAGGAATACACGTCGACCAGGTCACTCCATCTGCTAGCCAAGGATACGAGACCTTTCCAGTTGGGACATTCGCATATTATATAAATGCAGGAATGAACGTCCCGGGAGCTTCCAGCGGATATTTCATGTACGACCGCAGCTCCGCAGGTCTCATAGGGTAACATGAACTAGGTATTGTTACCGTAATGTCTTCGTAAGTATGTTTCCATTGTCACAGTCAAATGAAGAGCTAGCGGTAACGTGCTAATGCAGATACGTCAATTGCCTAAGAGGTCCCAAGTAGGATCGACGGCGTTGGCATCCGCTAGCTTGCCCGGTGTCTCGACCATTCACCGAATGGCTCAGCACCCGGGTTCGTCCGTTGCAGTCCAGGAAGGAGTTTTGGGTGATGCGAGCACTATAAAATACAATGTGCACACCCAGTGACGATGGATATGAGGATGGTACAGAGGAAGCCTATTAGTCCGGTTCCTAGCTCGTCCAGGTCCATCCAGGCTGCGAGCGAGAGAGGTTCCTCTCTTGTATTACAACATCTGGGCCCAGATGTTGTGGTACAAAACGTTCCTCACTCGGAGCATACGTCCACCGCTTGGGATGCTCCGTTATATAGACAGTCCGGAGAGACTGCTCTTTCGGCTTCCTCATCCTCACGGCAGCACAGGTGACCGCATCTTGGCTACGTGACCTGTGATATTCAACCAACATCACTGACCAGGGATTCTATGACGACCAGGTCACGCCATCTGGTAGCCAAGGATACGAGGCCTTCATACTCCGGTCGTTCGCATATTAGATATATGCAGAAGTGAACGTCCAAGGAGCTTCCAGCGGCTAAATCCTATAAGACCCCAGCTCCACAGGCCTCTGTTAAGGACATGCTATCGCAGATAGCACAAATTATCACAGCATCCCACCAACCGACAGTAACTCTGTCGGATCAGGAATTATCCGAGGAAGTTGGGTTCATACGTTCTGCTGCAGGTTCAGGCAAGGACGACCAAGAATTACAAGTGGTCCGACAGGATGGCGAAAGGGATGCGGATGAGTTGTATTTTCCCTTTTCGGAACAACATAATTGCTGTAGAGTGCATCCGGCATTATCATCTGACGTTTCTCCAGACCAAAATGCTGCGTTGCCGGATAAGAGACTGATAGCGCCACTGGACACAGAATTCTTAACCGGTTTAGGGACTTCATCCCTCAGTTTCCGACATAGTCCAGATATGTCTCACGGACATTTGATCTGTTGAATGACGCTATAATTATTTAACTTGCTACCTAAATGGGCAGGTCAGGTTTCTTATCGGCAATATGCTCTACATCTGCCTTTCATCAATTCAACAAATATTTTGAAACGGCAGGACAGAGCATTCTGAGAGTTCTTTGCATCTAGACGACCAAAGCAGGACCTAGTATTGTTTTTTACTGTCGTCTATGTCATTTCCAACCACGATGTTGGAAATAATAATATCGTCTAGCAGGGTCAGCTTAGACGCATCATCGTATGCAGATCACCTTATCAGAACGTTATCATTACGTCTCATAGGGAAAAGAATTCTAGGATGATAATAATTCAAGGACCTCACGTAAAACTCCGTCCTTTAGTGGCAATATGGAGTTGGTTTGACGTGACGCGGCCCTGGCTACATCCACGCTTGTAGATAGTAAAGTGAAAAACTCTCTCAGAGTCGTTCCGGTCTGCGGAGAGTTTTCTTCGACGACAAGCTTTCTGCAGTCTATGATCAGTTAACTAAGAAAGCTTTTGACTCTCTGCTATTAAAATTCGCTTCCATATAGTCAGATTCAGCAGAGAAGAGTAGGACAGGCACTTCTGGGACAAATATGTCCAAGGGAAGTTCCTATAGAGGTTCCTATGCATCCTCTAGGCCTTACTCTAGAGACCGTCAGGGTAGCGACTCATATAGGGGCCGTAATTCCAGTCAGACGTCCCTAGGTCGACGGGGCGAGGTGCGGACCGTGGAGGACATGGCTTCTCCTTCCGCAAGCCTTGCAGGACCAGGAGGTAATGGTTTTAACCTCTATCGTGTACTAGTGAGCGGAAGACTGTCGAGTTTCTCAATTATTTGGGAATGGATTACAGACGTCCCTTGGATTCAAGATGTGATTTCGGAAGGACTAAATTGTTCCTCAAACGAAATCCTCTGTTAACTCGGAGTCCAATATGGACTCAGCTTCCGCCAAGTCAGTAGGATAGAGGCTTGCTTCCATCAGAAGTCTAGTCTCTTCTGGAATGATTGTGATGGAGATCGTAGAAATCCAGGAATTTCCAGGTTTCTACAACCATCCTTTTCTGGTTCCAAAAAACAGACGGCTCATTCCATTCACTGATTATTCGGAACTGGATAAACAAGCTGATCGTGGCTCCAAGTTTATATATGGAGTCCACCCGATCGGTCAGAGCGAGTATTCGGGTGTACGATTATGCTACATGCATAGATCTCAAGATGCGTACTTTCACGTCATGGTACATCAGGCGTCAGAAAGTATCTTCGCTTCCTTATCATAGGAGTTGTATATCAGCTCCGAGCAATATGCTTCGGTCTGAATCTAGCCCCCTGGGCCTTCACTCGAATAACAAACTCGGTAATCAGTCATTTCCGAGCTTATTCGTCTGCGATAACGTCGGCCTACCTGGACGACATTCATACAGGTACGGCAATGAGTTAACGCTTCAGAACTATGTGCAGAATCTGCTTCTATTGCTCCGACGTCTCGGTTTCTTAAGTAAACGAGGAGAAGTCGGATCTGGTATCATCCAAGTCATTCACCCACCGTTGTTATGCTCACTATTGTCTTTGCTCAGACAAAGTCTCAGCAAGAGATCTTATGAGACTGATACATTTAGTCGGAACTGCTGCGATTTTATTCCGATGGGGTGGTTACGGATTGCTCCTCTCCAAATTTCTTTAATTCAGAATTGGAGGGTGAAGATTCTTTCGCTCGATACGGACATCTTCTTGTCAAATCAAGTGAATAAGAGATTCAGACTTGGGCAAGTTTTCTGGGCTTAACTCAGGTAGTTCCACTGCAATTGCCGGATCCGAGTTTTACAGTCTTGACGGATGCCAGTAAAACAGGTTGGGTCGTTTCATTGAGCCCAACGGATTGAAGTGCCAGGGTCTTTTGATTCCGTAGTTCCTTATCAAGCACTCAGACATCAGGTATGATGTCATTTTGGCTTGTGCTACGTTATTGGATAACGTAATTCAGAATGTTCATATGCTAATTCTGTCCGACAACTCAACGGTATTAGCGTATTTTCGGAATTATGGAGGCACTCATTCCATCCTGTTATTCATGTTAACAGAATGAATCTTTCGGTTGCTACTGGAACATTAAGTTCTCCTATCGGTCCGTCATATTCCAGGTCGTCTGAATGTATTAGCGGACTCCCTTCTCGGAGGGGCAGTTTGTTGCCGCCAGAATCGGCTTTCAACAAACAAGTTTTCAATCAGATTGCTACCAAGGCGAGCGGCCAATGATCGACTTATTCGCGACGCATCTCAACAATCAGTTGCAGACGTATGTGTCATTATGTTTGGCGTTTGCAGTAAACGCTCTATCGATCTTGTTAGACGGGATAATAAGATATGCGTATCTTCCAGCACTGTTGATTAAGCAGATATTCCTCTAGTGTAATTATTTTATGCAAATTCTGTTGATAGCTTCTCTAGCTCCACAAAGACTGTGGACTAATTTACTCAGACGTCTGTTGTGGGACATGCCATGGAAGCTTCCTCCACATTTCAGTCCATTCTATGGTCAGATGGATTCAATCTCCAGTCAGTTCTGCTTATGATTATATCTTCATTCAGCAGTCTGTGTTTTAGTTTTAAGCTCATGAAGTAAGAGTTCTTCTACTTCATGGGCTTAAGCTATTAATATTGTTATTACATATTTAATGAGAGCTGCATATTGGTGTTATCCCTCCATTTTCACGATTTTGTATCTGAGAATATTGAGTCCTTTTTTACAGATCTATATTGTTCAGGTCCGCTATTTTTACTCTGAAGGTCATCTACTAAACAGTGGCAACTATGTGTGTATAGGCTTTCGGTTCCGGCAGTGACTCTGTCCTGCTGCCCTCTTTGCTCTTGAGTATTTGATCCAGGGCAAGGGAAAGTGTGTGGGGGGGGGGGGGGGTGGGGTGGGGGGTGGCGGGTGTTCCCTTAGGTCACCTGCTTTATAGTGTAAAGCAAGGCATGCCTTGATGATGTAGGCTAGTTGGAATATTATTAACCAGGCGCGACTTGAACCATCACAGTTGGAACAAATCATGTTTACTGCCCCGTTTCCCAAATTGGCATAGACTTGGCATTCAAAGTTATTAAAACATGAGTAAAGTTTCCAGGTGTTTTTTTCGTAGATGAAGACCAGTGTATATAGCCTGTGTTGAGGTACTTTAAAGCTGCATAATGGCTGGGCCTACATGTAGCTTCATTGGGAAATGGGAAACAAGCTTCTGGTTTCTTATTGAGTGATGACATCGTTGTTCTGCAGTACTGCCATTTTTAGCTCAACTTTGACGTAAGTCAAATTTGAGCTTATGCCATGGCCAGTCGTCCGTTTGTCCATCAACAATTCAATACGGCTCCGGCTAGAGGCCGCATTTATGAACCAATCTTTATGAAACTTCTTGGGTACCTTTGTTATCACTGTGGGACGAGAACAAGTGTTTTGGGGTCCGGTCCGAAATTCAAGTTGGCCGCTGGCTGCCATTTGGTACAAAATTAGGTGCAATCAGATTTTTGTGCAGAACTTTCATATGAAAGCTCTGATTTGAATAATTTTTGGTATGAATGTTTAGTACCATGGGATACATCACATATAATACTTTTTTTTTCTCGTGCATATATTATGCCAATTAGACTAACTTTGATCTTTTTAGTGTTACTTTCAGCACTGTAACTGCAAATGCCAATACGGCTTGGGCTAGAGGCCGTATTTATGAACCGATCTTTACGAAACTTCATGAGTACCTTTGTTATCACCGTGGGACGAAAACAAGTGGTTTTGGGTGCGGTCCAAAATTCAAGATGGCTACCAGCAGCCATTTTGTACTTTAGTTAGTGCAATCAGTTTTTTGGACAGAACTTCTGTATGAAAGTTCTGATTTGAAGAAATTTTTGTATAAATGTTTAGTAACATGGAATACGTCACATATAATACAGGTTTTTCTCTCGTGCAGAAATCATGCAAATTAGATGAACTTTGATTTATTCAGTGCTACTTATACACAGTAAGTGCACATGTCAATACGGCTCGGGCTAGAGTCTGTATTTATGAACCGATCTTCACGAAACTTCTTGGGTACCTTTGTTATCACCTTGGGGCGAGAACCAGTGTTTCTGGGTGCGGTCCAAAATTCAAGATGGCTGCCAGTGGCCATTTTGTACCGAAATTAGGTCCAATCAGTTTTTTGTACTCAACTTCTATACGGCTCAGGCTAGAGGCTGTATTTATGATCCGATCTTTACAATACTTTACATGTAGCTTTGTTATCAGAACATTACCTAGATGTTTGTCATTGGTGTGTCATATACTATACATGTACATGTCTTCAACAAGTTGAGCTAAAGTGTCATTGACACTTTCATTCTAGAAATTGTTTGAGTACAACGTCATGCTAACTGCCATAGCAAGACATTACTGATGTGCATACACATGTTGTAATACACTGTAATACACTATTATGATAAGCTCAGAAATAATCAGATGTTTTCTTCGGTATTACAGTGTATTATAAGTTACCCCCTGGACAGCTGAAAACATGAGCACTTCTTGAATTTCTGTGACTGTGGGATGCTGAATGAAATATGGTAGTTTACTTGGAGTCAGCTGACTCTGCTCACGGACACCTGCACACAACCATTTGACAGTACTGTTGATTTGAAAACACAAGGAGAGCTGAAAACCCCCCAAGTCGCAAGAGTCATTGCAATTTTTGAAGAGTGAAAATATTTTTCATAATCTTTTTGATTAGAATTTACCTTACTGCAGTGGAAAAAAAAAAATCATCAATGTTTTGTTTCATATCTTTATACTGAGCCAAGGCAAAAAATATGTTGATGAAATCGCGTCTTCCTCAGCAATTGGAATTATGATGTTGGACATGTTTAATTATGATAGCCTTTACTCTGATTTAGGGTAAGAAGAAATTGAAGCCTGGTGAGATTTGTCTCTTTTAAGCTTTCCATGAGATGTTTAAATCACTGGAACCCTAAACCAGCCCAATGCAGAGCATGCGTTCCTTCACTTTAGAAAGCTAACCAACTTGTTTGTATAGTAAGAAAGGGAAAAGTTTCAGCGAAGAGGCATGCTGTGTTTGATCTGTTAAGCGTATTAATAAAAGACAGCACAACTGTAGTTGATGGAATTGTATATGGTAGCAGTGTTCAGAGGTGTGAAGAATTGTCATGAAGGAAAAGTATTTATTGATTTGAAATGAAGCAAAATCAAACTTTCTCCCAAAATTCTCTTGACTGAAGCTGTATATTGTTGTCTAATAAGAAATCTCTTCACTTTGTTATTGTGCTTAAAAAAAGAAATTTGGAAAGCAGAAAACAGGTGATTGAAGAAGTGCAACATACTCGGATAATGTGATTGTTCCAGGGCCTGCATAACTTAATTGCCCCCCCCTCCCCCCTCCAACAATGAAAAGCAAGACAAACTATAAAACAATAGCCTTGTTGAATATTAAATGTTGCCAAATGTTTTGATTTGTTCGGTCAGTATGTGCACTATGTAATGCGAGTTGTAAAACTTCATTCAAAAGTAAATATCATTATGTGACATTTTGTTTTCTAACCAATCTTATGACTGCATCATTTAGCCAAAACAAGAAAACAACAAACACAAACTTCTGCAGATGTACTTCAACTGTCAGCATTAATTAAAATGACACAACAGTATGCAGGTACACTGTTCACACCTCAATTGTGTGTTTTAATCAGTGTAATGGTATCTCAAATCTTTGCCTGTAATTTAATAATCTATATTTTTATACTGTACCAATGACCCAGACTTAGCTGGTGCTAACTCCACAAAAACCAGGGCCAAACACAAATTTTGCCCCCCCAATCCCCAAAATTTGCATCCAAAACAAAAAGAAATCATGTCCTAAAGGACCTCCATAGTACGACTCTACTGCGCATGCGCAGTGACGCAGTCGTCCCGAAATTGGCGCCAAATATCATTCTCTGTTTGGCCCTTCATCAGTCAACATCTCACTGATCTTTGTGCTTGTAAATCTCAGTTTAAAGGATGCCAGACACGTAATTCTTGGAGAAAATGTGATTCTAAGGAGGATAGAAGGAGGAGAGGAAAAAAGAAGTGGCAAAAAATAATCAGGGCTGTACTTAAAATTTTTTGTTGAAATTATGTTAAGTTGCCTATTTTCGAGGCAAACGCCTCTTGTTGTCATTCTTGCTAATTGTTGCACTGCTTATTCAGTGTTTCCTCTCCCCTAACCTTCTAAAGTCCCCCCTTGCAATTCTCCCATGCTTTTGGCATATTTTTGAGAAGTTTCATTTCTAAAAATTCCCTGGGAGAGTTGCTTGTTTACAGAATGTTTTCTGTTATTTTCCCCATAGTTACGTTTTCACCCATGGGTGTATAACGTTTGTGTTCTGCATCTTCCATCTGATGTTCTGCAGATTCTCCCCTGGGAGTCTCTGTTTTGCATCAGATAGAGTGTAATTGATGACTGATTCCGGGCCAGTTTTTTCAGTGCCTGGAGTCATGTTTTCTTCTGTGTTTACACTGTTTGTTTTCATTGGCAACAGCCTTTTTTGAGGGGGGCTGTTTGCCTTTGAGGTAGTTTATCTCATTATAAGATACATTTATATTATCCGAAAGTGTCTCATTAATTATTTTATATAATTTTAAAATTTTTGACCACACTTTGCCATCGGATCCATCGGGGCTCAACGTTACTTTTCAGCAACTTGGGCTTCTCTGAAAAAATATTTTTTCAAAATTATTTTGTTTTGCAATTGTTTTTTCATTTATTAATGGATCATGTTATTATGTATCTTTGTGTCAGGGGTTTTTGCGAGTAACTAGGACTTATTGTTGTTCTTTCACAATGAAGGGAACTTGTTCAAATTGTAATAGGAAGAAATCTTCCTCTGACTTTCATGATTATTGCATTAATTGTAGTCAGTGTTCTCGCATTAATCCCTGTCCTGTATGTGAACATTGGGATGAGAAACATTGGAAACGTGTGTCACGATATGTTGTTTCTGGAGAAAGAGCGATGCCGGCTCTTTCTCCACAAGGTCACTCTACTCTCTCAGTTTCTATTTCAGAGGAACCAGAACAGGGTGATGTTTCCATGTTATCTTCTTCAAGTGTGCGTCCGTCGTCACAATTAAATACAGAGCTAGCGGCAAAAGTGCTCATGGAGATTAGACAAATGTCGTCCGCTAGCTCGCCCGGTGTAGCGTCCATTCACCGAATGGTTCGGCAGCCGGGTTCGTCCGATGCGGTCCAAGAGGAAATTTTGGGTGATGCGAGCACTATAAAAATAATAGATGCACACCCAGTGACGGCGGATAGTGAACGAGAACGGAGGAAGCCTTTTAGTCCGGTTCCTAGCTCGTCCAGGTCCAGCCGGGCCGCGAGCGAGAGAGGCCCCTCTCTCGTACAACAACATCTGGGACCAGATGTTGTGGTACAAAATGTGTCTTTAGCGGAGCATACGTCCGTCGCTCGGGACGCTCCGTTGTATAAGCAGTCCGCAGAGACTGTTAAGGCTTCCTCTTCTCGCCGGCGCACACGACCGCACCTTGGCTGCGTGACCTCCGATATTTTGCCAGCTTCGCCGATGAAGGATTATTCGGCGACCAGGTCACACCATCCGGCAGCCAGGGATTCGAGACCGATGGACTCCGGACGTTCGCATAGGAAAAGTATGCGGGAGCCATCTGATGCGGAGCTGCCCTCGGCAAAGCAGCGAAAGACCGCTCCTCCGCAGGTCTCGACGTCGGACATTCTAGTGCAGATAGCACAGCTTATCGCAGCATCCCAGCAGCCGACAGAGACGGTGTCGGATCGAGAATTATCCGACGGCGCTGGGTCGGTACGCTCCGCCGAAGCATCGGGGGCGGACGACTGGGAACATCGGGAGGTCCGACCGGATGGTGAAAGGGATACGGATGAATTGGAGCTATCCCTTTCGGAACAACACAAAGCTGCCGTAGACTTCATCCGGCACTTTCTTCCTCAAGTTGTTCCGTCGGGCCAGACTGCTGCGCTTCCGGACAGGAGAATTATAGCGTCATTGGACTCTGATTTTTTCGAGCGGTTCAGGGACATCGCTCCCGAGTTTCCGTCGCAGTCCAATAATGTTGCAAGAACATTTGAATTATTGAACGACGCTATTTTTAAACTTGCTTCCAGGACAGGGAAAGCAGGCTTCTTGTCCGCAAATACTCTCAACCTGCCTTTCATTAATGCAAGGAATAAATTCGACACGGCAGGTCAGGGTATACCGAGAGTTCCTCTGCGTATGGACGACGAGGCGGAAGACTTAGAGCTATCATTACCGTCGTCAGCTTCTATTCCAACCACAGTGTTGGAAACAGCTATTGCGTCTAACAGAGCCAATTTAGATGCCTTATCTTACGCAGATCACCTTACGAAGGCGTTATCACTGCGTCTTCAAGGGGAAGAGTTTCAGGATATACAATCCTCCTTAAGACTTCTTTCAAGGGCAGTAGCTTATTCCACGTGTAACTCCGCCCTTTCAGTGGCAAATTTGGAGTTGGTTAGACGTGATGCAGCCCTGTCTACATCCACACTAGTGGATTCTAAGGTGAAGAACTCTCTTAGAGTCGCTTCGGTCTCAGGAGATCTTCTCTTTGACGGCAAGCTTTCCGCTATTTATGATAATATTAAAAAGAAAGCTAGTGATTCTCTGTTGTTTAGATCCGCTCCTAAAAGGTCGGATACAGCAGACACGAATAAGGCGGGCACTTCTGGGTCTTATCCGCCCAAGAGAGGTTCCTATAGAGGTTCCGGTGCGTCCTCTAGCTCTTATTCGAGAGACCGTCAGGATAGCGACTCTCGTTCGGGACGTCCTTCAGGCCGGGACAATCGGTCGGACGCCCCGAGGTCGACGAGGCGAGGTGCGGGTCGTGGAAGACGTGGTTTCTCCTACCGCAGGCCTCGCAGATCCAGGAGGTGATGGCTCAAACCTCTATCGCGTTCCGGTTGGCGGAAGGTTGTCGAGTTTTTCTCAAGAGTGGGCGTCGATTACGGACGACCCGTGGGTGAGAGGAGTGACTTCGGAAGGTCTAAAGATATCCTTCAAACGAAAGCCTCCATTAACTCGAAGTCCAAAGTGGACTCATCTTCCGTCAAACCCTCAGAAAAGAGACGCTCTGCTATCAGAGGTGCAGTCTCTTTTAATGAAGAACGCGGTAGAGGTCGTAGAAAACCAGGAATCGCTGGGATTCTACAGCCATCTGTTTCTGGTTCCGAAACCAGACGGCTCGTTCCGTCCAGTCATAGATTTGAGCTGGATAAACAAGCTGATCGTCGCTCCGAAGTTTTATATGGAGACGATTCGATCGGTCAGAGCGAGTATTCGGGTGAACGATTATGCAACGAGCATAGATCTCAAAGATGCGTACTTTCACGTCATGGTACATCCGACATTCCGAAAGTATCTACGCTTCGCAGTCCTTGGAGTGGTGTATCAGTTCCGGGCCATGTGCTTCGGATTGAATCTAGCACCCTGGGCTTTCACTCGGGTAATGAACTCGGTAATGATCTACTTCCGAGCTCATTCGTCTGCGGTAACGTCGGCCTACCTGGACGACATTCTTCAGAGGTACGGCAACGAGTTAACGCTTCAGAACGATGTTCAGAATCTTCTTCTATTGCTCCGACGTCTCGGTTTCATAGTAAACGAGGAGAAGTCGGATCTGGTGCCGTCCAAGTCATTCACTCATCTAGGAATGAGCTTCGAGACGCACAACAATCTCGTTCGTCTGCCGTTAACCAGAGCGAAATTAGTCAGTTGTTACGCTCGCTATTGTCTAAATACAGACAAAGTCACAGCGAGAGAATTTATGAGACTGATAGGTCTGTGCGGAGCCGCCGCGGATCTCATTCCGATGGGACGGCTACGCACACGGCCTCTTCAAATTTTCCTGACTCAGAATTGGAGTGTGAAAATTCATTCGCTCGATGTAGACGTTCTCTTGTCAGATCAAGTGAAACAAGAGATTCAGACTTGGGCAAACATTCAGTGGTTAACTCAAGGAGTTCCGCTGCAGTTGCCGGATCCGAGTTTTACCATTATGACGGATGCCAGTCAAACAGGTTGGGGTGCATCATTAATCCCAACGGATTCGAGATGCCAGGGTCTTTGGGATCCGCAATTCCTGTGCAAGCACATAAACATCAAGGAAATGATGTCAATTTGGCTTGCGTTACGTCACTGGATGGACATTATTCACGATGCTCATGTCCAAATCCTATCCGACAATACGACAGTAGTGGCGTATATACGGAATCAGGGAGGCACTCATTCAGTTCCGTTGTTCAATCTAACGGAAAGAATCCTTCTGTTTGCGTTGGAACATCACGTTCTTCTTTCGGTCCGTCACATACCGGGTCGTCTGAATGTGCTAGCAGACTCCCTTTCACGAAAGGGTCGCTTGTTGCCGTCGGAGTGGACTCTCAACAAACAAGTATTCAATCAGATTTGCTACCAATGGGAACGGCCAATGATAGACTTATTTGCGACACATCTCAACAATCAGTTGCAGACGTATGTGTCCCCGTGTCCGGATCCAAGGGCATTTGCAGTAGACGCTCTATCGATCCCTTGGGACGGAATGATAGGATATGCGTATCCTCCAGCGCCGTTAATTCAACAAGTATTGCTAAAGATAAAACAATCTCAATGCCAGATTCTGTTGGTAGCATCTCTGTCGCCACAGAGACCGTGGATAAATCTACTCAGGTGTCTGTTGTGGGACCTACCGCGGAAGCTCCCTCCACGAGAGGATCTTCTTTGGCAGGGGAAATCGCGCCAACTGCATCACAACCCGCAAGGTCTCAACCTTCACGTTTTTCCGTTGTGCGGTCCTTCTTGCATGACAAGCACTTTACAGGACGAGCAGTGGACGCGATTTCTAACTGTAGGAGGACCTCCTCTTCGCTAAACTATGCGGCTAAGTGGAAGGTTTTCCGTCGTTGGTGTAGGGATCATTCTGTTGATATATTTGATCCCTCTATACCAGACATTGCTAACTTTCTAGTATACTTGTTTGACGAAATCAAACTGCAACCTGTTACTATAAAGGGTTATAGATCTATGTTATCTGATACCTATGCACATCATGATAGTTTACAAATTGGATCTAATGTCTCTTTATCGAAATTGGTTAGAAACTTTTCGATAAATAGACCCAGAACTCTTAGATTAATTCCTAAGTGGAATTTAGCTTGGGTTCTCCTTAAATTGAAGGAAAAGCCATTTGAACCTCTTGGGACAGTAGATTTCAAATTCTTATCTTATAAGACAGCTTTTCTCTTAGCTTTCTCTTCTGCCAGAAGAGTCAGTGAGCTTCATGCACTATCGGTGGATGATTCTCATTATCGTAGTGTTGGGAACACTATCACCTTCACTACTAATGTCGGTTTTTTAGCTAAGAATCAGGCTCCTAATAAATATCCGGAACCTATTGTTATTAAGGCTCTTCCGTCTTCAGACGGGCGTAGGCCTTTACTCTGTCCTGTTAGAGCACTACATATCTATAAACAGAGATCTCAGTTCATCAGAAAGGGACGGAAACATTTCTTTCTGTCTTTGATGCCTAATAGAAAGGACATTTCAGTCCATTCTATTGCTAGATGGATTCAGTTAACTATCCGTACTGCGTATGAAGATTTATCTTCTTCTCAGCAGTCTGTGCTTAAGATTTCTGCTCATGAAGTAAGAGCTCTTTCTACTTCCTGGGCTTATGCTAATAGTGTTGCTATTACAGATTTAATGAAGGCTGCTTATTGGTCTCAGCCATCCACATTTACTAATTTTTATCTCAGAAATATTGAGTCCATTTCTGGAGACCTGCATTGTTTAGGTCCGTTATCTGTTGCTCAGAATGTCGTCCACTAAACAGTTGCAACTATAGTTATGCAGGCTTTCTGTTCCGGCAGTGACTCCGTCCGGCTGCCCTCTTCGCTCTGGGCTATTTGACCCAGGGCAAGGGGAAGGGGGGGGGGGGGGCGGGTGTTCCCTTAGGTCACCTGCTTTATAGTGAAAAGCAAGGGAATGCCTCCTCCAAGACAGTATTTCTGAGTCGCTTCCGGGATGGTTTTAAAGTGTAATATTAATGTTTAATTTCATTCATGTCTTATTTTTAAAGTGTAGCTCGGTGTGAAGCATTTGTATATGTCAAGTGTCAAACGGGCTTTAATATACAATACTCGGACACTTTTAAATGATTATAAAGAGTCTCAATTCTCTGGACTACTTTATTTATTGGCTTGCTTTAAAAATAATTAGTATAAAGGTTATACTGGATGTTAATAGAGAACATGAATGTTATTGTGCTCAATTATTAAGGGTAGTGTATCTTTCTAATTTAAATATTAAATAAGAAAGATACATGTAAAGCCTAATACTCCTTTTCTCCTTAAGGGGTTACCTCTTTATTTTATAATTGAGCTTATTGGATTTTCCTCTATGTCCTAGGCCCTCCAGCCTGTTTACTATTCAGCTAAGTCTGGGTCATTGGTACAGTATAAAAATGTTAAAAAATTTATAGTAATTTATATATTTTTTATACTTACCAATGACCCAGACGGGGATGGCCCTCCCTGAGTTGGGAACTCTTGCCTCCCCGCTGAGTACATAGCGCTGACCAGGCACTGCCAGTAAGAATGATATTTGGCGCCAATTTCGGGACGACTGCGTCACTGCGCATGCGCAGTAGAGTCGTACTATGGAGGTCCTTTAGGACATGATTTCTTTTTGTTTTGGATGCAAATTTTGGGGATTGGGGGGCAAAATTTGTGTTTGGCCCTGGTTTTTGTGAAGTTAGCACCAGCTAAGTCTGGGTCATTGGTAAGTATAAAAAATATATAAATTACTATAAATTTTTTAACTTTCTTGAAATTCTGAGAAACGCAAAAAGGAGAGCTTCTTGTTTCCAATATAGAAGCATGAGTGTGATAACACTCCTCAAAATGTTGTGAACAAATAGCCTACCCACTCCCTCAGGCACATGGCCTGCTTTACTCATTTTTTTAATATTTGTACAACCACTCTCAGGCCTTTAAATTTCTCCTTATTTGCAATAATTGGTTTAATTCTCTGTGAGAAGCAATTTTCAGTTCTTAAATAACTTGAGATTCGAGAGTGCTGTTATACTCTTGTGACTGCAACCATGGTCCAATACTATAAAACTTTTACAATTGTATTTTTTAGAATTGTATTTTCTAGATATGATTTTAAATCCTTTAAAATGAACCAGTTGCATTTTCCAAACATCTGGCAGTTTGCAAGCTGGCAAATTGCCATATCTTTTAAAATGCTAATGATTCAGTTTAGTCAGTTTTATTACTTTCCAAAGTGTGATTTACTGGGATTTCAGGGTTTGATTACAAACGATAACTTCACAAGTGAATTATGCAATCAACAATTGTGTCATGTATCCGTGCGTGCAAACGAAGATGCTTTGCCATGGGTATAATAGAGACTTCATTGTTGGGTTTTTTTTTTACCCTTTACCTAACATGAAAAGCAGACGACACTTGCAAAAAAAATTGTGAATAACTAATTTTTTCGTTTTTTGTCTCAAAAACATAGGTTATAACCCCTCATTGGAATGAGCTCGACAAGCTCGTTCCAATGAGGACAAAAAAATTGGCGAATTTTTAGAATAGCGCTGGCCGGTTTTGGTCGTTACATTCGGTAAAGGGTTAAATAATATAATTATCATTAATAATGAAAAGTAATAAACAAAGTAATCGCTTGACTGGACTGGTTACATGAAATAATTCATTTGAGGCGAGGGACT
Source organism: Pictodentalium vernedei (assembly GCA_031216915.1). NCBI lineage: Eukaryota > Metazoa > Mollusca > Scaphopoda > Dentaliida > Dentaliidae > Pictodentalium > Pictodentalium vernedei. Next base: position 224,195,482 of record CM062288.1, read on the forward strand.
ATATCGTAAAACACTCATGCGCATTCGCACACTCATGTTTGTACAACGCCCCTCACCTCTCATGAATTGTTTCACGTAACAAGTCCAGTCAAATGATTACTCTCTGTATATTAATTGGCACAAAATACAATTCTAGAAAATACAATTGTAAAAGTTTTATGATAATGGCTCCTGTATGCATTCCATACAAAAAAAATAAACCTCATATTTAGATATTTACCTAAGTTCAACACTTGAAGGCCCAGTTCCAACTTTGATAAGTTTCTTTCTCACATATAGAATATATACACAGAACGACACACGCATGTGAATTAGTTAATCGATATGGCCTGAGTGCCAGCGTGGAAAGATGGTTTTATCTTTCTGCAATGGCACAAGTGCCATATTGATTAACCCATTCACATGCATGTGTCATACCATGTTTATTACATGTCTTCATGTCTATAAAAGCAATTATTAGAAGGACACCCAGCAATTCATTTGACAAGTATCAACAAAAACAACACATGTTTTTGCCAACCAAATTTGCTAGGGGAACCCATGTTACTATTTTGTCCCCAGAGTTCCAATGTGTTCTATGTTCCAACTGGCACATAGAACACATTGGAATTCAGGGGACTCTTTTCAGCTATCGCTAGTGATTCCAATTATATTTACGTTACACAATTTGTAGAAAATTCAGTGAAATTTCACTTCTATTTAAAAGTAGTAACTGAACACTTATTAGCTTGATGATGTTGTTACAATGAAAACCCATAGGCTATGTTTTAGGTAAGGCTGAAATATTATCAGGGTTAAATTACAACTTAATTCCAGAAGTACAGTACATGCAATTGAGTAATTGCTTAAACTTATTTAACCCTTTAAACAACAGAGTTCTGTGGAACAAAACTTTTGTTATTTTTTCGCATTTTCATGTATATGGATGTCATTGGAATGAGCTTGAAGAGCTGGCTCCACAGGCATTGATATTTGTATGATTTTATTGACATGGTTCCAAGATATTCTAGGTTTTTTTCAATTTAATTTACAATCATCCATTTAGAAGTAATAGTTTGAAAAGTATTCATGTATTCATATTTGTATTCATGAATACATTGTAAAGTATTCGTATTCAAATACTTGTGGTATTTGTGTATTCATATTGATAAAATTTCAAGGTATTCATATTCAATACATTTGTGATGTATTCGCCCCAACCCTGATCAGCAAATCTCATTCAAGTCAGATACCGAATACCGAACTGATACCAAGATATATACCCCTTAAGATACTGAAACCGATACCAAACTCAAAAATTCAATATCACCCACCTCTGCTATGGAGTTCGACTAATTGTGTTATATCTTGATATTTACAGGATGAATTAAATACTTATTGATTGGAATATCTATAACAGGAACACAAAATAATATCTGAATATCTTTGTGAGTAAAGGGACATAACATTTCATCAATAGTACTAGTCTGTGTGCAAGTTTGATCCAGAAAAAGTTGGTAAACAAGCAGCCCATAACAGTGACATAAATCCTTACACAATTTGACTGGTTGCCTGAGAGCTTGCTTTCTGTCATACACTCGTCCTTTTCATGAAAGGTTTTAAATTTGTTTCCGGAACCCTGTACATTTATCTTTCTGTACAGATAAGGCACCACAAAGTAGATCTGTTTCTCAGGACATTTTTTGTAAAACTGAATGTGGGTGAGCGTTTTTTTATTTTATTTTTGTAATTATTTCTTTGCCATCAAAAGTTCATGTTCTTGGTTTGTTTTATGTTTTAGGGCTCATAATCTGCTGAGTAGTATGGATGGTGGTGTATTTCGTCCTTTGAGTGCAAGAAGGTTTTGTAATGCTAAAGCATTGCAAAGCCTTGTTGAACTCAAGGGACAAATTTATCAACTCTATTAAGGGTGAAATATCAGACAAAAACCATTTATTTTTTATTTTTAAAGTTTGCATTGGTTATAAAAGAGAGCATGCATCAGCCAAAAGGACCATGTGGGAGGGCCTGAGAAACAGATTTTTAATTTTTTAGGCCTAAGTATACATTTCTCTTAAAGAGGTCAGAGATACTTTTGGTATTATTATAATATAATTTAATAGCCTGTAATCACTTGTTATATATGCACTCATATTTTGTTTTTTTTTCAGTAATCAGTTGCTATAATGAACTTGCCGATGCTACAACCTTGCAGTATCGTTGCCGCAATCCTGAAGTGGTTTATGGGGAATCATGTACGTTCAGTTGTGGTATGGGATTTCAACTTGTTGGTGATGGAACACTGGTCTGCCAGAAGAACAAAAAGTTTAATAAAAAGCTTCCAACTTGTGAAGGTATGTCTTAATACAAGTATCAGTTTCTGAAAAAAAACATATACCAACTTCTTGATGAAATTATCCATTAATAGTAAACCCATTCTTAAATTCTCAACCCTTTACCCAATGCCAAGATATCAAAATTTACTATTTTAAATATTATTTTTTTAATTTAAAAAAAAAATCAACAAAACCATATCATGTGACCTCTCATTCTAATGAATTATCATTTCAATCTCGCAAAACAAAAAACTAGGAGATGACATTTTATTCACGGTACCCGCATTCCTGTGAAGGAACAACTTGTCAGTTTTTAGTTTCGTGCACACTAGTAGTTAGTTCATGGTGGGGGTATTGAATATTCCATAGAAAATTTCAATCAGTTATCAGTGGTCACTTCTATCACTCTACATACAAAAACACTGTGACAATAGTTGTTAGTACTATTCAAACAAAAAATGGTTTGTTTAACCTTTTTTTTTGGTTAACAACCAAACCAGGCTTTTAGAGTCCCTGGAGTTTGTCTTCAAATCACTAATGAAAACTAACACATGTTCAGTAAAGCCTTTTTTGAGAGCCCACCTGTCTTGAGAGACTGCTGTCACCTGTACCATTTTGTTGTTTTACTCTGTAATGGGCCTGTCATGAGAGACCACCTGTTCTGAGAGACCACAATCACTTGGCAAAAAAAGGTGCTCTCTCAAGACAGATTCTTCTGTACTGATGGGATCCAAATAAACATACCCATGTGTTTAATATTTCTGTTGAAACTTTCACTCCACTGCTTATTCAAAATGCCTATGTTTATTAATTTCTAGTGGTTAGAATTCATTTTGTGTTTTTGAAAGCTGTTCACAAATACAATAAATGCTTCTGCAAGAAGAAACAAGTACCCAAGTGTGGTGTGGCATTAAAGAGTTGGATAAATGCATTTCATCAGTTGCTTCCCCTCTGAGATGGTATTGAATTCATAATTTATTGGTGTTTTTTAGGAGGTGGGGGTGGGGGCAAGGTCAGGCTAGAGGGGAGGGAAGGAATTGGGGTGTCAGGATTGAGGATGGCTACACTACTGAAATTTCTCCAAAAGCTGTACTCAACCGAAACATGATGGTCTGTGCTCTATAACTTAAAGACAGCTTCTCAGATAATAGGATTACAATGTTAATATTTTTATACTGTACCAATGACCCAGACATAGCTGGTGCTAACTCTTAAAAATCTAGGGCCAAACACAAATTTTGCCCCCCAATCCCCAAAATCTGTATCTAAAACCAAAAGAAATCATGTCCTGAAGGACCTCCATACTTTGCCCTTACTGCGCATGCGCAGTGTCAAGAACGTTCCGAAATTGGCGCCAATTATCATTCTTTGTTTGGCCCTTCATCAGTTAACATCTCACTGATCTTTGTGCTTGTAAATCTAAGTTTAAATGATGCCAGACACATAAATATTGGAGAAATGGTGATTCTAAGGAGGATATAGAAGGAGGAGAGGTAAAAGGAGTGACAGAAAATATTCAGGGCTGTAACTTAAAATTTTGTAATGAAATTATGTTAAGTTGCCTATTTTCGAGGCATGGGCCTGTTGTTGTCATTCTTGCTATGAAGTTGCACTGCTTATTCAGTGTTTCCTCTATCCTTATCCTGTAAGTCCCCCCTTGCTATTCTCCCATGCTTTTGGCATATTTTTGAGTAAGATTACTACTAAAATTTCTTGGGAGAATTAGCTTGGTTACAGAATGAATTCTGTTATTTTCCCCATGTTTACGTTCTCACCCATGGGTGTTTAGACGTTGTGTTCTGCATCTACCATCTGATGTTCTGCAGGTTCTTCCCTGGAAGTCTCTGTTTTGCATCAGATAGTGTGTATTGTTGATAATTGATTTTGGGCCAGTATTGTCAGTGCCTGGAGTCATGTTTTCTGGTGTTTATACACTTCTTGTTTACATTGGCAACAGTCTCTTTTGAGGGGGGCTTTTTGCCTTTGGAGTAGTTTATCTCATTACAAGGTACATTATTATTATCCGTAAGTGTTGCATTAATTATTTAAAATAATTTTAAAATTTTTGACCACACTTAGCCTTGGGATCCATTGGGGCTCAACGTTACTTTTCAGAAACTTGGGCTTTGCTGAAAAAATATTTTTCAAAAATTATTTTGGATTTCAGTTGTTTTTTCAATGTTAATGGATCATGTTATTATGTATCTTTGTTTTTAGGGGTTTGTGCGAGTACTAGGACTTGTTGTCTTTTCACAATGAAAAGATATTGTTCAAATTGTAATGGGAAGAAATCTTCCTCTGACTTTCATGATCATTGTATTAATTGTAGTCAGTGTACTTGCACTAACTCCTGTTCAGTATGTGAATATTGGGATGACAAATATTGGAAACGTGTGTCACGGTATGTTGTTAGTGGAGAAAGGGCTATACCGGTCCTTTCTTTGCAGGGTCACTCTAGTCTATCAGTTTCTATTTCAGAGGAACAAGAACAGGGTGATGTTTCCATGTTATCTTCCAAAAGTGCGCTTCCGTCGTCACAATTGAATGCAGAGCTAGCGGCAAAAGTGCTCATGGAGATACGACAGTTGCCTAAGAGGTCCCTAGTAGGATCGACGGCGCTGTTGTCCGCTAGCTCGCCCGGTGTAGCGTCCATTCACCGAATGGTTCGGCAGCCGGGTTCGTCCGTTGCGGTCCAGGAGGAAATGTTGGGTGATGCGAGCACTATAAACATACAAGGTGCACAGCCAGTGATGGCGGATAATAGGAGAGATCGGAGGAAGCCTTCTAGTCCAGTTCCTAGCTCGTCCAGGTCCAGCCAGGCCGCGAGCGAGAGAGGCCCCTCTCTCGTACAACAACATCTGGGACCAGATGTTGTGGTACAAAATGTGTCGCAAGCGGAGCACATGTCCGTCGCTCGGGACGCTCCGTTTGTATAGGCAGTCCGCTGAGACTGCTCAGGCTTCCTCATCCTCTCACCAGCGCACACGACCGCACCTTGGCTACATGACCGCGGATATTCTACCAGCTTCGCCGATCAGAGATTCATCGGTGACCAGGTCACGCCATCCGGTAGCCAGGGACACGAGGCCGGTAGACTCAGGACGTTCGCATAGGAAGAGTATGCGGGAGTCAGTTGATGCGGAGCTTCCGCGGCTAAGCAGCGAAAGACCGCTACTCCGCAGGCCTCGATGACGGACGTGCTAGCTCAGATAGCACAAATTATCGCAGCATCCCAGCAATCGACAGAATCGGTGTCGGATCGGGAATTATCCGACGGCGCTGGGTCGGCACGCTCCGCCGAAGCATCGGGTGCGGACGACCGGGAGCATAATGAGGTCCGACCGGATGGCGAAAGGGATACGGATGACTTGGAGCTATCCCTTTCGGAACAACATAAAGCTGCCGTGGATTTCATCCGGCACTTCCTTCCTCAAGTTGTTCCGTCGGGCCAGACTGCTGCGGTACCGGATAAGAGACTGATAGCGTCATTGGACACTGAATTCTTCGAGCGGTTCAGAGACATCGTCCCTGAGTTTCCGTCTCAGTCCAATAATGTCACAAGAACATTTGAATTATTGAACGACGTAATCTTCAAGCTTGCTTCCAAAACAGGCAAAGCTGGTTTCTTGTCCGTCAATGCTCTTAACCTGCCTTTCATTAATGCAAGGAATAAATTCGATACGGCAGGACAGGGTATTCCGAGAGTTCCTCTGCGTTTTGACGACGAGGCGGAAGACTTAGAATTGTCATTACCGTCGTCTACGTCCATTCCAACCGCGGTGTTGGATACCATAATTACGTCTAACAGGGCCAGTTTAGACGCTTTATCTTATGCAGACCACCTTACAAAGGCGTTATCACTGTCTTCAAGGGAAAGAATTCCAGGATATACAATCCTCTTTAAGACTTCTTTCAAGGGCAGTAGCTTATTCCACGTATAACTCTGCCCTTTCAGTGGCAAACCTGGAGTTGGTTAGACGTGATGCAGTCCTAGCTACATCCACACACGTGGATAGTAAGGTGAAGAACTTTCTCAGAGTCGCTTCGGTCTCTGGAGAACTTCTCTTCGATGGCAAGCTTTCTGCAATCTATGATAAAATTACTAAGAAAGCTTCGGATTCTCTGCTGTTTAAATCCGCTTCCCAAAAGTCGGATACGGCAGATAAGAGTAAGACAGGCACTTCTGGGACTAATGCGCCCAAGAGAGGTTCCTATAGAGGTTCCGGTGCGTCCTCTTGGTCTTATTCAAGAGACCGTCAAGGCAGCGACTCACGTGCGGGACGTCCTTCGGGCCGGAACAACCAGTCGGACGCCCCGAGGTCGACGGGACGAGGTGCGGGTCGTGGAGGACGTGGTTTCTCCTCCCACAGGCCTCGCAGGTCCAGGAGGTGATGGTTTCAACCTCTATCGTGTTCCGGTTGGCGGAAGGTTGTCAAGTTTTTCAGAAGCGTGGGCGTCGATTACGGACGACCCTTGGGTGAGAGGGGTGATTTCGGAAGGTCTAAGATTATCCTTCAATGGAAAGCCTCCATTAACTCGAAGTCCAATATGGACTCAACTTCCGTCAAACCTGCAGAAAAGAGATGCTCTGTCTGTTATCGGAGATGCAGTCTCTTTTAATGAAGAACGCGGTAGAGGTCGTAGAAGACCAGGAAACTCCGGGATTCTACAGCCATCTGTTTCTGGTTCCGAAACCAGATGGCTCGTTCCGTCCAGTCATAGATTTGAGCTGGATAAACAAGCTGGTCGTCGCTCCGAAGTTCTATATGGAGACGATTCGATCGGTCAGAGCGAGTATTCGGGTGAACGATTATGCTACAAGCATAGATCTCAAAGATGCGTACTTTCATGTCATGGTACATCCGACATTCAGAAAGTATCTACGCTTCGCAGTCCTAGGAGTGGTGTATCAATTCCGGGTGATGTGCTTCGGATTGAACCTAGCACCCTGGGCTTTCACTCGGGTAATGAACTCGGTAATGATGTATTTCCGAGCTCATTCGTCTGCGGTAACGTCGGCCTACCTGGACGACATTCTTCAGAGGTACGGCAACGAGTTAACGCTTCAGAACGATGTGCAGAATCTGCTTCTATTGCTCCGACGTCTCGGTTTTGTTATAAACAAGGAGAAGTCGGAGCTGGTGCCGTCCAAGTCATTCACTCATCTGGGAATGAGCTTCGAGACGCACAACAATCTCGTTCGTCTGCCGTTAACCAGAGCAAAATTAGTCAGTTGTTACGCTCGCTATTGTCTTACTGCAGACAAAGTCACAGCGAGGGAGTTCATGATACTGATAGGTCTGTGCGGAGCCGCTGCGGATCTCATTCCGATGGGGCGGTTACGCACTCGTCCTCTCCAAATTTTCTTGACTCAGAATTGGAGTGTGAAGATTCATTCGCTCGACATAGACGTTCTCTTGTCAGATCAGGTGAAACAAGAGATTCAGACTTGGGCAAACATTCAGTGGTTAACTCAGGGAGTTCTGCTGCAGTTGCCGGATCCGAGTTTTACGATTATGACGGATGCCAGTCAAACAGGTTGGGGTGCATCATTGATCCCAACGGATTCGAGATGCCAGGGTCTTTGGGATCCACAGTTCCTATGCAAGCACATAAACATCAAGGAAATGATGTCAATTTGGCTTGCGTTACGTCATTGGATGCACATTATTCAGAAAGCTCATGTCCAAATCCTGTCCGACAATACGACAGTAGTGGCGTATATCCGGAACCAGGGAGGCACTCATTCTGTTCCGTTATTCAATTTAACGGAAAGACTCCTTCTGTTTGCTCTAGAACATCAAGTTCTACTTTCGGTCCGTCATATACCGGGTCGTCTGAATGTACTAGCAGACTCCCTTTCACAGAAGGGTCGCTTGTTGCCGTCGGAGTGGACTCTCGACAAACAAGTATTCAATCAGATTTGCTACCAATGGGAGCGACCAATGATAGACTTATTTGTGACACATCTCAACAATCAGTTGCAGACGTATGTGTCACCATGTCTGGATCCAAGAGCATTTGCAGTAGACGCTATATCGATCTCATGGGACGGAATGATAGGATATGCGTATCCTCCAGCGCCGTTGATTCAGCAAGTATTGCTAAAAATAAAACAATCTCAATGCAAGATTCTGTTGGTAGCATCTCTGTCTCCACATAGACCGTGGATAAATCTACTCAGGTGTCTGCTGTGGGACCTACCGTGAAAGCTTCCTCCACGGGAGGATCTTCTTTAGCAAGGGAAACCGCGTCAACTTCATCACAACCCGCAAGGTCTCAACCTTCACGTTTTTCCGTTGTGCGGTCCTTCTTGCATGGCAAGCATTTTACAGGACGAGCAGTGGACGCGATTTCTAACTGTAGGAGGACCTCCTCTTCGCTAAACTATGCGGCTAAGTGGAAGGTTTTTCGTCTTTGGTGTAGGGATCATTCTGTTGATATTTTTGATCCCTCCATACCAGACATTGCAAACTTTCTAGTATACTTGTTTGACGAGATCAAACTGCAGCCTGTTACTATTAAGGGTTATAGGTCTATGTTAACTGATACCTATGCACACCACGATAGTTTACAAATTGGATCTAATGTCTCTTTATCTAAGTTAGTTAGAAACTTCTCGATAAATAGACCCAGAACTCTTAGATTAATTCCTAAGTGGAATTTAGCTTGGGTTCTTCTTAAACTGAAGGAGAAGCCATTTGAGCCTCTTGGGACAGTAGACTTCAAATTCTTGTCTTATAAGACAGCTTTTCTCTTAGCTTTCTCTTCTGCTAGAAGAGTCAGTGAGCTTCATGCACTATCGGTGGACGATTCTCACTATCGTAATGTCGGGAACACTATCACCTTCACTACTAATGTTAGATTTTTAGCTAAGAATCAGGCTCCTAATAAGTATCCGGAACCTATTGTTATTAAGGCTCTGCCATCTTCAGACGGGTGTAGGCCTTTACTCTGTCCTGTTAGAGCTTTACGTATTTATAAACAGAGATCTCAGTTTATCAGAAAGGGACGAAAACGTTTCTTTCTGTCTCTGATGCCTAATAGAAAGGACATTTCGGTCCATTCTATTGCTAGATGGATTCAATTAACTATCCGTACTGCTTATGAAAATTTATCTTCTTTTCAGCATTCTGTGCTTAAGATTTCGGCTCATGAAGTAAGAGCTCTTTCTACATCTTGGGCTTACGCAAATAGTGTTGCTATTACAGATTTAATGAAGGCTGCTTATTGGTCTCAGCCATCCACATTCACAAATTTTTATCTCAGAAATATTGAGTCCATTTCTGGAGACCTGCATTGTTTATGTCCGTTATCTGTTGCTCAGAATGTCGTCCACTAAACAGTTGCAACTATAGTTATGCAGTCTTTCTGTTCCGGCAGTGACTCCGTCCTGCTGCCCTCTTCGCTCTGGGCTATTTGACCCAGGGCAAGGGGAAAGGGGGGGGGGGGGGGGGTGTTCCCTTAGGTCACCTGCTTTATAGTGAAAAGCAAGGGAATTCCTCCTCCGGAGTCAGTATTTCTGAGTCGTTTCCGGGATGGTTTTAAAGTGTAATATTAATGTTAGAAATTCATTCATGTCATATTTTTAAAGTGTAGCTCGGTGTGAAGCATTTGTATATGTCAAGTGTCAAACGGGCATTAATATACAATCCTCGGACACTTTTAAAGAATATAAAGAGTCTCAATTCTCTGGACTAACTTTATTTATTGGCTTACTTTAAAAATAATTAGTATAAAGGGTTATACTGGATGTTAATAGAGAACATGAATGTTATTGTGCTCAATTATGAAGGGTATTGTATCTTTCTCATTTATTATAAAATAAGAAAGATACATATAAAGCCTAATACCCCTTTTCTCCTTGAGGGGTTGACTCTATGTTATATAGTTGAGCTTATTGGATTTTCCTCTATGTCCTAGGCCCTCCAGCCTTTTTACTATTCAGCTATGTCTGGGTCATTGGTACAGTATAAAAATGTTAAAAAATTTATAGTAATTTATATATTTTTTATACTTACCAATGACCCAGACGGGGATGGCCCTCCCAGGAGTTGGGAACTCATACCTCCCCGCTGAGTACATAGCGCTGACCAGGCACTGCTTGTAAGAATGATAATTGGCGCCAATTTCGGAACGTCCTTGACACTGAGCATGCTCAGTAAGGGCAAAGTATGGAGGTCCTTCATGACATGATTTCTTTTGGTTTTAGATACAAATTTTGGGGATTGGGGGGCAAAATTTGTATTTGGCCCTAGATTTTTAAGAGTTAGTACCAGCTATGTCTGGGTCATTGGTAAGTATAAAAAATATATAAATTACTATACATTTTTTAACTTTCATTACACAATTCAAAGTTTAATGGTGTTAATTATTGACCAAATGATAGAAATGTCATTTTTAGCTCAATTTTGACATAGTCAAATTTTTAGCTCAACTTTGACATAGTCAAATTTTAGGTTATGCCATGGCCTGTCGTCCGTCTGTCTGGCATCAACAATTCAATACGGCTCGGGCTAGGGCCCGTATTTATGAACCGATCTTTACAAAACTTTTTGGATACCTTTGTTATCACTGTGAGACGAGAATGGGTGTTTTTGGGTTCGGTCCAAAATTCAAAATGGCCACCAGCAGCTATTTTGTACCAAAATTAGTGCAATCAGTTTTTTGTACAGAACTTCTGTATGAAAGATCTGATTTGAATAAATTTTTGTATGAATGTTTAGTTACATAGAATACATCACATATAATACAGGTTTTTTTCTTGTGCTGAAGTTATGCAAATTAGATGAACTTCGGTTTATTCAGTGCTACTTATACACAGAAGTACACATGTCAGTACGGCTCAGGCTAGATGCTGTATTTATGAACTGATCTTCACCTTGGGACGAGAACAAGTGTTTTTGGGTGCGGTCCAAAATTTAAGATGGCTGCCAGTGGCCATTTTGTACCGAAATTAGGTACTGTTAGTTTTTTGTACAGAACTTATATACAGCTTGGGCTAGAGGCTGTATTTATGAACCGATCTTTACAAAACTTCTTGAGTACCTTTGTTATCACTGTAGAGCGAGAACAAGTTTTTTTGGCTGCAGTCCGAAATTCGAGATGGCCACCGGCAGCTATTTTGTACAGAAATTAGTGCAATCAGTTTTTTGTCCAGAACTTCTGTATGAAAGTTCTGATTTGAATAAATTTTTGTGTGAATGTTTAATAACATGGAATACATTACATATAATACAGGTTTTTGTCTCGTGCAGAAATTATGTAAATGAGATGAACTTTGATTTATTCAGCGCTACTTATACACAGTAAGTGCACATGTTGATACGGCTCGGGCTAGAGGCTGTATTTGTGAACCGATCTTCACAAAATGTCTTGGGTACCTTTGTTATCACCTTGGAACGAGAACAAGTGTTTTTGGGTGCGGTCTGAAATTCAGTATGGCTGCCGGCAGCCATTTTATACCAAAATTAGGTGCATTCAGTTTTTTGTATAGAACTTCTAGGACTATGTTTGTTATTATCATGGGACGGTAATGAGTGCTTTTGGGCTCGGCTGTGTTAATATTTGGTGTTGTTTGGGGAGGGTAAACTTATTAGCACAACCCAGTTTTCGGTTTCCAGTGAGAAAAATAAAACCTCCTTACCATGGGAAACCTATGAGCTAAAGATAAAAAATTCAAATACCTATATTTTAAGAAGGACTGGACAAATATTTATTAATTAGTAGGAATCAACCATAGAAGGGTTTGAATCAAACATGCCAAAACAATTGCTAACATTTGGCTTATGATGCACCATACAAGGAACCCCGTCTTAACATTAACCCCATGGGAATTTCTTTTCTAGTTTAGCATCTAACTGTCACCCACCTTTACAATCCTTTACCTGTACATTTGTTACAGACTATGGTCAGTATTTATGTACAGACCTTTACAATACATTACATGTACCTTTGTTATCAGGTCATTACCTAGATGTGTGTCATTGCTCTGTCACATACTATACATGTACATGTCTTACACAAGTTGAGCTACAGTGTCATTGACACTTTCATTTATTGACACAGTCAAATCACGAGTTCGAAGTTATTCTTCACTTTATCTAAATGTTATAGTTAGAAGGTATCTGATGGGAGCGCCAGTAATATATTTTAGTTTTTACCCACACAAAACTCTCTTCAGAACACCTTTGGAATACAGAAAACATTCTGTGTGTTATTGAAACCATCAATAGTGCACAGTAGTCTCCAGTGATGAAAACGATTACTTGTCTAATCAACATAAACTGGATTTTCGTTATTAATCGATAGTAAAATCTTCCCCTCCCCCCCATCTACCAACCACAACATATCACTGCCCATATGTGAAAGTTGTGTAGTTACCGGCATGCAAGCGTTATTTAATCCTAATTTACTTCGTAAAACACCCACTGTTGGAGAAGGTAAATAGATTCTGAGTCACCATGTCTCTCTGCTCTTTGATATTCCACCCAAGCACTGACACACAGTGAATTATTGTCATCGCCTCATGAGTGAGCAGCGACTCAATTACGTTCTCACAGGAGAGCAGTCTGCAAATTTTTGTCGGCACCTTTTATGTTCAATCCAATTGTCTGTAATATCTTGTCACTTGCACAGGCTGGTGTCGATTTTTTAAGAGAAATTATTCGATGGATCCTTTATTTCGTTAACTATCGTGGCTATGATAAAATGTAAGTTAATAGCTGTTTGATTATCAATGTATGTTTAAAATATGTGAGAAGACATTTAGCAGTTGATTCTGGTGTATTGTACAGATTATTTCCACCTAAAAGTTATAAATCGCGAAGTTAGAGGGGGAAAATTGCCAGTATTTTATCATCAAGTTGACCCAAAACTATAGTGTTGTGGTGATAAGTGGTGATTAGCTGACTAGTCATCAACTAATGACTGCCAATTAGTCGACTACGAAATATCCTAATCAATTCAACAATAGGTCACTATTCTCTCAAAGTACTCAATGGCCTGTTTGGAGTTCAGGATGAAAACTAAAAAATTAATGACATAATGATAGTTAGAGATCTCTGTGGGGATCCCACGAAGTGCAGCAGTAAACTTGAAGAAAATCTAAAAAATGAAGTGAATCTTATGAGATTTGTTATTTTAGTGAGAAGAAGTGGCTTTTTTCTATTTCCTGAAGCAAGAATTGAACCCCCCCCTCCCCTCCCTCCCCCCCCCCCCTCAGTCATGAAATTCCTTCTTTTATTGTCAGAATTCAAAATGTTTGCATACTGGGTCAAACTATGATTTGTCTGGTAGGTCTTGGATCCCCAAGGTATGCCCAAATTAAGGGAATCCAATGGCTTGCCTAAACCCCTTGTATCTAAGTTGGTTAACAGGATGAATATCAGGAGAATTACTAACTTTGTTACCAAGCTGAAATCATAGTGAACAATGAATTGGTCATGCTGAATGCTGAAATGTGAAGTCTGGCGCAGGTGCACCAATAGCATCCACATAAGCAGGGTGGTTATCATAGCTTATGCTTTTTTGGATAATGTACTGCAGCACAGGGATTTATTGCAGGGCTTACATACACCTGGAACTGAATTAAGCAGCCAAAACCCCCACCCCTGTTTTTTTCGCAGTGGTGTTAATAGAAACTGTCATTACTTTCATGATATTTTTAAGATGGCCAAAATTTATTGTTTACAGAATGAATGGTCAATTGACAAATGAAAGACAACACAGTGATGAAAATATGGAGTATTTTAATGGCGCTAATTACAAATATCTGTCACTAATGTTTTTGAAGGAAAAATGTTCTCTCGGCAAGTATGGTGCTGGAATGGTCCATGATGAAACAATGCCGGTAATTACTGACAAAAAATGTAACTTATGATCTCCTGAACACAATAGCAGTGTCTGACGTCAGTGTATCCACCATATGCCCGGATGACAGCCTGAACTCTTAATGCTACCATTGAGCCTTCTGATACGGTCCAGAGAAACTGCTACCACTCCTCATTCAATGCAGCTTCCAAATTGGCCAAATTCTGTACAGGCAGATTCCTTGCTTGCACACAATGTCCAAGAGAGTCCCAGATGTGTTCTAAGGGATTCAAATCGGGGCTCATTGCAGGCCAAGGTAATGTTCTAATAGCGTTGTTCTGAAGGAATGCTCTCACAGAATGGGAACGATGTGGCCTTGCATTGTTGTCCATGAATATAGGGTGAGTAGCCAACAGGTGGTTGTCAAAATGAGGCACGACAACTGGGTTGAGAATGTCCCGGATATACTGATGACCACTGAGATTCCCACATACAGTCACCATATCAAGTTTACAATCATGAGATAAGCATCCCCATATCATTACTGATCCTCCACCATAAGGAACAGTAGGTATGATGTTCCTGGGCACGTAAGCAGTATTTCTATGCCTCCACACTCCTGTGCGACCATCTGTGATCTGTGACATGAAGCTGGAACCTACTCTCATCTGACCAATGGACTCTCCTCCATGTCCTGAGATTACACTGTTGTCGTGCCATACACCTCTCCCATTGTCGTCTTTGATGCTGATGAGACAGAGCTGGACACTTGATGACCCTTTTGGACATCATACCCAGTGCGTTGAGATGGGTTTGGACAATTCTGGTGTTCAAACACCTGTTAGGGAGCCAAAGACATTTCAAAACCCCTCTTGAAGCGAAGGGTTCATGCCTAACGAAGCATGCCAGACTCCAATCTTCCTGAAGAAAGGTCTTTCGGGGTTGTACAGGCATTGGTCAGTCCTTAACATCGTTGATTTGTTGATTTTTTTGGAAAAGTCTGCTGATGACAGAATGACTGGTTAAGTTGCCTTCCTATAACTTTGAATGACATGTCTGTTGCATGCATGCCAATGATTTGCCATCTCTTAATGCCTCTGACAGGCTCCTCCTTGCCATGTCAACATTTACTGATAAAAGAAGTGACAAATTTTCTTGTTTTATACCCAGATATTGCATGTGGATGATACTGTATTTTGTCATTCGTGGGTAGCATGCTTCACATGGATGAGGGGATGTGTTTGGGGTATGCTATCAACCAGAAACATGTTTCACGAGATGAAATGTTCTGCAAGATATAGCAATCATTGAAACAATCATTATAATCAGTAACAGCAACTGCACTGTCATAAAACATTTCAGGGGCTGCTTTATTAAGTTCCAAGTGTATATTTCATCCAAAATTGGGAGAATCCATGAACCCCTGTTTTATACTGATAACGCATGTTAAACATTTACCCAACACAGCTTTTTAATTTTTAAAACATAGAATCTTACAAATATGGATGTCATTGGAATCCAATAACAGCCATATTTGTACAATTTTATTGACAAAGTGTCTGGATATTTTAGGTCTTGTAACCCATGTATTGCTTAATTTGTTGCTGTTATGTTAGGTAAAGGGTCAGATTGACTCTCGAGAATCTATGTGGATTCTTGCTGGTTTTGTTGTGCGAATCTGTGTGAATCGATTCTCAGATTCTCTCTGAAATAAAAGCCCTGTTTTATGTGGCAAATTGTGAAGCTGAACAAATTGCTCCCTGATGACTTGTAAATTGTAATCCATGTTGATAAAGAATGTTGCAATGAACATCAGTTTTATTTCACAAACAGAATGTGATTACAACAACATGTGGACTCTGTAAGCTGTTCTGATATACATACCGGGGTTTGTACAGGTCCTGGAAATCTGGAAAAGTCATGGAAAAATAAAAATATTTTTTCTGGTCTGAAAAAATGCATGTACAGTGGAACCCACTTAATTGGATATCTCTTAACTGAATAATCCTGTTAATTGAATATAATTTCTCCCAACACAAAACCATTTACCTTACCTCCAGTACAAATTTGACCTTTTAATTGAGTATAGGTTATAGAGTAAACTTCTGTTAATTGAATAAAAAATCTTTTAACCTGTCAAGAAATTACCCTGGCTCTCCCCAGTTTTCCTTTGTTTATAGATCTATTTGGCTTCAGTATATCCAATACAGGCATTTAATCTATTATATCTTGTTTGACAGAGCACATAGAGCTCTGTCTAACAAGATATAATAGAATAAATGCTAAGTTTATCTCTAGAATACAGGAAAGTGACACAATCCCTGTTAATTGAATACTCCTGATAATTGAATCATTTTTCATTAGCAAAGTGGCTGTTCAGTTAATATGGTTCCAATGTATTCTTCCTGTATGGAAAGGTCATGAAAATTTCCAAATAAATTTAACACCAGTATCAAACATGCCAAAAGTGCAACCACAATACATCACAAAGATAGATGTGAATACATATGAAGAATAAAGCAGTTACTACAATTTTTACCAGGTTTATCTGTTAAATATTCTTTTACATGTTTTCTTCTCTTTTCAGTTGTTACTTGCCCAAGTCTAGAAACATACAGCATATCAAATGGACATTATGATATGAGCAAGTGCACTGATGGCAACAACTTTATGAGTGTATGTCATATAACTTGTAATGATGACTACAGACCCAATTACCATTCTGTGATGATCTGTTTGCAGACAGGATCATGGTCAGGAACAGTGGATACAGTTCACAGTTGTATTGGTAAATACTAGAGTGCAGTTTAGAGTAATGCCTGGGTCACGATTCCCAAACCATGCGTTCGGTGAACCGGTACTTAGAGGACAGTTTTGTTTTTAAAAAAAAAGTATTTCGCAAAGCCATCCCTTCCCATATAAGGTGTGTCTTAAGTATTTCTTAAAGAAAATACTTATACGATTCACCGTCCGTGTTCTTTTTAATAGGCGTGGGGCTGTCCATCTGCCTGTTCATCTGTAGACAGAGTTGGTTTCTGCCCTTTAACTAAAATTCTTCCTAGCCGTCTGAAACAAAACTTAGCATGTGGGTTAGGTACGATTAGAAGAAAAACCCTCTTCATTTTGGGTTCATTGTGCCAAAGATCAAGGTCACAGTGACCTTGAACTTAATTTTTTTTCTTAGAGTTGGTTTCTGCTCTGTAATTAAAATTCTGCTTGGACAACTGAAACCTAATTTGGCATGTGGGTTAGGCATGATGAGAGATGAGAGGAAGAACCCTATTTATTTTGAGGTCATTGTGCCAAAGCAGGGTTCCCGCGCCTCCTTGAATTCCTTGAAAGTCCTTGAATTTCAAAACCCCCTCCCAAGGACCTGGAAACTCCTTGAATTTTGAAGCACCTCCTGGAAACTCCTGGAATTTTGGAAAAATCGAGTCGGTTGCTCACTGGATTAATTAAACTCCTAACATTTTTCCTTCTTCCCAACACATGGTCGCTTTATACTCCTTGAAAACCCTTGAATTTCACCCAGCTGACTCCTGGAAACTCCTTGAAAAATTGATCTGAACCTCCTGGAAACTCTTGGAATTCACTTCTCAATTTGGTGCAGGAACCCTGCAAAGGTCAAGGTCACAGTTACCTTGAACTTGAACATTTACCAGAGTTGGCTTCTCTAATTGAAATTTTGCTTGCCCGATCGAAAATAAACTTGGCTTATGGTTTGAGTATGATGAAAGGAAGAACCCTATTTATTTTGGGGTTATTGTGTCAACAGTAAAGATCTCAGTGACCTTGAATTTAAAATTTTATTGGTCAGAGTTGATTTCTGATCTCTAATTAAAATGTTGTTTGTCTGATCGAAACCAAACTTGGCTTGTGGATCGGGCATAATGAGAGGAAGAGCTGTATGTATTTTTAGGTCATTGTGCCAAAGGTCATGGTGACAGAGGCTTGAAATTAAAATTTTATTGGTCAGAGCTGGTTTCAGTTCTCTTAATTATTAAAATTATGCATTCCCAATCGAAACCTAACTTGGCATGTGTGTCGAGCTTGATAAGAAGAAGAACCCTAGTCACAGTGACCTTAAACTTAAATTTTATCGGTCCCAATTTAAACCAAACTTGGCATGTGGGTCAAGCATGATGAGAGGAAGAACCCTATATATTTCTTATGTCATTGTACCAAAGGTCAGGTTCACAGTGACCTTGAAAATAAAATTTTATCCTTTGGAGCTGGTTACCGTTGTCTAATTATGCCCCAGACCTCCGTAGGAGAATTTGTGGGTATCTAGTGGCGACCTCTGTCTCTCCATCCATCTGTTCCACTGTCCAAATCTTTTGGATTGTAATTTAAAAGCCATTGGGCAGATCTGAATCTGATTTGGTATGCTGATAGACCCAGATGGGGGAACGGATATGCACAAGGAACGAGTTCCTTTCAATAATTTTTTCCAGAGTTTGGCCCTTTTTCACTCTTTCAACTTTGCAAATTTTTCCATCTCATCGTATTTTTAAGGCTACTTTGAACATGCCTACGAGTTGGGGGCAGTGACCCACACTTTGCATAGCCCTTGTTAAATTTATGTATTCCAGATCAAAACCTGACTTGGCATGTGGGTTGGGCATGATTTGGCATGTAGGTTGAGCATGATGAGAGGAAGAACCATACATATTTTTATGTCTTTGTGCCAAAGGTCAATGTCACAGTGACCTTGAATTTTAAATTTGATCTATCCCGATCGAAACCAAACTTGACATTTGGTCGGACATGATGGGAGGAAGAACCCTATATATTTCTTAGGCCATTGTGTCAAAAGGTCAGGGTCACACTGACCTTGAAATTAAAATTTTATCGGTCAGAGCTGGTTTCCACTCTAATTCAGAGAATAAGATGTGTGTATAACTTGAATATACAACGCTAAGATCTGATTACAAAATAAAAACATTCAATACCAAAGAAATGTTCTTCTGCACCTAAAGATACAGACCAATTGGACACATACAACAAAGATATCTATCAGTTCCCATCAAAACAGGAAATCTTATCTGTTTTATTTGAGTAAATACTACCAACAGTTGCTGTGTTAATATAATTGAATAGATTAATATGGTTACTGTATCAGGGTGATATTTTGGGAGGTGGGGTGGGGGAGGGGTGGGGGCAATGGCCACCCCTAGTGGCTACCTCTAGTTTCAAACTGTCACTATGGGTTGGAGAGAGTGGCCTACAGTTGAGTATTTGGGAAATGAAAATATATTTAAATATGAAAACAACAACATTCAGGGTGTTTCTGTTTATTAAAACATACTGTTACATTGACTAATAATTGTCAGAATTTAGCTATAGCACCATAAGGGTTAGCTATATTCCCTTTATGTATCACCTGGTGAGTAAGAATAGCATACTTCAACAACCAAAAAAATCTGTATGTGGTCACTTTAAATGATAAACAAAAAGGAGTACCCTCCACCCAAGAACATGCACTCTAACAATCGACATGTGCCCGTCCCTTGGCAGGGGTATCACGATTAAGGTTACAGGCAGCTATAACAAGGGATATCAATAAACTAGAGAAAGCCCAGCTCGACAGAGTGCTTTAACACGTAAGTATAAGAAATAGCTCGCAACATCGAGTAATTTCCACTGATCCGAGGAACACAAACAACAAATTTTGTCCCTTCACAGAGACCTTAAGAAACGGTTTCCTTAAAAAAAGTTGTTTTCGGGCTCTCGACTAGCCCTTCAAATCAAGTGCTGAGTATCTGCCTACTGCGTGAATGTTCCAAAACTACAGTTAAGTGTTCAACTGATTACCAGAAATGGTTGCTGAACGATTACTGGTTATTTGAGCTCACAGTCGGCTGATTCTGATGCCGATTCTGATTGTAATACTGTGCACTACTAGACAAGTCAAGGCTCGAAAGAACTGCATTAAACTGAACATTTTTCACAGTGTTAAACTTCATTGACTGGGGTCGCAGTAAATTACCAGTCGCCCACACTTGTGTGGTAAATGTGGCTCTTAGAGCCACAGTTACCACCCAAGTGCGTATGACTGGTAATTTTACTGCAGTCTGAGTCAATGGAGTGCAACCTTCGCTTTTCCGGTATGAACTGGCGAAGTCATTTGTAAGTTTTACATGTTGTTTAACTTGTATATCCCATAAAGGGACATCGAGAGATATTAAGAATACACATTGTGGTTCTTGCTCAACTTTATTGAATAGTATCATTGACATTATTTTACATTAACAATTGAACAATTGTAGAAGATAATAAAATGTGGTTAATGAATCATCACAAAATGCTTGGCAACAATCGGTTGAACCAATGTTCCAGGAGCCATTGTCATTGGCATCCGATTGCCCACAACAGGCAGATTGTGGTGGCCAGTCCCGATCATCGGTTGAACTCTACTACAGTTAGCCAAAAAGCTTTGTGAACAGAGCTCATAAAACTTTCAGACCTCTTGCAGGTGCGAAATGTTTACAAATAGATCTTGATGATAACATTTCAGTAAAATCTGTACCTCACCTTTATAATCAGAATTTCCTTAGATATTCAAAAACATGCCATGAACATGGTGTCAGAGATGTGAGATAAGCCCTGTGGAAGAGATATTTTGGTAACAATGTACCTCGTACATAGGGCTGCAACGGTACACTTACCTCACGGTTCGGTATGTATTGCGGTTTTTCGGAGGCGGTACAATACGTATTGCGGTACATTTTTTCTAACCTTATTCGCCCCAAAACTGATGATGAATCATGTTTGCAATACGCTAGAAGCCTAGCATGCTGCTGGACTGCTGTGGCAGCTGTGCCGTGCAAAAATGCACTGCAACAAAAAAAAACTGAATAATTTATAACCCCCTTCCCCCGTGGATGTGTGGTTTTATTCATTCTGAGCCAAGCTGAGGAATTTACCATGATTCACTATCAATCTCATCTTTGTATGAGGGAAAGCCAAAGTGTTTCCAGACAGGGGATTTAAATTTTGCAGGTGGGCTGATGATACCTTCGTTGTTATTGGCAGTACATTTATTTCTGTCACTCATGTTGTTATAATTGGATGTACTTCAGATCAGACATGTGTGCACCAGGGCAAAACAGAAAGTCGCAAATAAACAACGCAAAACTTGATTGGCGAATTGTTGAATAATCAGCCACTAAATAATCATCTTACTTCTCCTGACACACATTCGGAATTACCCAAAGCTAAAGTGACGTCGAGTCGGTTATTTATAGATGCATGACATGCTGTTCTGTTTATGTTTGCAAACTGTTTGCTTGTGTCGACACTTACAAATTTTCATACAGATCCAATCCCCAACAGCCATCCATTAAAACTAACAGCATGCTTCTATGCACCACATATTTGGTAGATTAAAGCTGAAATGTTGCAGCCAGGCAGCCCGTTAAGCTGATGTAGAAATATGCACTCTTGACTTGGCAAAACAGGACAGAAAAAACACATGGTTGACCACGTGCTAAATGTACGACGTCAATATGAAAATAAGTGTTGTTTGTCACGAACCAATAGAAACGTATCCCCCAAATCACATGATCAACATGGTTATGAATATTGAATATATTTATCGTTTGTCTGAACTGCACCAACTTCGTGGAAGAATCCACCACATCCGATTGTTTTATGGGCTTGAAATTCCACACTTTCTTTTATTGTTAAGTGATTTGAATAAGTTAAATTTTTAAAATAAATGTTTGAAATCGTATGTATAAAGTTTTTTCTATTTAAATACTGACCACACCAACTATTACAAATATTATCCACCAAGATTATATGCCCAATTTCCCAATAAATTTTGATGATTCCAGGTCCGTACAAACGGGTGAATTACTGAGTGTGTGTGTGTGTGGGATGGGGTGGGGGTGGGGTGGGGAGGGGGAAGAGTGACGGATACGGGCAATCCCCTTCTATTTTTCAGAGAGAGGGAAAGGGAGAACAGTTTGATCCTGCGGAGAGTTTCCTTGAAATTCACATCCGACTTCATATGCCCTATTTTGGGGGTGTTGGAATTCTCCTGCTGCGACTGCTGTACCATGAGCGTACCGAAAATTAGGCTGAATGAACCGAGTATTGTACCGTGGAAAAATACTGTGGTGCACCGAGACCGCGGTGAACCATTGCAGCCCTACTCGTACACATTGCCAACTCCATTGAGTTGTGGAATAATGGTGACTATTATTAAATAAATATCTTCACTTGCAAAATTTCACATGTAACATGGGCCACAATATATTCAACAGAATACATCTCTCAAGTGTCAGCAGATCATCAGAAATACAAACGCTTCAAAGCAATTGAAGCGCTGGTAACTAATAATCAAAAACATCAGTTGATATTAAGTACAATAAACAACTAACATGTATTAGTTTCACATATCATAAGATATTGAGTAAAAAACATTACTCATTACGATTTCTATTAAGGGGGAGGGTGAACATATCATGACATTAGCCAGAGATCTGGAATTTAAGGTTTTATCCAAAATAGTTTTATCAAGAACGAATCAGCTGAATGAAAGGATTGATGAATAAATACAAGTACTGGTGATTTAGTCAGAGATATTGGGTTTCAAGAAGTTTCTCTTTGGGTATCCAACTGATCTTCAGTCCTCCTGATAATGAAACATAAGCACAGGATTGCTGCTGAGAAATTAAAGGTTGATGCCTGTCCAGGGAGAAAATCAGGATTAGATGAAACAAAAAATCTTCTGCTATGAAGATTTTATGGTTTTATCAGTCTGAAACACCATAACCTGGCAAGTCAATGAAATCGTCCTCTGTAGAAACGCCAGGTAGTAGTGCAGTGATTTTCGTTGTGGCATGCAAGTTCTTCTTTCCAAATAAAGTCCAGTAACTCAGTCTGAAGTGGGAATCCCCTGAAGTGTGCAGCATATGTGTAACCAATTGGCTAAACTTGAGTTGTGTTGTGATCATAGTCTAATAAATCAGTAGCAAAATCTTTATTTTGAAAGGATAGTTTTGCTGATACTAGTAATTGTGGACATACAATGCCAACAAACTGCCTGACTTTACACTCCTTGTTTACTTTAAATTTGCAAAACATTGCAAACTTGAAAAGCTGAACAATAACAAAAATATGGTGATTGTTAACCCTTAAGGGCCTAATTCAGACTTTGATCACATTTTTTGCAACAGAACAGGTGCCCCAACATGTAGTCTTTGGGTTAACTCACAGGTTACATTCTAAGCACCTTGGTAGTTGTTTTTAGGCAAGTCTTGGCTGCCTCTGACTTGACTTGCCAAAAAAAACAGCACAAAGTCATAGGATGTAGACTGTCAAAGTGTAGAAAATTATGTAAAAATCTACAGACCCTCAAGAGTTAAAAGCAATCATACAAAATAGGACCTAGCCAGCATACTTCAACTGATAGCACATGGAAATTTTATTCTTATTGCAGCAGTAAAACTTGTGTTATTTGTTGCTTCACCAATGCTCCATGTAAGTGTATTGTGACTGAGAGCATCCCTGTAAATGGCACTGTTATCTCGAACTTGTGAGAGTCATACAGAGGATATACTCAACAAAAATCAAGAAAATTTGTGACAAAGTTACACCAGAAGATTTGAAGCTATTAAGAAAAAACTTCTTGTTTCTTGGGTACCTCCCTCATCAATGAAAACATGCCTCTTTACTTCATTTTTTTTTACCTGGAAATCTCTTCAACGATACTATTTTGCACTTATAGTATGAAAAATAGAACCAACTATATCTTGTTTGACAGAGTTCAGTGAGCTCTGTCAAACAAGATGTAGTTGGTTGAATTTGGTTAAATTTGCAACTGTATTATGGGAAATTTCCACTACTGAAAACATTAATTAGCTTGTTTTCCACATAATAGTGCAATTCGTAAAATTATAATTCCGATTAGTTACAGAACTCTTGTGTATTAACAAATAAAAAAAAGAAACAAGAGGCCCCAGGGGGCCTTAGGGTGCTCACCTGACATGGTAGCTTAAATATCAACCCAGGGAACTGATTTGAACAAGTTGCATCTGCTCCTCTTAAGAAAAGCTTATACCAAATATCCAAAGATTCTGACCGGAGGATCTGGGATTTGATATCAACAAATATGTGAATGAATTTTCCAAAGACGTTATATGTGAAATATGAAAGCCTTTGGAGCAGTGGTATGGGAGAAGAAGAATCTTTAATGTTTTTCCCATTACTCACAGTGTTAAAAAATGATTACTCAGCATTTTTTCAAAGTCGTGGAAAAGTACTCTATGATAAAACCGATGTCAGGTTTTTTTTGGACCATTCCTTTCTGCTGTTCCTAAGGAAGCTTCACACAAAATAAAAATTCCCAGTGCTGTGAAGTTTTGGAGATATGGGCATTTTAAATTTTTTCTATTTTTAGGTCCTACGGTTCCCATGGGGCAACGAGAAAACATTTGTTGGCATAAATTAGGTACTTATGACCCAATAAGCCCTCATATAAAATTTGGTTCAAATCGGCCTCTCAGTTTGGAAAATAGAAATTTGGTATTTGTGAAGAATATTCCTCATATTGAACTAAGTTATAATTCGGTCTCAAATATGAACCCAGGGACTTGGCTTGAACAAACTTGAATCTCACCCCCAAGGATGTTGCATACCAAATATCAAAACATTCCGACTGTTGGATCTGAAGAAGAAGATTTTTAAAGAATATTCCTTATACTGCACTAATTTAAACATTTGGGCTCCCATAGAGAGCCCAAATATGGACCCAGGGATTTGATTTCAATAAACATGTGAAACAATCTTCCAAAGATGTTATATTTGAAATTGGAAAGCTTTTGGAGTAGTGGTTTGGGAGAAGAAGAATCTTATATGTGTTTCCTATTACCCACAGTGTTAAAAAATGCTGACTCAGCACTTTTTCAAAGTCCTGGGAAAGTACCCTACGATAAAACCAATGGCAATTTTTTTGAACCATTCCTTTCTGCTGTTCCTACGGAAGCCTCACAGAAAATAAAAAGTCTCAGTGCCATGTAGTTTTGGAGATATGGGCGTTTTGAATTTTTACTATTTTTAGGTCCTGCAGTTCCCATTGGGCGACGAGAAAAAGTTTTGGGGCATAAATTAGGTACTTATGACCCAATAAGCCCTCATACCAAATTTGGTTCAAATTGGCCTCTCAGTTTGGAAAGTAGAAATTTTGGTACAATTCAGGCTCCCACAGGAAGCCCAAAAATGAACCCAGGGACTTGGCTTTAACAAACTTATATCTCACCTCCCTACTTAAGGATACTGTATACCAAATATCAAAAGATTCTGACTGGTGGATGTGAAGAAGAAGATATTTGAAGAATATTCCTCATATTGAACTAAGTTAATTCGGTCTCCCACAGGGAGTCCAAATATGAACCCAGGGACTTGGCTTCAACAAACTTGAATGTCACCTCCTAAGGATGCTGCATACCACATATCAAAACATTTCGATTGCTGGATCTGAAGAAAAAGATTTTTAAAGAAAATTCCTAATTTTGAACTAAGTTATAATTCAGGCCCTAACTGTAAGCCCAAATATGAACCCAGGGACTTGGCTTGAACAAACTTGAATCTCAACCCCCTAAGGATGCTGCATACCACATATCGAAAAATTGTTATTTGTGGATCTGAAGAAGAAAATTTTTAAAGAATATTCCTCACACTGCACTAATTTAAATATTTGGGCTTCCATAGAGAGCCCAAATATGGACCCAGGGTTTTTCAACATGTGAAACAATCTTCCAAAGATGTTATATGTGAAATCTGAAAGCTTTTGGAGCAGTGGTTTGGGAGAACAAGAGCCTTAAATGATTTTCCCATTACCCACAGTGTTAAAAAATGCTGACTCAGCACTTTTTCAAAGTCCCGAAAAAGTACCCTATGATAAAACTGATAGCAATTTTTTGGACCATTCCATTCTGTTGGTCCTAAGGAAGCTTCACACCAAATAAGAATTCTGTGCTGTGAAGTTTTGGAGATATGGCTTTTTAAATTTGTTTTCTATTTTTAGCTCCTGCGGTTCCAATGGGGCAACGGGGAAAACAATATTTTTATTCTGTACCAATGACCCAGACATAGCTGGTGCTAACTCTTAAAAATCTAGGGCCAAACACAAATTTTGCCCCCAATCCCCAAAATTTGCATCTAAAACCAAAGAAATCATGTCCTGAATGGCCCTCCATACTTTGCCTCTACTGCGCATGCGCAGTGTCAAGGAGGTCCCGAAATTGGCGCCAATTATCATTCTTTGTTTGGCCCTTCATCAGTTCACATCTGACTGATCTTTGTGCTTGTAAATCTCAGTTTAAATGATGCCAGACACATAAATATTAGAGAAATGGTGGATCTAAAGAGGAAATAGAAGGAGGAGAGGAAAAATGAGTGACAGAAAATAATCAGGGCTGTAACTTAAAATTTTTTTATGAAATTATGTTAAGTTACCTATTTTCGAGGCATGAGCCTGTTGTTGTCATTCTTGCTATAAAGTTACACTGCTTGTTCAGTGTTTCCTCTCTCCCTTTCCTTTAAGTCCCCCCTTACTATTCTCCCATGCTTTTGGCATATTTTCTGTAATATTATTACTAAAATGTGTTGGGAGTTTTAGCTGGGTAACAGAATGAATTCTGTTCTTTTCCCCATGTTTACGTCCTCACCCATGGGTGTTTAGGCGTAGTGT
The DNA here is from genome assembly GCA_031216915.1 of Pictodentalium vernedei. Taxonomy (NCBI): domain Eukaryota; kingdom Metazoa; phylum Mollusca; class Scaphopoda; order Dentaliida; family Dentaliidae; genus Pictodentalium; species Pictodentalium vernedei. The sequence goes on from CM062288.1 coordinate 224,222,308, forward strand.
TCTGCATCTACCATCTGATGTTCTGCAGTTTCTTCCCCGGAAGTTTCTGTTTTGCATCAGATAGTGTATTATCGGTAACTGATTTCGGGCCATGGTTATCAGTGCCTGGAGTCATGTTTCTGGTGTTCATACACTTCTTGTTTACATTGACGACAGTGTCTGTGGAAGGGGATTTCTTGTCTTTGTGTTAGTTTAATCATAACAAGATACATTATTATTATTCGTAAGTGTTGCATTTATTTTTTAAAATATTTTTAAAATTTTTGTCCACACTTAGGCTTGGGATCCATTGGGGCTCAACGTTACTTTTCAGAAACTTGGGCTTTTCTGAAAAAATATTTTTTCAAAAAATTTTTTTTGATTTCAATTATTTTTTCTATGTTAATGGATCAGGTTATTATGTATCTTTGTTTTCAGGGGTTGGTGCGAGTACTAGGACTTTTTGTATTCTTTTCACAATGAAAGGATATTGTTCAAATTGTAATAAGAGGAAATCTTCCTCTGACTTTCATAATCATTGTATTAATTGTAGTCAGTGTACTCGCACTAACTCCTGTTCAGTATGTGTCAATTGGATGACAAACATGGGAAGCGTGTGTCACGGTATGTTGTTAGCGGGGAAATGGCCATGCCGGTCTTTTCTCCGCAGGGTCACTCTAGTTTATCAATCTCTATTTCAGAGGAACAAGAACAGGGTGAGGTTTCCATGATGTCTTCCAAAAGTGTGCCTCCGTCGTCACAATTAAATGAAGAGCTAGCGGCAAAGTGCTCATGGAAATACGTCAATTGCCTAAGAGGTCCCTAGTAGGATCAACGGCGTTGACGTCCGCTAGCTCGCCCGGTGTAGCATCCATTCATCGAATGGTTCGGCAGCCGGGTTCGTCCGTTGCGGTCCAGGAAGGAGTTTTGGGTGATGCGAGCACTATAAATCAACAAAGTGCACACGCAGTGACGGTGGATCAGAGGAGAGAACGGACGAAGCCTATTAGTCCGGTTCCTAGCTCGTCCAGGTCCATCCGGGCTGCGAGCGAGAGAGGTCCCTCTCTCGTACAACAACATCTGGGACCAGATGTTGTGGTACAAAATGTTTCGCATTCGGAGCATACGTCCGCCGCTCGGGACGCTCCGTTATATAGACAGTCCAGAGAGACTGTCGATAAGGCTTCCTCATCCTCACGGCAGCGCACACGACCACACCTTGGCTACATGACCACGGATATCCAGCCAGCTTCGCCAATCAGAGAATCCACGGCGACCAGGTCACGCCATCCGGTAGCCAGGGACACGAGGCCTGTAGACTCTGGACTTTCACATAAGAGAAGTATGCAGGAGTCAACGTACACGGAGCTTCCAGCGGCAAAGCAACGTAAGACCGCTACTCCACAGGCCTCAGTGACGGACGTGCTATCCCAAATAGCACAACTTATCACAGCATCCCAGCAACGACAGAATCTCTGTCGGATCAGGTAATGCTGGGTCGGTACGCTTCGCTGAAGCATCAGGTATGGACGACCGTAAACTTCATAGGGTCCAACAGGATGGCGAAGGGGATTCGGAGGATTTCGAGCTTTCCCTTTTGGAACAACATAAGCTGCCGTACATTTCATCCGGCATTATCTTCCAGAGGTTGTTTTGTCGGACCAGAATGCTGTGATGCCAGATAAGAGACTGATAGCGTCTTTGGACACAAGAATTTTTTTTGATCGGTTCAGGGACATCGTCCCTGAGTTTCCGACACAGTCCAATAATGTCACAGGAACATTCGAATTATTGAACGACGCTATATATATGCTTGCTACTAAACAAGCAAGTCTGGTTTCTTGTTCGCTAAAGTTTCCGTGATGTCTTCCAAAAGTGTGCCTCCGTCGTCATAGTTAAATGAAGAGCTAGCGGCAATAAGTGCTCATGGAAATATGTCAATTGCCGGTTCGTCCGTTGCGGTCCAGAAAGGAGATTTGGGTGATGCGAGCACTATAATAAGACAAAAGTGCACACCCAGTGACGACGGATCAGAGGAGAGAACGGAGGAAGCCTATTAGTCCGTTTCCTAGCTCGTCCAGGTCCATCCGGGCTGTGAGCGAGAGAGGTCCCTCTCTTGTACAACAACATCTGGGACCAGATGTTGTGGTACAAAACGTTTCGCATTCGGAGCATACGTCCGCCGCTCTGGACGTTCCGTTATATAGACAGTCCGGAGAGACTGTCGATAAGGCCACCTCATCCTCACGGCAGCGCACACGACCGCACCTTGGCTACGTGACCACGGATATCCAGCCAGCTTCGCCAATCAGAGAATCCATGGCGACCAGGTCACACCATCCGGTAGCCAGGGACACTAGGCCTGTAGACTCCGGACGTTCGCATAAGAGAAGTATTCAAGAGTCAACGTACACGGAGCTTCCAGCGGCAAAGCAACATAAGACCGCTACTCTACAGGCGTCAGTGACGGACGTGCTATCCCAACTTGTGTGTTGCCCAACAACTTATCGCAGCATCCCTGCAAACGACAGAATCTCTGTCGGATCAGGAATAATCCATCGACGCTGGATCGGTATGCTCCTCTGAAGCATCAGGTACGGACGACCGAGAGCTTCATAGGGTCCGACAGGATGGCGAAAGGGATTCGGAGGATTTCGAGCTTTCCCTTTCGGAACAACATAAGCTGCCGTAGATTTCATCCGGCATTATCTTCCAGAGGTTGTTCCATTGGACTAGAATGCTCCGATGCCGGATAAGAGACTGATAGCGTCATTGGACACAGAATTTGTTTTTGATCAGTTCAGGGACATCGTCCCTGAGTTTTCCGACACAGTCCAATAATGTCACAAGAACATTCGAATTATTGAACGACGCTATATATAAGCTTGCTACCAAAACAGGCAAGTCTGGTTTCTTGTCCGCAAATGCTCTAAATCTGCCTTTCATCAATTCAAGGAATAAATTCGAAACGGCAGGACAGGGCATACCGAGAGTTCCTCTGCATCTAGACGACGAGGCTGAAGACTTGGAATTGTCTATACCGTCGTCTATGTCAATTCCAACCACGACGTTGGAAACGACAATAATGTCTAACAGACTTAACTTAGACGCTTTATCATACGCAGACCACCTTACTAAGGCGTTATCATTACGTCTTCAAGGGAAAGAATTCCAGGATACAATCCTCATTGAGACTTCTTTCAAGGGCAGTAGATTATTACACGTATAACTCCGCCCTTCAGTGGCAAACCTGGAGTTGGTTAGATGTGACGCAGCCCTAGCTACATCCACGCACGTGGATAGTAAGGTGAAGAACTCTCTCAGAGTTGCTTCGGTCTATGGAGAAGCTTCTCTTCGACGGCAAGCTTTCAGCAATTTATAGACGTTCTCTTGTCTAATCAAGTGTAACAAGAGATTCAGACTTGGGCAAACATTCAGTGGTTGATTCAGGGAGTTCCACTGCAGTTGCCGGACCCGAGTTTTACGATTATGACGGATGCCAGTCAAACAGGTTGGGGTACAACATTGATCCCAACAGATTCGAAGTGCCAGGGTCTTTGGGATCCGCAGTTTCTAGGCAAGCACATAAACATCCAAGAAATGATGTCAGTTTGGCTTGCACTACGTCATTGGATGAACATTATTCAGAAAGCACATGTCCAAATCCTGTCCGACAATACGACAGTAGTTGCGTATATCCGGAACCAGGGAGGCCCTCATTCCGTTCCGTTATTCAATTTAACGGAAAGAATCCTTCTGTTTGTTCTAGAACACCAAGTTCTGCTTTCGGTCCGTCATATTCCGGGTCGTCTGAATGTATTAGCAGACTCCCTTTCACGGAAGGGTCGCTTGTTGCCGTCAGAATGGACTCTCAACAAACAGGTATTCAATCAGATTTGCTACCAATGGGAGTGGCCAATGATAGACTTATTTGCGACACAACTCAACAATCAGTTGCAGACGTATGTGTCACCATGTCCGGATCCCCGAGCATATGCAGTAGATGCTCTATCGATCTCGTGGGTCGGAATGATAGGATATGCGTATCCTCCAGCGCCGTTGATTCAGCAAATATTGCTAAAGATAAAACAATCACAATGCAATTCTGTTGGTAGCATCTCTGTCTCCACAGAGACCGTGGATAAATCTACTCAGGTGTCTGCTGTGGGATTTTTCCGCGAAAACTTTCTCCACGAGAGGATCTTCTTTCGCAGGGGAATCGCGTCAACATCATCACAACCCGCAAGGTCTCAACCTTCACGTATTTCCGTTGTGCGGTCCTTCTTCCACCGCAAGCATTGTACAGGACGAGCAGTGGACGCGATTTCTAACTTAGGAGGACCTCCACTTCACTAAACTATGCGGCTAAGTGGAAGGCCTTTCGTCGTTGGTGTAGGGATCATTCTGTTGATATTTTTGATCCTTCCATACCAGACATTGCAAACTTTCTAGTATACTTGTTTGACGAGATCAACTGCAGCCTGTTACTATTAAAGGTTATAAGTTTATGTTATCTGATACCTATGCACACCATGATAGTTTACAATTGGATCTGATGTCTCTTTATCTAAATTAGTTAGAAACTTCTCGATAAATAGACCTAGAACCCTTAGATTAATTCCTAAATGGAATTTAGCTTGGGTTCTTCTTAACCTAAAAGAAAAGCCATTTGAGCCTCTTGAGACAGTAGATTTCAAATTCTTGTCTTATAAACAGCATTTCTCTTAGCTTTCTCTTCTGCTAGAAGAGTCAGTGAGCTTCATGCACTCTCGGTGGACGATTCTCACTATCGTAGTGTCGGGAACACTATTACCTTTACTACTAATGTTGGATTTTTGGCTAAGAATCAGGCTCCTAATAAATATCCGGAACCTATTGTTATTAAGGCCCTTCCGTCTTCAGACGGGCATAGGCCTTTACTCTGTCCGGTTAGAGCTTTACATATTTATAATCAAAGATCTCAGTTTATCAGAAAGGGACGAAAACGCTTCTTTCTGTCTCTGATGCCTAATAGAAAGGACATTACGGTCCATTCTATTGCTAGATGGATTCAATTAACTATCCGTACTGCTTATGATAATCTATCTTCAACTCAGCAGTCTGTTCTTAAGATTTCGGCTCATGAAGTAACAGCTCTTTCTACATCTTAGGCTTACGCAAATAGTGTTGCTATTACAGATTTAATGAAGGCTGCATATTGGTCTCAGCCATCCACATTCACAAATTTTTATCTCAGAAATATTGAGTCCATTTCTGGAGACCTGCATTGTTTAGGTCCGTTATCTGTTACTCAGAATGTCGTTCTATAAACAGTTGCAATTATAGTTATGCAGGCTTTCTGTTCAGGCAGTGATTCCGCCCTGCTGCCCTCTTCGCTCTGGGCTATTTGACCCAGGGCAAGGGGAAGGGGGGGGGGAGCGTGTTCCCTTAGGTCACCTGCTTTATAGTGAAAAGCAAGGGGATGCCTCCTCCGGAGTCAGTAATTCTGAGTTGTTACCGGGATGGTTTTAAAGTGTAAAGTTAATGTTTAAAATTTCATTCATGTCATATTTTTAAAGTATAGCTCGGTGTGAAGCATTTGTATATGTCACGTGTCAAACGGGCGTTAATATACAATCCTCGGACTCTTTTAAAAGAGTATAAAGAGTCTCAATTCTCTGGACTATCTTTATTTATTGGCTTACTTTAAAATAATTAGTATAAAGGATATACTGGATGTTAATAGAGAACATGAATGTTATTATGCTCAATTATGGAGGGTGTTGTGTCTTTCTAATTTATCATAAAATAAGAAAGATACATGTAAAGCCTAATGCTCCTTTTCTCCTCGAGGGAATGACTCTATTTTATATAGTTGAGCTTATTGGATTTTCCTCTATGTCCTAGGCTCTCCAGCCTTTTTACTATTCAGCTATGTCTGGGTCATTGGTACAGTATAAAAATGTTAAAAAATTTATAGTAATTTATATATTTTTTATACTTACCAATGACCCGGACGGGGATGGCCCTCCCAGGAGTTGGGAACTCATACCTCCTCGCTGAGTTCATAGCGCTGTCCAGGCACTGCTTGTAAGAATGATAACTGGCACCAATTCCGGGACCTCCTTGACACTGCACATGTGCAGTAGAGGCAAAGTATGGAGGGCCATTCAGGACATGATTTCTTTGGTTTTAGATGCAAATTTTGGGGATTGGGGGGCAAAATTTGTGTTTGGCCCTAGATTTTTAAGAGTTAGCACCAGCCATGTCTGGGTCATTGGTAAGTATAAAAAATATATAAATTACTATAAATTTTTTAACTTTTTGGCATAAATTAAGTACTTATGACCCAATAAGCCCTCATATCAAATTTGGTTCAAATCAACCCCTCGGTTTTGAAAATAGAAATTTTGGGCGGGGCAAAAATTCTCGTCCTCTCTTAAGGACGGCAAGTATATCCCTTCAAACTTCTCTTAAAGAAATCTGAGTCCACACCTCAAAAGGAAGCTGCACACCAAATATCAAGTCTCTGCTTCTGCTGGTTCATGAGAAGATGTTTTAAGATTTAAGGACATTTTTTGGGCGTGGCCCTACCAAGGGGCGGAGCAACTTGATTTGAACAAAATCGAACTGTGGTGTCATAACAAACAGTTATCTCAAATTTCTCTTAAATTGGTTCAGTGGTTTTGGAGGAGAAGATGCGAACACCATGTTCACAGACGACGGAGGGTGAGTAATCACTATTGCTCACCCTGACTTTCAGTCAGGTGAGCTAAAAAGTCTCCCTCCCTCTTCATATAATAAAATGTTTTTCACAGGCATAATTTACTATTTATTTATTTATTTATTTGTGCATGTGGGAACCCCAACAAAATTCTTTTAAAATTTGTTTTTCAGTGATTTTAGATAGAGCTGGAAGGTTGTAGGATTTACACTGTGGTTCTGGTTTCGGTTTTTTAAAGAAAAAAACCTCGGTTACAGTTTCGGTTGTCCATGAGCATATAGAAACCATCTGTATATTACATCTTTTACTAACAACTAACAAGGCATAGTCTGTTCATTCTATCGGTTGAATAAATAATTATAACATATCTATGTGTGTAAAGTTGTATGATATTAGGCAACCCCCCCCCCCTCTCCCAAACTGTGTTTAGGGTAACGCAACTGACCCTAAAAAAATTATGCCAACCCTAAATATTTTATCGAGTAAAATTTGCTCGATTAGATCATTGTAACCCTAAATTTCAATTCTGAGTTCAACTGTGAATTTGAAACGATTTTGGAGTTCAAGCTTTCAAAATTATGTGTAGAAATAAATATAGATCAGACAGTATAAAGGAAGAGTAAGTGGCAAGTTCTTGTTCAACAAAGGAAAAGGCATTTGATAAACTGATGAACATTATACAATGCTCCACCATTGGTATTGACAGGTCATGTGTTCAGTTTTGTGTATTGATACTGAAGACCCAAATCTTTGCTTACTGTCTTGAAATGTCATTTGTGCAAGTATAGTGTACCATTATAGCAGTTGTTTTTAGCTCTTCTTATCACTCTCCGTCCATCGTCCGTCGTCTGTCGTCTGTCGTCCATCGTCTGTCATCCGTCGTCCTGCGTGAAGGTGGTGTTTGAGCCTCTTTCTCCTAAACCACTGGCCACATTTTAATTAAATTTCATGAAAGTAGTGGTAATATAGGGGCATTTTGATTTTTATCCAAATTAGGTTTTGGCTCATATTCAGCAGAGGTGTGGGGAAAAAATGGCCAAATTTTTTGAAAATCTTCTTCTAATGAACCACCAGTAGCAGAGACTTGGTATGTGGTATACAGAGTCCTTTTGAGGTTTAGAATCAAGTTTGTTCAAGAGAAGTTTGTCGGGCATTATTTGCCTTCGTTATGGGAGGGGCAAAAATTTTGGCCATGCCTAAAATTTCTGTTTTCAGAACCGTGAGGTTGATTTGAACCAAATTTGGTATGACATAATAATGGGTCATAAGTAGATGATTGATGCAAAAAAAAAATTTCTCATTACTCCGTGGGAACCTCGGGAGCTAAAAATAGGAAAAACCTTAAAACAGCCATATCTCTAAAACTACACGGCACAGAGAATTCTTATTTTGTATAAAGCGTACTTTTATCCAGTAGAATAGAATGGTTAAAAAAAATCCCTATCGGTTTGATCACAAGGTACTTCTTTCAGGACTTTGCTGAGTCAGCACTTTTTAACACTGTAGGCAATGGGAAAAAGATTAAAAAATCTTCTTCTCCAGATCCACAGGCAGAATCTTTTGATATTTGGTATGCAACATTGTAGGGTGGATCTGATTCAAGTTTGTTCAAATCGGCCCCCTGGGTTCATATTTGGGCTCAGTATAGGAGCCCGATTTCGAACTTAGTGCATTTCAGGAAAATTTCTTCAAAAATCTTCTTCTCCAGATCCAGCAGGCATAATCTTTTGATATTTGGTATGCAACATCGTGGGTGGATCTGATTCAAGTTTGTTCAAATCGGCTCCCAAGATTCATATTTGGATTCACTATAGAAGCTCGAATTCGAACTTAGTGCATTTCAGGCAAATTTCTTAAAAAATCTTCTTCTCCAGATCCAGCAGGCCGAATCTTTTGATATTTGGTATGCAACATTGTGGGGTGGGGTGGATCTGATTTAAGTTTGTACAAATCGGCCCCCTGGGTTCATATTAGGGCTCTGTATAGGAGCCTGAATTCAAACTTAGTGCATTTCAGGAAAATTTCTTCAAAAATCTTCTTCTCCAGATCCAGCAGGCATAATCTTTTGATATTTGGTATGCAACATTGTGGGGTGGATCTGATTCAAGTTTGTTCAAATCGGCTCCCAAGATTCATATTTGGGTTCACTATAGAAGCTCGTATTCGAACTTAGTGCATTTTAGGCAAATTTCTTAAAAACTCTTCTTCTCCAGATCCAGCTGGCAGAATCTATTGATATTTGGTATGCAACATTGTGGGGTGGATCTGATGCAAGTTTGTTCAAATCGGCTCCCTAGATTCATATTTGGGCTCACTATAGAAGCTCGAATTCAAACTTCGTGCATTTCAGGCAAATTTCTTTGAAAATCTTCTTCTCAAGATCCAGCAGGCAGAATCTTTTGATATTGGGTATGCACCATGCTCAGGGGGTGAGATTCAAGTTTGTTCAAGCCAAGTCCCTGGTTCATATTTGGGCTCACTGTGGTAGCCCGAATTATAACTTAGTTCAAAATGAGGAATATTCTTTAAAAATCTTCTTCAGATCCAGCAGTCGGAATGTTTTGATATTTGGTATGCTGCATCCTTAGGGGGGTGAGATTCAAGTTTGTTCAAGCCATGTCCCTAGGTCCATATTTGGACTCACTGTGGTAGCTCGAATTGTAACTTAGTTCAGAATGAGGAATTTTCTTTAAAAATCTTCTTCTTCAGATCCAGCAGTCGGAATGTTTTGATATTTGGTGTGCAGCATCCTTAGGGGGGTGAGATTCAAGTTTGTTAAAGCCAAGTCCCTGAGTTCATATATGGGCTCCCTGTGGGAACCCGAATTATAACTTAGTTCAATATGAGGAATATTCTTTAAAAATCTTCTTTTTTTTTTTTAGATCCTCTGGTCAGAATCTTTGGATATTTGGTATAAGCTTTTCTTAGGAGGGGCAGATGCAACTTATTGAAATCAATTCTCTGTTTTTTTTAGATCCACTGGTCAGAATCTTTGGATATTTGGTATAAGCTTTTCTTAGGAGGAGCAGATGCAACTTGTTGAAATCAATTCTCTGGGTTGATATTTAGGCTACCATGTCAGGTGAGTGCCCTCAGGCCCCTTGGGGCCTCTTGTTAGCTCACCTGACTGTAAGTCAGGGTGAGCTTTTCTGATCACTTTTCGTCCGGCGTCCGTCCGTCGTCTGGCGTCCGTCGTCCATTGTCCGGCGTGAAGGTGGTGTTTGGGCCTTTTTCTCCCAAACCACTGGCCACATATTAATGAAATTTTATGTGAGCAGGGGCTATATAAGGGCATTTTGATTTTTTGTCAAATTAGGTTTCAGCTCATATTGAGCAGAGGGATGGGGCAAAAATGCTCCATTTCTTAAAAAATCTTCTTCTCAAGAACCAGCAATAGCAGAAACTTGATATTTGGTATGCAGCTTCCTTTTGAGGTGTAAACTCAAGTTTGTTCAAGAGAAGTTTGTCGGGCATTATTTGCCTTCGTTATGGGAGGGGCAAAAATTTTGGCCACGCCTAAAATTTCTATTTTCAGAACCGTCAGGTCGATTTGAACCAAATTTGATATGAGGTGATAATGGGTCATAAGTAGTTGATTGATGCAAAAAAAATTTTTCTCGTTGCCCCGTGGGAACCTCGGGAGCTAAAAATAGGAAAAACCTTAAAACTGCCATATCTCCAAAACTACACGGCACAGGGAATTCTTATTTTGTATAAAGCTTACTTTTATCTAGTAGAATAGAGTGGTTACAAAAAATCCCTATCGGTTTGATCACAAGGTACTTTTTTCAGGACTTTAAAAAAGTGCTGAGTCAGCACTTTTTAACACTGTAGGCAATGGGAAAAAGATTAAAAAATCTTCTTCTCCAGATCCACAGGCAGAATCTTTTGATATTTGGTATGCAACATTGTAGGGTGGATCTGATTCAAGTTTGTTCAAATCGGCCCCCTGGGTTCATATTTGGGCTCAGTACAGGAGCCCGATTTCGAACTTAGTGCATTTCAGGCAAATTTCTTAAAAAATCTTCTTCTCCAGATCCAGCAGGCAGAATCGTTTGATATTTGGTATGCAACATTGTGGGGTGGATCTGATGGAAGTTTGTTCAAATCGGCTCCCTGGATTCATATTTGGGCTCACTATAGAAGCCCGAATTCGATCTTAGTGCATTTCAGGCAAATTTCTTAAAAAATCTTCTTCTTCAGATCGAGCAGGCAGAATCTTTTGATATTTGGCATGCAACATTGTGGGGTGGATCTGATTCAAGTTTGTTCAAATCGGCCCCCTGGATTCATATTTGGGCTCACTATAGAAGCCCAAATTCAAACTTAGTGCATTTCAGGCAAATTTCTTAAAAAATCTTCTTCTCCAGATCCAGCAGGCAGAATCTTTTGTTATTTGTTATGCAACATTGTGGGGTGGATCTGATTCAAGTTTGTTCAAATAGGCCCTCTGGGTTTATATTTGGGCTCAGTATAGAAGCTTGAGTTCGATCTTAGAGCATTTCAGGCAAATTTCTTAAAAAATCTTCTTCTCCAGATCCAGCAGGCAGAATCTTTTGATATTTGGTATGCAACATTGAGGGATGGATCTGATTCAAGTTTGTTCAAATCGGCCCCTTGGATTCATATTTGGGCTCACTATAGAAGCTCGAATTCGAACTTAGTGCATTTCAGGCAAATTTCTTCAAAAATCTTCTTCTCCAGATCCAGCAGGCAGAATCTTTTGATATTTGGTATGCAACATTGAGGGGTGGATCTGATTCAAGTTTGTTCAAATCGGCCCCCTGGATTCATATTTGGGCTCACTATAGAAGCTCGAATTTGAACTTAGTGCATTTCAGGCAAATTTCTTAAAAAATCTTCTTCTCCAGATCCAGCAGGCAGAATGTTTTGATATTTGGTATGCAACATTGTGGGGTGGATCTGATTCAAGTTTGTTCAAATTGGTCCCCTGGATTCATATTTGGGCTCACTATAGAAGCCCGAATTCGAACTTAATGCATTTCAGGCAAATTTCTTTGAAAATCTTCTTCTCAAGATCCAGCAGGCAGAATCTTTTGATATTTGGTATGCACCATGCTTAGTGGGTGAGATTCAAGTTTGTTCAAGCCAAGTCCCTAGGTCCATATTTGGACTCACTGTGGGAGCCCGAATTATAACTTAGTTCAATATGAGGAATATTCTTTAAAAATCTTCTCTTTTTTTTTTAGATCCACTGGTCAGAATCTTTGGATATTTGGTATAAGCTTTTCTTAGGAGGAGCAGATGCAACTTGTTGAAATCAATTCTCTGGGTTGATATTTAGGTTACCATGTCAGGTGAGCGCCCTCAGGCCCCTTGGGGCCTCTTGTTTAAAATTCTATTCAAACGTATACATAAAAATGATTCACCGTAGCCATCAAATGCCTACATATTACATTTAAGTGAATTATGTGGTCATTCTGGTAATTTGCCATTCATTTTATTTCTGTCTGAACGCACGGGAATATTAAAACCGAATTTGCAGTTGTGTTTATTGGGGTGCCGTTGAGATTTTCGGTAGTCTCACACTACTGATCCTGACCTGTGGTTGTGGTTAATCTCCTAGCTCTACCTTTGGAGCACTGTAATTGCATAAGTGAATTTGGCCTCAAAATGTGAATTCTACCCAATTGCTTTTAGACCCACCCAAAAGGATTATCAAGACCCTTTGTGTAATTCATGGACTTTTTAGTCATAGCCGAATTTGAGGCATTGGACCCCAATATTCAATCAAGGTCTGGTCAGTGCCCCAAATTGAGCCAAAGTCATTCTGTTATGGGCCTTCTGTTATGTCATTTTTAGCTCACCTGACTGAAAGTCAGGATGAACTATACTGATTACTATTCATCCACCCTTCATAAATTGGAACCGCTGACCCAATCCAATAAAATTTCATTTGAGTGGTGGTTCAGTTTTGTGCTACTCTGCCATCCCCACACCAAGTCACCACCCATTGGGGAGGGGTGGATAAAATCCTTCTGTTTTCACAAAAATTTTCTCATGAATGGGACATATTTACTTAATTGATATTATGTATGAAACTTCCTTATTAGGTTTAGAATGAAGTTTGTTCACTCTTTATCAACATGCATGATATTAAAATTTATTATTTTTATTATTGTTTTTTAAAAATTCAACAAAACCATATCAAACGACTCTCTCATTGGGATGAGCTGAACAAGCTTGTTCCAATGAGGTTTCACCTGATATAGTTTTGTGAAAATTTTTTTTTTAACTGTATAATTTGTATATTATGTGGCCTAATTCATTTAAGGGGCAAGTGAAATTTGTAGGAAATATTTGTTGAAATGGGAGGAGCATGATTTTTTTTTATTCCACTGAGATTATACTTTTTGGGAACCAATTTGAATGGAAGTTATGGTGAATGGGAAATCACTCTCCGCAATAAGGCAGTGTGATCCAGTTTTGTGTGAACTGATGACCATACGGAATAAATTAATTGATTCTCTGGCATTTTTTTCTTCAAATCAGTGAAGGAGGGAGGGTTTTATTTTTAATTTTTTTTTTTTTTTGCATATAAATGATCGTGATTGATACACTTTCCTCTGTCTTTTCACACACGTAATTATACAAATTATCTCATTTAATCTTGGCCTTCAATGGCCTAATTCCAAGTTTGATAACTTTTTACTACAACAGACCTGATGCCCTAACATGCTATCTCTGGAGAAACTTGTGAGAAAAAGTGATATTTTAAGTGCCTTGGCAGTAATTTCTATGCATGTCTTGGCTACATATATAAGCAGCTGCCAGGACATGCCAAGAAACAACTTCTAAGTCACAAGGTGTAGAATTTCTTTAGTTATGCTCTTCAGATTTCAGTTACATACATTAATCCAAAAATTTCAAAATGTTCGAGTCTCTCAATTTTGTAGTCAATTATTGGGAGACACTGCAAGGCAATAATAACGTCCAGTGAGAGAGTTCATTTTCAGGGAGGGATTTCCTGAAAATCAAATTTTTTTTTGCCTAAATATACTTTGTGTATTTCAGACACCTCTCCACCAACAATTGATAACTGCCCATCCACAGCAATCAAGATTAAAGCAAATGAAAATATGAGAACAGCATTTGTCACATGGCCTGAAATAACAGCATCAGACAACTCGGGACCTGTACCAGTACAAAAAACTGGAGGACCACTTCGGAATAGTGATCAACCAGAAGGTATATACATTGTGCAGTATGAAGCCAAAGATGATGAGGGAAACAGAGCTGTTCCATGTATGTTTGTCGTACAAGTTCAAGGTATGTTTGATCAGTAATCAAGATGCAAATAGTTTTCCTGACTATTAAGGCTACACAAAAAATTGAATGATTCTCAGGATTTTTTTTTTTCAAATCGGTGAGGGGCAGAGGATTTTCACATGTAATGAGGATGATTTGAGAGGCTTTCCACTATCTTTTCACGCACAGAATATACAGAAAGTGTTTAATTAAGCAAATTAACTCTTTGATCACTTTTTACTGCAACATCACTGGTGCCTCAACTTTCTATCTCCTGGAAAACTTGCAAGTAAAATTTTTGCAGTAGTGATGAACTGATAATATAACCTTGCTATGAACCGATTATTGATTATTTCACCAAACATTATAGAAAAAAGTATGTTGTCGCCTATTATACCAGTATAGTTTGTTGATAAATCACCAGTTACCAAAATTTAATAGCACACAAATTCTCAGACTGTGCATGTTTAGACCAGGGCAATTTAGACAAAATAATATTCGCTTTTTCTTTGATTTGGAAACAAGATCACGATATTGTTCTCTTGTAATGGTTGTGTTTATTCTGGTAAACAGTGTTAATATATATTCGCATTGAATACAATACACTCAGCTGTATTAACCAGAAATTTACTGAGCACACATACTTCATGTCTCAATTTAATAATAACTGATGTAAATGTGTGTTGTGAACTTGTGGTGCACATGCATGGTTAACAGATCAATAGGCACAGACATATCAGAATTTAATGTTCATTCTTTTCTATAAAGCTTTCCGGCTTTGTCAGATGTAACACTGGCATATTGTCTCGCATGAGATAGTCGTTCCACCTCATTTCAAAGAAACAAAAGAACAAAGGAGACACACACCAAAAGGCGATACTCAGCATAATTTGCAGAACACCATTGATGTGGATGCAGTCCCGTCACCCAGGCATTGTGAGGGAGAGGACGAGGTCCCTCCCATTATACTACAATGTAGTTGTAGCCGAACTGTACAACATCATGGTGTGACCCAGAGGTGTTTTTGCAAGCAGAAGTATCCAGTGGTACTAAAAAGACTGATCCTAAAGTACATTCCAGTGCTCCTAAAAGACATCAAAATGAATATGAACAAGACAAGTCTCATTAAAAGTAAAAATCGCATCATCGTTCTCCTACATTATTATAATCTGTACAACCCTATCTTCTTGACCTTTTTGGATCTGATTCAGAGCAATCTCTGGGTGATGCTCATAATATCTACACACACCCCACACAGTCCGATGGTGTTTGTTCTGATGATGATGATGATGATGATGATGATGATGATGATGATGATGATTTCTTTGCACTTTCCAAACTTTTTGATGATGAAACCAATTTTGAAACAGCCATAAATGATGAAATTGCTGACTTTGCAAATAGATCTGCCACTACCTAAATTGATCTTTTGGAAATCAGCAAAAAGTTGTCATCTTTTTTCTGCCCCTAGAGTAAGTCCAGAATTTTGGAACCAGCTTGACTCACGAAGTAAAACACGGGATTGTCAGTTGCAGGACTTTCAGAAACTTCTTGGGCATGCATTAACTCCCTTTTTACAAATACTTGACAATTTCAAAGAAATGAAAAGTGTTATGCGTGAGGCTCTAACCTGTAACCAACAAAACCAGTCTACTTTAAAGCACCTCAGTGAAAGATTTCATAAATCACTAGGAACCACGAAAACTTAACTTGTGGATGGGGTTACTTCAGTAGGGTCAATTGTGTAAGACCTCTCTATCAAGTGTCAGCTTCTGATTAAACATACTTTCAGTGCCGAATACAAATCTCTTTGTGCTGTGGATGGACCTTCCACCTAGCACCTTTTTGGAGATGGTGTCTCCAAAGATATTTAAAAGGCAGAAGTAACTATGGTTACAATTGCAAATAACCCGAAGTCTTTCACAAACAAAAAATTTTGGCCTTTTTTGGGCAGGCGCCAGAATTTTAGCAATTACTGGTGGAACTCTTACAATACCGGCTACAGTCAAGAAAAGCAGTGACCAGGCTTCAACAAACCCTATCGAAGCCATCAGTAGTTCAACACTTACCAAGCCAAGAAATAACTGTTTGTGATTTTCCTAAAGCTGGTAGAATCAAACTTTTCTATCCAGTTGAAAAAGCTTAACCAGTGACAAATTTATCCTCCAAGCAGGTTCCGCTTATTTGATTGAATTTGTATCTTTATCAGTACAGCACAATATTCCTCAGCCAATTAGCTTCTCTCCTTCTGAATCACAACTTGACCAAATACATGGAATATTCCCATTTCCAGATGGATACTTTGTCACATGTTCTGCCACTGATTCAAAAAGGTGATTTTTTCACATCAATTGACTTGATTTCAGCATTTCCATCTGTGATCTTCATCAAAAATATTTGAAATTTCTTTTGGCATGGAATTCTCTGCAAATTTACGTTTACTTTTCGGTTTATCATCTGCTTCCCGCCTGTTCACCAACATTATGAAACCTCTGTTTGTCTTTTTTCACTACCAAGGCATCTGATGTACACA
The DNA here is from genome assembly GCA_031216915.1 of Pictodentalium vernedei. Classification (NCBI taxonomy): domain Eukaryota; kingdom Metazoa; phylum Mollusca; class Scaphopoda; order Dentaliida; family Dentaliidae; genus Pictodentalium; species Pictodentalium vernedei. The sequence goes on from CM062288.1 coordinate 224,238,792, forward strand.
TATAGATGCTTCTCAAGGTATGAACAACTCTTGGCAAAAACTTGTCATAGAGACAAATTCAATTACACACACACTTAGCAATTTGGGATTTGCTATCAGCTGTGAGAAGACATTGCTTGAACCTCAACAACAAATTCAATATCTGGATCATGTGATAGACTCCCAACAATTCCTTCTATGGTTACCACATGATAAAATAACTAAGATTCTGGATTTCTCCAAACAAGTTTGTCAGATGACAAGCCAACCATACAACTTATTGAACGTTCAATTGGGATGTATGTTTCAACATTTCTGGTTATTAAGATTGGGCTTTCTTTTATAGATCACTGGACAGAGATAAAACTAAAGCTCTCTAAATATTTAAATCCCACTCTCATACTATGAAATTATCATCGTCAAGTAGGATGAAGTCTTATGGTGGATAACCCATCTTTCATCAATAAAGAGTTGCCTTCCTAGTTACCCTCAAACTGAACACATTTTATGACAGACTTCTCTTCTTATGACTGGGGAAGATATCTAGGCAATCTATGGCCTAATGGTTTGTGGTATTCAAGTGAAAAACTGAAACATATCAATGTTCTCTAGCTTCAAGCCATCAAGAAGTCATTACTGAAATTAGCTGATAACCTGAGTCCTTGTTATATTTGTATTCAAACTGATAATACTACTGCTGTAATTATGGCGGTAGGAAGACTTCTCATCTCAAAATTTCTCACGATATTTGGTTGTGGTGTTTTGCCCAAAACATACACATCTCAGCTGTTCATATTTCAGGTAAAACAAGCACTCTTGCTGACTACCTCTCAACGGCATTTCAAAAGTTCTGCATAATGACAATTACAGCCCAGTGTTTTTCTTCTCTTGGGCTCATCACTTACCTCCTTTCAGTCTGATCAGAGAGGTGCTAGTCACAATAGAAGAAGAAAAAGTGCAACATGCCATATTGATTGCAAATCACTGGGCCACACAACCATCGTTACCCAAAATTGCTACAACTGATGACCTCCTATACAGTACATCTGCCACACAACAGGGAGTTACCAGTAAACCCAGTTTCAGACATTTTCGTCCTCTACTGCCGGATTTAAAACTGATCGCCTGTACTGTATCCGGCAATTCCTCCAATGTAAGGGGATTTTGGAAAAAGCTTCCTAGACACTTACCTCATCATGGCAGAAATCAACCACTGAACAGTTTGGTTATGCATGTCAAAAAAATAGTGTAGGTGGTGTAATAGACACGATTAATCACTTGCAGCCAACTGAAGTGCAGATTATAATGATTTATCTGATCTAGGGTTATAAAAGTCTTACAGTGTTGTTACCACCTATAGAAGTATGTTGATTCAGACACTTATCTCCATTGATCGATCAGAATTTACCTCTTCACCACTAACTTCTAGATTTATGAAAGGTTTTTTCAATGTAAACTGCCCAAACCAAGCTATACAGCAACATAGGATGTATCACTGGATCTAGCCTTTGCCAAAATTCAAGCTGGAATTATTGACCAAGAAATTGGCATGTTTAATGGCTCTGGTCTCTCCCCAAAGAGCACAGATATTTGTTTCTTTAAAACTAAGTGTATGCAGGTACATACTGCTGAGGTCATTTTTTACAACTTCCACATTACAAAAAACCTCCCGACCAGGTCATTTTTCATACACAGTGAAATTATTTCAATCGCATAAGACACTTTGCATCTTTTGCTCATTGCAAGAATATTTAAAGAGAACACAATGTATTAGAAAATCTGATAATTTATTTATAAGACACAATACATCTCAGAAAATGTGATAATTTATTTATTTCCTTTAAAACAAACACTCGGTTACAACATCTACTTTTGCATGGTGGGTTTCCAACTGCTTGTATAAAGCTGGTATCAAACAATCTTTCAAAGTGCATTCCACCAGTGGGTCTGCAACTTCTACTGCAATGTAGAAGGGTTATCTTTGCATCAGGTACTGAAGGCTGCAGATTGGCGATTTGCGATTTATCAGTACAGCACAATATTCCTCAGCCAATTAGCTTCTCTCCTTCTGAATCACAACTTCTTTGCATCAGATACTGAAGGCTGCAGATTGGCGATTTGCGATTTATCAGTACAGCACAATATTCCTCAGCCAATTAGCTTCTCTCCTTCTGAATCACAACTTGTTCAGGCAGATGTCTTGGATCTGCTGGATAAAGGCGCCATTGTTCTTTGCCTTCATGATCCAGGGCAGTTTATTTCAAATCTCTTTTCGTATGTGAAAAGAAAGATGGCACTATGCACCTAGTTATCAATTTGAAGGCCTTGACCAAATACATGGAATATTCCCATTTCCAGATGGATACTTTGTCACATGTTCTGCCACTGATTCAAAAAGGTGATTTTTTCACATCAATTGACTTGATTTCAGCATTTCCATCTGTGATCTTCATCAAAAATATTTGAAATTTCTTTTGGCATGGAATTCTCTGCAAATTTACGTTTACTTTTCGGTTTATCATCTGCTTCCCGCCTGTTCACCAACATTATGAAACCTCTGTTTGTCTTTTTTCACTACCAAGACATCTGATGTACACATATAGATGCTTCTCAAGGTATGAACAACTCTTGGCAAAAACTTGTCATAGAGACAAATTGTTGGTACATGTATGCAGCATGATACGCTTTCCAGATCAATTCAGTCATGATTCATGCTGCTTGCTGGTACTTGCCTTGAAAGTAATTGACGTTTTTTGATTTATAAACTCATAAACTTTTGTGGTGACAATTGTTCACGCTGATGATGTCTCTTCAACAATTTACCGTTTTGTGGAGACTCTTTTCCATATCAGGCTATGTTATGCCTAATCAGAGGAACTTGAGCAAACTTGTTTATCAGTGATATTAAACTTCATACTACTTTACCAGTCGTATTCATGTTTTTCAGGGGGGTTTCAATGAACCATATTCAATGATAAAGGCTTTGAAATCATGCCAGTGTTACATCTGACAAAGCCGGAAGGCTTTATGGAAATAATCCCCCACCTCATCCAGGCATCCAAAGGATGTGCTGGATGTGGGAGATTCTTTGAATACAAGCCTGTAGGCTTGGAGGATTGTAAAACCCACCCTAAGTTTCTTTGTCAGTTTCATTTCATAATGTTTATTTCAAACATATTTCAACAATGTATCTTCTCGCCACACCGAAGTTGGCAGCATCTGCTTCTTTATCATTGAATATAGTATGCTTTAAAAAGACACTTCTCCCCACTTGAGTATCGCCTTTATAGTGTACATCTCCTTTGTTCTTTTGTTTCTTTGAAATGAGGTAGAATGACTATCTCATGCGAGACAATATGCCAGTGTTACATCCTCCAAGCCTACAGGCTTGTATTCAAAGAACCTCCCACATCCAGCACATCCTTTGGATGCTTGGATGAGGTGATGGATATTTTTATACTGTACCAATGACCCAGACTTAGCTGGTGCTAACTCTTATATTCTAGGGCCAAACACAAATTTTGCCTCCCCAATCCCCAAAATTTGCATCAAAATCCAAAAATTAGATGTCCTATGTGGTCCTCCATACTTTTATCAACTGCGCATGCGCAGTGTCAAGGAAGTCCGAAATTGGAGCCAAATCCTCATTCTTTGTTAGGCCCTTCAATCAGTAACATCACACAGATATCTGTGCTTAAAATCTCAGTTTAAATGATGCCAGACACATAATCATGAGAGAAATGGTGGATCTGAGGATGAAATAAAAGGATGAGAGGAAGGAACAGTGGAAGGATGCGTTCAGGACTGTAACTTATAATTTTTATGCAAAATTATTTCATGTTCCCTAATTTCGGGGCATGGGCCTGATATTTTCATTCTTGCTATGAAATTTCCATTGTTTGTTCAGTGTTACCTCTCTCCCTTTCCTTAATACCCCCCTTGCTATTCTCCCATGCTTTTGGCATAATTTTTGTAATTATTTTTACTGAAATTTCTTGGAAGTTTTGACTTGGTAACAGAATGTTTATTCTGTTTTTCCTCAATGCAATGTTACGTCCTCACCGTAGGGTGGTTAGGCGTTTCACTCATGCATCTACCATCCGATGTACTGCAGTTTCTTCTCAGGAAGCCTCTGTTTTACATCGGATAGTGTTAAAATTGGTTACTGATTTCGGCCATATTTTCAGTGCCTGGAGTCTTGTTTCCAGTTTTATTGACTTTTGTTTACATTGACAACGGTTACTTCAGACCGTGATTCCTTGTCATCTATTTAGTTCTGCTCATAGCCAGATACATAATATTGTCCGTAAGTGTAACATTAATTTTTGGCTCACCAACGTTAGTTGTGTGAGCCTATGGCATAGCCCTCATGTCGGCATTGGCGTCGACGTCAGCGTCCGCTCTCAAATATTTTGAACTTTTGTGTACAGGTTTTGATTTTTGGGCTTTTTATAATTTTTTTTAGTTTCTGCATATTGCTATAGTGGTTCACTATAACATTTAACTCTTTTCCAGGGTATTTTGTCGCAATTTTAACCCTTTGAATCAAATTTTAGACTTATTTTGATGTTTGCGTGCAGGTTTTGATGGTTTTTTTTCCCTTTCTTCCAAGTAGAGATTTACCTTGCAGCATATGTCCATGCTTTCTATTGTATGTAAACATGCATCTTAGGGCTATGTTTGTATTATTTAACCCTTTTCCTGCTGAATTACTTCAATTTTGGACTTTTATGTACAGCTTTTGGACTTAGGCTTACAGCTTCTTACTTTTATGTACAGGTTGTGATAAAAAAAACAATTTCAAGTGAGGTTGACCTCACTGCATATTGCAGTGGTGGTTATTATAACATTGATATCTTTCCAGTGCATTTTTAATAATTTTTTAACCCCTTGAATAGATTTTTATACCACCCACTTGAAAAGTGGGCGGTATATAGCATTCATGGTGTCCGTACTTCCGTACTTATGTACTTCCGTACTTCCGTACGTCCGTACATCCGTGACGCTTTGGGGGTACACATCTGCTATCCGCTACTCCTCTTAAACCAGTGGGTGGATTTCATTGAAACTTACAGGCATTCTTTTCTATACATTATAGATGTGCACCTCCTATTTTGCTTTCAGGTATTTTTATTTTTTACTCTTTCCCAAAGGGCGAAATGAACTTAGCCAAATTGTTGTGATGCTTTAGGGGGGTACACTCCTGCTGTCCGCTACTCCTCTTATACCAGTGGGCGAATTTCATTGAAACTCTCAGACATTCTTTTATATACATTATCGATGTGCACCTTCTATTCTGCTTTCAGGTATTTTTATTTTTTCATCTTGCATGCTCTTTGTAATATTTACCCTTTCTCATATTGAAAATTGCTCTCATGTTTTCGGAGAACATACAGATGTGCTGTGTATATTAAATACTTTTTTACTGTTGTGAAATGTTTCTTGGTTGGAGTGGGTGGTATCTTTAGTGAGCAGTGCTCACAGTAATTCTAGTTAGACTTATTTTGACGTTTGCATGCAGGTTTTCATGTTTTTGTTTTTTTTCCTTTCTTCCAAGTGTAGAGTTTCTGCATATTGCTATGGTGGTTCCTTATAACATTTAACTCTTTTCCAGAGTATTTTGTCTTAATTTTAACCCTTTGAATCAAATTTTAGACTTATTTTGATGTTTGCGTGCAGGTTTTGATGTGTTTTTTTCCTTTCTTCCAAGTGGAGATTTACCTTGCAGCATATGTCCATGCTTTCTATTGTATGTATACATGCATCTTAGGGCTATGTTTGTATTATTTAACCCTTTTCCTGCTGAATTACTTCAATTTTGGACTTTTATGTACAGCTTTTGGACTTGGGCTTACAGCTTCTTACTTTTATGCACAGGTTGTGATAAAAAAACAATTTCAAGTGAGGTTGACCTCACTGCATATTGCAGTGGTGGTTATTATAACATTGATATCTTTCCAGTGCATTTTTAATAAAATTTTAACCCTTTGAATAGATTTTTAGACTTATTTTGACGTTTGCGTGCAGGTTTTCATGGGTTTTTTTTTCCTTTCTTCCAAGTGTAGATTTGCCTTGTAGCATATGTCCATGCTTTCTATTGTATGTAAACATGCATCTTAGGGCTACGTTGTATTCTTTAACCCTTTTCCTGCTTAATTACTTCAGTTTTGGACTTCTTTTGTTTACAGGTTTGGATTTTTGTGCTTTTAAAAAAAATTTTTTCTTCTTTGCATATTGCTGTGGGGGTTCACGATAACATTTAACTCTTTTCCAGGGTATTTCGTCTTAATTTTAACCCTTTGAATCAAATTTTGGACTTATTTTGATGTTTGTGTGCAGGTTTTGATGTTTTTTTTACTTTTATGTGCAGGTTTTGAGGTTTGTCTTTCTTTTCTTCCAAGTGGCGACTTACCTTGTAGTATATTGTCATGGTTCCTATTTTATGTTAGGATGCTTCTTGGGCCTATTATTATATTATTTAACCCTTTAGCTGCTTATTTACTTTAATTTTGGACTTTTGTGTGCAGGTTTTGTACTTTTGTGTGCAGGTTTTGATATTTTTTGGAGTTTTACCTCACTGGCATATTGCCATGGTGGTTACGGTAACATTTTCAGGGTATTTTTCTAAATTTTAACCCTTTGAAACAAATGTGATACTTTTATGTGCAGGTTTTGAGGTTTGTCTTTCTTTTCTTCCAAGTGGATATTTTTCAAGTAGAGTTTCACCTTACTGGCATATTGCCATTGTGGTTACTGTGACAGGGTATTTTTCTCAATTTTAACCCCTTGAAACAAATGTGATACTTTTTTTCACTTTTATGTGCAGGTTTTGAGGTTTGTCTTTCTTTTCTTGCAAGTGGAGACTTACATTATAGCATATTGCCATGGTTCCTATTTTATGTTAGCATGCTTCTTAGGGGTTATTATATTATTTAACCCTTTAGCTGCTTATTTTCTTTAGTTTTGGACTTTTGTGTGCAAGTTTTGAACTTTTTTTTACTCCAGCCACCCCTTTACATTGGCCACCTGTTGGTGAGCCACGGGGTACTGATACCCCCTCTAGTTAGACATGTTTTAAAATTTTTGTCCACACTTAGGCTTTTTTGGGATCCATTTGGGCTCATCGTTCCCATTGGGAACTTGGGCTCAACTTGAAAATTTTTTCGAAAAATATTTTTCTTTCGAATTATTTTTCGAAATGTTTGTAATGGATTATATTACTATTATGTATCTTGTTTTCAAGAGTTAGTGCGAGTACGATGACTGTTTAACTTTTTTCAAAATGAAAGAAGTTTGTTCAAATTGTAATTCGAGGAAGTCTTCCTCTAATTCTCATGCTCAGTGTATTATTTGTAGTCAGTATACTCGCACTAATTCTTGCTCTGTGTGTGCCAATTGGAATGACAAACGTTGGAGACGAGTGTCACGGTATATTGTTAATGGTGAGAGGTACATGCTGGTCCTCTCGCCACGGGGTCACTCTAGTTTTTCAGTCTCTTTTTTATAGGAACAAGAACAGGGTGATGTTTCCGTGATGTCTTCATGAAGTGTGCCTCTGTCGTCGCAGACAAATGAAGAGCTAGCGGCAAAAGTGCTCAATGAAATTCGGCAAATGCCTAAGAGGTCCCAAGTAGGATCGACGGCATTGTTGCCGCTAGCTCGCCCGGTGAAGCAATCATTCACGAAATGGTTGTGACGCCGGGTTCGTCCGTTGCGGTCCAGGAAAGGAGATCAGGTGTTGCGAGCACTATAAATATGAATTGTGCACACCTGGCGACGACGGATCCGAGGATGGAACGGAGGAAGCCAATCAGTCCAGTACCTAGCTCGTCCAGGTCTGCCCGGACCGCGAGCGAGAGAGGCCCCTCTCTCTTACAACATCTGGGACCAGATGTTGTTGTATGTAATGTTCGTCAGTCGGAGCATATGTCCACTCCTCGGGATGCTCCTTCGTATAGGCAGTCTGGCGCGACTAGTCTATTGGCTTCCTCATTCTCACGGCAACACACACGACCGCAACTTGGCTACGTGACTTCTGATATCCAGCCTGCTTCACCGACCAGGGATTCCACGTCGATCAGGTCATGCCATCCGGTAGCCAAGGACATGAGGCCTTACCAGTCGGGACGTTTGCATAAAAGAAGTATGCAGGAATTAACGTCCCAGGAGCGCTCAGCGGCTAAATCACGTAAGACCACGGCTCCACAGGCCTCCGTGACGGACTTGCTATCACAGGTAGCTCAACTCATTGCGGCATCTCAGCAGCCCTCAGAAATTTTTTCGGAACAGGAACTGTCTGAGGAAGCTGGGTCGGTTCGCTCCCCTGCAGAGTCAGAAAAGGGATGACCGAGAATCTCATATGGTCCAGACAGATGGCGAAAGGGAATCAGAAGAGCTGGAATTTTCTCTTTCCGAACAACATAAGGTGGTCGTAGATTTCATCCGGCAACACCTTCCAGAAGTTGTTCCTCCAGACCAAAATGCTGCATTACCGGATAAGAGACTGATAGCCTCACTGGACACAGACTTTTTTGGCCGGAATAAGGACACTGTCCCTGAGTTTCCGACCCAGTCCAGAAATGTCACATGGACATTTGAACTTCTGAATGATGCTATATTCAAGTTAGCCTTTAAGACTGGCAAATCCGTTTTTTTATTGCCTAGCGCTATACAGCTGCCTTTCATCAATACAAGAAATAGATTTGAAACGGCAGGACATGACATGCCTAGAGTTCCTCTGCGTTTGGACGCCCAGACAGAAGACTTGGAGTTGTCATTGCCGGCGTCCATGTCTATTAACTCCAGTATACTGGAGACGACAATCTCGTCTAATAGAATTAATTTAGACGCTTTATCTTATGCAGATCACCTTACCAGAGCGTTATCATTACGTCTCGAAGGGAAAGAAGTCCAGGATGTTCAAACTTCCTTAAGAATTCTTTCGAGGGCTATAGCATATTCTACGTATAACTCCGCCCTTTCAGTGGCAACTCTGGAGTTAGTCAGACGTGATGCTGCCCTGACTGCATCCACTAGAGTGGATAGTAAGGTGAAAAACTCTCTTCGGGTCGCTCCGGTCTCCGGAGAGTTTCTCTTTGACGGAAAGCTTTCTATTATCTATGATCAGATTACTAATAAAGCTTCGGATTCTCTGCTTTTTAAATCCAATTCAAAAAAGTCGGACTCAGCAGAGAGGAGTAAGGCAGGCACTTTGGGGGCGAATATGTCCAAGGGAAGTTCCTATAGAGGATCTAAGAAAGCCTATAGAGGATCTAAGAGAGACCGTCAGAGTAGCGACTCAGGTAGGGTCCGTTATGCTGGCCGAGATAAGCGGTCAGACGCCCCTAGGCCGACTGGATGAGGTGCGGGTCGTGGAGGACGTGGTTTCTCCACCCGCAAGCCTCGCAGGTCCAGAAGAAGGTGATGGTTTAAACCTCTATTGTGTTGTTTAAACCTCTATTCCGTTCCAGTCAGCGGAAGGCTGTCGAGATTCTTAACCAATTGGTTGTCAATTACGGACGACCCATGGGTGCAAGGGGTGATTTCCGAAAGTCTAAAACTGTCCTTCAAGGAAAAACCCCTGTTAGCTCGAAGTCCTTGTGGACTCAGCCAGGGGTCAGCCGAGTGGGTGACTAGGGCGAAGAAGTCGCCTTATCATTCCTCAAGTCGCCTTGGCTAACATTGGGGGCGAAATTCAAGTCGCCCTCCAAAACTTCCTTGGGAGACATGGCAGTTGACTGTATTTTCTAATGTTTTATTTTAAAAAAAAAACAACGCTTCCGCATTCACAAAAAAGTAAACACGACAGCTGCTGTTAAAATCCATCATACGGCTCTGAAAATAGCCTAAACTAGCCCAATTTTAGATTTCTGAAAAGAGTTGTAATGACGTAGTCGTTCGAACAATACACCCAAACTTATAGCAAACAGAACAAAATGCTATTTAAAACCAAAAGTGTCAGCAAAAACAACGAATCACACAAGACACGCATCAAGTTTATTAGAATTTATTAAAGTTAGGTAACCACCATTTCAAAACCATAAAAAATGTGCAGGGGACAATTCATAAAAATGTAGAAATTGCTTATGGTTACACTCTGTTCCATTAAAAAATTGGTTGCATTGAAATTCACCCCGCAGTTTTTGCATTGAAACTGAAAGTTTTTCTTTGAAAACTTGGGTTGGAAGGGGGTTAAATGTAATAAGGCTACGATAGAATCACATATATTAGGATGGATAAGAATGGCAGGCCTTATAGCACCAAGCGGACATGTCAATGTAAGATGGATTGCAGAAATTGTCATTTTCTGAACCGAGTATTATCAACCAGCGCAGCATGTAAGGGAGACAACTGAAATATTTTGTCATTTACCTTAGAAATAAATTAGCTCAAATTGTTAATGACGCTTAATTTACGAAGGATGTTGAAAACTTTTTTAACTACGCTTTTCAATTCAATTAGGACATTCAGAAACCATGAATGACCCAGCTTCTTATGTGAACTTGAAATTTATTTTAAATACTTTAAATATTTTTTTTAAAAGAATATACCTTCTATTACAGAGAAGAACACTCTCACCATGGGTAATGCTAAATTTCAAATCCACTGCATTGAGGCAATCTTTATATAAAATCAACTGCATGGTAACCCTAGTCATCACTACTAGGGAAAGAGTTAGGGTATTCAGAAACCATGGACGACACAATTTTTTGTAGGGGAGGGGGGAGGATTTTAACCTACATGACTTAGTTTTGTGTGTGTAAGTATAACTTTTATTTGTTTTTTTCTCCACAATTGTGTCCTCTATGTACATTTATTTTGTCACGATGTCATATAAGTTTTGTTTTTTCTGACTTCTCCCTCATGTCCACTGACTTCTCCCTCCTGGCCCCTGACTTCTCCCTAAAGTCTCTGGAGGGAGAAGTCACTTCTTCCTAAAATCAGCTGCCAGGCTGACCCCTGGACTCAGCTTCCGTCGAATGTTCAGAAGAGAGAATCGCTTCTATCAGAAGTTCAATCTCTTCTGGACAAGAACGCTATAGAGGTCATAGAAAACCAGGAATCTCCAGGTTTCTACAGTCACCTGTTTCTGGTTCCAAAACCAGACGGCTCGTTTCGTCCAGTCATAGATCTGAGCTGAATAAACAAGCAGATCGTGGCTCCGAAATTTTATATAGAGACCATCCGATCGGTCAGAGCGAGCATTCGAGTGAACGATTATGCTGCGAACATAGATTTCAAAGATGTGTACTTTCATGTCATGGTACATCCAGCGTTCAGAAAGTATCTTCGCTTCGCTGTCCTAGGAGTCGTTTATCAGTTCCGAGCGATGTGCTTCGGTCTGAATCTAGCACCCTGGGCATTGACTCGAATAATGACCTCGGTAATGACTCATTTCCAAGCTCATTCGTCTGTTGTTACGCTGGCCTACTTGGATGACATTCTTCAGAGGTACGGCAACGAGTTAACGCTTTAGAACGATGTTCAGAGTCTGCTTCAACTGCTCCGATGTCTCGGTTTCATAGTAAACGAAAAGAAGTCAGATCTAGTGCTGACCAAGTCATTCACCCACCTGGGAATGAGCTTCGAGATGCACAACAATCTCGTTCGTCTGCTGTTAACCAGAGCGAAATTAGTCAGTTGTTACGCTCGCTTTTGTCTTCACTCAGATGTAGTAACAGCAAGAGAATTCATGAGACTGACAGGTTTGTGCGGAGCCGCTGCAGATCTTATTCCGATGGGGCGGCTACGCACTCATCCACTCCAGATATTTTTTACTCAGAATTGGAGTGTGAAGACTCATTCCCTCGAAACGAACATCGTCTTGTCGAATCAAGTGAAACAAGAGATTCAGACTTGGGCAGATATTCAGTGGTTAACTCAAGGAGTACCACTGCAACTGCCGGATCCGAGTTTTACGATAATGACGGATGTGAATCAAACAGGTTGGGGGGCAACTCTGAGCCCAACAGATTCGAGATGCCAGGGTCTTTGGGATCCGCAGTTCCTAAACAAGCACATAAACATCAAAGAGATGATGTCAATTTGGCTTGCGCTATGTCAGTGGATGAGCATTCTTCAGAATCCTCATGTTCAAATTCTGTCCGACAATTTGACAGTAGTAGCGTATATTCGGAACCAGGGAAGCACTCATTCCATTCCGTTGTTCAATTTAACGGAAAGGATCCTTCTGTTTGTCCTAGAGCATCAGGTTCTCCTATCGGTTCGTCATATGCCGGGTCGTCTGAACGTTCTAGCACGTTCTCGGAAAGGTCGCATGTTGCCGTCAAAATGGACTTTCAACAAATGAGTATTCAATCAGATTTGCTACCAATGGGATCGTCCAATGATAGACTTATTTGCGACGCATCTCAACAATCAGTTGCAGACATATGTGTGTATGTATGCCCAGATCCTCGAGTGTTTGCAGTAGACGCCCTCTCGATCTCTTGGGACGAAATGATAGGATACGCATATCCTCCAGCTCCATTAATTCAGCAGATATTGCTAAAAATCAAGCAATCTCACTGCAAGATTCTGTTGGTAGCATCTCTGTCACCCCAGAGACCATGGATAAATCTACTCAGGTGTCTGTTGTGGGACATTCCACGGAAGCTTCCTCCACAGGAGGACCTTCTTTCGCAGGAGAAATGGCACACACTGCATCACAACCCGCAAGATCTCAACCTTCACGTACTTCTGTTGTGCGGTCCTTCTTGCACGGCAAGCATTTTACAGGACGAGCAGTGGACGCAATTTCTAACTGTAGGAGGACCTCCTCTTCGCTAAATGATGCTGCTAAGTGGAAGGTTTTCTATCGGTGGTGAAGGGATCATTCTATTGATATTTATGATCCCTCCATTCCAGACATTGCTAATTTTCTGGTCTATTTGTTTGACGAGATCAAACTGCAGCCCATAACCATTAAGGGTTATAGGTCTATGCTATCGGATACCTATGCTCATCATGATAGCTTACAGCTTGGATCTAATGTCTCTTTATCTAAGTTAGTGAAAAACTTTTTGATAAATAGACCTAGAACCCTTAGGTTAATTCCTAAGTGGAATTTAGCTGGGGTTCTTCTGAAACTAAAAAGAGCGCCATTTGAGTCTCTTGATACAGTGGACTTCAAATTCTTATCTTATAAGACAGCTTTTCTCTTAGCCTTCTCTTCTGCCAGAAGAGTTAGTGAGCTTCATGCACTATCGGTTGATGATTCTCACTATCGTACTGTTGGTGATACTATTACTTTGACGACTAATGTTGGATTTTTGGCTAAGAATCAGGCTCCTAATAAGTATCCTGAAGCTATTGTTATTAAGGCTCTTCCGTCTTCAGACAGTCATAGGCCTTTGCTCTGTCCAGTTAAAGCCATGCGTATTTACAAACGTAGATCTGAGTTCATCAGAAAGGGACGTAAGCGTTTCTTTCTGTCTCTGCTGCCTAATAGAAAGGACATTTCAGTCCATTCTATTGCAAGGTGGATTCAGTTAACTATCCGTACTGCGTATGAAAAATTATCTTCAACTCAGCAGTCTGTGCTTAAGATTGTGGTGCATGAAGTAAGAGCACTGTCTACATCTTGAGCTTGTGCTAATAGTGTTGCTATTACTGATTTGATGAAGGCTGCATATTGGTCTCAGCCTTCCACGTTCACAAATTTTCATCTTAGAAATATTGAGTCCATTTCTAGCGACCTGCGTTGTTTAGGTCCATTATCTGTTGCTCAGAATGTCGTCCACTAAACAGTTGCAACTATAGTTATGCAGGCTTTCTGTTCCGGAGTGACTCTGTCCTGCTGCTCTCTTCGTTCTGGGGTATTTGACACAGAGAAAGGGGAAGGGGGGGGGGGATGGTGTTCCCTTATATCACCTGCTTTATAGTGAAAAGCAAGGGAATACCTCCTCTGGAGTCAGTAAATCCGAGTCGGTGCCGGGATGGTTTTAAAGTGTAAAGCTAATGTCTATCTCATTTATGTAATATTTTTAAAGTGTAGCTCGGTGTGAAGCATTTGTATATGTCACGTGTTATACGAGCGGTAATATGCAATCCTCGGACACTTTTAAATGAGTATAAAGAGTCTCATTCTCTGGACTATCTTTATTTATTGGCTTTCCTTTAAAAAGATTAGTATAATGGGTTATACTGGATGTTAATAGAGATCATTGATGTTATTGGCTCAATTACGGAATGGTATTGTGTTTTTCTTTTTTGGTATAAACAAGAAAGATACACGTAAAGCCTGTTCTCCTCTTCTCCTGGAGGGGATAATTCTTTTTTCATGTAATTGAGTCTATTGGATTTTCCTTTATGTCCTAGGCCCTCCAGCCTTTTTTCTATTCAGCTAAGTCTGGGTCATTTGTACAGTATAAAAATGTTAAAAAATTTATAGTAATTTATATATTTTTTATACTTACCAATGACCCAGACGGGGATGACCCTCCCATAAGTTGGGAACTCATACTTGGGGCTATACTTGGCGTCGTAATGGGAGGGGAAAGAATATTTGCCCCTCCCAAAATTTCTATTTTCCAAACCGAGAGGCAAATTTTGACCAAATTTGATATGAGGGCTTATTGGGTCATAAGTACTTAATTTATGCAAACAATTTTTTCCCGCCGCCCCATGGGGACTGCAGGAGCTAAAAATAAAAAAAAATTAAAATGCCCAAATCTCGAAAAACTAAAAAAAAAATTTTTTATGCGTTTCGGTCAATTTTAAGACAAAAAAAAAAAATTTTTTTACACTGAAAATTTGGGATCTGGGTGGGACTTAGAAAATTTTAGACCAAAATCCTGAATTTTTTGTTTTTTGGTTTTTTATGCATTTTGGTCAATTTTAAGAGAAAAAAAAAAAAAAATTTTTTTACACTGAAAATTTGGGGTCCGGGTGGGACTTTGGGACCAAAATCCGAAAAAAATTTTTTTGTTTTTTTATGCGTTTCGGTCAATTTTAAGACAAAAAAAAAAATTTAGAAAATTTTGGACCAAAATCCGAAAAAAATTTTTTGTTTTTTTTTTTTAAATTTTTTTTTACACTGAAAATTTGGGATCCGGGTGGGACTTTGAAAATTTTGGACCAAAATCCTGAATTTTTTTTTTTTTTTATGCGTTTTGGTCAATTTTAAGAGAAAAAAAAATAAATTTTTTTTACACTGAAAATTTGGGGTCTGGGTAGGACTTGAATTTTTTTTTTTTTGTTTTTTATGCATTTTGGTCAATTTTAAGAGAAAAAATTTTTTTTTTTTTACACTGAAAATTTGGGGTCTGGGTGGGACTTAGAAAATTTTGGACCAAAATCTGGAAATTAGTTTTTTATGCGTTTTAAGAAGAAAAAAAAAAATTGAGGCTGAAAATATTTTGTTTGGGGAAAAAAATCTGTTTTTTATGCGTTTATCTCAATTTTGGGACGTAAAAGTGCAGGAACTGAAAATAGAAGGAAAATCCTGTGTATTGTGTGGGCACAATCGCTTCATCTAGTTGGTATATGCTTTTCTTAGGAGGGGCGTATGCAGCTTATTCAAGTCCCTGGTTTGATATTTAGACTACCATGTCAGGTGAGCGCCCGCAGGCCCCCTGGGGCCTCTTGTTTCTTCATCTGAAGGTCTTGATTTACATCAGGTAGCTTTAAAATCTGTTACTGACTTCGGGCCTTTTTTATTCAGTACCTGAGGTCTTGTTTCCGTTTTTTTCATTGACGTTGTTTACATTAGCAACGTCCTATAAATATATGTAGTTTCAACTTATTAATACTGTAGGATTATTGTAAGATACATGTTATGATATTCCGGTAATATAGCAATAATTTTTGGAATTTTGTCCACACTTAGACTCTATCAGGATACCCTCGGACTCTTGTTCCCTTTGGGAACTTGGGCTTTTGTCAAAATTGTTTTGAAAAATTTGTTTTTTGAAATTAATTTTTTGTTTTGTATTTTGAATGTTGTTTATTATGTATCTTTATCACATATTTATTGTGGAGTTGGTGGGAGTTCATTCGACTTTGTTTGATTAATCATGAAAGCTTATTGCTCAAAATACATGGCGAGGAAGTCTTCCTCAGATTTACATGCTTGTTGCCTTGCTTGTAGTCAATGTACTCCCGCGAATTCTTGTCCTACATGTGTTTATTGGGATGACAAATGTTGGACACGGGTGTCATAAAATGTTGTTAATGGTGAGAGGCCAATGCTGGTCCTCTCACCGCAAGGTCATTCAAGTTTCTCAGTTTCTTTTTCAGAGGACCAAGAACATGGTGATGGTTATGTGACAACTACCAAAAGTGTGCTACCGTCGTCGCGCTCTGATGAGCAAACAGAGCTAGCTGCCAAGGTGCCCATGAATATTAGGCATGAGATAAAGTCACTAGCTGGTGGTTTTAATCCCTTGTCAGCAGCTAGCTCAACTGGTGAAGTGGTTACTCTGTCCGTGGGTACCGTGATGCCGGGTATGTCCATTGTGGTTGAAGGAAGTGTAGTGGGTAGAGCGAGCACCTTAAAATCTAAACAGGCTCATCCAGCGACGACAGAACAAGGGAAGAAGCCAGCAAGTGTTTTGGGAAGCTCGACAAGGTCTGAAAGGACCGTGAGCAGGAGGGGTCACTCTCTATTCCAACAATATCTGAGGCTAGATGTTGTGGCGAAGAACTTGCGTGGGCCTGAGCATATGTCAACACCTGCTGTCCGGGACGCTCTGTATAGATTGCAGCTACAGTCACGGCTTCTTCTGCTTCAAATACTAAGCACACACGGCCGCATCCTAATAACACAACTTTGGACATCCAGCCTGCTGTGCAAAGAAGGGACCACTCTTCGCCCATGAAGTCAGACCATCCGGTAGCTAGGGAAACGAGGCCTCAATCATCAGGACGTGCGGAGAAGAGAGCCATCTCTGACACACCATCCCAGGAGCAGCAAGCGGCTAAGAAACAGAAGACTGCTGCTCCTCAGGCCTCGTGACGGACTTGCTGTCGCAGATTGCACAGCTGATCGCAGCATCCCAGCAAGTGAAGATGCAGGTGCAGCCTCCCTCAGACTCAGAACCTGAGCTGTCGGATGGTGATGGGTCGGTCCAGTCGTCTGTTCACACAGATGCAATGGACCAAGATTCACAACTGATTCTCTCGGATGGTAAAAGGGATAAGGAAGAGGATTACCCTTCCCTTTTGGAACAGCAGATGGTTGCGATGGATTTCATCCATCAATACTACCCTGAATTTGTTCCAATGAATCAGAATGCTGCGACGACAAGAAAGAAACTGCTGGCATCGGTGGACGCAGACGTTATCCGAACAAGGGAGGAAGTCCTTTCTTTCCTGATTCAGTCTAGGCAGGTGTCGCAGGCCTTTGGCCATATAGACGATGCCGTATTTAACCTCTCGAGTGCGAGGAAAAAAGGCAGTTTCTTAACTTCATCTTCTATAAACATTCCGTTTCTTGGACCACGTTCATTTAAAACGGTCGGGGAAGATGTTCAGAGAGTTCCTCTGCATTTGACGAATAGGCCGAGGATCTAGAGATATCCTTACCTGCGTCATTCTCTATTCACTCAGACACAATTGAGACGGCAATTTCTCCAAATAGAGCGAATTTGGACGCTATGTCTTATGCAGATCACCTTACAAGAGCTATGTCGCAATGTCTAAATGGAAAGGAATTTGAGGACATTTGTGCCTCTTAGAGTTCTTTCCAGGGCAATTATGTATACCACGTACAACTCTGCCCTAACAGTGGCTAATCTGGAGTTAATCAGACATGATGCTGCCCTTGCATCGTCATCACTGATAGATGACAAGGTGAAAAGCTCTGTCCGAGTCACTCTGGTCTCCGGAAATACCATTTTTGATGACAAGCTTTCGTTAGTCTATAAACAGACTACTAAGAAAGCATCTAGTGCTCTGCTTTTGAAGTTGGCTTCTCAAAAACCCACTACAGCAGACAAGAGTAAAGTAGGGCATTCCAGACAAAAATCGTCTAAAGGGAACTCCTCATGAGGGTACAAAAAACCCTCTTACAATTACTCTGGCGGTCGTCAGTATAGCAACTCAGGAAACGGGCATAGGTCTGATCAGGACTATCGGTCAGACGCCCCTAGGCCGATGGGATGAGGTTCTTCACGGGGAGGATGTAGTTTCTCCTCCCGTAAGCCTCGCAGGTCATACAGGTGATGGTCAAGACCTCTATTGCTTGCCAGTTGGCGGGAGGTTATCAAACTTCGCCAGAAACTGGATAACAGTCACGGAAGATCAGTGTGTGAGAAGTGTAGTCTCAGACAGCCTACGGCTATCATTCCGAGCAAAACCCCCCACTGACAAGGTGTCCACGTTGAACAAATCATCCGTCGGATCCTTGCAAAAGAGAGTCTCTCCTAGCGGAGGTACAGACTCTCTTATTAAAGGAAGCAATAGAGGTCATTGAGAACAGGATTCTCAAGGTTTTTAGAGTCACCTGTTCTTGTACCGAAGACAGACAGCTCGTTCCAATCGGTAAAAGACTTGAGCTGAATAAACAAGCTTATCGTGGCTCCAAAATTCTATATGGAGACCATTCGGTCGGTAAGGGCAAGTGTTCGAGTGAACGACTATGCGGCAAGCATAGATCTAAAGGATGCGTACTTTCATGTCCTGGTACATCCGGCATTCAGAAAGTACCTGCAGTTCACTGTACAAGGGAAGGTGTATCAGTTCAGAGCAATGTGCTTTGGTCTGAATCTGGCTCTCTGGGCATTTACTCGAATAATTAACTCGGTAATGTTATACTTCTGAGCTCATTTGTCTGCAGTAACATCGGCTTACTTGGATGACATTCTACAGAGATACAGCAACAGAATTATTCTTCAGAACAATGTTCAGAGTCTGTTTCTATTACTTCGACGTCACGGTTTCATCGTAAACGAGAAAAAGTCGGATCTAGCTCCGTCCAAGTTGTTCACTCATTTGGGAATGAGCTTCGAGACTCACAACAATCTGGTTCATCTGCCGTTACCCAGAGCGAAATTAGTCAGTTGTTATGCTCGCTTTTGTCTGCACTCAGATGCATTAACAGCGAAGGAATTCATGTGACTGATGGGGTTGTGTGGAGTGGCTGCAGATCTTATTCCGATGTGCCTCCTGTGCACGTGTCCTCTCCAGATCTTCTTTACTCAGAACTGGAGTGTGAAGATGCATTTGCTCAAAACCAGTATTCTTTTAATGGACCTAGTAAAACAAAGGGTTCAGATTTGGGCAAATATTCAGTGGTTAACTCATGGAGTTCCACTGCAACTGCCGGATCCGGCTTTCACGATTTTGACAGATGAGAGTCAGACGGGTTGGGGCGCGACCCTAAGTCCTGCAGACTTGAAGTGTCAGGGTCTTTGGGATCCCCGGTTCCTAGAGAAGCACATAAAAATCAAAGAGATGATGTCAATATGGCTAGCGCTACAACATTGGATTCACATAATAGCGGACGTCCATGTTCAGATTTTGTCGGACAACTCGACAGTAAATGCGTACATCAGGAACCAGGGTGGCACTCATTCAATTCCATTATGCGAACTAACAGAGAAGATTCTCCTATACATCATGAATCATCATGTTCATGTTTCTGTCCATCATATACCGGGTTGTCCGAATGTACTAGCAGACTCGCTCTCTCGGAAAGGTAGCCTGTTGCCATCGAAGTGGACACTCAACAAGCGAGTATTCAGGCAGATTTGCTCCCAGTGAGATCGCCCCATGATAGATCTGTTTGCGATGCATCTGAGCAATCAGTTACCACTGTTCGTGTTGCCATGCCCAGACAATCAAGCGTACACAGTAGACTCTCTGTCAATCTCATGAGACGAAATGATAGGATATGTGTATCCTCCAACCCTGTTGATTCAACAGATTCTGTTAAAGATCAAACAGTCTCATTGCAAAATCCTGCTAGTAGCACCTCTGTCGTCACAGAAACCTTGGATCAATCTTCTAAGGTGTCTGTTATGGGACATTCCCGGAAGCTTCCTCCATGAGAGGACCTTCTTTATCAGGGGAAGTCACGCACTTGCATCACAACCCGGAAGGTCTCAACCTTCACGTAGTTCATTGTGCGGTCCTTCTTGTACGAAAAACAGTTTACAGGACGAACAGTGGACGCAATTTCTAACTGCAGGAGGTCCTCCTCTATGTTGAACTACGCAGCGAAGTGGAGGGTTTTCTTCCGTTGGTGTAAGGATCAGTCGATAGATGTTTATGATCCGTCCATACCAAATATTGCCAATTTCTTGGTCTACTTGTTTGACGATCTCAAACTGCAGCCCGTCACTATTAAGGGCTATAGGTCTGTTATCAGATACATATGCTCATCATGATAACTTGGCTATTGGATCAAATGCTTCATTGTCCAAGCTGGTTAGAAATTTCTCTATTAATAGACCTAGAACCCTCAGATTATTTCCTAAGTGGAATTTGGCTTGGGTTCTGTTGAAGCTTAAAGAAGCTCCGTTTCAGCCATTGGACGTTGTAGAGTTCAAGTTCTTGACCTATAAAACAGCATTTCTCTTAGCCTTTGCATCTGCTAGAAGAGTTTGTGAACTTCATGCTTTATCTGTTGATGAATCTCACTACCGTAGTGTGGGTAATACCATTACCCTCACTATGGAAGTGGGGTTTCTGGCTAAGAATCAGACTCCAGACAAGCGACCTGAGCCTATTATCATTTAGGCTCTGTCGTCCTCAGACAACCGTTGACCTTTGCTGTGTCCAGTCAGAGCTATGCACATATAAACGTCGATCAGATTTTATTAGAAAAGGAAGAAAGCGTTTCTTCCTTTTATTGATTCCTAACAGGAAAGATATTTCTGTTCATTCAGTTGGTTGTTGTATAAAAATATTATAAATTTTAAGTAATTTGTATATATTTTTATACTGTACCAATGACCCAGACATAGCTGGTGCTAACTCTTAAAATATAGGGCCAAACACAAATTTTGCCCCCCAATCCCCAAAATTTGCATCTAAAACTAAAGAAAACATGTCCTGAAAGGCCCTCCACACTTTGCCCCTACTGCGCATGCGCAGTGTCAAGGACGTTCCGAAATTGGCGCCATTTATCATTCTAAGTTTGGCCCTTCATCAGTTAACATCTGACTGATCTTTGTGCTTTTAAATCTCAGTTTAAATGATGCCAGACACATAAATATTAGTGAAATGGTGATTCTAAGGAGGATAGAAAAGGAGGAGAGGAAAAGAATGTGTGACAGAATATTATCAGGGCTGTAACTTAAAATTTTTTAATGAAATTATGTTAAGTTACCTATTTTCAAGGCAGCAGCCATTTTGTTGTCATTCTGATTATTTAGTTACACTGTTTTTTCAAGTGTTTTTCCTCTCTCCCTGTCCTTTAAGTTCCCCCTTGCTATTCTCCCATGCTTTTGGCATAGTTTCTGTAATTATTATTACTAAAATTTCTTGGGAGTTTTAGCTGAATAACAGAATGAATTCTGTTCTTTCCCCATGTTTACGTCTTCACCTACGGGTGGTTAGGCGTTGTGTTCTGCATCTACCATCTGATGTTCTGCAGTTTCTTCCCTGGAAGTCTCTGTTTTGCATCAGATGGTGTATTTTTGGTAACTGATTTCGGGCCTGGGTGCCTGGAGTCTTATTTTAGTGTTTTTACACTCATTGTTTACATTTACAACAGCCCTCTGTGTGAGGGGGGGATTTCTAAATAATAATATCTTTATGTTATTTTAATCATAACTAGATACATTATTATTGTTCGTAAGTGTTGAATAAATTGTTTAAAATATTTTAAAAATTTTTGTCCACACTTAGGCTTGGGATCCATTGGGGCTCAACGTTACTTTTCAGAAACTTGGGCTGTTCTGAAAAAATATTTTTTCAAAATATTTTGATTTCATTTATTTTTTCTATATTAATGGATCATATTATTATTATGTATTTTGATTGCCAGGGGTTAGTGCGAGTACCAGGACTTGTTTTCTTTTCACATTGAAAGGATATTGATCAATTGTTTTAAGAGGAAGTCTTCCTCTGTCCTTATTATCATTCTATATGTGGTCAGTGTACTCGCATTAACTCCTGTTCTGTATCGTATGATTTCGATGACAATATGGGAAGCGTATGTCACGGTATGTTGTTGGGGATTTGGACACTCCGGTCCTTTCCCCGCAGGGTCACTCTACTTTATCAATTTCTATTTCAGACGATCAAGATTAGGGTGATGTATCTGTGATGTCTTCCAACAGTGTGCCTCCGTCGTCACAATTAATGAAGGGCTAGCGGAAAAGTGCTCATGTAATACGCCAATTGCCTAAGAGGACCCTAGTAGGTTCGACGGCCTTTGACGTCCGCTAGCTCGCCCGGTGTAGCGTCCATTCACCGAATGGTTCGGCAGCCGGGTTCGTCCGTTGCGGTCTAGAAGGAATTTTGGGGTGATGCGAGCACTATAAAATTAACTTAATGCACACCCAGTGACGGCGGATCGGAGGGAGAACGGAGGAAGCCTTTTAGTCCGGTTCATAGCTCGTTCCGGTCCATCCGGACGGCAAGCGAGAGAGGCCCCTCTCTCGTTCAACAACATCTGGCCCCAGATGTTGTGGTACAAATGTGTCGTTAGCGGAGCATACGTCCGTCGCTCGGGACGCTCCGTTGTATAGGCAGTCCGCTGAGACTGCTAAGGCTTCCTCTTCTCGTCAGCGCACACGACCGCACCTTGGCTGCGTGACCGCCGATATATTACCAGCTTCGCCGATCAAGGATTCTTTGGCGACCAGGTCACACCATCCGGCAGCCAGGGATTCGAGACCGATGGACTCCGGACGTTCGCATAGGAAAAGTATGCGGGAGCCATCTGATGCGGAGCTGCCCTCGGCGAAGCAGCGATAGTCTGCGCCTCCGCAGGTCTCGACGCCGGACATTCTTGTGCACTTAGCACAGCTTATCGCAGCATCCCAGCAGCCGACAGAAACGGTGTCGGATCGAGAATTATCCGACAGCGCTGGGTCGGTAGCCGGGGACTCGAGGCCTGCAGACTCCGGACGTTCGCATAGGAAGTGTGCGGGAGTCAACGTACACGGAGCTTCCAGCGGCAATGCATCGTAAGTCCGCTACTGCACAGGCCTCGGGAACGGACGTGCTTTCCTTAATAGCACAGTTTATCGCAGCATCCCAGCATCAACTGAATCTGTCGCATATATTTTATCCGACGATGCTGGGTCGGGACGCTCCGCGGAAGCGGGTACGGACGTCCGAAAATTTTCATCCGGTCCGACGGGATACCGAAAGGGATTCGGTGGATTTCAAGCTTTCCCTTTCGGAACAACATATGCTGCGATGCCGGATAAGAAACTGATAGCGTCGGTGGACTTAGAAATTTTTGGTTCGGTTCAGGGACATCGTCCCTCAGTTCCGACATAGTCCAATAATGTCACACAAACTATCGAATTATTGAACGACGCTATATATATTATTGTTTTATGCTTGCTATCCAAGCATTTCTGGTTTCTTGTTCGAAGAGTTATGGAGATGTCTTTCAAAAGTGTGCCTCTGTCGTCATAGTTAATGAA
Source organism: Pictodentalium vernedei (assembly GCA_031216915.1). NCBI lineage: Eukaryota > Metazoa > Mollusca > Scaphopoda > Dentaliida > Dentaliidae > Pictodentalium > Pictodentalium vernedei. The sequence continues at coordinate 224,262,320 of CM062288.1, forward strand.
GAGTTAGCGGCAATAAGTGCTCATGGAATATGTCTATCGCTTACGGAGTGACATTCGCTAGCTCACCCGGTGTAGCGTACATTCATCGAATGGTTCGGCTGCCGGGTTCGTCCGTTGCGGTCTAGGAAGGAGATTTGGGTGATGCGAGCACTTTAATTACTTTAGTACTCACCCAGTGACGGCAGATTGAGGACAGATCGGAGGAAGCCAACAACATAGGGGACCGCATGTTGTGGTTCAGATATTTTCATTCGGAGCATATATCCGTTGCTCGGGACGCTCCGTTATATTGACAGTCCGAGAGACTGTCTTTAATGCTTCCTCATCCTCACAGCAGGGCACACGACCGCACATTGGCTACGTGACCTCGAGTATCCGATCAGTTTCGGCATTCAGTGATTCCACAGCGAATAGGTCGCGCCATCCGGTAGCCAAGGGACACGAGGCCTATACACTCCGTTCTCTCGCATATTGGAAGTATGCACGGGGTAACGATCTCGGAGCTTCCTGCGGCAATGCATCGTAAGACCGCTGCTCCTCAGGCCTCAGTGACGGACGTGCTATCCGAGTTAGCACAGTTGTTTCGCAGCATCCCAGCAATTGACGGTTTCTCGGTCGAATCAGGAATTATCCGACGGCGCTGGGTCGGTGCGGTCCGCGGTTGCATCAAGCTACGGACGACCGAACGCTTTATAGGGTCCAACAGGATGGCGAAAGGGATTCGAAAGATTTCGAGTTTTCCCTTTAGTAGTATCGGAAGATGCCTTTCATATCTTCTGGCATTTCTTCCAGTGATTATTTTTCGGACTTCATTGCTGCGATCTTGGATAAGAGACTTATAGTGTCATTGGACTCGGATTTTTCGATCGGTACAGGGACTTTGTCCCTGACTTACCGACGCAGTCCAATATTGTCATTACAACATGGGTTTTATTTTTCGACGCTATATATTTATATATATATACAAGCCTGCTACTAAGCATGATAGTTTAGTTTCTTGTCCGCGTGGCTCATTTCTGCCATTTTATCTTTTTTACATATAGTTTATTTTGGCAGAGCAGGGCATACCGAGAGTTCATATGCGTCTAGACGGTGATTAAAGACTGCATATATTCTTTTTCGCCGTTTATGTCTTTTCCAATTTCAATGTTGGGAACGACATTATGTATAGTAGACTTAACTTAGACGCTTTATTATACGTAATCCGCCTTACTGAGGCGTTATCATTACGTCTTCAAGAAAAGATTTACGGGATATTATTCTCAATGTAATTTCTTTTGAGGGCAGTAGTTTGTTCACGTATAACTCCGCCCTTCAGTGGCTGATTGGAGTTGGTTAGACGTGATGCAGCCCTAGCTACATCCACGCGTGGATAGTAGGTTAAGAACTCTCTCAGAGTCGCTTCGTTCTCGGAGGAGCTTCTCTTCGACGGCAACTTTCCGGCAATCCATGAATTGCTTGAATTATACATTCTCTTGTCTATCTAGTGTTACAAGAGATTCAGACTGGGGCAAACATTCGGTGGTTGACTCAGAGAGTGCCGCCGCAGTTGCCGGACCCGAGTGTGGCTGTTATGACGGTTGCCAGTCAAACAGATTGGGATATATACTGATCCCTACGGATTCGAAGTGCCAGGGTCTTTGGGTTCCGCAGTCTTTTAGCTATCAGTTTAACTTCCGCGGAATAATGTTTTTTAGGCTTGCTTTATGTCATTGCATGAACATTATTCAGAAACGCATGCCCAAATTCCTGTCCTTTAATTTGACAGTAGTGGCGTATCTCCGGAACCAGGGAGGCACTCTTTCGTTTCCGTTATTCAATTTAATGGAAAGAATCCGTCTGTTGGTTATAGTACACCAAGTTCAGTTTTGGTCCGTCATATTCTGGGTCGTCTGATTGTTTTTTCGCACTCCCGTTCTTTTACGGGTCGCTTGTTGCTGTCAGAATGGACTCTCAACAAACAAGTATTTAATCAGATTTGCTATCTATGGGAGCGCCCAATGATGTTTTATTTATGACACAGCATGCTAATCAATTGCAGACGTATGTGTTGGCTTGTCCAGATCTCTGAGCTAATACTGTTAACGCTCTATTGATCTATAGGACGGAATGATAGGATACGCGTATCCTCCGGCGCTGTTGTTTTAGCAGGTATTGCTAAGATAAACAACCACAATACATTTCTGTTGATAGCATCTCTATCTTCACAGAGATCATGAGTAATTTACTCTCTTGTCTACTGTGGATCTTAACGTGAAATCTTCCTCTATGTGAGGATCTTTTTTCACTGGGTAAATCGTGTCATCTTTATCACAACCAGCAAGGTCGCAACCTTCATGTATTCTGTTGTGTGGTCCGTATTGCATTGTAAGCACTGTACTGGACGAGCTTTGGACGCGATTTCTTACTATAGGAGATCCTCTTCTTCGCTATTCTATGCGACTAAAGTGGAGGCTCTTCCGTCGTGGTGTAGGGATCATTATGTTCATATGGTTGATCCCTCCATACTACTCATTGCTATTTTTTAGTATACTTGTTTCACAAGATCTACTGCAGCCTGTGTTATTTAGGTTATAGGTTTATGTTACCTTATACCTATGCACTCTACTATAGTTTACAATTGAGTCTTTTGTCTCTTTATCTAAGTCAGTTAGTAACTTTTTGATAAATAGACTTAGAATCTTTAGATTAAATTCCTATACGGATTTTAACTTCGGTTCTTATTTAGCTAAGTAATCATTTGAGCCTCTGGAAACAGTAGTTTTCAAATTCTGACCTTTTAGACAGTAATTCTGTTGGTTTCTCTTTTACTGTAGAGTCAGTGAGTTTCATGCACTATCGATGGATGATTTTCACTTTCATAGTTTCGGAATCAATACTTCCGTTACTATTTAGGTTGGATTGTTGCATAAGAGTTAGGCTCCTATTATCCGGAACCTATTATTTTAAGGTCCTTCCGTCTTCGTATGGGCATAGGCCTTTACTCTTTCCGGGTACAGTTTATGTATTTATAAACAGATATCTGTTTATTACAAGGGCGTAAGCTTCTTCTGTCTTTGATGTCTAGTAGAAGGACGTTACGCTCCATTTTATTGTTAATGGATTCTATTAACTAGCGTACTGCTTATGGTATATCATTAGCTTAGCAGTTGTGCTTAAGATTTCGGCTCATGAAGTAAGAGTTCTTCTACTTCTTGGGCTTACATTAAAAGTGTTGCTATTATAGATTTTTGAAGGCTGCTCATTGCGCTCAGCCATCCTTTCATGAATTTTATCTCAGAAATATCGAGTCCATTTCTGGAGGCCTCTATTGTTAGGTCTATTATCTACTGCTCAGAATGTCATTCACTTAACAGTTGCTACTATAGCTAGGTAGGCTGTCTGTTTCGGCAGTGTCTCCGTTCGGCTGCCCTCTTCACTCTGGGCTATTTGACCCAGGGCAAGAAAAAGGGGGGGGGGGGGGGGGAGGGTGTTCCCTTGGGTCACCTGTTTTTACTATGAAAACAAGGGGATACCTCCTCCGGAGTTAGTAATTCTGAGCTGTTATTGGGATGGTTGTTTAGTGAGAAGTTTAAGTTTATAAATTCATTCAAGTCTTAGTTTTTAAAGTATAGCCTTTGAATATTGCGTATGTCAACGGACATGATTATGCAATTCTCACACACTTTTAGAAGTATAAGAGTCTCTATTCTCTAGACTTACTTTATTATTGGCTTACTTTAAAAATTATTAGTATAAGGATTATTGGATATTAATAGAGTACATGGATGTATGAAGCTCAATTTTGGAAGGTGTTGTATCTTTCTAATTTATCATAAATAAGAAAGATACATGTAAGGCCTATTACTTCTTTTCCCTACAGGGGATGACTCTATTTTATTTTATTGAGCGTATTCCATTTTGCTCTATGTCCTTGGCCCTCCAGCCTTTTTACTATTCAGCTATGTCTGGGTCATTGGTACAGTATAAAAATGTTAAAAAATTTATAGTAATTTATATATTTTTTATACTTACCAATGACCCAGACGGGGATGGCCCTCCCAGGAGTTGGGAACTCTTGCCTCCCCGCTGAGTACATAGCGCTTACCAGGCACTGGTTATTAGAATGATAAATGGCGCCAATTTCGGAACGTCCTTGACACTGCGCATGCGCAGTAGGGGCGAAGTGTGGAGGGCCTTTCAGGACATGTTTTCTTTAGTTTTAGATGCAAATTTTGGGGATTGGGGGGCAAAATTTGTGTTTGGCCCTATATTTTAAGAGTTAGCACCAGCTATGTTTGGGTCATTGGTAAGTATAAAAAATATATAAATTACTATAAATTTTTTAACTTTTTATACTTACCAATGCCCAGATGGGTATGGCCCTCCCATGAGTGGGCACTCATACCTCCCCGCTATTTACAACATTTAACAGGCAATTATAGAAAGAATGATGGTTGGCGCCTATTTTGGTGTCTTCCTGGATACTGCACATGCACAGACCTGAAAAGTATGGAGGACCAGATAGGACATTATTTTTTTGGTTCTGTATGCAAATTTCGGGAATTGGGAGGCAAAATTTGTGTTTTGGCCCTGGATTATTTTTTGCATTAGCACCAGCTAGTCTGGGCCATTGGTAAGTATAAAAAATATACAAATTACTTAAAATTTATAATTTTCAGCCATTGCTAACTATTCAAATGGTAATTGCAATGTACAATTTGTAGAAAATTCCAGTGATATTTCACTTCTTTATAAAAAATAGTCTGTTGACGATTTTCATTCCGCACACATGTGCGGAACGAATTTTAATTTTCCGCATGGTTTAGTGTTGGTGTAGATATCGATTTCATAGAACAGGCATATAATAAATCACTCAGAAAAAGTAATAAGCTTTGAGTCTCCCATTTTTGTAGTAATTTTGGAAGACACTGCAAGGCAATAAAAACATCCAATGATGGGGTTCAATTTCAATAAGGGATGGCCCGATAATCGAAACATTTTTTTTTTTGACCCAAAATAAATTTTTTACAGTTTTTTGTTTGTTCCAAAACTGGTTCTTCACGAAATTATATTTATCCACATTTTTTTTTTGTTCTTGCATAAGATCACAACTTTCAGTCTGCAAGCTTGTTAAAAACATTTTTTCTTATAACATATGAGTTGAGAACCATTACAATTATTCTAGCTTGTTAAAAAAGTTCTTATCAGTTGTGATAATTTACAATAATGCCTTCTGAGGGAGTTATGTGGCAAAGAATTTCTAATGTTTGTTTTGTTTGTATGTTCGTATGTTTACATGTTTAGTCTGTAACAAATTATGTGTCCTTGGGCAAGGCACTTCATCCCAGTTACAAACATGAGGACTCATTGGCCCTTTGTACTGGGGTGCACTGCACATCAATGGTGCACTTGTCATCAAACAATGCTAACCCTTCTTGCGTGGAGGTGGGATGTTGGGGAGTCTGACCGTTGCTCACCGTTGCTCAGTGTTTCTCTCAGGATACTCTGGCTGCATACACCCGTAAAACTGTCTGACATGAGGTGACCCTGGCTGTTGAAAGTGTTGTTAAGCCCAAATAAATAAATGAATAAAAAAGTTGTGTCCATTCAACTTGTTTGCTGCTTTAGCACCACCCCCAGTGGTTGGATTCAAATAGTTATACTACCCCCCCCCCCCCCCCCCTCAAAAAAAAAAAAAAAAATAAGAAATATTTGAGGTTGTACTGGAATCAGCTTGTCTGTAAATTCATCTCTCTGTCCTTCTGACACAATTTTGTCATTTTTGTTTATTTATAAGTCAATATTTTTTAACCCTTTATTAGTTGAGTTGTGATGAAGTCAAACTCAACTTATAGTTTGATGAATGGTGGGTGGGCGGGTGGTTGGTTGGGTGGGCAGGTGGTTGTAAACAATTGGTTTCCGGATGATAACTTCATAATGGTTTGACCCACATTCATGAAACTTCATAGGTAGGTTGGCATCGGTGAGTGGAAGAACCCTATTTGTTTTGGAATTGCAAGGTCAAAGGTCAAGGCCACAGTGACCTTGAACATAGTAAATCATAAACAATTGGTTTTCAGATGATAACTTGGCTATGGTTCAACCCACATTCATGAAACTTCATATGTAGGTTGGCCTTCATGAGAGGAAGAACCCTATATATTTTGGACTCAGTAGGTCAAAGGTCAAGGTCACAGTGACCCTGAACATAGTAAATCAAAACAGTTGGTTTCCGGATGATAACTTGATAACTTCATAGGTAGGTTGGCATCAGTGAGTAGAAGAACCATATTTATTTTGGACCCGCTAGGTGAAAGGTCAAGGTCAAAGTGACCTTCAACATAGTAAATCATAAACAATTGGTTTCCGGATGGTAACTTGATAATGGTATGACCCACATCCATTAAACTTCATAGGTAGGTTGACCTAGGTGAGTGGAAGACCGCTGTTTGTTTTGGGCTCGCAAGGTCAAAGGTCAAGTTCACAGTGACCTTGAACATAATAAATCATAAACAATTGGTTTCCAGATGATAATTTGACAGTGGTTCCACCCACATTCATGAAACTTCATAGGTAGGTTGGTATTAATGCAAGAAAGAGCCCTATTTATTTTGGAATCACTAGGTCAAAGGTCAAGGTCACAGTGACCCTTCACGTAGTAAATTGTAAACAATTGGTGTCCGGACGATAAGTTGATAATGATTAAACCCACTTTTGTGCTGCCACAACTCGACTTTGGATCGTCGATCCTATCGTCATTTTTTAGCATGAAAGGCAGACGACACTTGTGAACAAAATTCTTAAATAACTAAATTTTTTTTTTGTGTGTGTGTTAAAAGCATAGCTTATGACGCCTCAATGTAGGGTCATAAACTATGTTTTGAGGCAAAAAAAGAGAAAATAATGAAATTTGAATGGTGATTTTTTGAGAATGGCACTGGCTATTTTGGCCGTCACTTTGGGTAAAGGGCTTGGCACTGATGTTAAGCTTCATGAGAACCTGTGCAACAGTAATATTGAGATTCATCGGACTTGTCTATGATGAGTTATTCATGTTTTGATCTAGAATTTGTCCTCTATGGACACAACGTTCTCCCAGCTTGTATTCCTTCATTTTCTGGTCAATTTTTTAAAAACTTGGACCGGTGATTCACCAGCATGGGAATCTGTGCTCCTTTGATTTGAGATTGGTTGGGGTCATTTGTTTTAGAAGTTATTACCCTTTTTCGACTTGGAGTGTATTTGCAACCTACATCATTTTTTGTCCATGCATATTTGGTCAATTTTTAGCTCACCTGAGCGAAGCTCAAGGGGAGCTTTACTAATCACTTTCTGTCCGTCGTCCGTCATCCGGCGTCCGTCGTCCGTCGTCCGTCGTCGTCCGTCCGGCGTTAACTTTACATTATCGACTTCTCCTCCTAAACCACTAGCCCAATTTTATTCAAATGTTGGCTAAATGTTTATTACCTAATGCCAATTCAGATTTGTTCAAATGAAGTTGCCCCTCCTCCTGGGTGGTGCCACGCCCCCAAGGGGCACCAAAATCTTTGTAAATCTTCTTCTCATGAACCAGCAGTAGCAGAGACTTGATATTTGGTGTGCAGCTTCCTTTTGAGGTGTAGACTCAGATTTGTTCAAGAGAAGTTTGTGGGGCTATACTTGGCGTTGTTATGAGAGGGGCAAAATTTTTTGCCCCGCCCAAAATTTCTATTTTCCAAACCGAGAGGCTGATTTGAACCAAATTTTATGTGAGGGCTTATTGGGTCATGAGTACTTGATTTATGCAAAAAAAAATTTTCCCGCAGCCCCGTGGGAACCGCAGGAGCTAAAAATAGAAAAAATTTAAAACGCCCATATCTCCAAAACTGCATGGCACTGAGAATTTTTATTTGGTGTGCAGCTTCCTTAGGACCAACAGAAAGGATTGGTAAAAAAAAATTGCCATCGGTTTTATCATAGGGTACAGTTTCGGGACTTTGAAAAAGTGCTGAGTCAGCACTTTTTAACACTGTAGGCAATGGGAAAAACATTAAAAAATCTTCTTCTCCAGATCCAGCAGGCAGAATCTTTTGATATTTGGTATGCAACATTGTAGGGTGGATCTGATTCAAGTTTGTTCAAATCGGCCCCCTGGGTTCATATTTGGGCTCAGTATAGGAGCCCGATTTCGAACTTAGTGCATTTCAGGCAAATTTCTTAAAAAATCTTCTTCTCCAGATCCAGCAGGCAGAATCTTTTGATATTTGGTATGCAACATTGTGGGGTGGATCTGATTCAAGTTTGTTCAAATCGGCCCTCTGGGTTTATATTTGGGCTCAGTATAGGAGCCCAAATTTGAACTTACTGCATTTCAGGCAAATTTCTTTGAAAATCTTCTTCTCCAGATCCAGCAGGCAGAATCTTTTGATATTTGGTATGCAACATTGTAGGGTGGATCTGATTCAAGTTTGTTCAAATCGGCTCCCTAGATTCATATTTGGGCTCACTATAGGAGCTTGAAATCGAATTTAGTGCATTTCAGGCAAATTTCTTCAAAAATCTTCTTCTCCAGATCCAGCAGGCAGAATCTTTTGATATTTGGTATGCAACGTTGCGGGGTAGATCTGATTCAAGTTTGTTCAAATCGGCCCCCTGGATACATATTTGGGCTTACTATAGAAGCCCGAATTCGAACTTAGTGCATTTCAGGCAAATTTCTTAAAAAATCTTCTTCTCCAGATCCAGCAGGCAGAATCTTTTCATATTTGGTAAGCAACATTGTGGGGTGGATCTGATTCAAGATTGTTCAAATTGGCCCCCTGGGTTAATATTTGGGCTCAGTATAGGAGCCCGATTTCGAACTTAGTGCATTTCAGGCAAATTTCTTAAAAAATCTTCTTCTCCAGATCCAGCAGGCAGAATCTTTTGATATTTGGTATGCAACATTGTAGGATGGATCTGATTCAAGTTTGTTCAAATCGGCCCCCTGGGTTCATATTTGGGCTCAGTATAGGAGCCCGATTTCGAACTTAGTGCATTTAGGCAAATTTCTTAAAAAATCTTCTTCTCCAGATCCAGAAGGCAGAATCTTTTGATATTTGGTATGCAACATTGTGGGGTGGATCTGATTCAAGTTTGTTCAAATCGGCTTCCTAGATTCATATTTGGGCTCACTATAGAAGCTCGAATTTGAACTTAGTGCATTTCATGCAAATTTCTTAAAAAATCTTCTTCTCCAGATCCAGCAGGCAGAATCTTTTCATATTTGGTAAGCAACATTGCGGGGTGGATCTGATTCAAGTTTGTTCAAATCGGCCTCCTGGGTTTATATTTGGGCTCAGTATAGGAGCCCAAATTTGAACTTAGTGCATTTCAAGCAAATTTATTAAAAAATCTTCTTCTCCAGATCCAGCAGACAGAATCTTTTGATATTTGGTATGCAACATTGTGGGGTGGATCTGATTCAAGTTTGTTCAAATCGGCTTCCTAGATTCATATTTGGGCTCACTATAGAAGCTCGAATTCGAACTTAGTGCATTTCAGGCAAATTTCTTAAAAAATTTTCTTCTCCAGATCCAGCAGGCAGAATCTTTTGATATTTGGTATGCAACATTGTGGGATGGATCTGATGCAAATTTGTTTAAATCGGCTCCCTAGATTCATATTTGAGCTTACTATAGAAGCTTGAATTCGAACTTAGTGCATTTCAGGCAAATTTCTTAAAAAATCATCTCCAGATCCAGCTGGCAGAATCTTTTGATATTTGGTATGCAACATTGCGGGGTGGATCTGATTCAAGTTTGTTCAAATCGGCCCCCTGGATTCATATTTGGGCTCACTATAGAAGCTCGAATTCAAACTTACTGCATTTCGGGCAAATTTCTTCAAAAATCTTCTTCTCCAGATCCAGCAGGCAGAATCTTTTGATATTTGGTATGCAACATTGCGGGGTGGATCTGATTCAAGTTTGTTCAAATCGGCCCCCTGGATTCATATTTGGGCTTAATATAGAAGCCCGAATTTGCACTTAGTGCATTTCGGGCAAATTTATTAAAAAATCTTCTTCTCCAGATCCAGCAGGCAGAATCTTTTGATATTTGGTATGCAACATTGTGGGGTGGATCTGATTCAAGTTTGTTCAAATCGGCTTCCTAGATTCATATTTGGGCTCACTATAGAAGCTCGAATTCGAACTTAGTGCATTTCAGGCAAATTTCTTAAAAAATCATCTTCTCCAGATCGAGCAGGCAGAATCTTTTGATATTTGGTATGCAACATTGCGGGGTGGATCTGATTCAAGTTTGTTCAAATCGGCCCCCTGGATTCATATTTGGGCTCACTATAGAAGCTCGAATTCAAACTTACTGCATTTCGGGCAAATTTCTTCAAAAATCTTCTTCTCCAGATCCAGCAGGCAGAATCTTTTGATATTTGGTATGCAACATTGCGGGGTGGATCTGATTCAAGTTTGTTCAAATCGGCCCCCTGGATTCATATTTGGGCTTAATATAGAAGCCCGAATTCGCACTTAGTGCATTTCGGGCAAATTTATTAAAAAATCTTCTTCTCCAGATCCAGCAGGCAGAATCTTTTGATATTTGGTATGCAACATTGTGGGGTGGATCTGATTCAAGTTTGTTCAAATCGGCTTCCTAGATTCATATTTGGGCTCACTATAGAAGCTCGAATTCGAACTTAGTGCATTTCAGGCAAATTTCTTAAAAAATCATCTTCTCCAGATCCAGCAGGCAGAATCTTTTGATATTTGGTATGCAACATTGCGGGGTGGATCTGATTCAAGTTTGTTCAAATCGGCCCCCTGGATTCATATTTGGGCTCACTATAGAAGCTCGAATTCAAACTTAGTGCATTTCGGGCAAATTTCTTCAAAAATCTTCTTCTCCAGATCCAGCAGGCAGAATCTTTTGATATTTGGTATGCAACATTGCGGGGTGGATCTGATTCAAGTTTGTTCAAATCGGCCCCCTGGATTCATATTTGGGCTTAATATAGAAGCCCGAATTCGCACTTAGTGCATTTCGGGCAAATTTATTAAAAAATCTTCTTCTCCAGATCCAGCAGGCAGAATCTTTTGATATTTGGTATGCAACATTGTGGGGTGGATCTGATTCAAGTTTGTTCAAATCGGCCCCCTGGGTTCATATTTGGGCTCAGTATAGGAGCCCGATTTCGAACTTAGTGCATTTAGGCAAATTTCTTAAAAAATCTTCTTCTCCAGATCCAGAAGGCAGAATCTTTTGATATTTGGTATGCAACATTGTGGGGTGGAACTGATTCAAGTTTGTTCAAATCGGCTTCCTAGATTCATATTTGGGCTCACTATAGAAGCTCGAATTTGAACTTAGTGCATTTCATGCAAATTTCTTAAAAAATCTTCTTCTCCAGATCCAGCAGGCAGAATCTTTTCATATTTGGTAAGCAACATTGCGGGGTGGATCTGATTCAAGTTTGTTCAAATCGGCCCCCTGGGTTTATATTTGGGCTCAGTATAGGAGCCCAAATTTGAACTTAGTGCATTTCAAGCAAATTTATTAAAAAATCTTCTTCTCCAGATCCAGCAGACAGAATCTTTTGATATTTGGTATGCAACATTGTGGGGTGGATCTGATTCAAGTTTGTTCAAATCGGCTTCCTAGATTCATATTTGGGCTCACTATAGAAGCTCGAATTCGAACTTAGTGCATTTCAGGCAAATTTCTTAAAAAATTTTCTTCTCCAGATCCAGCAGGCAGAATCTTTTGATATTTGGTATGCAACATTGTGGGATGGATCTGATGCAAATTTGTTTAAATCGGCTCCCTAGATTCATATTTGAGCTTACTATAGAAGCTTGAATTCGAACTTAGTGCATTTCAGGCAAATTTCTTAAAAAATCATCTCCAGATCCAGCTGGCAGAATCTTTTGATATTTGGTATGCAACATTGCGGGGTGGATCTGATTCAAGTTTGTTCAAATCGGCCCCCTGGATTCATATTTGGGCTCACTATAGAAGCTCGAATTCAAACTTACTGCATTTCGGGCAAATTTCTTCAAAAATCATCTTCTCCAGATCCAGCAGGCAGAATCTTTTGATATTTGGTATGCAACATTGCGGGGTGGATCTGATTCAAGTTTGTTCAAATCGGCCCCCTGGATTCATATTTGGGCTTAATATAGAAGCCCGAATTTGCACTTAGTGCATTTCGGGCAAATTTATTAAAAAATCTTCTTCTCCAGATCCAGCAGGCAGAATCTTTTGATATTTGGTATGCAACATTGTGGGGTGGATCTGATTCAAGTTTGTTCAAATCGGCTTCCTAGATTCATATTTGGGCTCACTATAGAAGCTCGAATTCGAACTTAGTGCATTTCAGGCAAATTTCTTAAAAAATCATCTTCTCCAGATCGAGCAGGCAGAATCTTTTGATATTTGGTATGCAACATTGCGGGGTGGATCTGATTCAAGTTTGTTCAAATCGGCCCCCTGGATTCATATTTGGGCTCACTATAGAAGCTCGAATTCAAACTTACTGCATTTCGGGCAAATTTCTTCAAAAATCTTCTTCTCCAGATCCAGCAGGCAGAATCTTTTGATATTTGGTATGCAACATTGCGGGGTGGATCTGATTCAAGTTTGTTCAAATCGGCCCCCTGGATTCATATTTGGGCTTAATATAGAAGCCCGAATTCGCACTTAGTGCATTTCGGGCAAATTTATTAAAAAATCTTCTTCTCCAGATCCAGCAGGCAGAATCTTTTGATATTTGGTATGCAACATTGTGGGGTGGATCTGATTCAAGTTTGTTCAAATCGGCTTCCTAGATTCATATTTGGGCTCACTATAGAAGCTCGAATTCGAACTTAGTGCATTTCAGGCAAATTTCTTAAAAAATCATCTTCTCCAGATCCAGCAGGCAGAATCTTTTGATATTTGGTATGCAACATTGCGGGGTGGATCTGATTCAAGTTTGTTCAAATCGGCCCCCTGGATTCATATTTGGGCTCACTATAGAAGCTCGAATTCAAACTTAGTGCATTTCGGGCAAATTTCTTCAAAAATCTTCTTCTCCAGATCCAGCAGGCAGAATCTTTTGATATTTGGTATGCAACATTGCGGGGTGGATCTGATTCAAGTTTGTTCAAATCGGCCCCCTGGATTCATATTTGGGCTTAATATAGAAGCCCGAATTCGCACTTAGTGCATTTCGGGCAAATTTATTAAAAAATCTTCTTCTCCAGATCCAGCAGGCAGAATCTTTTGATATTTGGTATGCAACATTGTGGGGTGGATCTGATTCAAGTTTGTTCAAATCGGCTTCCTAGTTTCATATTTGGGCTCACTATAGAAGCTCGAATTCGAACTTAGTGCATTTCAGGCAAATTTCTTAAAAAATCTTCTTCTCCAGATCCAGCTTCAGAATCTTTTCATATTTGGTAAGCAACATTGTGGGGTGGATCTGATTCAAGTTTGTTCAAATCGGCCCCCTGGGTTTATATTTGAGCTCCGTATAGGAGCCCAAATTTTAACTTAGTGCATTTCAGGCATATTTCTTAAAAAATCTTCTTCTCCAGATCCAGCAGGCAGAATCTTTTGATATTTGGTATGCAACATTGTGGGGTGGATCTGATTGTGATTCATGAACGTATTTATTTGTAAAGTTGATAGAATCTTAGACAAAATTTGCAGAAAAGATCTACTATAGAAGGGGTGGTATCCAGGGTGAACCGTTTACCCAAATCTAGCAGTACTAATGCATTATTCACACAAATCTCCGTTCAAATTTTATGACCCCTCATTGGAACACACGCATTCAGCTCATTCCAACAAAGGTCATATGCCATATTTTTGAGACAAAGGAATAAAAATTTTAGTTATTCATGAAATTTTTAGGCAACTGTTGTCTGTTATTCACATTGCTTCATGAAATTTCAGTACTTTTAGAAGTTACCTCAGTAATCAAGGGTTAATTCCCCTTAATTAAATGTCACCTCTAAAAAACAACCACTTTCCATATCTTACCTTTTTACCAGCATAACTGCCAAAACTTGTCAGCATTCTTCGCAAAAATCGCTATTCAAATTTTAATTTTTGTCTCTTAAACATACATGTACTTATCGCTTGTAAATACCCCATTGGGATGAGCTTTTTGAGCTCATTCCAATGAGAGGTCGCACACCATGCTTTTTGAGTCAAAAAAGCAATTTTTTTTGTTATTCCAGAATTTCGTACGTAAAACACAGCTTTATGACTTCACATTAAAATGAGCTCTCTAAGCTTGTTCCAATCAACATTCACGCACTATGTCTTTCACACAAAAAATAAAATTTTCCATTTATTCAGGAATTTTGTTTGCAAGAACACTCTTACCCCCCCCCCACACACACACACACACAAACACACACACACACACACACACACACACACAAACACACACACACACATCTAAAAGTTTGTCAGCAAAAAAACAGTTACTTCAATTTTTAAATGCATTATAGGAACAACTTGCCTAATCAAATTTAAATACTTTTGCATCATTCTGTATCTAGAACAAACCATTTACCATATCTTTACGCAAAATTCTCCAGCATCATTCACAAAAAAACACCATTATTTATATATTCACATTTCTGTCTCAAAAATATACCTGATCTTCCCATATCCCTATTGGAATAAGCTGTTTGAGCTTGTTCAATGATGATAAAAAAAACTAATATTTTGGAAAATTTGTGAAAATTTTTGTTTTCTTGCATGCAAATATATACATGTAGCACATGGAAGATATCCACAGTTGGGGAGAGATGTCCAAGGCTATCTCTTCACATTCCTTGTTTGTGCTTCATGCTAAACCAGTTTGTCTGCAGAGATAAATTTGCTTTATTAAAAATCATTGGAGATTGGCCACACACCAACGATTTTAAATAAAACTAATTTTAGGTAACAAATGTTGAACTTCAAACAAAATCTATCACTCAACCAGTTAATGTTGATGAGGCATGACATGGTGAAGGTGACCTAAAATACTTCTTAGAGTCACTTTGTCAGGTGAGCGATTAAGGCCACGTGGGGCCTCTTGTTTTAAAACTTGGCACAGATTAATCAGCACTGAAGCCTGTGAAACTGCCATTTTGAGATTGGCTAGTCTCATTTTGGCAAAGTTATTGCCTTATTTAGACAAAAAGAAGTATTTCTGCAACCCAGAGATGGGCAGTATACTGTAAATACCGTTCGGTATCGATATCAAACCAGTACCAATTTACCATATTGATGGAACCTCAAAATACCAAAATTTCAGTATTGAAAAATATTTCGGACATAAGTTAAATACTAAAAGGATAATAACAGAAAATAAAGCATAATTCATGACAAGGACCCTTGTACTGTGTATATCTAAAGGCAGCCATCACGGGTCATTTTAAGTAGCTGAGAGAAAATACTTGGGGATTATTTTTTCTCAGCATTTTTGTTACATCAAATGACTGATGGTTAGTACCCATGTTGCTTCCAACATTTTGACACTTCGGCGTGTTTGTTTGCTTTAAAATTGTGAACAATAGTTGGGCAGTATTCCAAAAATTCTATCGGATATTGGTATCGGTGTGAGTACATGGATGTTGTTGACACTGAATACCATACCGATACCGAGGTAAATCATTCTAAAAATAATGATTCCGAAACCAAACTTGAAATTTCATTACCACTCAACTCTACTGCAGCCTACCTAAAGTAGAATACAGGGGCTATTCTTACAGTCCTAGAAATGAGACGGGTGCGAGTGTAATTGCTCCCGTTGGCACCCGTGTTTTCTATTTTATGGGAGCTAAAAAATGCGCTTGTCGAAAAATATTGTGGAACTTTAATATACTGTGAGAACATATACATGTGTATTGTTTTTAGAACCACAGCACCTTATACATTCAAAGTTTCTGGTACTTAGTGACAGTTTTCACTCAAAATTCTTGTACAGTAGACCCCTGTTAATTAAATAGCCACTTTGGCAATGGAAATTATTCAGTTAACAAGAGTATTCAATTAACAGGGATTTTGTCACTTTGCTGTATTGTAGAGATAAACTTACCATTTATTCTATTATGTCTTGTCTGACAGAGCTCCATGAGCTCTGTCAAACAAGATATAATGGATGAAATGCCCATGCACTGAGGCCAAGTAGGTCTATAAACAAAAGAAAACTGCGGAGTGTGAGGGTAATTTCTCGACAGGTTAAAAGATTTTTTATTCAATTAACAGGAGTTTACTCTATAACATATATTCAATTAATAGGTCAGATTTGTACTGGAGGTATGGAGGTAAATGGTTTTGTGCTGGGAAATTATATGCAATTAACAGGGTTATTCAGTTAAGAGATATACAATTAAGTGGGCTCCACTGTACTAATATTTTACGGGTGCAGTTTACTCCCGTCTTCGATTTCACGGGAGCTTAAAACTGCACCCGTCAATTTTGTTCATTTCCAACACTGATTCTTAGTTCCATTGAGAGAGGCACCTGCAGTTTTCTTATGATAAAACACACGTTTTGTGTTTCAATCTTGTCACTATTTGTTGGATTGAATAAAATTCTACCATAGCATGGGGGAACTTATTTTATGACAGGATGGATGCACTTGTGTGTTTAGTTTCAAAGTTTCTAAAACAGAAACCTATAGGGGTGGAGTACTTGAGACTGGAATCAACAACCTAGGGTATATTTTTTGCTGTATTTTACGGTGCCTAATGTCATTGATATTCCTGTTCCTCTGAACTTTACCTGAGTTGTGTTCTGTACTTATACCACAATTATACTTGAATTAAATGAAGCTGATAATTTTTTTTTTAAATATCACCTTTGGTAGTCTGATAACTTTGTTGCTTGACTCTGTTTTGTGTTGAGGCACTTCATTCACATCATTAAGTCACTCAGATGCATTCTTACAAGATGTTCTTACATGTAATCCAGATTTCCACATATGATGTAGCTAGATCTAGAATATTTCCCAATCAGTTTTGTATTGTGTTATGTTTAATTTGCACAGTAATCATGGTATAAATTCTCTTTTCTAATATGTGGGAGGGTGTATAAAGAATCTGTTTATTGCTTCAATTCTATTGTTATATATACATGGGAATAATTTTTATTATACCTCCACTCTTGAAGAGAATAGGAGGGTGTACTGGATTACATGTATGCATGCGTGTGTGTATGCATCCATCTGTACATCTGTCTGTGCATCCATCCATGCATCTGTCCTAGCATCCTTCCATCCATTCTCAGCGATATCTCACCAGTGAGTGGATGGATTTCAGTGAAATTTTGTATGAGGGATTCTTATGACAAGCCGCTCCTGCACATGTTATAAAAAAGTTGCCCTCATTTTTGCAACTGAGTTACAGTCCTTATTTTGTTTTTAATTCATTTGTGCTTCATCGGTCCACAGCCCAGGCTGCCCGGTCGTGTGGTACAGACATTATTATACAATATCATACAGCAGATATTTTACGAGCACAGGAGAAGTGTACATCAGTTGCAAATAAGGTGCTTCAGATGTGGGCTATGTCACAAGTGAGATAGCAGTGCTCAGAAATGAAGTACTGTCTTTTTGAGGAAATATACCGGTAATATTATTTCTTAGCAGCCTACTCAAACTAACTCAAGTGCATATCCCTATAATTAATTCTCCACTGGAAATGAGTAATTTCTAATGTTCTCCAAGAGAAAAATCCTTTGGAGAACTTAACAGTCAAAAATGACATTTTTAGACAAACTGAACCAAGCAGGGGTGAAAAGTGCATGGTGCACATAACCTGGTGTCTGAGGTACCATCTAGGATGGTGACCTATTGTCATTACCCACTAGATATGCACAATCAATTTTGTCATTTCCAACTACCATTGATGCTGTGTTTTTTAGCTCACCGAAGGGAGCTCAACTTATCACTTGCCATCTGTCGCCGTGAACATTTTTCAAACTACTTCTCCTATGAAACCACTGGTCCGATTTTCACGAAACTTCATGTGGATGTTCATTACTATATGGCAATTCATGTTTTTCAAATGAAATGGCCACGTCCCTTGGGGGCTCTGTATGGGGCATAAATCTAATAGCACCGTATGAATTATAGAAAAATTATTAAAAAATCTTCTTCTCCAGAACCAGTGGGCAGAAACTTTTGATACTTGGTATGCAGCATCTTGGTATGGGTCTGATTCATGTTTGTTCAATTCGACCCCCTGGATTCATATTTGAGCTCACTATAGAAGCCCAAATTCGAACTTAGTGCATTTCAGGCAAATTTCTTAAAAAATCTTCTCCAGATCGAGCAGGCAGAATCTTTTGATATTTGGTATGCAACATTGTGGGGTGGATCTGATTCAAGTTTGTTCAAATCGACCCCCTGGATTCATATTTGGGCTCAGTATAGAAGCCCGAATTCGAACTTAGTGCATTTCAGGCAAATTTCTTGAAATATCTTCTTATCCAGATCCAGCAGGCAGAATCTTTTGATATTTGGTATGCAACATTGTGGGGTGGATCTGATTCAAGTTTGTTCAAATCGGCTCCCTGGGTTCATATTTGGGCTCAGTATAGGAGTCCAATTTGAACTTAGTGCATTTCAGGCAAATTTCTTTAAAAATCTTCTTCTCAAGTTCCAGCAGGCAGAATCTTTTGATATTGGGTATGCAGCATGCTTAGAGGGGTGAGATTCAAGCAAAGTCCCTGGGTTCATATTTGGGCTCACTTTGGTAGCCCGAATTATAACTTAGTTCAAAATGAGGAATTTTCTCTAAAAATCTTCTTCTTCAGATCCAGCAGTCGGAATGTTTTGATATTTGGTATGCAGCATCCTTAGGGGGGTGAGATTCAAGTTTGTTCAAGCTATGTCTCTAGGTCCATAATTGGGATCACTATAGGAGTTTGAATTGTAACTTAGTTCGAAATGAGGAATTTTCTTAAAAAATCTTCTTCTTCAGATCCAGCAGTTGGAATGTTTTGATATGTGGTGTGTAGCATCTTTAGGGAGGTAAGATTCAAGTTTGTTAAAGCCAAGTCCCTGGGTCCATATTTGGGCTCCCTGTGGGAGCTCGAATTATAACTTAGTCAATATGAGGAATTTTCTTTAAAAATCTTCTTCAGATTCAGCAGTTGGAATGTTTTGATATTTGGCATGAAGCATCCTTAGGGGTTGAGATTAATGTTGGTTCAAGCCAAGTCCCTGGGTTCATATTTGGGCTCACTGTGGGAGCCCGAATGATAACATAGTTCAAAATGAGGAATTTTCTTTAAAAATCTTCTTCTTCAGATCCAGCAGATGAATGCTTTTGATATTTGGTATGCAACATCCTTAGGGGGGTAAGATTCAAGTTTGTTCAAGCCATGGCCTTAGTTCCATAAAATTTGTCTCTCATGACTTCATTCCTTTGTAGTGTTGATGAACCATGTCTAACTGAATGTGACACCCAAATACTTCTTTGAACCACTTTGGCCGGTGAGCGATTAAGGCTTCTTGGGGCCCCTTGTCCCACTTCCTCCCCCTTCAATCAAGACTTAAAGCAGTTTCTCAAAGGAAATTCACTGAACATTTTTTGAAGCATAACAAAGATGTTATAGGTAATCATCAAGCATTGTCCAGTTGTCAGTTTTCTGGGGCAAAAAGTGCATGGTGCACACAACCTGGTGTCTGAGGTACTGTCTAGGACAGTCACCCATTGTTCATTACCCACCAGACATGCACAATCAATTTCGTCATTTCCAGTCATCTTTGATGCTGTGTTTTTTCAGTCTCCTCTCCTTTCCATCAAGACTTGATGCAGTTTCTCAAAGGAAATTCTGGAACATTTTTTTAAGATGTTACAGATCATCATCAAGCAGTGTCCAGTCGTCAGTTTTTTTCAGGGAAGTGATTTAAATTTATTATGTGTCCTGTTTTTGGATCTTAGTACTTAGCTCACTCATATGCATCTAATATCGATTTTGTTTTAAACGTTTCCCTGTCAGTTCTTAGGTTCGTGAAGTTCCTTCTCTAGATGTGATTTTTCATATCCAGTTTCACCTTCAGAGGTCACTGGGTTGCAGCTTTATGTTACTAGCCTATAACACAGTCTAGCTACCTTTCTTGGTGTTACTAGAAGGCTAAGCTTACACATTATTTTATTTGGCCCCACAAAGTAGATCGTCTGTTTCTCAGCTCATTTTTTGTAAAATTGCATTTGGGTGGGTGGGTGTGTTTTTATTTTATTTTTATTAGCTCACCTGACTGAAAGTCAGGGTGAGCTTTTCTGATCACTCTTAGTCCGTCGTCCGTCCATCGTCTGACGTCCGTCGTCTTGCATGAAGGTGGTGTTTGAGCCTCTTTCTCCTAAACCAATGGCCACATTTTAATTAAATTTCAAGTAAGTAGTGGTTATATAGGGGCATTTTGATTTTTTGCAAATTAGGTTTCGGCTCATATTGAGCAGAGGGGTGGGGAAAAAATGGCCAAATTTTTTGAAAATCATCTTCTAATGAACCACCAGCAGCAGAGACTTGATATGTGGTATACAGAGTCCTTTTGAGGTTTAAAATCAAATTTGTTCAAGAGAAGTTTGTCAGGCATTATTTACCTTTGTTATGGGAGGGGCAAAAATTTTGGCCACGCCTAAAATTTCTATATTTTTATACTGTACCAATGACCCAGACTTAGCTGGCGCTAACTCTAAAATATTTAGGGCCAAACGCAAATTTTACCCCCCAATCCCCAAAATTTGAATCTAAAACCGAAAATTACATGTCCTATATGGTCCTCCATACTTTTACTCCACTGCGCATGCGCAGTGTCAAGGAGGTCTCGAAATTGGCGCCGAATGTTATTCTTTGTTTGGCCCTCAATTCAGTTACATCTGACTGATATTTGTGCTTGTAAATCTCAGTTTAAATGATGTCAGACACATTATTTTGAGAGAAATGGTGGATATAAGGAGGAAATAGAAGGAGGAGAGGAAGAAACAGTGGAAGGAAATGTTCAGGGCTGTGACTTATAATTTTTTTTACGAAATTATTTCATGTTACCTATTTTCGAGGCATGACCCCTGTTGTGGTCATTCTTGCTATGAATGTTCCATTGTTTGATCAGTGTTTCCTCTCTCCCTTTCCTTTATTCACCCCTAGCTATTCTCCCATGCTTTTGGCTTATTTTTTGTAATGTTTATTACTAAAATTTCTTGGAAGTTATGGCTTGGAAACAGAATTATTTTCTGTTTTTTCCCCATTTTTACGTCCTCACCCTTGGGTGTTTAGGCATTTTGGTCTGCATCTACCATCTGATGTACTGCAGTTTCTTCCCTGGAAGTGTCAGTTTTGCATCAGATAGTGTTTAAATTGGTAACTGATTTCGGGCCATGTTTACCAGTGCCTGGAGTCATGTTTCCGGTTTGTGTACACTTTTTATTTATGTTGACAACAGTTACTTCTTATAGTGATTACTTGTCCTCTGCTTAGTTCAGTTCATAGCAAGAGACATTAATATTGTCCGTAAGTGTTACATTAATTTTTTTAAATAGTTTTAAAATTTTTGACCACACTTAGGTCACCAGGTCACTCCATCTGCTAGCCAAGGACACGAGGCCTTTCCAGTTGGGACGTTCGCATATTATATAAATGCAGGAATGAACATCCCTGGAGCTTCCAGCGGATAATTACGTAGGACCGCGGCTCCACAGGTCTCATTGGGTAACAGGAACAAGGTGTTGTTACCGTGATGTCTTTGTAAAGTGTGCTTCCGTTGTCACAGTCATATGAAGAGTTTGCGGCAAAAGTGCTCATGTAGATACGTCAATTGCCTGGAGTTCCCTAGTAGGATCGATGGCTCTGGCATCCGCTAGCTCGCCCGGTGTCACGACCATTCACCGAATGGCTCAGCACCTGGGTTTGTCCGTTTCGGTCCAGGAAGGAGATTTGGGTGATGCAAGCACTATAAAATACAATGTGCACACCCAGTGACGATGGATACGAGGATGGTACGGAGGAAGCCTATTAGTCCGGTTCCTAGCTCGTCCAGGTCCATCCGGGCTGCGAGCGAGAGAGGCCCAGATGTTGTGGTCCAAAATGTTCCTCAGTTGGAGCATATGTCCACCGCTCGGGACGCTCCATTATATAGGCAGTCTGGAGACACTACTCTTTCGGCTTCCTCATCCTCACGGCAGCACATGCAACCGCACCTTGGCTACGTGACCAGTCATGTTCAACCAACATCGCCGACCAGGGATTCTACGGCGACCTGATCACTCCATCCGGTAGCCAAGGATATGAGGCCTTCATATTCTGGATGTTCGCATATAAGAAATATGCAGGAGTCAACGTCCAAGGAGCTTCCAGCGGCTAAATCCTGTAAGACCGCAGCTCCACAGGCCTCTGTTACGGACGTGCTATCGCAGATAGCACAAATTATCGCAGCATCCCAGCAACCAACAGTAACTCTGTCGGATCTATAATTATCCGAGGAAGCTGGGTTGGTACGTTCCATTGCAGGTTCAGGCACGGACGACCAAGAATTACAAGTGGTCCGACAGGATGGCGAAAGGGCGGAGGAGTTGTATTTTTCCCTTTCGGAACAACATAATTGCCGCAGAGTGCATCCGGCATTATCATCTGACGTTGTTCCTCTGGACCAAAAAAGCTGCGTTGCCGGATAAGTGACTGATAGCACCACTGGACTCAGAATTCTTATCGGTTTAGGGACAACGTCCCTCAGTTTCCGACATAGTCCAGAAATGTCTCACGAACATTTGAACTATTGAATGACGCTATATATATACCTTGCTACCTAAACGGGCAGGTCAAGTTTCTTATCGGCAAATGCTCTACATCTGCTTTTCATCAATTCAAGGATTTTCGAAATGGCAGGACAGAGCATTCCGAGAGTTTTTCTGCGTCTAGACGACCAGGCCGAAGACCTAGTATTGTCTATATCGTCGTCTATGTCAATTCCAACCACGATGTTGGAAATGACAATATCATCTAGCAAGGTTAGCTTAGACGCATTATCGTATGCAGATCACCTTACCAGAGTGTTATCATTACATCTCAAAGGAAAAGAATTCCAGGATGTACAACCTCCTTAAGAGTTCTTTCAAGAGCCTTAGCTTTCTCCACATATAACTCTGCCCTTTTAGTGGCGATATGGAGTTGGTTAGACGTGATGCGGCCCTGGCTACATCCACGCATGTGGATAGTAAGGTGAAAAACTCTCTCAGAATCGCTCCGGTCTCCGGAGAGTTTCTCCATTCGATGGCAAGCTTTCTGCATTCTATGATCAGATAACTAAGAAAGCTTCAGACTCTCTGCTATTTAAATCTGCTTCCATATAGTCGGATTCAGCGGAGAAAAGTAGGACAGGCATTTCTGGGGCGAATACGTCCAAGGGAAGTTCCTGTAGAGGTTCATATGTGTCCTCTACGTCTTACTCTAGAGACCGTCAGGGTAGCGACCCAGGTAGGGGCCGTAGTACTGGCCGAGACATCTGGTCAGACGCCCCTAGGTCGACGGGGCAAGGTGCGGGCCATGGAGGACATGGTTTCTCCTTCCACAAGCCTCGCAGGACCAGGAGGTAATGGTATTATCCTCCATCGTGTTCCAGTGAGCGGAAGACGGTCGAGTTTCTCAATCAATTGGGAGTAGATTACGGACGTCCTTTGGATTCAAGGGGTGATTTCGGAAGGACTAAATTGTCCTTCAAACGAAAACCTCCGTTAACTCGAAGTCTAAGATGGACTCAGTTTCCGTCAAGTCTGCAAGAAGAGGCTCGCTTCCATCAAAAGTCCAGTCTCTTCTGGAATAATCGCGATAGAGATCGTAGGAATCCAGGAATTTCCAGGTTTCTACAACCATCCTTTTCTGGTTCCAAAACCAGACGGCTCGTTCCGTCCACTCATAAATCTGAGCTGGATAAACAAGCTGATCGTGGCTTCAAGTTTCTATATGGAGACAATCTGATCGGTCCGAGCGAGTATTCGGGTGTACGACTATGCTACATGCATAGATCTTAAGATGCGTACTTTCCTTTCTCGTCATGGTACATTAGGCGTTCAGAAAGAATCTTCGCTTCCTCATCATAGGAGTCGTGTATCAGCTCCGAGCAGTGTGCTTCAATCTGAATCTAGCCTCCTGGGCTTTCACTCGAATAATGAACGTAACGTCGACCTACCTGGACGACATTCTTCAGAGGTACGGCAATGAGTTAACGCTTCAGAACTATGTGCAGAATCTGCATCTATTGCTCCAACGTCTCGGTTTCATAAGTAAACGAGGAGAAGTCGGATCTGGTATCGTCCAAGTCATTCACCCACCGGGAGATGAGCTTCGAGATGCACAGCATTCTCGTTCGTCTGCCGTTAACCAGAGCGAAATTAATCAGTTGTTATGCTCGCTATTGTCTTCACTCAGACAAGGTCTCAGCGAGAGATCTCATGAGACTGATACGTTTGTGCGGAGCTGCCGCGATTTTATTCCGATGGGGCGGTTACGCACTTGTCTTCTCCAAATTTCTTCTGATCCAGAATTTGAGGGTGAAGATTCTTTCGCTCGATACGGACATCTTCTTGTCAAATCAAGTGAATAAGAGATTCAGACTTGGGCAGGTTTTCAGTAGTTAACTCAGGGAGTTCCACTGCAATTGCCGGATCCGTGTTTTACAGTTTTGACAGATGCCAGTCAAACAGGTTGGGACGTATCATTGAGCCCAACGGATTTGAAGTGCCAGGGTCTTTGGGATCTGTAGTTCCTAATCAAGCACATAAACATCAAGAATGATGTCGTTTTGGCTTGCTACGTTATTGGATGAATGTTATTCAGAATGCTCATGTGCTAATTCTGTCCAACAATTCGACGGTATTAGCGTATTTTCAGAACTAGGGAGGCACTCATTCCATTCTGTTATTCATGTTAACGAAATGAATCCTTCTGTTTGTACTAGAACATCAGTTCTCCTATCGGTCCGTCATATTCCGGGTCGTCTGGATGTATTAGCGGACTCCTTTTCACGGAGGGGCCGCTTGTTGCCGTCAGAATGGACTTTCAACAAACGAGTATTCAATCAGATTTGCTACCAAGGAGAGCGGCCAATGATCGACTTATTTGTGATGCATCTCAACAATCAGTTGCAGACGTATGTGTCACCATGTTTGGATCTTCGAGCGTTTGCAGTAGACACTCTATCGATCTCGTGAGACGGAATAATAGGATATGCGTATCTTCCAGCGCCGTCGATTCAGCAGATATTGCTCAAGTTAAATAATCTCAATGCAAAATTCTGTTGGTAGCATCTCTATCTCCACAAAGACCGTGGATTAATCTACTGAGGCATCTGTTGTGGGACATGCCCTGGAAGCTTCCTCCACATTTCGGTCCATTCTATGGTCAGATGGATTCAATTAACTATCAGTACTGCTTATGATAATATCTTCAATCAGCAGTCTGTGCTTTAGATTTAAGCTCATGAAGTAAGAGTTCTTTCTACATCATTGGCTTACGCTAATAATGTTGCTATTACAGATCTAATAAGGGCTGCATATTGGTCTTAGCCTTCCACTTTCACGAATTTGTATCTGAGAATATTGAGTCCATTTCTGCAGATCTGCATTGTTTAGGTCCGTTATCTTTCACTCAGAATGTCGTCCACTAAACAGTTGCAACTATATGTGTGTAGGCTTTCGGTTCCGGCAGTGACTCTGTCCTGCTGCCCTCTTTGCTCTGGAGTATTTGATCCAGGGCAAGGGGAAGGGGGGGGGGGGGAGCGGGTGTTCCCTTAGGTCACCTGCTTTATAGTGTAAAGCAAGGGAATACCTCCCTTGGAGTCAGTAATTCCGAGTTGGTACCGGGATGGTTTTAAAGTGTAAAGCTAATGTTTACTCATCCATGTAATATTTTTAAAGTGTTGCTCGGTGTGAAGCATTTGTATATGTCACGTGTTTATTGGGCGTTAATATACAATCCTCGGACACTTTTAAATGAGTATATAGAGTCTCATTTCTCTGGACTTCCTTTATTTATTGGCCTTCCTTTAAAAAATATTAGTATAAAGGGTTATACTGGATGTTAATAGAGATCATTGATGTTATTGTGCTCAATTACAGAATGGTGTTGTGTCTTTCTTTTTTGATACAAATAAGAAAGATACATGTAAAGCCTATCTCTCCTTTTCTCCTTGAGGGGATAGTTCTCTTATATGTAATTGAGTCTATTGGATTTTCCTTTATGTCCTAGGCCCTCCAACCTTTTTACTATTCAGCTAAGACTGGGTCATTTGTACAGTATAAAAATGTTAAAAAATTTATAGTAATTTATATATTTTTTATACTTAACAATGACCCAGACGGGGATGGCCCTCCCATGAGTTTGGAACTCATACCTCCCCTCTGAGTACATAATGCTTACCAGGCACTGGTTCAGGTCTGGCGTTCTGAAAAATGCAGGAGGGCAAAAAATCGCTCTCCTCAATCAGCTTAGGAGAGCAATTAGCTTTACACAGCATTTTAAGTATCCAGTTGAACGAACTCATTAAAACTGAAACCAACAGACTATTACATCGGTGATTTTATTAACTTTACTAAGGTAAAGCGAAATCTCTTAGACATCTAGTTGTCTCACTCAACAACTGAACACACACTTGACAAGATCTGTGTGTGTGTCCAAGTTGGGGGGAGGGGGGGGGGGGGGGTGAAGGTGGTAGTGGTAGGCATATGACTTTCTTGGACAACAGGTCTGCTTGAATCTACAGTCACATCCTGGTGCATGTGCTTCAAGTGACAGGATAGTAGTAATGGTAGTATATTATAGTGTCAATATTCCTTGAATAATTACCCTTCAAACTGTAATTTCAGTTGTTGAAACTGACAGAAAAAAAAAACATTGCTGTGACCCATTTTGATTCAAATTATTGCATACCCAAACACAGTTGCAGCCATTACCTTTTACCACTAAACCAGTTTCAAAATGAAATTGCGTGATGTTATGTGACTTCGAAGTTAAATTACATTTTTGCTTTACAACAAAAATTTAATGTGAGCATAATACACATAATCTCAATCATCCCAGACCAAAATATTTAGGAGGGCAATTTTTTGCTCTCCTTAATTCTTTCAGGAGGGCAGTAAGGAGAGCTAAAAAATCGCTCTCCTGAAATTGCCAAGCCTGCTGGTTGTAAGAATGACATTTGGCACCAATTTCAAGCCCTCCTTGACACTGCGCATGCACAGTGGAGTAAAAGTATGGAGGCCCATATAGGACATGTAATTTTCGGTTTTAGATGCAAATTTTGGGGATTGGGGGGTAAAATTTGCATTTGGCCCTAAATATTTTAGAGTTAGCACCAGCAAAGTCTGGGTCATTGGTAAATATAAAAAATATATAAATTACTATAAAGTTTTTAACTTTCAGAACCGTGAGGTCGATTTGAACCATTTTTGATATGAGATGATAGTGGGTCATAAGTAGTTGATTGACGCAAAAAAAAATTTTCTCATTGCCCCGTGGGAACCTCGGGAGCTAAAAATAGGACAAACCTTAAAATTGCCATATCTCCAAAACTGCACAGCACCGAGAATTTTTATTTGGTGTGAAGCTTCTTTAGGACAAACAGAAAGGATTGGTAGAAAAAAATTGCCGTTGGTTTTATCATAGGGTACAGTTTCGGGACTTTGAAAAAGTGCTGAGTCAGCACTTTTTAACACTGTCGGCAATGGGAAAAACATTAAAAAATCTTCTTCTCCAGATCCAGCAGGCAGAATCTTTTGATATTTGGTATGCAACATTGTAGGGTGGATCTGATTCAAGTTTGTTCAAATCGGCCCCCTGGATTCATATTTGGGCTCACTATAGAAGCCCTAATTCGAACTCAGTGCATTTCAGGCAAATTTCTTAAAAAATCTTCTTCTCCAGATCGAGCAGGCAGAATCTTTTGATATTTGGTATGTAACATTGTGGGGTGGATCTGATGGAAGTTTGTTCAAATCGGCTCCCTGGATTCATATTTGGGCTCACTATAGAAGCCCGAATTCGAACTCAGTGCATTTCAGGCAAATTTCTTAAAAAATCTTCTTCTCCAGATCGAGCAGGCAGAATCTTTTGATATTTGGTATGCAACATTGTGGGGTGGATCTGATTCAAGTTCGTTCAAATCGGCCCCCTGGATTCATATTTGGGCTCACTATAGACGCTCGAATTCGAACATAGTGCATTTCAGGCAAATTTTAAAAAAATCTTCTTCTCCAGATCCAGAAGGCAGAATCTTTTGATATTTGGTATGCAACATTGTGGGGTGGATCTGATTCAAGTTTGTTCAAATCGGCCCCCTGGGTTTATATTTGAGCTCAGTATAAAAGCCTGAATTCGAACTTAGTGCATTTCAGGCAAATTTCTTAAAAAATCTTCTTCTCCAGATCCAGCAGGCAGAATATTTTGATATTTGGTATGCAACATTGTGGGGTGGATCTGATTCAAGTTTATTCAAATCGTCCCCCTGGGTTTATATTTGGGCTCAGTATAGAAGCTCGAATTCGAACTTAGTGCATTTCAGGCATATTTCTTAAAAAATCATCTTCTCCAGATCCAGCAGGCAGAATCTTTTGATATTTGGTATGCAAAATTGTGGGGTGGATCTGATGGAAGTTTGTTCAAATCGGCTCCCTAGATTCATATTTGGGCTCAGTATAGAAGCTCGAATTCGAACTTAGTGCATTTCAGGCAAATTTCTTTGAAAATCTTCTTCTCAAGATCCAGCAGGCAGAATCTTTTGATATTGGGTATGCACCATGCTTAGGGGGGTGAGATTCAAGTTTGTTCAAGCCAAGTCCCTGGGTTCATATTTGGGCTCGCTGGGGAAGCCCAAATTCTAACTTAGTTCAAAATGAGGAATTTTCTTTAAAAATCATCTTCAGATCCAGCAGTTGGAATGTTTTGATATTTGATATGCAGCATCCTTAGGGGGGTGAGATTCAAGTTTGTTCAAGCCATGTCCCTAGGTCCATATTTGGAATCACTGTGGGAGCTTGAATTGTAACTTAGTTCAAAATGAGGAATTTTCTTTAAAAATCTTCTTCTTCAGATCCAACAGTCGGAATGTTTTGATATTTGGTGTGCAGCATCCTTAGGGGGGGTGAGATTTAAGTTTGTTAAAGCCAAATTCCTGGATTCATATATGGGCTCCCTGTGGGAGCCCGAATTATAACTTCGTTCAATATGAGGAATATTCTTTAAAAATCTTCTTTTTTTTAAGACCCACTGGTCAGAATCTTTGGATATTTGGTATAAGCTTTTCTTAGGAGGAGCAGATGCAACTTGTTGAAATCAATTCTCTGGGTTGATATTTAGACTACCATGTCAGGTGAGCGCCCTCAGGCCCCTTGGGGCCTCTTGTTTCAAACAAAGTTTGTGAAGCAATATTTGGCTTTGTAATAGGAGGGGTAAGATTTTTGGCCCCGCCCAAAATTTCTGTTTTCTGAACTGATGATCTGGTTTAAACCAAATTTGGTATGTGGTATTATTGGGTCATAAGTACTTGACCCATGCAAAAAAAAAAAATTCCCGCACCCTCATGGGAACCCTGGGAGCTAAAAATAGAAATATTTTCAAACGCCCATATTTCCCAAACCACAAGGAACAGAGAGCTGTTATTTGGTATGAGGTATCCTTAAGTATCCTTAGGACCAGGAGAATTGAATAGTCAAAAAAATTATTATGTTAGGGTGTTCTGTAATGGGCATCGAAAAAATGCTGAGTCAGCATATTTGCAAAATTTTAAAAAATCTTTTCTCCAGAACCAATCATCAGAATCTTTTGACATTCGATATACAGCATTCATAGAGGGGGGGGGGGGGGGGGGGGGGGGGGGGGTCAGATACAAGGTTCATATTTGGGCCCATTACAGGAGCTCAAACTTTTTACATAGGGTAATATGGGGAATATTCTTTAAAGGTCTTCTTCAAAACCACCAGTCAGAATCTTTTAATGTTTGATATACATCATTGTTATGGGGGTCAGATTCAAGATTGTTCAAACCAAGTCCCTAGGTTAATATTTGGGCTTCCTACAGAAGCTCAAATTTTAACTTTCTTCACTCTGGGGGATAATTTTAAAAAATCTTCTTCTTCAGTTCCACCAGTCAGAATGCTTTCATATTTGGTATGAAACATCTCTGGGGGGGGGGGGGGGTCAGATTCAAATTTGTTCAAATCAGATCCCTAGGTTTATATTTGGGCTTGCTATGGTAGCCCAAATGTTTACTTACTGCGATATGAGGAAAGTTCTTTAAAAATCTTCTTCTTCAGTTCCACCAGTCAGAATGCTTTCATATTTGGTATGAAACATCTCTAGGGGGGGGGGGGGGGGGGGGGGGGGGTCAGATTTAAATTTGTTCAAATCAGATCCCTAGGTTTATATTTGGGCTTGCTATCGGAGCCCAAATGTTTACTTACTGCGTTATGAGGAAAGTTCTTTAAAAATCTTCTTCTTCAGATCCACCAGTCGGAATGCTTTCATATTTGGTATACAACATCTCTAGGGGGTGGGGGGGGGGGGGGGGTGGAGGGGGGGGGGCAGAATCCAGTTTGTTCAATTCGAGTGCCTGGGTTAATAGTTGGGCTCCATATGGGAACCTGAAATTTAATTTAGTACAATATGAGGGAATTTCTTCAAAAATCTTCCACTGGTCAGAATGCTTTCATGTTTGGTATACAACATCTCTAAGGGGGTCAGATTCAAATTTGTTCAAATCGGATCCATAGGTTAATATTTGGGCTTGCTATGGTAGCCCAAATTTTAACTTAGTGCAATATGAAGAAATTTCTTTAAAATTTCTCTTCTTCAGATGCAACAGTCAGAATGCATTCATATTTGGTACACAACATCTCTATGGAAGTCAGATTCAACTGTGTTCAAATCAAGAGCCTGGGTTAATATTTGGGCTCCCTATGGGAGCCAGAATTGGCCATTTTGCTGAAGAATTGAAAATTTTGTATTCAATACCCTCTACAGGTGTGTAACTAAGATTAATCCACATAGGTTGTATCAAGGGGCTTCATAGGGGAGCTCTACATTTTACATTATGATCAACTGAAGAAAAGGCATGACGCCCGGTATATTTTTGTCACTCTTGAGGGACTCAAGGATCGAGAGTGTAGCCTATGGATATGGATTGCTTAATGTAGACTCATTCTTGGACTCTGTTTATATTGTGTTCTTTTCAAGATGAGCGCTTCAGGTCCTGTGTGGCCTCTTATTAGTTAAATGGTTGTGTGCTAGAAGTGTCTATCATGGCTCCATTGAAAAGTGCTGGAAGCCACTCAAGTGGCTCAACACTGTACACATGAGCTTGATGTTTGCTCAGCAGAACAAATTTTTTTTATGTAAAGGTGATTGGTTGCAATTTATTGGAGAGTGCCTATTGGCACTCTCCAATAAATTGCAACAGAACAATAATTTATGAACAAAATCTTGCTACACTGTGGCAACTATTGCTGATAGTATGGTATCTTTGACAAAAATACCCAGGTTTCAAATCACCTTTAAAAATAATTCAGAACTCAACCAGTTAATAAAACTTACTTTTAAGTGGTCAGTTTATATTCACCATTACTACCTTGCCATAATATATGATATGTCTGGTTGAACACAATATGAATGAATGAGGACTCCCCTTAACTCTTTCCCTACCAGTGATTACAATAGCTTCCATGCTTTGAATTTCACATTGTCTTAAATAAATAATGTGAAGGGTTGAGAACGTTAAAATTTGAACTGTACTGCCTGGCGGTAGCAGATTTCAAATTTTAGATTGCACATTTGACAGTCAATCTACTAATCTACTTCACAGTGCCGTTAAATGTAATGGCAAACATTTTTTATGTTTTTCTGACTTCTCCCTCATGTCCACTGACTTCTCCCTCCTAGCCCCTGACTTCTCCCTTCAATCTCAGGAGAGATAAGTCACTTCTCCCTAAAATCAGCTGCCAGGCTGACCCCTGATCCTATATGAGACATAACAGTAATTTTACATAATGAAAATTGGGGTTTGTCAAATGGTTAACTTATTTTTTTCAAATTTGTGGATTATTGTCACTTTAACTATGTCATTACTAAGGTTGATTTGATTTCTCCACATACAATGGTACCCATATGCGATGTCACATGTGACCAGGGTCCAATACTATAAAACTTTTACAGTTCTATTTCTCAGAATTGTATTTTCTGTTTATGAAAATAACTAATTGAAATGAACCATTATCATTTTCAAAGATGTGGCAATTTGCCAGTTGGCAAATTGCCACATCTTTTAAAATGTTAATGATTCATTTCCGCCATTTATATTCACTTGTAGAAAATGCAATTCGGGAAAATACAATTGTAAAAGTTTTATAGTAATCGTCCCTGCATTTAGTGTTATATTATACTGAATTTATGAACTGTTTGCAAAAGCCATTGTTCAGAAAATACTTCATGACAATGTCAATGTGCAATTTGCACCTGAAAAATGAAAATAATTGGTGAATGTGTTTTGAAGGTGTGGTTAAAATGAACACAAAAGACATATAGGGTTGATCGATATTGGGAAATTCGAACATGATATTTTGAAAAAAATGTAATTTTTGAAGGGTTAGAAGCTCATATAACAGGTTTACTTCAGCCTTTCAAACTGCAATGTGAGAGTGGGATTACATTTAAAATGTAAATTGCGGGTGAATATTATGAAACTCCAATTTCAGGGTTTAGATCAATACACACTGAAAACACTTGTACCACTTGGCTTGAACAGAAAGGACTTCTAGTCACTCTTTAATGCTTAATAATTTTTATAGCTTTCTGTTCTTCACGCCACCTGCCCGTTCGAGAATACACGCAACGTAGACGCAAATGCATCACAATTAAGACTACGTAACAATGACTCTGACTGAGAGAGAGTCAATTACAAGTCACACCATTCACCATGGTTGAAACCTGTACTATCTGCAGTGCAATTTATGCGACTAAAGAGGGACTGCGTCGACACAAGAGAGTCGAACATTTAAGAATTGGGTTCTTTCTACTCTTGAAATGACTGTAACCTAACCTTCAAGAGGAAAGAGTACTACACCTAACATTTAAACCGCAAACATTTAAACTGCAAACGACACTTTCAACAAATACAATTAAACCAGATGGCAACTGAACGAGTTACAAATGACACTGATATACTCGGCATTGCAGTGAGGGAGATCTTAACGCCTGCTCTGGCAAGATCAACGAATCAGGGAGATACTAACAGAAACACCATGGATATTATTCCACCTGATGAACAGGGTGAACTGGCTTCAATTCCGCCCCTGCAATGTCGAACTGCCAACAGTGGACACAACTTATTACGTGAAGACCCCCTCAACTGCCATATTAATGCCGACATCGGATCACCGCACCCGAAGATAGCATCACACAAGGGCAATACCCTGCCAAATACAGACTCTGTCACCATCTCAAGCTTGTATAACATGGCAAAGTACTCAGATATGCTGCCGATATCCTTTACAGAGACTCTCATTGAACCATACCATGCTCCACTTACCCCTCAGAACAGAAATATATTTAAAGAAGAAATAACAACACAGTGATTTATATTTTTTGTTAATATCTATGGTCAACATAATGGTAAACAAATTCTTGTTCTTTTTATCCTGCAATTCTCGACTTTGATACTATATTCATATCATAGATCTCGACCAGATTTCTGTGATTTACTTGTCACCCAATTTTCTACCATAGCTTGGGCTAAATCTGAAAAATATAATTACGTAAAAAAGTTAACGTAAATCAATACACTCCAAACTTATCCACATGCTAATTTAGCAGATCTCATCCCGCCACAACAACCCGTCAGATCTACCTGCTTTTCCTACCTGCCAAAAACCTTTTTGCTGTAACAATCGAGCAGTTCTACCCACCCCCTCTACCCAGCAATTCTACCCGCCAGGCTTTGTATATAAATATGTGAGAGCTACCACACCAGACAAAAGTCTCTTGACGAAGCTCAAATCGAGCGAAACCGGTTAGACAGTTAACTAATCATAATATTCAGTTAACAAATTCATACGGGATATCCAGCTTCGGAGTCCTCTTGCACTTTTGAGTGACTTTTCCTAGGTTTAACAAACTTAGGAGTATTATTAAGCCTGAGTGTATTGTTAAGGGTAAAAGGTCCTAGAAATAACACTACGTTGAAAAGACTCTATAAACAACAAGACTGGGCACATGTGTGGGCATACGAGATAGAAGTGGTTGGGTTATTTCCACCACCTCCAATGTAGTCATGCTCCTTCATCCCATCCCATTCTCAAATGAAAACAAACTGAGTAACTATATAAGTTATTGTGATGAATTGATCGTAATATGGTCTGAGGTTTGCGGCTCAGGGCTTATGTTCAAGTGAGACGTGAAGTGTCGTGGTTGAACATATGCTCCGAGCTGCCAACCTCAGACCATGTTACCATCAGTTTATCACAATAATGTATATGTTCCAATACGACCCTTCCCACAGCTCAAAACCTACATCGTGAAACATGAGAAGCTTATTTACTGAACTTGTGATCGTTAAAAGTTGCCTTGTTCAAGGCAACTTTTAATGATCACTAGTTTAATAAATAAACCTCTTGTGTACCCCATGACAGCAGTGAATAAATAATAATTAAATCAGATAAACTCATTCCATCCATAGTTCAAATCGTAAATTTGTTTGTAATTGAAACAACAGTTCATTTGGAACACTGTCTGCTACACGCATGAAAAATCCAGAAAAATGAAGCGGCTTGCTAGTCACTCCATTGTTGAAACAATTACGAAATTGGCGACGTCATTTCAAATATTTCGCATTGTGATGTCAGACGGTAACATTTGCTACTGGAGCCGTAAACATAAAAGAAACTACACCAGTTCTCGTTATCTCATCCAATCAGTACTATAGGCATGGAGAACACACCCCATACCATGTTGATATTGCACACACCCTAGGGTAAATGAGTTCCCACCTCTATGAGTAGCTGGATTTCTTTTTTACTTAATTTGGTTGAACAAACTTCGAACTGGGTTTTATTATTTATTATGTGTCAGATGCCTTAAAATAATGTATGATGAGAAGCGATTATTTGGTTGCAAAAAGACAGATGTAGATGAAGGGTGTGCACCGTACTTTCTTCTGCAATAGAACACCGTCATGGCTCAGCCCGAAAAAGTTTCTGAAGAACACATTTGGTCTGCTCAAATTTACAGTACCAGATTCTTTTGGCACGAACTCCCTGAATTTTTGGGCGTTGAAACCTGTAAATTGCTCCTTCATAACCAGGCCTTTATATTCCCCAAAATTTGTGGCAATAAACGCTTTGCCCAAATTCCGACAAATGCATCCAAATTAGAAGTTGATGTTTAATAATTAGGCAAGTATTTCTTGAACCTGAAAGCACACCTTAAGTTTCCCATAAGTATAAACAGTTGTATTCAATTTGTATTTATTTACTAGCTCATGGCCAGCCTGTAACCCCCAATCGTATGTGTGAATTTAACCTGACTAAGTTCAAAGTATCTGTATTCAGACTCATCAACTTATGTTATAAGCAGAGGCCAGTCACTGACTCAATCATTCAGTGTCATTGGTTTTCATGCCCTCCTGAAATATTTTGCGCCATACAACTGTGCATGTGTACGATAGGCTGTGTGCTAGTACATAAGTACAAATGGAATACAACTGTTTATACTTATGGGTAACTTCCAAGGTGTGTGTTTCAGTTTCGAGAAATACTTGCCTAATTATTAAACATCAACTTCTAATTGCCACATTTGTCATAATTTGGGCACAGCATTTATCAGGTATAGATGTATTTCTGATGGTAGGATCGATGTTTAAAATAGAAAAGAAAAATTTTGATAATATTTGATGATTCACATTTGTGGGTCAGCATTTTGGCAAATTTTATAATATTCACCCTTGCACTTACAATGCATCATTTTAGGGGCTAACTTTGGTCATTTATGGGCAAATGTTAATGAAATCTCTGTCAGTGTCCAAACATTGATCTCACCCAAATTCTGGGTGCCATGTTTTGAAATGACATATGGATGATGCTCTTTCATTTGCAGCACATGTGCAGTTAGTCCAGAAGGGATATCCCTCCAGAGTTGTAAACTTTTACAAACTTACTGTCAAAATGACATTGCCAGCTCTGCATTCTAAGGTAGCAACTGCTATCATAACCTTCAGTTTACACATGGTTATTGTTGGTAGAGTTCATTCTGTATGATTTGCATCACAGTTTGGAACAAATAATTGGCTGCTAGAAAACCTGTGTATAAATTGTAGAATGTATTGAATGTCAAGTCGGTATTTTCTATCACAAAATGTATCATTGTTATTTTAATCATCCATGTGCCAATCTTTGTTGAGTATATTCCCTTGAGGTGCATACAGGCACCCTGCAGGTAAGTTTTCCATTTATCTGGCACTGTGACTCACAAACAGTTGTTGCATAAACTTGCTGAAAAAATGGGGTTTTTGTACATTCCTGACTAAAAAATTATAGTGTAATCAAGAAATATAACATGTGCCTTTTCCTTCTGC
Source organism: Pictodentalium vernedei (assembly GCA_031216915.1). NCBI lineage: Eukaryota > Metazoa > Mollusca > Scaphopoda > Dentaliida > Dentaliidae > Pictodentalium > Pictodentalium vernedei. The sequence continues at coordinate 224,298,878 of CM062288.1, forward strand.
TCATATCAATTTGGCCTAGTCAAATCAAAAAGTGAAGTCAAATTAATAAGTGAAAAATGTGTAAGTCCAGCAAGCCAGAAAATAAGTAGACTGTCATCTGCAAAATGAGGTCCCCAGAGGGTGAATTTGGTAGCATCACCTAATTTGCCCTCTGTGAACCTCAATCTGAATAAGGGTCTCAGAACTAAACAGAAAGAGGTACCCGTAGGATAAATTGGTCCACTGTATGGGATATCATTATCAAATTCTGCAAATGTCAGGCTGCTTATTTTTAGGCCTGAAGTCCAGCTGAATGAAACTGTTCTAAATGCTTGCTTATTGAAGCAGTTCCTTTCCAAGTAGGAAATGAAGTGGGTTCTACGAGGAAATATCTGAGTGCTGGACAGAAACTGGCCAAAGGTCTCCTCTTTGATGCTAAACATAGTCTAAATGTGACATTAGGGAGTTTTAGTGGTGGTTAAAGGAGAAATTTTTGTCAGAAGTTGTGGTTAGAAATGAAAAATGTCAGACACCCCCAACCATCACTTACTACTGTGGGGAGAACCCAGGAAGAAGGAATTTCAGATATGAGCAAGGCCAAGTCTTTTTACAACATATATATCAGCAGGTCTTGAAATTCTGTGAAAACACATGAGCATTTCTGCTTATAGTCAGTAATTGATATACCAGTTTTATGATCCCCAAATTTTTTTAAAATTTTTCAAGGAGCATATTGTAGCCATTTTGTCCATTCGTCTTTTCATCGATTCTTTTTCCAGGTACTAAAAAATTATCCAATGTGCCAATCTTGTTCAAACTTAACACGAAGATTGCTAATGACGTAAGGGTGTGTCCTTACCTTGGCCTAAGGCCATAGCTCCAAGGTCTAGGTCTCGGGTCATTTATGTGTTCTAAGATTGCACAGGCTGTGGAAATTGATTCAGTGGACAGATCTAGATCACAGTTCACACAACGGTTGCCTATGACTAAAGAGTATGTCATGACCGTGGTCCAAGATCATAACCCAAAGGTCAGATTCACACACCCATTTGTCCATTAATCCATTCTAGCTTTGTCTGTTCCATAAAAAATGTATGTTTGTTCATACTTTACAAGATCATTGCTTATGACCAAAGGGTGCGTCATGATCTTAACCCAAGCATACCTCAAAGGGTAAGGTCAGATCGTTTATGTGTTCTAACTTTGTCAGGTCAATAAAAATGATTTGATTCAGTGGACAGATCTTGTTCATACTCATTTAATGGTTGCTCAAGACTCAATGGTGAGTCATGACCTTAACCCAAAATCTTAATTTCAAGATCTAGGTCACAGACCATGTGTGTGTTCAAGCTTTGTCTGGTCAATAAAAAGTGTTCTGTGAACAGATTTTATGTGTATTTTACACAATGCTTGCTCTTAAGTCAAGCGTGTGTCAAGACCTTGACCCAAGATCATAATTTTCAGGTCAAGGTCACCCAACTATTCGTGTGTTCTGAATTTGTCTGATCCATAAAAATTGAGATCTTCTTCATACTTAACATGCTGCATCCTCATGACTCGAGGGTGTGTCATGACTTTGACCCAAGGCCATAACTTCAAGATCACTTCAAGATCAAGGTCACATACAATGTGTGTGTTCTTTGCCCAATCCATAGAAACTGATTTAATGGACAGATCTTGTTCATACTTTGCAAAATGCTTGTTCAATGGTGTGTTATGACCTTAACCCAAGGTGACAGCTTCAAGGTTGAAGTCACAGACCATTTATCCTTCAAACTTTATTCTGTCTGTGGAAAATGATTCAGCAGATAGATCTTGTTCAAACATCACAGAAGTGCTTACTTATATGACAGAATGGTGTGTAATGAACTTCACCCAAGGTTATAGTTTCAAGATCAAGGGTCACATGGTCCTTAATAATTCAGTGGGCAGATCTCACTCATACTTCACATGATGTTCAAGTGTGTGTCATGACCTTGATCACAGGATCATTACTTCAAGGTCACAGATCATAGGAACACACTTCCAAAAAATATTTGCTGGTTTGTAATGGGAAAAATATAAAATAATCTTTTTTCTCCCCAACCACTGCTCCAAAAGCTTTCATATTTCACAAAAAGTTTCACAAAAAGTTGGACAACTGTACTTGTTACATACCATTTCTTATCAACCTACCTTACAATTGTTTACTACAGGCTTGCACTACAGTGGAAGACCCTAACTCAGATAAAATACTCTCTATTTTGATCTTTCCCGAGAGATTTGGGAAAGAAAAGTGGTGCAAAAACACCACAAAAAAGTCAAAACTGGGTCGAGTGCCATCGGCGCACACCCAGTAAGGGACACTCTTCTCTTTGTACAATTCCACGACTTCCGTTAACCAGTGCACAAAGCAGTCATCAAATCATTCTTTTTTCGTCCGATGTCCAAGGATGACGTTCGGCCATTTGTATTATGAAACAGTGATAATTCAACTCATCGATAATGGTTTCCTGTGATTGGAATTATGGATCTGAGGATCGTATAATTACAGGAATGTGTTTTATATATTCTCTGTTTTATTTTCGATCACATTTTCATTACATTTTATATATTTTCCTTGTCGCTCGCGAATTTTGCGCATCGTGCGGTTCGGACCTAAAATTTTTCAGTTGATAAATTTTGTTAATATTATTGGAGTTAGGTGTCAATGAGGAACTGTATGGACAGGATTTCTTCACTCTGTTGAAGGCTGAATTTCTGTTTTTTGGGTCCCTGTCGGCTGTTCTGGGTTCAGTTGTGTTCCCGCCAGTTCTTTTTCTGCCATCTTTCTCTCATAATTCGGGGTGTTCTTCTACTTTCTGTATCTGTTAAGTTCACCTTTTTCTTCTACTGTTCTCAGTACTCTCTCTCTGTTATGTCCAGTATGGTTCCTTAAGGGCAATGCCTTTTGCCCTCGCTTTTGGTGCGTTCTTGTGGCCGTTCCTCCCGCACCCGCAGGGGGGGGAGGAACGCTGTCGTTTCGGGGCCTCCCGACATGACCACATCTGGTGAGAGTTATACCCCCTCCATGGGGGATGTGCAGCTCCTCCACCACCCATGTGGGGGTAGGGTTGGGGGAGCAGGGAACGCTGTCATTTTGGGGCCTCTCAACACGACCATGTCTGGTGAGAGTTATACCCCCTCCATAGGGGATGTGCAGTTTTTTACCATGGTGGATACTGCAGAAGCTGTTGAGTTGTCGGGTGAAGAGATGCCTGGTTTCGGGACTATGCTCCCAGTCCAGTCGACATCTGAGGCTGTCACTAGGGTTGTGACTCCTCATTTGGAGGCCGAGCTCAGTTGCTCTCTCCTCTTTTCCGCCAGTTTCAACAGCTCCCGTTGTATCTGCTGCTACTGCTGTTCTGTCTACAACGTCATCGGTCACCGTTTCATTTGGCCTCGGCTTATCCCCGCAGGGGTCTGCAGTGATGTCTGAAGTGTGGATGTGGTATATCGGCCTCAGCCTTCCTGACTTCAACTCGGCGAAGTTGGAAGTGGATGCCGACCGAACCCCCTGCTGTGTCCTCTCAGCCGTTGAGCACAGCAGTTTTATCCCTGCAGGGACATGCAGAGGTGTCTGGTCTTGTAGACGTGGGGTATCGGGTTCAGCCTTCCCTGACTTCAACTCGGCGAAGTTGGAAGTGGCTGCCGACCGAACCCCCTGCTGTGTCCTCTCGACCATTGAGCATAGCAGTTTTATCCCTGCAGGGGTCTGCAGAGATGTCTGGTAGTGTAGATGTGGGGTATCGGCCTGAGCCTTCCCTGCCTTCAACTTGGCGAAGTCTGAAGAGGCTGCCATCCGAACCCTCTACTGTTGTCTCTCAGCCGTCGAGTACCGCAGATTTTAGCTCACCTGACTGAAAGTCAGTGTGAGCTTTTGCCATCACTTGGCGTCCGTCGTCCATCATCCGTTAACTTTCGCAACTCGGTCTTCTCCTTCAAAACCACTCGCCCAAACCCAAACAAATTTGACATACAGTATATTGGAGGAATCCCCTTTCCAGTTTGTTAAAATGAACTCGGTGCCCCTACTAGGGTGGGAGTGATGCCCCAAAAGCATCAATTTCTCCTGAAATCTTCTTATGAACTACCAGTTAGAATGCTGTGATATTTGGTATGTAAGCTCCTTTGGTACTCAAGATTCAAGTTTGTTCAAAGAAATTTTCTCGGCCAATATTTGGGCTCGCAATGGGAGGATCCCTATTTTGTGCCCCGCCCAAAATTTCTATTTTCCGAACCGAGAGGCCGATTTGAACCAAATTTGCTATGAGGTATTATTGGGTCCTAAGTTCTTGATTCATGTCAAAGAGATATTTCCTGCTGCCCTGTGGGAACCTCAGGAGCTAAAAATAGAAAAAACTTCAAACACCCATATCTCTAAAACTGCATGGCACTGAAACTTTTTATTTGGTGTGAAGCTTCCTTAGGACCAACAGAAAGGAATGGTGAAATGGTGAAAAAAAATTGCTATCGGTTTTGTCCTAAGGTACCGTTTCGGGACTTAGAAAAAATACTGAGTCAGCATTATTTAACACTGAAGGTAATGGGAAAAATATAAAACAATCTTTTTGTCCCCAACCACTGCTCCAGAAGCTTTCATATTTCTCATATAACATCTATGGAAGATTGATTCACATGGTTGTTGAAATTTAACACCTGGGTCCATATTTGGGCACTCCACAGGAGCCCAAATGTTCAAATTAGTGCAATATGAGGGATGTTCTTTAAAAATATTCTTCTCCAGATCCAACAGTCAGAATCTTTTGATATTTGGTATACAGCATCCTTAGGGAAGGGATATTCAGGTTTGTTCAAGCAAAGTCCCTGGGTTGAACAAAGTTACAATTTGAGGAATATTCTTTAAAAATCTTCTCCAGATCCAGCAGTCAGATTCTTTTGATATTTGGTGTACAACACCTCTGGGAGGGTTAGATTGAAGGTTGTTCAAATCAGGTCCCTGGGTTAATATTTGCAGCTTAAAGTGAAGTCCAAAGTTTAACTTCGTCAAATATGAGAAAATTTCTTGAAAATTCTTCTTCTTCAGGTCCACCAGTGAGAATCCTTTCATATTTAGTATGTAACATCTCTAGGGATGTCAAATTCAAGTTTGTTCAAATCGAGTTGCTTGTTTTTTCTTGTTTTTTTGTTGTTTTTTTTTTGGAGGGGGGGGGGAGGGGGGTGCTAGAGGGAACCACAGTAGTTGAAAACAAAACAAAAATCAAAAATTTTGTTTGGTTATTGTTTTTTAATACTTCACTGAACAGAGCTTGCTAGGAACCTTTCCTAGGACCAACAGAAATGAATGGTCAAAAAAGTTGCCTTTGCTTGCGTCATAGCAAATCAAAAAATTGCTCTTGCTTCTGTTCACTTTCTGATACACTCATCTCTTTTGACAATTTGAGCCAGGTGAGCGTTTCAGGCTCACTTGAGCTTCTGGTTCTCGTTAGATTTGGATGTTCATGGTGGGGTCACCATGAGCTCCATGGCATTTCCGTCCACGCACTCTGGTCCCATGGCCAGTTTTGTGGGACCAACTTTTTTTGTGCAGCCTGGACCTTCTGTCCCGCAGAGGTCTGCAGCAACTCTCCTGAGTTTCCGCTCTGTAGATCCTTGGGGTATGTCATACCCCAATACACATCTGCCTTCAGATGTTTCGGCTGCAGTGCGTCGCCCCGTGTCGTTTGTTTTTGACCCTTCGCTGGTAAAATGGGTCAGGCGTGAAACCACATTGTCGGTTCGTTACCACGTTGAACCATTCCGACACAGTCAGTGAGCTTATGGAGGCCATCTCCTTGCTCACTTTGGTTCTGTCCAAGAGCCTTTTCAGTTGCTTCCAGCTACAAGTGGTTTCTGGGCGCCCCCCTGTGGCGCCGGCTCCCGGGATTGGAAACGGGTCGCTTTCTGATCCCCCTGGTGTGCCTACACCATGGGAGGCGTTGGCTGTTTTGCCCATGATGGGCTATGTGTCGTCTGACTCATGGGATGAGTCTGACATACCTGACATCGAGAGCCAACAGTCTTCTGACTTGGGGGCAGCTCTTGCCATTGTGTTCGGGTTCCTTCCAAATCTCAAACCGTCAAACCAGCCGACAGTGTCAGCCCGGCCGCGATCATCGGTTGCACGCCTACAGCCTGTGCAGCAACCTGTTTCTGGGCGCCTTCGACCATGCCTGTTGGTACAGGTGGTTGAAGCGTTTACAGCTTTGGAATCTAAGCTGGGTTCCAAGGCTATGAAGACGTTCTTCATCGGGGTTGACTCTTTTTTTTGCCTCCGGTGCATTATCGTTCCTACGATTCCGCCAATCCATCAGTCTGCCAGACTTTGATGGTCTTGGATCAGGAATCCAACTCCCAAGCCTGCCATTTTTCATATGGAGACTCTGGAGTCCGTGTTAGGCTTATCGAGAGAGATGCTGGAATGCTTTCTCTCTTCGATCATGTCGTCTCTGCTTTGCTGCTTATCTTCTCCCAGATAAGTTTGACGACGAACAGGGTTTTTGTGTGTGCTGTCCAAGGCGCTCATGCATCTTCTCACACGCATGCCTGTAACACGGCTAACTTGGAATTAGTTCACAGGGATGCTGTGCTGGACACAAGCCATTCCCTTCTTGAGGTGCAGTGCACTGCTCTTTGATCTGCCTCTATCGGCGGGTCCGCAACTATTCCATGGTTCCATGGTAACGGTCCGGAGTGACTCCCTATGTCATTCCATAGATCAGCTGCTGCTTCGTCTGCTTGATCAGCCTTCTTTTGGAGGCAGGGGCTATCCAAAACTCAACAAGTACCCTTCTGCTTCCTCTGCGAAGCCAAGGACTGATCCTTCTGCCGCCACTTCTACTCACTCACAGGGTAAAGGTAGGCGTCAGCAGTAGTCACCTTGAATTTGTCCCAGGTTGAGGCATTCCACTGTTGAGAGTGCCTCTTCAAACAAAGGTCCCTTTCAGCGTTACACGTTGGGAACTTTTGATCATGGAGATAGGCAATCTCCTGTCAAAGGGGGCTATCGAGGTCATCAAGAACATTCTTTCAGTGGGATTTTATTCCTGCCTGTTCTTGGTGCTGAAGAAGGACAGCCAACAGGTTATCGATCTGAGTATCCTGACCCAGTCTATCATTGCTCTTTAGTTCAGCATGGAGGCTTTCAGGTCGGTTGCTGCTCCATTCCCCAGGGAGTTTTAAAATTCAAGGCCATGCCCTTCGGCCTCGTCCTGGATCCTTGGGCCTTCACCCATCTGATGTCGCATGTGTTAGTCTTACATCGCACACCTTCCAGGGTGTCTTCTTCGGCATATCTGGTCGATATCCTTCAGAGGCATTCCAATGCTGCCTTTCTGGAGTTGGATGTCGACACACTGTTGAGCCTGCTCACGTCACTAGGGTTCAGAGTCAACGAGGAGAAGTCGGACCTGGTCCCTTCTCCGTCATTTTGTCATCTGGGATGGGCTTCCATACTCAGCTGGATACGGTGGCAGTTTCCCAGGCAAGGGCTGTGATTTTCTCGGCCTTTTGCCCTGACTCTGTCCCAGTCCACGTCTGCAACAGCTCGGTCTCTTCCTTGGCTGCTGCGTTCTCTGCGGTTCGGTGACGGATCTCATTCCTCTAGTTCGGCTGCATGTCAAACCTCTCCAACACTTTCTGTTCAGTCGTTGGAGGCCAAATGTCGATCCTCTGGATCTGGTGTTTCAGTTTCCGGAGTCTCTTCCTTGTCACCATCTCCCCTGACAGATGTTCAGTGGATTAAGCAGGGAGTTCCGTTGGACTTCCCCACGTGCGATCGTGTTCTGACAGCAGTCGCCAGCGATCTCGGATGGGGTGTGACGTTTGACCCTCTTGGTCATTTCCTTCCCGGGTCATGGGACCAGGATCCAGCAGCTCTTCACGTCAACTAGAAGAAGCTTCTTGCTCTTCTTCTGAGTTTCCGGCAGTGGATTCCCTGCCTTTCGAGTTGTCAGGTCCTTCTGTTGTCTGACAGTTCGACAGTGGTTGTTTACATTTGGAACCAGGGCGCCATGCACTATGTTCCCATGTACGCATTGGTTCGGGATCTTGTACTGCTCACTCAGAATGTCAACGCCGGAGTGGTGGTTCGTCACATTCCTGGTCGTCTGAACATCCTAGCCGACTCCCTGTCCCGACGGGGCAGGTTCTTTTCCGCCATGTGGAGCATCGCCATGCACTATGTTCCCATGTACGCATTGGTTCGGGATCTTGTACTGCTCACTCAGAATGTCAACGCCGGAGTGGTGGTTCGTCACATTCCTGGTCGTCTGAACATCCTAGCCGACTCCCTGTCCCGACGGGGCAGGTTCTTTTCCACCAAGTGGATGCTCCACATGGCGGTGTTCCAGTCTTTTTGCAGTCTCTGGGTCGTCCCACATCGATCTCTTTGCGACTTGTTGCAACCATCAGGTGGACACTTTTGTGTCCCTGTGTCCAGATGCTCTGGCTTTCGCCATGGATGCTCTGTCCCTCCTTTGGAACTGTCTTGTCGGCTACGCCTTCCTGCCGGTTCCGATTCTGCCTCAGGTTCTAGCTCAGATACAAACCTGCAGTTGTCGAATCATTTTGATCGCTCCCCTGTCGCCTCAGTGGGTGTGGATCAATCTGCTCCGCTTTCTGTTAGCGGCGGTTCTGGCACATCTCCCTCTATGTTGCGACCTTTTTTGCCAAGGTCCCACGTGGAGGTTTCACATCGACCCGGCCTTCGCACATGTCTTTTGTCAGGTCCTGTCTCCTCCATAGCGGTTTTTTCGAGACGAGCAGTGGAGTTGATTTTCTTCTTCAAGGAGGCACTCCACTGGTTTAGCCTATGCGGCTAAGTGGAAGGTCAATCTGTTGCTTCTGTCACTCCTTCGATCACACAGATTGTGGAGTTTCTGGTATGTGTTTGATTCTGGGGGGTCTCCAGCCTGTTTCCATCAATGGGTACAGGTCCATGCTTCGGAGACCTTTTTGTATGTGGGACTGCGTTGTATCGGCACTAATCCATGCCTCTCCAAGCTTGTTCGGCACTTTTTCTTGAAAAGGCCTAGGACTTTGCAGCTTACCCCAAGATGGAACCTTTCTTGGGTGCTGCTCTGCTCTTATTCCTGGTCGACAGAAGATCTCTCCTGAATCCATTTCTCGATGGATTTGTCTTGCTATTCATGCAGCTTCCGCTCGTCTAGCGACTGGCGATTGTATTACCAATCGTTTTTCTGCCATGAGGTGCGTGCATTGTCTATCTCTTGGAGCTTATACTAACTCTGTCATGTTGTCGGATGTTATGCTGGCAGCCTACTGGAGAAATGCTACTTTCTCCACTTATCTAGGACAGTTGCAGGAGCAGTCAGAGGACCTTTGTTCTACGGGCCCTCTTTCTTCTGCTCAGGCTGTTGTCTATCCCAGCCATTCGGTTTCTTACAAGGTCAGTTCCAGCTCTGTGCTGTTACTGCTCTTTCTGTCTGTGCATCGCACATAACCATACACCTCATCTCTCATTGTCTTTTACTAATGTTTGTGATGCTATGGTTTGATAGGCCTAGGGACCTCTTCCTCTGTCTACGGTTCCAGTTCAGCTGGGTTATGTGTGGGTTGGTTATGTGATTCCCTCCATCCTTTTGTCTATTCAGCCTGTAGTAAACTATTGTAAGGTAGGTTGATAAGAAATTTAAATTTTATAGTAAATTTCCTTTCTTATTATACCTACCGCAGTTGTTTACATGGAGGCCCCCCGTCTTCTTATTCGGGTAAGAATCCTTCCTCCCCACTGATCACACAACTGCTATGTTGGCGGACTCAAAAGAATGATTTGATGACTGCTTTGCACACTGGTTAATGGAAGTCGTGGAATTATGCTAAGAAAAGATTGTCCCCTACTGGGTGTGCGCCAATGGCACTGGACCCAGTTTTGGCTTATTTTTTTGTGGTGTTTTTGCACCACTTTTCTTTCCCAAATCTCTTCGGAAAGTTCAAAATACAGAGTATTTTATCCGAGTTAGGGTCTTCCACTGTAGTGCAAGCCTGTAGTAAACAATTGTAAGGTAGGTATAACAAGAAAGGAAATTTACTATAAAATTTAAATTTCTCACTCTTGTACTCTAGACTGTTACTGTCATGGCTTCTCTTTTGGGCTTATAGTTGGGCAGCATCCATCAGCTCTTCTGATATTTTCTTTTTGTGAGTAATTGAACGACCAGTCAGCCTTCAGGAACCCATGTTGGTTAAGCTCAGTAACAAAATTGTGTTCCATATACAGGTCGCCTTGTGTTCTCTGGGCAATGTTTTGTTTCTTTTATAGTTGCCTTTTAGACAATCAACATGGCCGTTGTGCACAACTTGGACATACACTGTCTGTTCCAGTTGTAACAGGGTTCATACAGGCTTGAAAAATCCTTGAATTTTCACTGTTGGCCCTAAAAGGCCCTAAAACATTTAATTTTCTTGAAAAGCCCTTGAAAATTGTTCAAGTCCCTTAAAAAGTCATTAAATTCTATGATATCTGTAGTGTGGGCACCAGTTAAGTGCGTTTCATCCCTGTTTTATTCACTAAAAGCATTAGTGAAGTGATTATTAAGCATCAGTTAGGTATGTGTTGAAGTAAATTCCACAAATTAAGTTCATTTAAACGATAAAACATTGCTGTTCTCTGAATGTCTCTACCATCGCTAATAATCAGATGCCACAAATAGACGTGTCAATGCAATCGGTGGGTGGTTTAAGAAACTCAAAACATTTTTGCACCTGCAATTAAAAAGAAACTGTACATCATCACTAGAGTACCACAAGGCACCATCTGCAATGCTAAAGCATTGCAGATGGAGCATTGTTGCACTAGAGGGACAAATTATATTGTCGTAATTGTATTTAATGTCACACAGGATGATTAAAACAAAGTACTGCAAACAACAAACAGTCAAGAATCCATTTTTTATGTGCAGAATGTTTTTGTGAAGATTTAATTGTAAAATTTAGGAGGGTTTTATTAGTTAAAGAGTGACCCTGAATATCATTTTTGGCCCTAAAAAGCCTTGAAAAGTCCTTGAATTTCAAAATGATAATTCTGCTGTTCTCTGAATGTCTCTACCATCGCTAATAATCAGATGCCACAAATAGACGTGTCAATGCAATCGGTGGGTGGTTTAAGAAACTCAAAACATTTTTGCACCTGCAATTAAAAAGAAACTGTACATCATCACTAGAGTACCACAAGGCACCATCTGCAATGCTGAAGCATTGCAGATGGAGCATTGTTGCACTAGAGGGACAAATTATATTGTCGTAATTGTATTTAATGTCACACAGGATGATTAAAACAAAGTACTGCAAACAACAAACAGTCAAGAATCCATTTTTTATGTGCAGAATGTTTTTGTGAAGATTTAATTGTAAAATTTAGGAGGGTTTTATTAGTTAAAGAGTGACCCTGAATATCATTTTTGGCCCTAAAAAGCCTTGAAAAGTCCTTGAATTTCAAAATGATAATTCTCTATGAACCCTGTGTAGTTGGTAATGCTGTCAGGTGTTTTTTTCATCACATGTTAATCACCAACCATTTATTTAATTTCTCCTTGTGTTGGCAATGGCTTTTCTGTTTCCTTTTGGTTTCCATTAACAAAAAGTTTGGGCCATGCTTCTCTTTCAACAGAAAACTGATCACAGCAACTGCTTGCTGAGCAAATTTGGTGATTGCATGGTGACATTTGCTGCACTCCATGATTGTTTTATTACCTTTCTGTTTAACAGGGCAAAACATTTCATGCTCTGTGATGGACCTGTTTTTCATTTAGCCCATTCCAGCTTGGTTAACCTATTTATCATTCATCCATTACCAACATGGTTAGCCCATTTTTTTTTGGCCCTGTAATTGACATGATTATGGTCTTTTATATTTAAAACCCAATCTGTGTAGGATTTCACTCTATGATTTTTTAATAATAATACATGTAATACCTGGGTCATGGCTAAATGCTTATCTCTCTGATTTATTTATTTATTTATTTATTTATTTATTTATTTATTTATTTATTTATTTATTTATTTATTTATTTATTGGTGTTTAAGGTCATATACTTATGCACAATGGCTATTAATGACTGTATCTCTATGATTAATTTTCTCTATGATTAATTTTCCCACCATCTGAGAAAGGAAATTAATGATCATTAAAATTTATATCTACCAATAATATCTAATATTAATAGTTGCTAATTAGTAGATGATTCAAAGTCTTACATATGTAAATTATCATTAAAACATGAATGGAGAATAACTGAAAATTCTGGGTGATATGAGAAATTTTGTTCTGTAAAATACTATTACTCAGACCTAATTTTTTCGACTGGAATCCTAGAATCCTATTCTCTTAAAATTCCTGTAAAATGAATTATGGGAATCCAAGTGGATTCTCTTTCAAAGGTAAACAGTATTTTTTGTTTGCTCTCACATCACTGTTTTCTCCACAAATATCTGCACAAGGTGAATCAATTCCCGAAAAATAATTTACATAGTGCACGTTCAGTTGTTATATTACAATACAAAATAACAAATTGGGCCTTTTGAGTTAAGTTTGCTAAGTCTCCAAAATTCCTTCAAATTTCCACTTCAAAATTTCATCTGGTAAATATTTCATTGATAAAAGTGCATATAGTATTCTTACTGTAGTGTTGCATTTGGCTGTAGTATTGGACTTGGAACAAATAAAACTGCATGATGCAGGCATGTATCAAATAGAACCTGTAATTCTCTATATGGTATTCCGGCTATCTGATTGGATAGTGATATCATTATTTTGTTACATGGCACCAAAACTGAATATCAACAAGAGACCAGCAATATTACAAAAATAAATGCAACGTTGTTATTTAAAATATTGCAAATTGCCATTGGAATTTACCTTAGTGAAAACGGATTATCAATTATACAAACAGTAACTTGGTCTGAGGTACGACTATGTATATGCAACAAGATAATAGGGTTACAAGTTGCATATTAGGCCTAAAAAAATAAAAAATCTGTTTCTCAGGCCCTCCCACATGGTCCTTTTGGCTGCCGCATGCTCTCTTTTTATAACCAATTTAAACTTTAAAAAAATTAAAATTAAATGGTTTATGTCTGATATTTTACCCAAGTTAAAAAAATTGATGAATTTGTCCCTTGACTGCAGGAAGGCTTTGCAATGCTTTAGCATTGCAAACCCTTCTTGCACTCAAGGGATGAAATACACCACCACCCATGCTATTCTGTAGATTATGAGGCCTAAAACTTGAACCAAGAACATGACCTTTTGATGGCTAAGAAGTAATTACTGAAATAAAAAATAAAATAAAAAAACGCTCGCCCGCATGCAATTTCACAAATAATGGCCTGAGAAACAGAAGAGCTACTTTGTGTGGCCTTACCTAATTTCATAATACCATCATTGAGTGTGTTGAGTTCAAAGAATTAAAACAGAAATTAAAACAGAAAACAGAAAAAGGCCTAGCATCATAAAATGATTGCTGTTGAAAACTGGTACTCACCCGAGAAAAGGATCTTCACTCTTAGTTTGGATTTTCCTAAAGGGAAAATCTATTTGTTATTGCAATGATTATTTTTATTTTTTTTATTTTTTATTATTATTGTTATTATTATTATTATTCTTCCACACTTTTATTTTCACTATTTCTCGAAAACACTCTGAACGATGTTTTTCAAACTTTCTGTACTCATAAAGGGTCAAAAGTTCTATGCCCTGGTCATATTCCCATTTTTCTGAAAATGGTTTAGTTAACCCTTTATGCCGAAAAACACAAAAATAATCGGCAACTCATATCTTTTGAACTAGAAAGGGCGATTGACTTGAAATTTTTGCAGACATGTCAGCAATACACCCCTCTATCGGCATATTGTACAAAAATGTATGTAGTTAACACCTTTCTGCCAAAACGTTTTTCGAAATGAAAAAAAAATTCAAAATTTGACCATTTTTGAACTCAATCTCGGGACAGGGATATGCTGAACCATCTAAAATGGCTTAGAAATGAAGACAGTATCACCGAATTGTAAAAAACATCAAAAAAATTTTGATTTGAATTTCCGACAATCCAAAATGGCGGCCGAAAAATCGAATTTTTATTTTCAGTTATTTATGCGTTTCAGGCCATTTGGAGACGAAAAAAATTTTTTTTTTCAACCAGAAAAATTTTCGGTTTGGACCAAAAGTCGGAAATTTTTGTTACGACCGGGCTACTTTGCCGTCACAGTACTCAACAACGGGGATGATTTGGAAGCTTCTAAGGTTAGAAATGTTGAATTCACAGTATACATGAACAGTTGTCGTCTTTTGGAATTGGAGTTTTTCTTCGTTTGGCTTCTGCTAGCAGTCAAACATGGCTTCGGGACACTGACCAAAAATTGAAAAAAATTTTCGTGTTTTTTTTTTACTTTATTATATCTAGATTCATTAGTTCTCATAAATAAAAAGCTATCAATGATGGCGATGAGTTCTAATAAACAAAACCATCAGTATTTGGGCCAAAATGTTTCTTTTTGGGCAAAAATGCCCCAAAACGCCAAAAGCTTCATAGGCCAATATCTCATGAAGGAAAAAAAGCTATCGACTTAATTTCTCGACAGACTTGTCAGAATTACTCTTGTCTAAAACAAACATAATCGGTATTTTTTTCCATTTTTTATGTTTTCTGCCAAAATTTTTCACAAAACGGAAAGTTATCTCGAAAATCGGCCATTTTGGATTGAAATATCGAGATTTAAATATAATGAGCCCTCTAAAAGGGATCCAAATTGAAGGCAGTAGTACCGCTTTATAAGAAAAATCGAAAGAATTTCGTTTTGATTTTTCGTTAATCCAAAATGGCAGCCAAAAAAATCTAAAAAAAATTTTTTCGTTTTTTATGCATTTCGTTCAATTTTGAGACGAAAATTTGTTTTTTATTTACATTGAAAATTTTTGGTCCGCTTCAGACTGAAATTTTCGACTGAAAGTCGGAAATTTTTGTTACGACCGAGCTACTTTGCCGTCAGAGTACTCAACAATGGGGATGAGTTGAAAGCTTCTAAGGTTAGAAATATTGAATTCACAGTGTACATGTCCAGTTGTCGTCTTTTGGAATTTGAGTTGTTCTTTGTTTGGCTTCTGCCAGCAGTCAAACATGGCTTCGGGACACTGTGACCCAAAATTGAAAAAAATTTTCTTGTGTTTTTTTTTACTTTATTATGTCTAAATTCATAATGTCTGATAAATAAAACTATCCGCATATTGCGGAAAATGTTTTTCCATCCCAAACCACCCAAAAACGCCCAAATATGCATGAGCCGATATCTTTGGACTGGAAGGGCCGATTGACTTGAACTTTTCACAGGAATGACTGTAATATACTTCTCTATTTATCAAGGGCACAAAATGGTAGTTGGCTAACACCTTTCTGCCAAAACATTTCACAAAACCGAAAAAAATTCAAATTTTTATGTGGTATCGAGATCATTTAGGACTTGCTGAGTAGAACAGTGAGTAAAAGCACTAAGGAAAATCCTGTGTATTGTTCCGAAGGTACAATCACTTCCTCTAGTTTAATATCTTATTTTGTAGAAGGTACGCATTGTAAAGAATTTTCACCCTTGAAACTTTGAGGTGCCCTGTTAAATGAAATTGATTTATGAAATATGTTTCTCAAGTAGAGTAGGCATAACATTTGATGAGGGACATAACAATCAAGTTTTGGAGAGAAAGTTTCTCAGAGAAAAATTTTGATTAGAAATTTGAGAGTGAGGAACATTTTACTGTTTTTTTATGTTGTTTAGGAATAAAAGTTGAACTGAATTATTTCTTATTTTATTTCCCTTGGTATTAAACTTGCCAGCTCACCACATCCCAGTAGCCTGAACTCCCACCCCACACCCCTTCGACCTGGCCTCCTCCAATTTGAATTTTGAATTGAATTTATGTTTTTCAGTTATCACTTGTGATGCATCAGATCTTTTTCTTCAAGATGGCAGATTCAGTTGTGACTCCTCAGATAAAATATATGGTACCATCTGTACGTTTACATGTGAAAAAGGATATTTTGTACAGGGACCAAAAACAACTGAGTGTCTTGACACTGGGTCATTTAATACAGATCTTCCAACCTGTGAAAGTAAGTACAATAGAGCCCACTTAATTGGATATCTCTTAACTAAATAACCCTGTTAATTGAATATAATTTCCTGACACAAAACCATTTACCATACCTCCATTAAACATTTGACCTCTTAATTGAATATAGGTTATAGAGAAAACTCTTGTTAATTGAATAAAAAATCTTGCAACCTGTGGAGAAATTACCCTGACTCTCCCCAGATTTCCTTTGTTTTTACACCTTTTTGGCTTCAGTACATTCAATAGAGGCATTTATTCTATTATATCTTGTTTGACAGAGCTCATGGAGCTCTGTTTCCTGAATACTTTCAATTCCTGTTTATTGAATACTCCTGTTAATTGAATAATTTTCATTGGCAAAGTGACTATTCAATTAACAGGGTTCCACTGTACAACTAAATGCTATTTGTTGAAGAGATACTTTACCATTGAAAAATAATAAGTAAACTGAGATATTCAGTTTACCAAAATTATTTTTTTCTCCTACATTTTTGTGATAAAATGAGTATTTATTTCATATCTTGTTTGACAGAGCTCAATGTACTCTGTCAATCAAGGTATAATAGAATACATGCTTTTATTATATGCCTCTGCTACAAGGCTTAAAATTCATGCACGAATTAGAATCGATTCACATCAATAATTCTCACAAGAAAAACAATGACAACCATCTTTGATTCGCACAAAATGTTCATTTGATTCTTGTCCAGGATTATAAAAGTGGCTTTAAAAAAGTCAGATGAATTCTTATTTTTTTCACCCTCTATTAAGGTGACAAAACTTCACTTAGCAATGGTGTCTATAAAGTCTTGGCTGCTTCAGTTTTCTCCTTGACCAGAACAATCTTATTAGCAAAAGAATCACCAAATTTTATGCCATTTTCTGTGAAGATTTGAATGTGTCAAAATCAGAGTCACAAAGGGAAGATCTCAACTTCTCAGTGTTTTTGTGCTTCATCTGAAAAAACTCATCAGTGAACCTGAAAAGGATTGGGTATTGTATATATTCTCAACTGTGATCAAAAATTAAAATAAAATAGTGCAACAGTGGATCAGATCTGTTGTGAAAACCAACCGGGAGGTTTGTTGCCTTTTTTGTGGTAAAACATTTTTCATCTCCGATACTGGAGAAACAGCTTTTAGTGAACCAGATCAGAGTAGAAAGAAATGATAGTCTTTCAAATTTTTTTTGAAAAAAAATGTTCATCATTGTGTTTTTTGTCAAAATCTTCCACGGACAGATTTTCTTAATGGCCATGGAAAATACAGTACAGTTGCTGTGGTGTGGTCGTAAACCACACATGGGCAGTGATGTCTACGCATGCGTTTACCAGGTAATAAAAATCTTCGTCAGCAAAAATTTAATTAATGAAGCACTTCATTATTTAAATTTTTGATGATTATTCCTATAATTAGTGTTTGGAATCCAATATTATTGCATCCGTGGAAATATTGCCCACCGAAGGAAAGTGACCAGTCCAGAAAAAGTATGGAACTTTTGTTTGTGATAAGTGTACGTACCCAAAGAAGAGTGAATCTCAATTTTATAGTTGGGTCAGTCCATATGAACTCCATCAGAGGTCCCTGGGTGACCGTCTCAGATTTTGTTCAAAATTTTTCTGAGAGAACCTCTATTTGTATAATTAACACATGAAAATTTTTTAACTTCAATTCCAAGAGATTTCTGAGATATGGTTCCCCCCTAAAGTGGGTGTTGTGTCCAATATTGAGCTCGTGAATTGCAATTTTAATGTATAGTGGTTTTTAGAGGTCAATATCTTGGAAGTTATTGGCTGTTGGTTACTACCCTGGGTTTTTTTAGCCCAGGCTTTCAGAATCTGTCATCAGATATGGATCTATCTCTTCTCATTTCTAAGTTATTGACACCTCAGTTTCAATTTTTTCATGTGCGCAAATAAAAAAAATGAATTTTTAAGGGTCCTCTGTCAGCCCAGGATATGCTGCAGAGGGTTCTTGATGCAAGATTCCTTGTCTACAAGAACAGGTCTGTCTGCAACAGGAAAAGTGACCATACCCAAGCCTTATTATATGAGCAAAGAGTCTCTGAATGGGGCTACAGCTGAAAAATGGCACTTTTTCCCATTTTCGAGATGGCAAGTTTACCATGTGGGCAGTTACCCAAGATAATCAAACTTCTTGCATATATTTGTCACATGTTGACCTTATTTGGCTAAAATTTAAACTTGTTTTCTCATCCCCTTCTCTGTTGAATGATATTTTGAAATACTGTCGGATTTTCCTCAGAATCATGACATATTGGTGTCTTCTGTCACCCAGGAACTTGGCATATTCACCTCATGTTATAGATTTGTAGTAAACATAGCTTGTCATCCGAACCGTAAATCACATTTGCTTATGAACAAGCCAGACCATGTTTAAAGACTTGCTTGAGAAAGCAGTCTGTTCTGTGTCAGTGTGAGCAATCTTGAATGTTTGCAACATTTATAATTTACTACAAATCAGCTGTGGGGAAGTGGGGGGGGAGGCTTCAGTATTCTGCCATTTGTGTGATATCTGACTGCTTAACCCTTTACCCAACGTAACGGCCAAAACCAGGCAGCGCTATTCACAAAAATCACCAATTAATTTTCTTTCTTTTTTTCATTTTTTGTCTCAAAAACATAGGTTATGACCCCTCTTTGGAATGAGCTCATCGAGCTTGTTCCAAAGAGGGATCATAACCTATGTTTTTGAGACAAAAAATGAAAAAAAAGTTAGTTAATCAATAATTCTGTTTGCAAGTGTCGTCTGCTTTTCATGTTAGGTAAAGGGTTAAAGCATGATACTAGAACTGTTCATGTGTTTATTTGAAGAGTGGTATCTTATACCAAAAGTGAACATCCATTCCTAAAAAAATGTCTGTACTTCAGTGATGGAGCAGCAAGCCAATACACTTTGCAAATGTCTGTCATCACCAGAAAGATCATTGGCTTGATGCAGAATGGCATTTTTTGTCAGGTCACATGAAAAAAGTCCATGTGATGAAATTGGTGGTACTTTGAAACAATTAGTTCCATGGTCAAGCCTTCAGGCATCAACATATTGACACATTCTCACAGCTTTTCTGATGTTTGATTGGTCATGTAAGAACATTCCAAGAGTGAAATTTTTCTTTGTATCAGTTTCTGATGCGATCGGCAGTGAAAGCATATTTGACTTGCCAGCAGGATTTGACAAGGCAGTAAAACTGACTGGCACACAAGCCGACCATTGTTTTATTACAGGTTCAGAAATTACATTGAGAATGAAAAGAATCTCCACTGATGATCATTATACTGTTGTTGGTTGCACTTCACCAACAACAGTATTTATGTATTTATTGGGGTTTATCAAAAGTGTTGTTAAACTCTAATAAATAAATAAATACTGTTGGCAAAGTGCAACCGCCAGTCAATTTGGATTACACTGAGCTTCAGCCAGAAAAGTGTGCAGCCTGCATTTATGATGAGTGGTACACAAGCCTGAAAATAAGCAATCTGTCATTTGCAGGTTGAGGTCCCCAGAGGGTGAATTTGCTGATGCTATCCCTGCTGTGCAGGATAGCATCACCAAATTCACCCTCTGGGGAACTTATTTTACAGATGACAGTCTGCTTATTTTCTGGCTTGGTGGTACCCAGGTTGTATTGTTGAATATTAGGTGAAAACAGTGACTTGTTTATCAACTTTATGGAACAGACCAACTGAGGAATGCTCTCATGGCCTTCATCACTTAAAAAAAAAATGCATGCTGAGTACCATTTCAGAACATGTTATACATTGTGCCGGCACCTGAACTGCAAGGGTGGAGTGCAAGCCTGCTGCTCAGGACATAGCTCTGATTCATAAGAAGTTGCCATCATTTATGTAAGGTCCATGTCTGAAAATAAGCAGACTGTCATCTGCAGAATGAGGTCCCAAGAGGGTGAAGTCGGTGATGCTACCCAGCAATTTACTCTCTGCGGACGTCAATCTGAATCATGTTCTCAGGCCTAAACAGAAAGGGGTACCCAGAGGATAAATTGGCCCACTGTCTGGGATAGCATAAGGAAATTCACTCTCTGGGGACCTCATTCTGCAGATGACAGATTGCTTATTTTCCAGCTTGGTAAGGTCACATATTTTGTTGTAAGTAGGCCTACATTTCATTGCCAGTGGTGGCCCAAGAGCTTAAAATTTAATTTGCAGGTTTTTCTTGTGCATTATTCTTGCACAAACTTTTCTGTAAGGTTTTTTGGCTGCCGCATGCTCTTTTTTTATAACCAATGCAAACTTAAAAAAATAAAAATTAAATGGTGTATGTCTGATATTTTACCCAAATTAATAAAATTGATAAATTTGTCCTTAATTGAGTGCAACAAGGCTTTGCAATGCTTTAGCATTGCAAAGCCTTCTTGTACTCAAGGGATGAAACACACCATCACCCATGTTATTCTGTAGATTATGAGCTCTAAAATAATAAAACAAACCAAGAACATGAACTTCTGATCGCAAAGAAATAATTACAAAAATAAAAAATAAAATAAAAACCACCTTCCCACATGCAATTTTAATAAAAAAATGGCCTGAGAAACAAATGATCTACTTTGTGGGGCCTAAGTTAAATATGATCACTCAACTTGTGGATTTGTGAACCTTTCATTAGTTTTTATTACATACATTTGACCAACCTCACAGACCACCAGTTAAATTCTGCAACAAATCTATTGCTGCTATGGACTGTTTGTTACTCTCTTATCATGGAGTGTTTGCACAGACTACCATTAATTTAATGTAACACCCCTTTACTCACAAAGATATACAGATATTCTTTTGTGCTCCAGTTATAGGTATTCCAATCAATAAGTATTCAATTCGTCTTGAAAACATCATGATATAAATACAGTTAGTGGAACTAATCATGTAACTACAGCTATGGTGAGTCTTCATTCATAATTAGTTAGAAAACGAACACGTTTAATAGTATTGGTAAAGCCATAAGAGATGCGGTCTAGATCACTGAGTTGATTCAAAGAAAATGAATTTATGATATTTTTAGAATCAGTCAGATGGATTATTTCAGTTGGTCAGAAAAGCAAAATGTAGGTTCATTTTTCTAACCTAATTGATGAATATATACACAGGTAATGTACTATTTAAGAGCTAGACTTTTTCTAGGGCATAACAGCATTGAATTCCTTGCTGATTGGGACTGGTGGCTTAACTTCTTACATCCTGCTGGCAGATATTACTGACGAGGACACAAAATCTCTTACCACTGATAAAAGTATAATTTGGGATAATTTAATCATATTTCTCTCCTTAAATTAAATAGACTTTTTGACCAATGATTTCTTTACATAAATTTAGATTCTTTTCCATCAAATCTAGTCATGGCTGCTTCACTGCAGCCATGACTAGATTTGATGAAAACTGTTTTGAAAATACTCAATGGGTTAAGACTTAAGAACTTGGCATTTCATATTGCTATTTCCTGGAGCATTTAAGGAGAAAAACAGCTGATTGTGAAGGTGAATTTGAAAAGCACTGATGAATTGTTGCCTGGAAATGAAAAATATTGAGGGTTCATTTTTCATATGGCTCAAAGAGGAAAATTATCATCTTTAAAAGTGTGTTCTGTTAAATTTCCAAATTACGGATTTATTTAACTGATAGAGTGATAAATTATTTGTGGTCATCTAAATTTGTTCACAAGTCTTTGCCTTGTTACAATATATAAGAGAGTGCCTATAGACACTCTCCCATAAATTATAGTAAGGCTAATCTTAAGAGATGAAATGATTTCACTTTATAAATTATTTAGATCACATCCACAGAATATGAAGCCTTTAACTCTTAACCCGCTGAGTATTTTCAAGATATTTTTCTTATCAATCTACCTTACAATTGTTTACTAGAGGCTTGCACTACAGTGAAAGACCCTAACTCAGAAAATGTACTCTCTATTTTGATCTTTCCCAAGCGATTTGGGAAAGAAAAGTGGTGCAAAAGCACCCCAAAAAAATAAGCCAAAACTGGGTCGAGCGCCACCGGTGCACACCCAGTAGGGGACACTCTTCTCTTAGTACAAATCCACGGTTTTCGGCATCCAGTGCGCAGGCAGTAACTAATGAATCATTCTTTTTTTGTCTGCCCATGTGGCGAGACGTTCATATTTGCTTTAAGAAACAGTGATAATTCAACTCGTTGATAATGGTTACCTGTGACTGGAATTATGGATCTGAGGATCTTATAATAACAGGACTGTGTTTTATATATTCTCGTTATTATTTTCAGCCACATTTTTATTATATTTATATATTCTCCGTGTTTGCGCACGATTTTTGTGTTCCGTGCGGTTTGGACATAAAATTTTTTGTTGATAAATTTAAGTTATCCTTTTGGATATTGTTATAATTATTGGAGTTAGGTGTCAATGAGGGGGCTGTATGGACAGGATTTCTCCTCTCTGTTGAGGGCAGAGTTTCTGTTTTTGGTCCCTGTTGGCCGTCTGGGTTCAATTGTGTTCCCGCCGGTCCTTTATTTTCTGCCACTTTACTCTCGTAGTTCGGGGTGTTCTTCTACTTTCTACATCTGTTGAGTTTTCTTCTACTGCTCTCACCTCTGTTATGCCCAGGACTGTTCCTTGAGGGCAATGCCTTTTGCCCCTGCTTGTGGTGCGTTCTCGTGGCTGTTCCTCCTGCACCCGTGGGGAGGGGGGGGGGAATGATGAGTCCCAACACGACCACATCTGGTGAGAGTTATACCCCCTCCTTGGGGGATGTGCAGTCTTTTCTGTGGTGGATACTGCTGGAGCTGTTGAGTTGTCTGGTGAAGAGATGCCTGGTTCCGGGACTATGGTCCCTCTCCAGTTGACATCTGAGGATGTCACTAGGGTTGTGACTCCTCGTTTGAAGCTGAGCTCAGTTGCTCTCTCCCCTTTTCCATCAGTTTCAACAGCTCCTGTCGTATCTGCTGCTACTGCAGATCTGTCTGCAACATCATCGGTCACCATTTCAGCTGGCCCCGGCTTATCCCTGCAGGGGTCCGCTGCGATGTCTGATAGTGTGGACATGGGGTATCGGGCCTCAGCCTTCCCTGACTTCATCTTGGTGAAGTCGGAAGGGGCTGCCGACCGAACCCTCTGCTGTGGCCTCTCAGCCATTGAGCACAGCAGTTTTATTCCTGCAGGGGTCTGCAGAGATGTCTGGTAGTGTGGACGTGGTGTATCGGCCTCAGCCTTCCCTGACTTCAATTTGGCGAAGTCGGAAGGGGTTGCCATCCGAACCCTCTGCTGTGGCCTCTCAGCAGTCAAGCACCGCAGTTTTCTCATTGGATTCGGATGTTCATGGTGGGGCCACCATGAACTCTGTGGCATTTTCATCCACGCACTCTGGTCCCATGGCCAGTTTTGCGGGACCAACGCTTTTTTGTGCAGCCTGAACCTTCTGTCCCTCAGAGGTCCGTGGCGACTCTCCTGAGTTCCCGCTCTGTAGATCCTTGAGGTATGTAATACCCCTATACACATCTGCCTTCAGATGTTGCGGCTGCCACCCGTCGCCCCGCATCGGATGTATTTGAGGATCGTGACCCTTTGCTGGTTAAAAGGATCAGGAGGGAAGCCACTTTGCCAGTTCGTTCCCATATTGAACCGGCCGACACGGGCTGTGAGCTTAGGGAGGCCCTCTCCTTACTCGTTCAGGTTCTTTCCAGCAAGGCTACTAGTGGTTTCCAGGTGCCCCCCTGCGGTGCTGCCTCCCGGGATTGGAAGCAGGTCGCTTTCTGATCCCTCAGGTGTGCCTACATCGGCTGGTTTGCCCATGATGGGCTATGTGTCTTCCGACTCAGAGGATGAGTCTGACATACCTGACGTCGAGAGCCAACAGTCTTCTGACTTAGGGGCAGCTCTTGACTTTGTGTTTGGGTTCTTTCCAGATCTCAAACCGGCAAACCAGCCGACAGTGGCAGCCAAGCCTGGTTGTGCGCCTACAGCCTGTGGAGCAACCTGCTTCTGGGTGCCTTCGACCGAGCCAGTCGGTACAGGTAGTTGAAGTGTTTTCAGCTTTGTACTCTAAGCTGAGTTCCAAGGCTATGAAGACTTCATTCTTCACCAGGGTTGACACTTTTTTGCCTCCAGTGCATTACCGTTCCTATGATTCCGCCAATGCGTCAGTCTGCCAGAGTTTGATGGTCTTGGATCAAGACTCCACTTCCCTCAGGCTTTCCAAGCCCAAGTCGGCTGTTATTCCTATGGCGACTCTGGAGTCCCTGTTGGGCTTATTGAGAGAGATGCTGGGCATGCTTTCTCTCTCAGATCACGTCGTCATTGCTTTAGCTGCTTATCTGCCTGCAGATAAGTTTGACGACGTACAGGCTCCTTTGCGTGTGCTTTCCAAGGCGCTCATGCACACGCATGCCTGTTACATGGCTAACTTGGAATTAGTTTGCAGGGATGCTGTGTTGGACATACGTTTCCTTCCTGAGGGGCAGTGCGCTGCTCTTCGATCTGCTTCTTTGGTGGGTTTGCAACTATTCCATGGTCCCGTGGCGACGGTCCGGAATGACGTCCTACGTCATTCCATAGATCAGCTGCTGCTTTGTCAGCTTGCTCAGCCTTCTGTTGGAAGCAGGGGCTATCCAAAGCCTAGCAAGCGCCCTTCTGCTTCCTCTGCGAAGCCAAGGGCTGATCCTCCTGCTGTCGCTTCTACTTACTCACGGGGTAAGGGTAAGCGTCGGCAGGCTAGAGAGAGGATTCTTCATATAGTAGAGGAGGTGGTCGTGTCCGGGCTGCGGATATCCTTCCGGAGGCATCCAACTCTGTCGAGAGTGCCTCTAACACAAGTTCTTTTAGACATTACACGTTGGGAACTTTTGATCATGGAGATAGACAATCTCATGTCTAAGGGTCGATCGAGGTCGTCAAGAACATTCATTCAGTGGGATTTTATTCCCCCCTGTTCTTGGTGCCGAAGAAGGACAGCCGACTCCGACCGGTTATCGATCTGAGTGTTCTGTACCAGTCTATCATTGCTCTTAAGTTCAGCATGGAGACTTTCAGGTTGGTTCGCCGCTCCATTCACCAGGGAGTTTTCGCTTCCTGCATCGACCTGCGAGACACTCACTTTCACATACAGATTCATCGGACATTGCAAAAGTATCTCAGGTTCGCTTTTCTGGGGCGAGTTTACCAGTTCAAGGCCATGCCTTTCGGCCTCAACCTGACTCCTTGGGCCTTCACCAGACTGATGTCGCATGTGTTAGCCTTACATCGCACACAGTTCAGGGTGACTACTTCTGCATGTCTAGGCGATATCCTCCAGAGGCATTCCAATGCTACCTTTCTGGAGTCTGATGTTGACACACTGTTGAGCCTGCTCACAGCACTAGGGTTCAGAGTCAACGAGGAGAAGTCAGACCTGGTCCCTTCTCAGTTGTTTTGTCATCTGGGGATGGACTTCCATACTCAGCTGAATACGGGGGCAGTTCCCCGGGCAAGGGCTTTGATTCTCTTAGTCTTTTCCGGGTGCTCGGTCTCTGCGGTTCGGTGTCGGATCTCATTCCACTTGGCCAGCTGCATGTCAGACCTTTCCAACACTTTCTGGTCAGCTGTTGGATGCCGAATGTCAATAATCTGGATCTGGTGCTTCAGTTCCGGAGTCTCTTCATCGTCACCTTCTCCCCTGGATGGATGTTCAGTGGATTATGCAGGGAGTTCCGTTGGACTTACCCACGTCCGATCGTGTTCTGATGACAGATGCCAGTGATCTCGGATGGGGTGCTATGTTGGATCCTCTAGGTCTTTCCCTTCACGGGGCATGGGACCAGGATCAAGCAGCTCTTCACATCAACCAGAAGGATCTTCTTGTCTTCTTCTGAGTTTCCGGCAGTGGATCCCCCACCTTTCAAATCGCCAGGTCCTTCTGTTGTCCGACAATTCGACAGTGGTTGCTTACATTCGAAACCAGGGCGGCACACACTTGGTTCCCATGTACGAATTGGCTTGGGATCTGCTATTGCTCGCTCAGGATGTCAATGCTGGAGTGGTAGTTCGTCACATTTCTGGTTGTCTGAACGTCCCAGCCAACTCCCTGTCCCGACAGAGCAGGGTCATTTCCACCGAGTGGACGCTCCAAAGGGTGGTGTTCCAACCGCTTTGCAATCTCTGGGGTCATCCCCACTTCGATCTCTTTGCGACTCGTTGGAACCATCAGGTGGACACTTTCGTGTCCCTGTGTCCAGATCCTCTGGCTTTCACCGTGGACAATCTGTCGCTCGATTGGAACAGTCTTGTCTGCTATGCCTTCTCGCCGGTTCCGTTTCTGCCTCAGGTTCTAACCAAGATCCGAACTTGCAGTTGTCGCCTCAGTGGTGTGGATCAATCATCTCCCCTCTCTGTTGGTGGTGGTTCCGGCACGTCTCCCTCTACGTCACAACCTAAACCTTCTTTGCCAAGGTCACCTGAGGAGGTTTCACGTCGACCCGACTTCATTGTGCCTTCACGCATATCTTTTGTCTGGTCCTGTCTCCTCCGTAGAGGTTTTTTCGAGATGAGCAGTGGAGTGCATTTCTTCTTCAAGGAGGCACTCCACTGGTTTAGTCTATGTGGCTAAGTGGAAGGTCTTCTGTCGATGGTGTGCCGATCACTCTGTTGATTATGCCAATCCTTCGATTGTGGAGTGTCTGGTATATCTGTTTGATTCTTGGGGTTTCCAGCCTGTTACCATCAAAGGGTACAGGTCCATGCTTTCGGAGACCTTTTCGTATGGGACAGCATCGTATCGGCACTAATCCATAC
The DNA here is from genome assembly GCA_031216915.1 of Pictodentalium vernedei. Lineage (NCBI taxonomy): Eukaryota > Metazoa > Mollusca > Scaphopoda > Dentaliida > Dentaliidae > Pictodentalium > Pictodentalium vernedei. The sequence continues at coordinate 224,325,767 of CM062288.1, forward strand.
CTCTCCAAGCTTGTTCGGCACTTTTCCTTGAAAAGGCCTAGGACTTACCCCAAGATGGAATCTTTCTTGGGTGCTGCTTTGCTTTCGAACCTTTATCCCAGGTGGATATGCATTTTCTCACATACAAGACGGCTTTTCTGATTGATGGCTTTTGCCTCAGACGGACAGGTTAATGAGCTTCACGCCCTCTCGGTTGACCCGGCTTTTTTTAGGAGCTCTCCCAACAGTGTTATGATTACCACTGATTGCTCCTTTCTGGCCAAGAATCCGATACCAGAAACTACTTCACCTTCTATCTGTATCAGGGCTCTTCCATCTGCTAAGGTAACCACCCTTTGCTCTGTCCGGTTCGTGCAATTTCTATTTATCTCAATCGGATGCAGTTCATTAGGAAAGGCAGGAAACTATTTTTTCTGTCTGATTTTCCTGGTCGACGGAAGATCTCTTCTCACTCCATTTCTCGATGGATTTGTCTTGCTATTCGTGCGGCTTATGCTCATCTAGCGACTGAAGATTGTATTACCAATCGTATTTCTGTCCACGAGGTGCGTGCATTGTCTACCTCTTGGGCTTATACTAACTCTGTCATGTTGTCGAATGTTATGCAGACAGCCTAGTGGAGAAATGCTACTTTCTCCACCTATCTCTGTCAGTTGCAGGAGCAGTCAGAGGACCTTTTTACTATGGGCCCTCTTTCTTCTGCTCAGGCTGCTGTCTACCCTAGCCATTAGGTTTCTTACAAGATCAGTTCCAGCTCTGTGTTGTTACTGCCCTTTCTGTCTGTGCGCCGCACAGAACCATACACCTCATCTCTTATTGTCTTTTCACTAATGATTGTGATGCTATGGTTTGATAGGCCTGGGGACCTCTGTCTCTGGTTACAGTGCACTTTGGTTATGTGGGGGTTGGTTATGTGATTCCCTCCATCCTATTGTCTATTCAGCCTGTAGTAAACAATTGTACATGACATGTGTAGGGTATTCAATTCCATTTCAACACAAACCCTTGTGATTTAATGATTGAATATGGCAAACGCAAATGTAAGAAGACATTTGTCTGAAGGAGATATGTGGCGGGATGTAGGGATGGTGGAGCAAGGGGCTACCCAACGTCAGGTTGGTGAAGCCCTTGGTGTGCACCATATGGTGATCACCAGAGCCTGGGTAAGATTTCAGCAGTATGGCACACCAGTAAGACAGCATGGTGGTGGCAGAGACAGGGCAACATCTGCAGCTGAAGACTGGTTTTTGATCATCAAGGCCTGTAGAATTCAGGCCTGTAGAAACAGCAACCCAGCTTCGCAGTGACCTTCAGAAAGCATCCGATTGCACAAAGATGGTCTCTGATCGAGAAGACCATGTATTCGCATTCTGCTGTCCCAGAACCACCCCCAGGCACCATATGAATGTGCCATGGACCACGTTGGATGGACCAGAGAAGATTGGCGACCTGTCCTTTTTACAGATGAGTCAAGGTACTTCTAGGGTGTGGAGAAGACCAGGAGAGCGATTCCATGCAGCCAACATTGCTGAGCATGACTGCTATGGTGGAGGGTCGATCATGGTCTGGGCTGGCATCAGCTGGGATGGATGCACAGAGCTGTGTCCTTGAATGTGGTACATTGACTGCACAATGGTATATTGAGATCCTGGATGTCTACGTCAGATTGTATGCAGGTGCAGTGGGTGATAGATTTATTTTGATGGATGATAATGCCTGTCCTCATGTTGCCCATGCCGTCGGGGAGTACCGACAGAGGGAGGGGATTGTTTGTATGGACTGGCCAGCAAGATCCCCTGACCTCAATCCAATCGAAAATGTCTGGAATGAGTTGCAGCTTGCAATTTCAGCCCGTCCAGTCCAGCTAAGAAGTGTCCAGGAGCTTGGTGCCATGCTGGTCCAAGAAAGAAGCAACATCCTACAAAGGACCACCAGGAACCTGATTGGGAGCATGAGAAGGCGTTGTCAAGCTGTGATTAACAGTAATGGGTCTCATACTCGATTTTGAAGCCATACCAGTTTGCTCTGTCAACTTTTTGGCATATTGAAAAATTTCCTCTTTTTACCAAAAATATCCATTTTCCATGGTTATCATATTCAAAAGCTAAAAAATAATGTCAAACACAAATAAAATCTCAATTTCTGTACTCAAATAATTAAAGATATAATTAAATAAAAAGTATATTCACTTTTCATAACAATATTTCAACTGAAACATAAAACAGGTAGTTGGATATACTGGGTGCTTAGCAAACTTTGAGTAGTATATGTCTCTATCTTATTGGTATTTTGTGTGATTTCATGGCATTTTATGTCATGGCCTTAATAAATTATACTTATTATTTGCACAGAGATATCATGCCCAGACCCTAACAGAAATGGAATTCATGGACAGTACATTCTAAGTGATTGTTCAGATGAGTATAAATATGGAAGCAGTTGCATACCAACTTGTGACAAAGGGTACAGGGCAACTGTCACTTCTTATATTAGATGTAAAAAGGATGGTTCCTGGACTACATCTGTCATCCCTTGTGAGGGTAAGTGATTTTAATTTACTTTACTTTTTTCCAAACACTTAAAGGCCTGGAGATTTTTATACATTTTTGTTATACTTTGAAAATCTACCTCCAGTGATTTGCAGTTGTTAGTCAAGTTGTGACGAAGTCAAACTCGACTTATAGTTTGATGAATGGCAGGCAGACGGGCGGGTGGGTTTTCGAGCAGGTCACTGACCTGAACATAGTAAATCAAAACAATTGGTTTCCGGATGATAACTTGATAATGGTTTGACCCATGTTCATGACACTTCATAGGTAGGTTGGCATCAGTAAGAGGAAGAACCCTATTTATTTTGGACTCGCTAGGTGAAAGGTCAAGGTCACAGTGGCCTTCAATATAGTAAATCTGTAAACAGGTAGGTTGGCATCAGTGAGAGGAAGAACCCTATTTATTGTCGACTTGCTAGGTCAAAGGTCAAGGTCACAGTGACCTTGAACATAGTAAATCATAAACAATTGTTTCCGGATGATAGCTGGACTATGGTTCAACCCACATTCATGAAACTTCATATGTAGGTTGGCCTTCTTGAGAAGAAGAACCCTATTTATTTTGGACTCGCTAGGTGAAAGGTCAAGGTCATAGTGACCTTCAACATAGTAAATTGTAAACAATTGGTTTCTGGATGATAACTTGATAATGGTTTGACCCACATCCATGAAACTTCATAGGTAGGTTGGCCTAGGTGAGTGGAAGACCCCTATTTATTTTGGACTTGCTAGGTCAAAGGTCAAGGTCACAGTGACCTTGAACATAATAAATCATAAACAATTGGTTTCTGGATGATAACTTGATAATGGTTTCACCGACGTTCATGAAACTTCATAGGTAGGTTGGCATTTGTGCAAGAAAGAGCCCTATTTATATTGGAATCACTAGGTCAAAGGTCAAGGTCACAGTGACCCTTCACATCGTAAATTGTAAACAACTGGTTTCCAGGTGATAAGTTGATCCACTTTTGTCCTGTCACAACTTGATATTGGATCGGTGATCCTATCGGCATTTTTCATAGTCTAGTCTCAGCTCCCTCTGTAGGCATCCAAGACTTACCTAGAAACATCTGACAAAGTACTTAGAATACAAGTTTTGAGTTGACCCAAACAATGCATGTTAGGGCACCTGTTCCTTTTCATTAAAAGCTATGAAAATTGGAATTAGGCCTTTAAAGATTAACAGTACATAATTTTTGTTTGAGTTGTGATGAAGTCAAACTTAACTAAATAGATTGATGAAGTGGGACATCCTGATGGGTAGGTGTTTTTAGGTAATAACTTTAGCTGTATTAATTTGAATCACATAAATTTACATGGTTGGTACCATCTTGGAAGAAGAACCCTATCGATTTTAAAGTTTGTTGACGAACAATCAAGACCACTTACTGAAAATAGCACTTTTTGGTTTCTGGCCAGTAGTAACTTTATTCTTTGTGGTAGGCGGAATCTTCTCTTACCTGTCACCTCCAAATTGTCACCCAAACGATGGGTACTTGAGTGAATAACATGACAAATTTATTATACCACCCACTTGAAAAGTGGGCGGTATATTATACCACCCACTTGAAAAATGGGCGGTATATAGCATTCATGGTGTCCATACTTCCGTACTTACGTACTTCCGTACTTCCGTACGTCTGTACGTCCGTGACGCTTTGGGGGTACACATCTGCTATCCGCTACTCCTCTTAAACCAGTGGGTGGATTTCATTGAAACTTACAGGCATTCTTTTCTATACATTATAGATGTGCACCTTCTATTTTGATTTCAGGTATTTTTATTTTTTACTCTTTCCCAAAGGGCGAAATGAACTTAGCCAAATTGTTGTGATGCTTTAGGGGGGAAACACGCCTGCTATCCGCTACTCCTCTTATACCAGTGGGCGAATTTCATTGAAACTCTCAGACATTCTTTTATATACATTATAGATGTGCACCTTCTATTCTGCTTTCAGGTATTTTTATTTTTTCATCTTGCATGCTCTTTGTAATATTTACCCTTTCTCATATTGAAAATTGCTCTCATGTTTTCGGAGAACATACAGATGTGCTGTGTATATTAAATACTTTTTTACTGTTGTGAAATGTTTCTTGGTTGGAGTGGGTGGTATCTTTAGTGAACAGTGCTCACAGTAATTCTAGTTAATATATGGTGTAATTGGCTTTAAAATCACCCTATTCCAGGTCATACTATTCATCGATTAACAAATCTTGCAGGCCTACCTTTGAAATCATTTTTGGAGCCCCGTTTCATACACTACTGGGCCATATTGAACCAAATTTGATTCCTTAACAAATGTATATTCAGGTTTGTTTAAATAAAGTTTTTATGCCCACATGGGGCACCACAAGGTGAATAATTCTGTTAGCATCCACAAAATGTTTTTAAAATTTTTTAAAAATCCTCTACTCAAGAGCTATCAATCAGAATCTTTTAGTACTTGGTATGCAACATCGTTAGAGGGTTAGATTCAGCTTTGTTCGAAACAAGTCTCTGAGTTCTTATTTGGGCTCCCTAATGGAATCCAAATTTAAACTTGATACAATATGAGGAAGTCCGACACGAGGTGACCCTGGCTCTCAAAAGTGTTGTTAAACCCCAATAAATAAATAATTATGAGGAAGTTTATTTACAAATTTTCTTCAGATCTACCAGTCAAAATCTCTTGAATTTTAGGGAGGTCAGCTTGAAGTTTGTTCGAAACAAATCCCTGTAGTCATATTTGAGCTCACTGTGGGAGTCATAATTTTAATTTAGTGTGAATCAAGGAATATGTTTTAAAAATCTACTTCAGATCCATCAGTCAGAACCTTTTGATATTTGGTACATGTACGTAGCATCATATGTGGGGTGAGATTCAAGTTTATTCAAATCAAATCCAATTTATTTATTTATTTATTTATTTATTTATTTATTTATTTATTTATTTATTTATTTATTTATTTATTTATTTGGGTTCAACAACACGGTTGACAGCCATGGTCACCTCATGTCGGACAGTTTTACAGGTGGAGTAAGCCGGAGTACCTGGAGAGAACCAATGAGCAACGGCGAGCAAGTGTCAGCTCCCCAATATACTAACTCCACACAATCAGTGTTAGCATTGGTTGAAGACAAGTGCACCATTGACGTGTAGTATGCCTTCGAACACAAGGCCAATGTGCACCCACATGGGCATTAGGGGTGAAGTGTCTTGTCCAAGGACACAACGTGGTTGCTGCAGGTGGGATTCGAACTGAGGACCTCTCAGCTTGCAGCCTGCACCTCTATTTACTGAGCCCCTGTGCCCCCCAGAATATATGATATGCAGCATTCTTAGGAGGTTCAGCTTCAAGTTTGTTCGAATCAAGTCCCTTGATTAATATTTGGATTTCCTTTTGGAGCCCAAGTTTTAACTAGGTGCAATTTGAGGAATATTCTATAAAAATTCTTGTCTTCAGATCCATTAGTCAGAATCTTTTGATATTTGGTTTGCAGTATTTTCCATGGGGGAAAATTTCAGTTCAAATCAAGTCCCTTGTTTCATAATTGGGATCTCTACACCAACTTAAATTTTAAGTTAGTGTCTTGTGGGGAAATTCCTTTAAAAATCTTCTTCAGATCCACCAGTCAGAATCTTTTGATATGCAGTAACTTTAGGAGGTTCAGATTCCAGTTTTCTCAAATCATGTTCCTTGGGTCATATTTAGGCTTCCTGTGGGATCCCAAATTTTAACTTAGTGCAGTATAATAACTATATTTTTATACTGTACCAATGACCCAGACATAGCTGGTGCTAACTCTTAAAATATAGGGCCAAACACAAATTTTGCCCCCCAATCCCCAAAATTTGCATCTAAAACCAAAGAAAACATGTCCTGAATGGCCCTCCACACTTCACCTCTACTGCGCATGCGCAGTGTCAAGGACGTTCCGAAATTGGCGCCATTAATCATTCTAAGTTTGGCCCTTCATCAGTTAACATCTGACTGATCTTTGTGCTTGTAAATCTCAGTTTAAATGATGCCAGACAGATAAATATTAGTGAAATGGTGATTCTAAGGAGGATAGACAAGGAGGAGAGGAAAAATGTGTGACAGAATATTATCAGGGCTGTAACTTAAAATTTTTTAATGAAATTATGTTAAGTTACCTATTTTCGAGGCAGCAGCCATTTTGTTGTCATTCTGGTTATTTAGTTACACTGATTTTTCAGTGTTTTCCTCTCTCCCTTTCCTTTAAGTCCCCTCTTGCTATTCTCCCATGCTTTTGGCATAGTTTTTGTAATTATTATTACTAAATTTTCTTGGGAGTTTTAGCTGAATAACAGAATGAATTCTGTTCTTTTCCCCATGTTTACGTCTTCACCTACGGGTGGTTAGGCGTTGTGTTCTGCATCTACCATCTGATGTTCTGCAGTTTCTTCCCTGGAAGTCTCTGTTTTGCATCAGATAGTGTATTTTTGGTAACTGATTCCGGGCCTGGGTGCCTGGAGTCTTATTTTAGTGTTTTTACACTCATTGTTTACATTTACAACAGCCCTCTGTGTGAGGGGGGGATTTCTTGAAAATAATATCTTGATGTTATTTTAATCATAACTATATACATTATTATTGTTCGTAAGTGCTGAATAAATTGTTTAAAATATTTTTAAAATTTTTGTCCACACTTATGCTTGGGATCCATTGGGGCTCAACGTTACTTTTCAGAAACATGGGCTATTCTGAAAAAATATTTTTTCAAAATATTTTGATTTCAGTTATTTTTTCTATATTAATGGATCATATTATTATTATGTATTTTGATTGCCAGGGGTTGGTGCGAGTACCAGGACTTTGTTTTCTTTTCACATTGAAAGGATTTTGATCAATTGTATAAGAGGAAGTCTTCCTCTGACTTTTATAATCATTCTATATGTGGTCAGTGTACTCGCATTAACTCCTGTTCTGTATCTAATGATTTTGATGACAATATGGGAAGCGTATGTCACGGTATGTTAGTGGGGAATATGACACTCCGGTCCTTTCCCCGCAGGGTCACTCTACTTTATCAATTTCTATTTCAGACAATCAAGATTAGGGTGATGTATCTGTGATGTCTTCCAACAGTGTGCCTCCGTCGTCACAATTAATGAAGGGCTAGCGGAAAAGTGCTCATGTAAATACGCCAATTGCCTAAGAGGACCCTAGTAGGTTCGACGGCCTTTGACGTCCGCTAGCTCGCCCGGTGTAGCGTCCATTCATCGAATGGTTCGGCAGCCGAGTTCGTCCGTTGCGGTCTAGAAGGAGTTTTGGGGTGATGCGAGCACTATAAATCAACCAAATGCACACCCAGTGACGGCGGATTAGAGGGAGAACGGAGGAAGCCTTTTAGTCCGGTTCATAGCTCGTTCTGGTCCATCCGGACGGCGAGCAAGAGATGCCCCTCTCTCGTACAACAACATCTGGCCCCAGATGTTGTGGTACAAAATGTTTCGCATTCGGAGCATACGTCCGTCGCTCGGGACGCTCCGACATATAGGCAGTCCGGAGTAGACTGTCAATAAGGCTTCCTCATTCTCGTGGTAGCGCACACGACCGCTCTTCGCTACGTGACCTCGGATATCCAGTCAGCTTCGCCAGTCAGAGAATCATCGGCGACCAGGTCACACCATCCGGTAGCCAGGGACACGAGGCCTGCAGACTCCAGACGTTCGCATAGGAAAGTGTGCAGGAGTCAACGTACTCGGAGCTTCCGGCGGCAATGCATCATAAGACCGCTACTGCACAGGCCTCGGGAACGGACGTGCTTTCCTAAATAGCACAGCTTATCGCAGCATCCCAGCATCAACTGAATCTGTCGCATATTTTTTATCCGACGATGCTGGGTCGGGACGCTCCGCGGAAGCGGGTACGGACGTCCGAAAATTTCATCCGGTCCGACGGGATACCGAAAGGGATTTGGAGGATTTCGAGCTTTCCCTTTCGGAACAACATATGTTGTTGTGTATGTCATCTGACTTGATCTTCTACAGCTTCTTTCGTCGGACCAGAATGCTGCGATGCCGGATAAGAAACTGATAGCGTCGGTGGACTTAGAAATTTTTGGTTCGGTTCAGGGACATCGTCCCTCAGTTCCGACATAGTCCAATAATGTCACACAAACTTTCGAATTATTGAACGACGCTATATATATATTATTATATGCTTGCTATTACCAAGCATTTCTGGTTTCTTGTTCTCAAAGTTACGGAGATGTCTTTCAAAAGTGTGCCTCTGTCGTCATAGTTAATGAAGAGCTAGCGGCAATAAGTGCTCATGGAATATGTCTATCGCCTAAGAGGTCCCTTGTAGGATCGACGGAGTGACATTCGCTAGCTCACCCGGTGTAGCATACATTCATCGAATGGTTCGGCTGCCGGGTTCGTCCGTTGCGGTCTAGGAAGGAGATTTGGGTGATGCGAGCACTATAATTACTTAGTACTCACCCAGTGACGGCGGATTGAGGACAGATCGGAGGAAGCCTGTTAGTCCGGTTCCTGGCTTGTCCAGGTCCGTCCGGGCTGTGAGCGAGACAGGTCCCTCTCTCGTCCAACAACATAGGGGACCGCATGTTGTGGTTCAGATATTTTACATTCGGAGCATATGTCTGTCGGTCGGGACGCTCCGTTATATTGACAGTCCGAGAGACTGTCGATAATGCTTCCTCATCCTCACAGCAGGGCACACGACCGCACATTGGCTACGTGACCTCGAGTATCCGATCAGTTTCGTCATTCAGTGTTTCCACGTCGAATAGGTCACGTCATCCGGTAGCCAAAGGACACGAGGCCTATACACTCCGTTCGCTCGCATATTAGTAGTATGCACGGGGTAACGATCACGAGCTTCCAGCGGCAATGCATTGTAGGACCACTTCTCCACAGGCCTCAGTGACGGACGTGCTATCCGAGTTAGCACAGTTTTTTCGCAGCATCCCAGCAGTTTCTTAGTCGAATCAGGAATTATCTGACGGCGCTGGGTCGGTGCGGTCCACGGTTGCATCAGGTACGGACGACCGAACGCTTTATAGGGTCCGACAGGATGGCGAAAGGGATTCGAAAGATTTCGAGTTTTCCCTTTCGTAGCATCGGAAGCTGCCATTCATATCGTCTGGCATTATCTTCCAGTGATTGTTATTTCGGACTACATTGCTGCGATGTTGGATAAGAGACTTATAGCGTCATTGGACACGGAATTTTGGATCGGTTCAGGGACATTGTCCCTGACTTACCGACACAGTCCAATAATGTCATTAGAACATGTGTATTATTTATCGACGCTATATATGCATATAAGCCTGCTACCAAGCATGATAGTTTAGTTTCTTGTCCGCAATGCTCATTTCTGCCTTTTTATCATTTATACGAATAATTTATTTTGGCTGAGCAGGGCATACCGAGAGTTCATATGCGTCTAGACGGCGTGGTTAAAGACTGGAAATATTCTTTTTCGCCGTCTATGTCTTTTCCAACCACAATGTTGGAAATGACAATGATGTCTAGTAGACTTAACTTAGACACTTTATCATACGTAATCCACCTTACTGAGGCGTTATCAGTACGTCTTCAAGAAAAGAATTACGAGATATTATCCTCAATGTGATTTCTTTTGAGGACAGTAGTTTGTTCACGTATAACTCCGCCCTTCAGTGGCTGATTGGAGTTGGTTAGACGTGACGCAGCCCTAGCTACATCCATGCGCGTGGATAGTAAGGTGAAGAACTCTCTCAGAGTCGCTTCGTTCTCGGAGAAGCTTCTCTTCGACGGCAACTTTTCAGCAATCCATGAATTGCTCGATTTACACGTTCTCTTGTCTATATAGTGTTGCAAGAGATTCAGACTGGGGCAAACATTCGGTGGTTGACTCAGAGAGTGCCACCGCAGTTGCCGGATCCGAGTGTTATAATTATGACGGTTGCCAGTCAAACAGGTTGGGATATAATATTGATCCCAACGGATTCGAAGTGCCAGGGTCTTTGGGTTCCGCAGTCTCTAAGCAAGCACTTATCTTCCGCGGAATAATGCTTTTTAGGCTTGCTTTATGTCATTGGATGAACATTATTCAGAAATGCATGTCCAAATCCTATCCGTTAATTCGACAGTAGTGGCGTATCTCCGGCACCAGGGAGGCACTCATTCGTTTCCGTTATTCAATTTAACCCTTAAGCTCTTATATTACTGCTATGTTACACAGCAGTATTTCCCTGTATTATCTTAGTAAAATAGCTAATAAATGACCAGTAATGTTTCTTGGAGTACAAAAAATTTATTTGTTCATCCCTGAACTTGATATTCCACACTTTTGAACTAAGATGACCAATGTTTGAAATGCTGTAAAAAAATACTTACATACAAAGTTATTCAGGTAAAAATACAGGTGAGATAATTAACCAAACAGGTAAATTTGTTGAAAAATGTGTATATGTACTTATTTCATTATTTGTTCTGTGTGTATTTTTATGTGTTTTTAATAAAAACAAACCTTACATACATAATGATGTTTGTTATTTTCTCCACCCTCATGCTGGATGACAATCTGAACAGGTAAACAACTGTGCAGGTGTAATTAACAATTTTATTAACAAAACAACATAATTTTGAAAAAATCAATTCCATTACAACAATAAACAATCAACAATAAGAAATTCATTTGAACAAGAACACAACCCAAACAATTCTCTTTCATTTTAAAGAGATGGAAATTCCAGGTGTGCACAGGTAATTAATTACCTGCACAGGTAATTACCTACAAGTGCACACCTGGAAAAAATCAAAATTTTCAAAATCATTTATTTTGAGTGGACACTATGGAATTCAATGAAACAACCCCTGTCTTTGCACAGAGCAACATCACATAAGTAACACATGTAGGTTGTTTCAGGTGTTTTGCCAGCATCTGTTTTTGTTTTTTTAGTTGAACAGTGAACACAACACTTTTTGCCCCGTTTGCATATTGTTTTGTTGATTTTTTCGGGTTTGTGAAGTACCATGTTTGATTCTGACACAGTAATCATGTTAGTTGAACTTTTGCTTTTTCTTCCTGCTTTTTGCCTTGAACTATAACCTGCAATAAGGCCTTTTGCCACCTCCAACTGAAATTTGACATGACTAATTTTTTTTTGTTCATTTGAAGGGCGAAGCGTTTCCCTGTAAATTATCCAACTATTGACCAAACACAAATCAACAACGAACCACATTATATATTTCCACCACTTGTTTGCATTTTGGGAAATAGAGTAGTATTGTCTCATTTGATCGGAACGGTCTACCCCTCCCATAAATTTGGTATAGTTCAATATTGAAGTAGGTTTGGAAATGTTAATTGTTTCGTCACTACCTTTTACACGTCGTGAAATAATTTGGTCCTCCCCAGTTTGACATGTTGATAAAATTGACACTTTTCTTTTATCATACCACACTGTCGCAATCATGTTTCTCCCTTTCTGCATTTTTATTGACTGTCCTTGTTTATTTACTTTTGCATGTTTTATTTGTTTGGGTACACCTTTCCTATTGAGTCTAAGAGTTCCGCAGGCATATAAACCATTCTTTTCAAGGTCTTCAAGTAAGGCAGGTGAAGTAAAGAAATTGTCAAAATATAGGTGAAAATATCTGTCACGAAACTGTTCAGAAAGTTGTGTGACAACAGAGTACCCCAATCCTTTGGATTTGTCAAAAGAGTTATTTCGTCCCGTGTAGACATCAAAACCTAAACAGTACCCATTGTGGCTGTCACATATCTCCCAGACTTTTATGCCCCATTTAGTTGGTTTTTTTGGCATGTATTGTTTGAAATGAAGACGCCCTTTGAACCCCACCATGGCTTCATCCACTGAAAGTTCTCGGTGTGGTTTGTAATGTTTTGGAAATGTGTCCTTCGCCATGTCAATTATGGGTCTCACTTTCCCCAGAGGGTCAGCTGTGTTGCTGCTTGTATTTGCAATGTGTAAGTATTCAACCAACTTTTCAAACCGGCTTCTCGGCATTATATTTGCTATTGCATTCACTTTGAATTCGGGAAGCTCAGACCAGTAGTATTTGTACCCAGGCAAGGGATGAAGACCCATAATGAACAGCATGCCAAAATAGGCTTTCATTTCATCAACATTGGTATCTGTCCATCGTGGGTCGACTTTATCTCGAAGTGTTTGTTTTTCTGCAGCGTAGCGGTTTGTTTCTATCACAATTGTATCAAAGAAATTTTCGTTGAAAAGTAAAAAAAAATAGTCTAAAGGGCTGTCCATTCCATCCAAATTGTGAAAAATTCCAACTGACTGTTCAAATTTATTCGTTTTTATTCCTGAAATTTCTGACGACCAACCAGGTGACCCCAGGTGCATTTTGTCAACAATATCATTATCACTGCCATCGGGTTCGGAATCGCAGGTGGATTCGGATGAAATTGATATGTCCGAAGTATTTACACTGGACACAGATATGTCCGAGAAATTGTCTGACACATCTGTATCTAAATATTCACCGTCGCACAAGTCATTTATTAAATCAGAGAAGCTTGAATTGTTTGACGACATTCTAAGTTTTTCATTTGGGAACAGCTGTTCCAACGCTAATTTATTCGAGAAAATTCGAAAACACCTTGACCTCACATCATCCTACTGTTAAAAAATGCAAAACGAAACGATAGCGGACACGTGGCATTATACAGGAAGCGGAATCATCAGTGGAAACATACAAAAAACGAAACCGGAATACCCGGGGCGGATCAGGCCGGTATGGGGAAAACCGGAAACGGCCGGTTTCGGCCGTCCTGAGAGCTTAAGGGTTAATGGAAAGAATCCTTCTGTTTGTTATAGTACACCAAGTTCTGTTTCGGTCCGTCATATTCTGGGTCGTCTGATTGTTTTACCGGACTCCCGTTCACTTATGGGTCACTTGTTGCCGTCAGAATGGACTCTCAACAAACAAGTATTCAATCAGATTTGCTATCTATGGGAGCGCCCAATGATAATTTATTTACGACACAGCTTGCTAATCAATTGCAGACATATGTGTTTGCTTGTCCGGATCTCTGAGCTAATGTTGTTAACGCTCTATTGATCTAATAGGACGGAATGATAGGATATGCGTATCCTCCGGCGCTGTTGTTTCAGCAGGTATTGCTAAGATAAACAACCACAATACATTTCTGTTGATAGCATCTCTGTCTTCACAGAGACCGTGGGTAAATTTACTCTGATGTCTACTGTGGGACTTAATGCGAAATCTTCCTCAATGAGGATCTTTTTTCGCTGGGTAAAATCGTGTCATCTTTATCACAACCCGCAAGGTCGCAACCTTCAAGTATTCCGTTGTGTGGTCTGTATTGCATTGTAAGCATTGTACTGGACGAGCTTTGGACGCAATTTCTTACTATAGGAGATCCTCTTCTTCGCTATTCTATGCGGCTAAAGTGGAGGCTCTTCCGTCGTTGGTGTAGGGATCACTATGTTCATATTGTTGATCCCTCTATACTACTCATTGCAACTTTTTAGTATACTTGTTTGACAAGATCTACTGCAGCCTGTTATTATTAAGTTTATAGGTTTATGTTACCTCATACCTATGCACTCTATGATAGTTTACAATTGAGTCTTATGTCTCTTTATCTAAGTCAGTTAGTAACTTTTTGATAAATAGACTTAGAATAATTAGATTAAATTCCTATATGGAATTTAACTTCGGTTCTTATTTTAGCTAAGTAATCATTTGAGCCTCTGGAAACAGTAGTTTTCAAATTCTGACCTTTTAGACAGTAATTCTGTTGGCTTCTCTTTTACTGAAGAGTCAGTGAGTTTCATGCACTATCGGTGGATGATTTTCACTTTCGTAGTTTCGGAATCACTACTTCCTTTACTATTTAGGTTGGTTTTTTGCATAAGAGTTAGGCTCCTAATATCCGGATCCTATTGTTATTAAGGTCCTTCCGTCTTCGTACGGGCATAGGCCTTTACTCTGTCCGGTTAGAGTTTATGTATTTATAAACATATATCTGTTTATTACTACGGGCGTTAACTTCTTCTGTCTTTGATGCCTATTAGAAGGACGTTACGCTCCATTCTATTGCTAATACTATCGATACTGCTTATGGTATATCTTTGTCTCAGCAGTTGGGTTTGAGATTTCGGCTCATGAAGTAAGAGTTCTTCTACATCTTGGGCTTACTTTAATAGTGTCGCTATTATAGATTTTTGAAGGCTGCTCATTGCGCTCAGCCATCCACATTCATGAATTTTTTATCTCAGAAATATTGAGTCCATTTCTGGAGGCCTCTATTGTTAGGTCTATTAGCTACTGCTCAGAATGTCATTCACTTAACAGTTGCTACTATAGCTAGGTAGGCTGTCTGTTTTGGCAGTGACTCCGTTCTGCTGCCCTCTTCGCTCTGGGCTATTTGACCCAGGGCAAGAAAAAGGGGGGGGGGGGGGGGGGGGAGGGTGTTCCCTTGGGTCACCTGTTTTGCTATGAAAACAAGGGGATACCTTCTCCGGAGTTAGTAATTCTGAGCTGTTATTGGGATGGTTGTTTAGTGAGAAGTTTATGTTTTAAAATTCATTCAAGTCTTAGTTTTTAAAGTATAGTTTTTGAATATAGCACGTGTCAACGGACATGATTATGCAATCCTCAGACACTTTTAAGGAGTATAAAGAGTCTCTATTCTCTAGGCTTACTTTATTTATTGGCTTACTTTAAAAATTATTAGTATAAGGATTATACTAGATATTAATAGAGTACATGGATGTTTGATGCTCAATTTTGGAAGGTGTTGTATCTTTCTAATTTATCATAAATAAGAAAGATACATGTAAGGCCTAATACTTCTTTTTCCCTAGAGGGGATGACTCTATTTTATATTATTGAGCGTATTCCATCTTGCTCTATGTCCTTGGCCCTCCAGCCTTTTTACTATTCAGCTATGTCTGGGTCAGTGGTACAGTATAAAAATGTTAAAAAATTTATAGTAATTTATATATTTTTTATACTTACCAATGACCCAGACGGGGATGGCCCTCCCAGGAGTTGGGAACTCTTGCCTCCCTGCTGAGTACATAGCGCTTACCAGGCACTGGTTATTAGAATGATTAATGGCGCCAATTTCGGAACGTCCTTGACACTGCGCATGCGCAGTAGAGGTGAAGTGTGGAGGGCCATTCAGGACATGTTTTCTTTGGTTTTAGATGCAAATTTTGGGGATTGGGGGGCAAAATTTGTGTTTGGCCCTATATTTTAAGAGTTAGCACCAGCTATGTCTGGGTCATTGGTAAGTATAAAAAATATATAAATTACTATAAATTTTTTAACTTTCTTAAAAAATCACCTTCTTCACATCCACGAGTCAAATCTCTTTGTTACATAGTATTGACATCTTTAGTGGTGTGATTTTCAAGTTTGTTCACATCAAATCCTAGGGTTTAAGACCCTCAAGGGGCCTCTTATTTGGCTCCCGTGACTGAAAGATGGGGTGAGCTGTACTGATCACCCAGTGAATGTCATGCTTGAATGTGATGGTAATGACACCTCCAAAACTACTGAACTGCTTTCAGGTAAATTTGAGGTGATTGTCTGTTCTAGCATTGCATTTTGATTTTATTCAAATCAGCTTTACTATTTGATGACTAACACAAGAATGATTCAAGTAATGCGGGTGATGGGGGTTCGATATGAATTTGAATCTCCCCTCCCCCCCCCCCCCTTCCCACTGCCAATGTGTTAAGAGGCGATTACTGGGCAAGACGTAGTTTTCTTCCCGTAAGACTTGTATGCATTTAAGTATATACCGGTACATGCATTTCATGACTTCTTGATTGGCAGCTGGTGCTTCTATGGCGACCTCATGAGCACATCCACTTTTTAGTTGGTTGGTTTCCTGTTGTTGTTCATCTATATGGCATATACGAGCATATGATTCATCAATAAATTGCTAGCCTTTGGGTACCTGTATGGCTGTCTAGTCAATTAACTGGTATTCAGATGATTACATGCGGGATTCAATGCTCACGCACATAATATATTTCGGGTGCATTCCGTGACAAGTCTGGTAATCATAGCTCAATCCATTTCTAAATCCAGGTTTCTGTTAATTTCGGTACCCAATCGAATACAACTTGTCTTTACACTTTCGTATATTCGCTCGTTTCTGGGAGCATTGATAACAGATAGAACACATCTGGAAGTGTTATTTATTGGAATGTATTGTACACCCAAATGGGGTTGCCTGTGGGTTACCTCGGAAGTGTATTTACTCTCCAGAGATCATCCATTGTGATTCTATTGGACATGTGTATGTTATATATTATATCACCTGTTTGCGACCTATCTACGTATGCCGACTCCGGTATACATTACAAGCGGGCGATATTAATTACCCGGATCGTTGCGATAGCTTTAGCTTCTGAAGTGGCATTAAGCACCAATTTATTAATAATATTTAATACCTGGGTGCCTGTTCGACGAATACATATTGTTATTTGATACCGCTTTTACTGATTCCAGAGTGCTCCCCTCTTTGTTTTTGAAGAAGATTCCTTCAAAAAGGTGTGGGGGGGGGGGGGAGGGGGGGTGATTTATTACCTCTCCTCTGACTTGATAAGTGTGTAACTATGAGTGAAGCTGTTTTGTCTGTCGATTATAGCCTGGATACAGCTTGTGTATTATTGTATATGGTGTATGTTTGTGGGGGATAACCTCTCATTCTCAAATACGCCGTCCTAATTTTTGGGGCTTAGTCGGGACTAGCCTTAAAAATTGGGAACTTGTTACATCCAATTATCATAGTCTTCATGCTAAGAATACGGAATTACTCGAATTTGCCTCCTTTTTTATATGTCTTCTCTATTACTGTATAGTGAGACATACATGTAATTCCTTTTAAATTAAACTTCCTTTCACGATGGATTACAGGCTTGGAACTATGTTGGTCTACTAAATCTGAAGTCCTAGGCCCTCCGCCTTTTTACGATTCAGCTAGTCTGGGCCATTGGTTTATACTATAAAAATATGATAAATTTAAAGTAATTTGTATATTTTTTATACTTACCAATGACTCACGGTATGACCCTCCCATGAGTGGGTATTCATACCTCCCCGCTGAGTTATTATGTAGTACTCTTTTCTATAAAGAATGATGTTGGCGTCAATTCCGGTCACTTCCTGACGACTGCGCATGCGCAGAGAGTAAAAGTATGGAGAGCCAGATAGGACTTAATTTTCGGTTTTGCAAGCAATTTTTATACGCCCGTTTTGAAAAAACTGTCATATTATGGTATACCCTTTCCATCCGTCTGTCTGTCTGTCCATCCACACGTCGTACAATAACTCGAAAAAGCTTTGATCAATTTTTATGATTTTTTGGTGGCAAGTATATGTTGATGGAAGGAATTTCCCTTTCTATTTGTGTTGCCGTCGGATAATCATTTCTTCGGCCAAATCATCCCAAACCACATTAGGGGCTTCTGGATAAGCCTGTTTAGGTAACCTATGAGTACTAGATAATTCCAGCAGACTTTTGCTGGATGTACGTTGATGTGCTCTCAGTTGTGATCTGTATATAGCCATTCCCCTGGTGGATTAAACCGATCTTTCAAGCTTGGCAGTATATTTGTAAAGTTAGCTTTCATTTGAGGTTCAAAATCTTCTTAACAGATTGAGTGTTAAATTATTTTACATTTTCAAAAATTGTTTAGATGTCTTGACCATGTTAAAAATTATGGGAGAGTGCCAAAAGGCACTCTTTCATGAATTGTAACAAGGCAAATCCATACAGACTAAGCAATTTCTCTTAAAAGATACTACGAAACACATCCACAGAATATGAAGCCTTTAACTCTTGACCTAACATGAAAAGCAGACGACACTTGCAAAAACTATTCTTGAATAACTTTTTTTTTTTTTCATTTTTTGTCTCAAAAGCATAGGTAAGGACTCCTTATTGAAACTAGTTCATTCCAATGAGGGGTCATAACCTATGTTTTTGAGACAAAAAATGAAAAAATAATGAAAATTAATTGGTGATTTTTGAGAATAGTGCAGGCCGGTTTTGGCTGTTATGATGGGTAACGGGTAAAGCTGTGATACCTGAACTTCAGAATAAAGCCCAGATATGGTCTTTCAGCACTCTACCAGTTCAGATTGAACTCTACCAATGCAAATTGAGGAACTGTACCGCTCAATGAAAAAACTTACATAATGGCAGGTTTGGTACTCTCGTTAATCTCTCAAAATGCATTACCCAGTCCTTTACACTTGTCGTTCCACCAATTGTTTCCAGAGAAACGATAGGTTTACATGGAAAACCATCATAACCTCAAGAATACTCCTGTTGTACACTAACTGGTAAAGCCAGTTTATTAGTCTATGATCACTGACTGTTGGGCCTGGTGGTACACTATGATCACTGACTGGCAGGGTAGTTGGTAACACTTATGATCACCAACTTGTGGAGAAGGTGGTAATTTATGTCCGTGCTCAGGAATCACACTGTCAGTCATTGAGGGCACCCCAACTTGGGGCAAAGAATCAGAAATATTACTCCTTTTGATAATTCTGTCAACTTACCTCTCCAGAATATTAATAGACCTCAGCATTTCATCAGCTTGTTCTTCAACTGAACACACACCTGGTCTATCCCCCCCCCCCCTCCCCCCCTGTGTTCTCTGCAAGCACTTTTTCAAATCTTAAACCACTCACCATTATTTGAGGGAAAAATTAGATAATCTGTATGCAATAATCAGAAAATCTATCCTGAACAACTTTTCCTCACTCAAAACTGCAAGAAATTGCTTAGGTGCATCCATAATTTTTTTGACAGAAGGGTGGAGAAAAGGCAAAAACATTCAAACGATATGAAAAGCTTTCATCAAACTCTGAAAAACTCAGATTGACAAATCATATGCAAGCAAATCAGATGTCACTGGAGAAAATTAACCCTTTGGACACTGGTGTATTATCCATATCAATTCAGTGGCAGCAATTAGGAAGAGTCCATATTCATTATTTAGGGGTAGACAAATTAATATTAAGGTGGCACGTTGAAAATATTGATTAGAGTACCCCTCACATTTATTTGGCAGATGTCCTACTAATGAAATTATGAAGTATGAGGTACCTGGGCCAGAAAATCGGCCTCTTGGGTTCAAAGGGTTAAATTATAAAGTGTTGAAAAGAAAACCACAAAATTTACTTATTACTTATGTCCTTTTGCTCTTTCTTGGCCATACCTCCCTCAAGAACAAGATTTCAGTCAAATTTTTTTTTAAAACTTTAAGGACTAAAAAAGTTAAAATCTGTTTCTCAGGTCCTCCTCTATGGTCTTTTTTTCTGATGCATGCTCTCTTTTTATAACCAATGCAAACTTAAAAAAAATAATTAAATGGTTTATGTCTGATATTTCACCCAGGTTAATAAAATTGATGAAATTGTTATTTGCGCACAACAAGGCATTGCAATGCTTTAGCATTGCAAAGCCTTCTTGCACTCAAGGTACTAAATACCCCCCCCCCCCCCCCCCCCCACCCAGCCCCTGCTATTCTGTAGATTATGAGATCTAAAACATAAAACAAACCAAGAACATGAACATTTGATGGCAAAGAAAAACACCCACCCCCTCGAATGCAATTTCACAAAAACTGACCTGAGAAACAGAAGATCTACTTTATGGTGACTGATGCTTCCAGTGCTGTAACTTTAGTTGCCAAAGCATATTCTTTTTCTGTCAGTTTTGATATTTTGAATTGACTGGGAAGATTTTTAGGATTGCATCAATGTTGCAGACCCATCTGAGCTTAGTGCTTATCACATGCAGTCTTGTCATTGCATAATTTCATTCATGGGAGAGCTCCCTGGTACACAGCTGAAAGACTTGTGTAAATAACACAAACACTGAATTAACATTGTAAGAAGTGCTAGTTAGCACTAAAATGCTAAAAGTGATTTTGACTTCACCCCTGAAGGCATAGTTCCAATTAATTTTGGTAACTTTTTACTGCAATTGAACGGTTAGATCTAGTTTCACCGGCAGTGCATTTTCACCTACAAATTAGTTTTTGTAAAAGTGTAGGCGAAAGTGAACTAAATTAGCTAGGGGGATTATCGGTAATTACCTGATGTACCTACAGAAAATGGAGTTGTCCTGTTTTTACATCACTCACAATATTTTTATTTAATAAATAGATAGAAGGAATGAACTAAACGCCAGACATCCTACAAGCAACTGCTTTTAATGACTATATTGTGCTGAACTAGGTTGATGATGATGCACGGTTTCCTCCAGCTTTGTGGAATCATCACAACAATACAGGACCAAGATCTAACAACCATCTTGAGACTCTTAAACAAGACTGTTCAGCGTGCTCATCCTAACATATTTTCATTTGTGAGTGTTTTCCAAAAGCTGGAAAAAACGCAGAGAAACAAACTTAGTATATGTATGGGGAGCATCCCCCTCTCCGGAAGAGAGTGTATCATGAACTTTACCAGAGACTTCAAAGACTTCAGGATCAAATAGCTGTCGATCAAAAAACTCCTATAAAGTTTCTTGATTCAGCAGTACATTTGGTGAAACTTGATTGATGAAATTATTATTATTATTCTTATATTATTAAGGCTGTATCCAAGTAATACTAATATTTTTTAGTCAAAACTATTATATGATGTATATAATGCCTATGCAGTTCCGATATTAATTGAATTTCATCCCCAAGAAGTGATGAACAAAAAATTTTAGTGGGTAAATCCATTTTCTGTAGGTACAACAGGTAATTACTGCTAATCCCCCAAACCAATTCAGTTCAAATTCGCCTACACTTTTACAACAGCTATTTTGTAGGTGAAATTGCACTGTAGGCAAAACTAGATGCCACCCAATTGAACAGATATCTCCTCTCTGGGGAAACTTTTAAGTTACATAAAAAGTATTTTGGCAGTTGTTTCTAGGCAGGCAAGGCTTGATAAGAAACAACTGTAAAGCCACTGGATGGAGACCAAAAATATACTGCAATCTCCAGGCCTTTAACCCTTTACCTAACACAAAAGGAAGATGACACTTGCAAACAAAATTCTAGAATAACTAATTTTTTTCCCTTTAGGCAACAAAAAGAATAGCTTATGACCCCTCATTGGAACAATCTCAAAGAGCCCATTCCAATGAGGGATCATAAGCTATGTTTTTGAGACCCCCCCAAAATAATGAAAATAAACTGGTGATTTTTAGCTTAACTTGACAAAGTCAAGATAAGCTATTGCCATCATGTGTGTAGAAGTCTGTTACTGTTCATATACTACTCAAAGTTTGCTAAGCACCAAATATTTGACACATCAATGTGAAATTTGCTTGTGACATATTTGCGATATTTTTGGTGGATATGATTGAGGAATGTATTGAGATGATCCCCAGTATTTACATAAGCTCTCTTGACAGGCAAACTTTTCGTGACAGTCTTAGAAAGTGTGTGCCCCTTGATTTCTTCTCAACCTACTCACAATTGTTTACAATTGGCTGTAACGTAAGTGCAAACCCTACTTTGGAACTAACTCAAGCTAAGAAACTTTTCCAAACAAGTTGGAAAAGTGAAAGAGTGCAAAAGCATGAAAAAGATCAAAAAATGGTCAAGCAAGACCGGCGCTCGACATTACAGGTACTCTCTCTGCACACCTCTTGCATTTACCAAGCGCATGCACAACAACCATGACGAAAATTCCTTTTATTTCCGTCATTGTGACATGGTCGGAAATTTTGTGACTCGTGCTGATTATTTGCTATTTCTTCGTGAACAACTTAATTTTGTATGTGCTTGTCAATTAATGTGCAGGTGGACTGTATCTTTTATCAAGCTTTAAATTGATTATTTTATTATAATATTTATGCTCTTTTTGCTTGTCTTCTCATACATTTTCTTGCTTTTCCCCCCCGCGTCTAAAAGGGACCATTGTTGTTCGGTTTTCCGTCGGCGGGAATCTTGATTGCTCTGATCATCTTGGGGATTTTTTTCCAATTGAAATTATTATACGCCCGTTTTGAAAAAATGGGTCGTATTATGGTATACCGCTGTCCGTCTGTCCATCTGTCCATCTGTCCATCCTGTCACACGTCGTACAATAACTCAAAAACGCTTTGAGAGATTTTCGTGATTTTTGGGTAGGTGGTGTATATCGATGGAGGGAAGCTCTCTTTCATTTAGTCTTGCCGTTCGATTAGTCATTCCAGAGTTATGGGACTTTATTACTTAGAAAATTGTTGATTTTTTACATGTCGTATGATAACTCGAGAACGCTTTGAGAGATTTTCGTGATTTTTGGGTAGGTGGTGTATATCGATGGAGGGAAGCTCCCTTTCGGTTTAGTGTCGCTGTTCGAATAGTCATTCCAGAGTTATGGGACTTTATTACTTAGAAATTTGTTGATTTTTTACACGTTGTACGATAACTTGAGAACGCTTCAAGAGATTTTCACGATTTTTTGGTAGAAGCTCCCTTTCGGTTGGTGTCGCCATTCGATTAGTCATTCCAGAGTTATGGGACTTTATTACTTAGAAAATCGGTGATTTTTTCTTGAAGCTATGATCTCTATAGACATAAGATATATACATGAAATTCAAATAATTTTATTTCCAAATTATTGAACACAGTATGTTGTTGGTTATGATTATTGTACAAGACTATAAAAAAAACCTGACAAGTATGCATGTATACTCATATTGTGTGCTTCCCTCTTGTAATTAATAACGGCGTATCATGCACTCATGGCGCAGCTGTTTATTATCATTATGCCTAAAACAATTCCTTGTACCTCTTGTTTGCAGGTGAAACATGAAGACGATTCTCATGCTACTTGTGTCACTTGCATCAATTGCACACAGGCCCATTCCTGTGGTATTTGTGGGGTTTGGTCCTCTAAATTCTGGGCATCCGTGAACAAGGTGGTTATCTCCAGGGCTAGAACCCCTCGTTCTCGGGGTAAGGGTTGCCGTGCCTCTTCGGACATTTTTGGGAGTGCACGTGGTGACTCTGTCACGCAGGATGTTGATCAGTCTTTTTCTGTAGCAAGTTCCTCTGTAACTGTTGACGGTGCTGGTGCTGTGATGCCTGAAGTGGAGACTGTGGTCTATTTGGCTTCTGATGTCACCCTTGAGGTGGCTGTTTTCGTCGAGAGTTTCTCCGAGGTCAACTTGATGACACTCTCCGATTGCCTCCTGCGCCGTCAACAGTTGCTGGGGAAGTTGTACCTGCAGATCCTATCTTGTATGATAGTGGCTCTTCCATCTCTTCTGGGGATGGTGTACAGTCTCGGGAGTCAGAGACTGTATCTGCTGGTGTGTCAATAAGCTCTCAGGGGTCCGAGACTGTATCTGCTGGTGTGTCTCTAAGCTCTCAGCATCCCCTGGCTTCTCAGCGAAGCTGTGCGGGTTTGCTGTCTGCTCCACCTCATCTGGCTAGGTTTGCTCCTGGTCGGTTGGGCCGTTTGGTCGCTTCGGCAGCGATTCCTCGGCCTCGGGCGAATAGTTTGTTGTTCCACTTTCCCCTGCTGGTGTGCCGACTAGCAGGATGGGACTGGGGCATTGGCATCCAAGGCCTGCTGTTCAGCAGAGGTCAGCTGTCACTCTTAAAACCTTCCTCCAGTGATTCCTCATTGTGTTCCAAGTCTGGCTGTCAATCGATGCTTGTCATCGGTCTCAGAGGATGGGCAGTTGGGGCCTTCTGTCGCACAGAGGTCAATGGCAGGTTCCTGTCATTCTTGGGACAATCCTTAGGGGTCTTCTCATCGTGTCCCAGGTCCAGCTACCGATCGACGTATGCCGTCGGTCTCTCCAGAGGATTTGCAGGCAGGGCCTTCTGTTCCGCAGAGGTCAGTGATTGCCCCTGGGTGTCTCTTTTGGGACTATCCTCCTGTGTCTTCTCACCGTCTCCCTATTCTGTCTGCTGATCGATGTTCATTGTCAGTCCCTTCTGAGGATTTGGGTTCTTCTGCTAGAAGGGTCCATTGGAAGACACTCCGTCGGGTGCTGCTGCTACGACGGATTCTCAGGGTGAACTGTGACAGGCCGTTTTGGTGCTCACCTGGTTGCTTTCTAGCAACCCTCAAGTTGGCTTCCCTGTGCCTCCTGAGGCACAACCTCCATTCCTTGCATTTCTTTCTGCTGATCTTGTTGGTATTGGTTATGTGATTCACCTCCTATTGTTTATTCAGCCAATTGTAAACAATTGTGAGTAGGTTGAGAAGAAATTAAAGTTTTTTAGTAAATTTTGTTTCTTAACATACCTACCACAATTGTTTACTGGAGGCCCACCCTCCTTGGGGATATCTTTGATATTGATGCCTCCCCGCTTAATCACAAACTTCTTGTTGGCGGAAATACGGAATTGACGTCACGGTTGTTGCGCATGCACTCGGTAAACGCAAGAGGTGTGCAGAGGTACCTGTAATGTTGAGCGCCGGTCTCGCTCGATCCTTTTTCGATCTTTTTCGTGCTTTTGCACTCTTTCACTTTTCCAACTTGTTTGGAAAAGTTTCTTAGCTTTGAGTTAGTTCCGAAATAGGGCTTGCACTTATGTTACAGCCAGTTGTAAACAATTGTGGTAGGTATGTTAAGAAACAAAATTTACTAAAAAAATTTAATTTTCATTATGTTTTCGTGTACTGTCTACATGTACATGACATGTGTAGGGTATTCAATATTCATTTCAACACAAACACTTGTGATTTAATGATTGAATATGGCAAATACAAATGTAAGAAGACATTTGTCTGAAGCAGAAATGTGGCAGGCTGTAGGGATGGTGGAGCAAGGGGCTTCCCATCGTCAGGTTGGTGAAGCCCTTGATTAATTGACAAGCCCTTGGTGTTCACCATATGCTGATCAACAGAGCCTGGGCAAGATTTCAGCAGTATGCCACACCAGTAAGACAGCATGGTGGTGGCAGAGACATGGCCGCATCTGCAGCTGAGGACCGGTTTTTGATCATTCAGGCCCATAGGAACCACTTGTCCACAGCAACCCAGCTTCGCAGTGACCTTCAGAATGCATCCAGGGTAAATGTTTTGACACAGACTATCCAGGCAAGGTTGCACGAAGGTGGTCTCCGATCGAGAAGACCATGTGTTCGCATTCCACTGTCCCAGAACTACCGCCAGGCACGATATGAATGGGCCATGGATCGCGTTGGATGGACCTGAGAAGATTGGCGGCCTGTCCTTTTTACAGATGAGTCAAGGTACTGCCCAGACCACACAGATAAGCATTCTAGGGTATGGAGAAGACCAGGAGAGCGATTCCATGCAGCCCACATTACTGAACATGACTGCTATTTTGGCGGGTCAATCATGATATGGGGCTGCATCAGCTGGGATGGACGTACAGAGCTCTTGTGTCCTTGAATGTGGTACATTGACTGCACAATGGTATATTGATGAGATCCTGGATGTCCACGTCAGATTGTATGCAGGTACAGTGGGTGATAGATTCATACTGATGGGCGATACTGCCCATCCTCATGTTACCCATGCTGTCGGGGAGTACCGACAGAGGGAGGGGATTGAGCGTATGGACTGGCCAGCAAGATCCCCTGACCTCAATCCATTCGAACATGTCTGGAATGAGTTGCAGCTTGCAATTTCAGCCTGTCCAGTCCAGCCAAGAAGTGTCCAGGAGCTCAGTGCAATGCTGATCCAAGAATGGTACAACATCCCATAAGGGACGACCAGGAACCTGATTGGAGCATGGGAAGGTGTTGTCAAGCTGTAAAAATATTAATATTTCATACTCGATATTGAAGCCATACCAGTTCGCTCCATCAGCCTTTTGGCATATTGAAAAAATCTCCTCTTTTACCAAAAATATCCATTTTCCATGGTTATCGCATTCAAAAGCTAAAAAATAATGTCAAACATAACTAAAATCTTAATTTCTGTACTTAAATCATGAAAGATATAATTAAATAACAAATCACAGCCAAAATATGATATTCTCATCAAGACATTATACCAAGTCATCCTACCAATTTACAATGAAATCCCTTGATGAGATCCAGGATGTCCACGTCAGATTGTATGCAGGTGAAAAGAGGAGAATATTAGATAACAAATATATACACTTTTCATTACAATATTTCAACTAAAATATGAAACAGGTAGTTGGATGTACTTGGTGCTTAGCAAACTTTGAGTGGTATATTTTCTCTAGCACAGGCTATACCCTGTGGTTCTTGTCTGATTATCTTGAAACTTTATATGCATGTTGGAGGTCATGCCTAAATGAGAACGTTCTCTTTTGGTCACGATCAGCCAGCCATGATGGCTGCACAGGCCCGAAACCCCAAAACATTTAGAACAGTCTACAGGTCATATTTATGAAGGGATTTCATTGTAATTTGGTAGAATGGCTCTGTATAATGTCTAGATGAGAAGGTCGTATTTTGACCGGGTTCAGTCAACCATAATGGCCACAGGGGCAGGTGACCTAGATTTCTTTAGCAGAGTTTACAGGTTACATTTATGAAGGGATTTCATTTTAAATTGGTAGGATGACTTGGTATAATGTCTTGATGAGAATATCATATTTTGGCTGTGATCAGTCTACTGTGATGGCCACACAAGCACATGACCCAGATTTGTTTAGCACAGTTCATATTTATGAAGCGATTTTGTTGTAACTTGGTATGATGTCTAGATGAAACGTCCTATTCTGGTCATGATCTGTTATCTGTTATCACTGCCTGGTCACATGACCTAGATTCCATTAGCAGAAGGTTGTTTTTATGAAGGGATTTCATTGTAGCTTAGTAGGATAACTCGGTATGATGTCTAGATGAGACTGTCATATTTTGGTCGTGAACGGCCAAATGTTACCGCAGAACTGGCATGTGACCTAGATTCCTTTAGCAAAATCTACGAGTCATATTTATGAAGGGATTTCATTGTGACTTGGTAGGATGGCTCGTTTTGGAATTTTACTGCAACTTGGTAATTTTGGTTGACACACATTAACTGTGAGGGCCACATCAACCCAGGCCTCAATTCTTTAATACAGTCTACACCTCAAATTCTTCTTATTGAAAACTTACCATGCAGGGAGCCAAAATTAACATATTCTCAATTATCACAATTCTTGTCTTCTCTCATAATCCTTTCATAAACATTGAACATTATCCTGTTCATCAAAAAGTACAAACAGTCAAGTTAAGCAACAATGTCATTGACACTTTCATTGTGAATAGCACTGGCCAGATTTGGCTATTAAATTGGGTAAAGAGTTAAGGGTTAAGCAGTAATTAAGCTTCTGCAGCTATACCATCAAGACCATAAGTGATGTTTCATTGTCCCAAATCGTATAGTCATTCTTGGTGATCACATGGAGGTGGATTGGAGGGGGGGGGGGGGGGAAGGGTGTGTGATCAGTGAATCTTGTGGGGTGAATATTCCCTCAACAATTATTAGTATTTTCTGAACAAAACACACCAAGAACTTAAATTTTTAGCTCATTAATTACTAATGAAACCTGGTGGTCCATGAGCTTCAAATTTGCTTGTTCTTTGTATTATTCTTGCATAAACTTTTCCCTGACATCCATGTCATTTTCCTGAACATCACCCTCTGAAATTCCCTCAAAAATGTTTTTTTCAGTTTAATATGTCTAAACCAGAAGCTATTGGTAATCCAGGTTGAATGTGACAATGGACCAATTATACTAGTGGTTATTAGTCCCCTACCGGCATCGGCGGAGGGGACTATAGGTTTGCACTCTGTCCTTCCTTCAGTCTGTCAGTCTGTCAGTCACACTTTAGTTTTCCGGAGTTTTTTTGGAAACGCTTCAACGGAATGATTTCAATTTTGGTAAACTACTATAGAATGATGACTTACAGATCAAGTTTGAGTTTCATGATGATTGCACTATTTGTGTGTGAGTTACAGCCCTTGGAAATATGGAAAAGCACCAGAATATCAGTTTTCCAGACTTTTTTTGGAAACGCTTCAACGGAATGATTTCATTTTTGGTAACCTACTATAGAATGATGTCTTACTGATCAAGTATCATTTGCACTCTGTCCATCCATCAGTCTGTCAGTCATACTTTAGTTTTCTGGACTTTTTTTTGAAATGCTTCAACTGAATGATATCATTCTTGGTAACCTACTATAGAACGATGGCTTACAGATCAAGTTTGAGTTTCATGCTGATTGCATTATTCTTGTGTGATTTATGGCCCTTGGAAATATGGAAAAGCACCAAAATATCAGTTTTCCGGACCTTTTTTGGAAACGCTTCAACGGAATGATTTCATTTTTGGTAACCTAGTTTTCCGGAGTTTTTTTGGAAACGCTTCAACGGAATGATTTCAATTTTGGTAAACTACTATAGAATGATGACTTACAGATCAAGTTTGAGTTTCATGATGATTGCACTATTTGTGTGTGAGTTACAGCCCTTGGAAATATGGAAAAGCACCAGAATATCAGTTTTCCAGACTTTTTTTTGGAAACGCTTCAACGGAATGATTTCATTTTTGGTAACCTACTATAGAATGATGTCTTACTGATCAAGTATCATTTGCACTCTGTCCATCCGTCAGTCTGTCAGTCATACTTTAGTTTTCTGGACTTTTTTTGGACATGCTTCAATCGAATGATTTCATTCTTGGTAACCTACTATGGAATGATGACTTACAGATCAAGTTTGAGTTTCATGCTGATTGCATTATTCTTGTGTGAGTTATGGCCCTTGGAAATATGGAAAAGCACCAAAATATCAGTTTTCCAGACTTTTTTTGGAAACGTTCAACGGAATTCATGCTGATCACATCTAGGTTATAACATTTGTATAATTATTAATGCTCATTAGTCCGGTAGGGGACATTGTATTGCTTCAGCGATACATGCTCTCTTGTTTTCCATAAAGACTTGACAATCTATTCAGGCAGCAAAATTTGACTGGAGATCACTGCCAAGCCACCAGACTATTTGGTGTACAGTGGAACCCTGAAAATTGAAAACTCATTTTGCCAGTGAAAAATATTCAGTCAACAGGAGTATTCAAGTAAAACAAATTCGGTTACTTTCCTTAAATACATTGTGGTAAGGTCTAAAAAGTTAAAAATACATTTCTCGGGTCCTCCCGCATTGTCCTTTTGGCAGCCACATGCTCTCTTTTTATAACCAATGCAAACTTAGAAAAATAAAAAATTAAATGGTTTATGTCTGGTATTTTGCCCAAGTTACTAAAATAGATGAATTCGTCACTTGAGTGCAACAAGGCTAAAGCATTGCAGTGCCTTCTTCCATGCAAATACACCACCACCCATGCTATTCTGTAGATTATGAGGCCTGAAACATAAAACAAAGCAAGAACCTGAACTTTTAACCCTTGAACCCTGATGCCCCCTTTTAGGTTGAACACCTGTCCCCTGTACAACTGCAAAATGTTTGGCATCGCCCTGGTTACTGTTATTACTTTAACTTTTACTCTAGCTTTCCGGCTCAAAATCACTCTCACATTCATTCCCATAATCATCTCTATCTATATTTGAATTTATATTCTGAATTTGAATTCATAAATTCTCAACTACCTGTTTGACAGTCAATTTGATAAGTCCACCTGCCATATTCAACACTTTGCAGGGAAAATTCACTCAAGAAATTGAGAAAAACTTCTGTGAACTATGGTGCCGAAGTACAGATGAAACATTCATTGTGATTGGCTAATAAAAATCAGTTTACAAACAAATACATGTGGTGGTCCCCAAACCAGCTGCTCATGTAATTGGTGCTAGTTTTCATCAGCCAGAAAAATGGCCACTCGTGTTCAAAGGGTTATTGGCAAAGAAATAATACAAAAATAAAATATAATAAAAAAACACCCACCCGCATGCAATTTTACAAAAAAATGGCTTGAGAAATAGAAGCATTTATTCTGTTATATCTTGCTTGACAGTTCTCCTGGAGCTCTGTCAAACAAATATAATAGAGTAAATGCTTATATTTGATGTACTGAGGTCAGATAGTTCAATACACATATGAAAGGCAGTGGTTGTCTGAGTAATTCTTTGATAGATTACAAGATTTTTTTTATTGGATTAACAGAGGTTTACTTAAGAACCTCAATGTAACAGGCCAGAGTTGTCTTGAAGATATGGTAAATTGTTTGGCATTTTAAATTATATTCAGTTAACAATGTTATTCCAATTACAATAAGCCATTGTGAAGAAATATGTGACCTTAAACACTGTTAACTAAATGAATAAACATTGTTATTCAGTTAACTGGTAAAGTGCTTAATTCATTTCGGTCCATAAACTATCTTTGTGCATGTTTGCCTTGTTACAATTTATGGGAGAGTTCCATTAGGCACTTTCCTATAAATTGTAACATGGCAAATCCTAACAGATAAAATAATATCACTTCAAAGATAATATGAACATCCACAGAATATGAAGCCTTTAAATTACAGAATTGACACTAATGAATAAATCCCAAATATGGGCTCCAGCGCTCTACCTGTTAAGAAATATCCATTTTAAGTGAGCTCCACTGTAACCTGAAATTTTCCAGGACTTTCCACACTGTACCAAACATAATGGCCCTATCTAGCCAGTGTTATTCTAAAAAATCCAAATTATAAGTTATTGTTATGAATTTATGGTAACATGGTCTGAGGTTTGTGGCTCGGAGATTATATTTCAACAGAGACATGAATCTGGGAGGCGATGTAATGTACAACTCACGACACATTCCTAGGAAAATGTTCAACTGACAATGTGATAATTGCGAGATACAGTCCATAGAAGGGTTTTTGAGATCAGAAACTGTACAATGTTATGCAAGTGTCAGCAAGAGATTAATACGCCACTGATTCGAACTACTATTATTTGGTTGGTGATGATGATCAAAACATAAAAGTGGAAAATTATATTTTAAAACAAAAATATATTCACATCAACATACATTACAGTCCTCACAATTGTATATTTACGAAAAAATAATTTTACTTTTGCCGAACTATATTAGTGACGTGAAGAAGGCTTGATGAAGTCTGCTATGAAAAAAAAAGACCAATGTGAAGGAGAATTATCAGAAAGGTTTCTTCCTGTTCACCAAATATAGTGAAATGTCGAACCATCGTAAATTTAAATATCTCCCTCGCATAACCACATTGTGTATAAGATGGATCAGCGGCTATTTTTAGCGCTGTTAGGCCCAAAAGACTGCGAAAATCTCTGTGTTGACACTCTGTGGACAGAAATAGAAAAAATCTGCTAGGCGGACAAAAATTCACATGAATTACCAAAATGAAACCACAACGTGTCAAAAGTGTTTAGATAAATGAATTTAATAACCAACACAATTCCGACATTGTTCAGGCCGGTAACCTTCCACCTATAAAATTAGTATTGGTAAGCAGATCAGTTATTAATGTTCTTAAATCTCCTGAGAAAACAACAGTCAAGCCTCTCCAAACAGCAAGTATGGAAGGCCTATAGTTCAAAAACAAATGAAGCATACCAAATCATGTACATAAATGAATTGGAAGCCATGATTTCTAACTAAGTGTAGCTGATTGGCGAAAGTATTCTGTATGCAGGACAGGTCATTTTTGGTGGTTTTGGCCACACTTGAACATTCAAATGACACTCTTGGCAGCTGTCATTGCTCATGCAACCCCAGAAATGGACACATAGAGTTCTAAAAGAGGAAGTTTGGCAGTTTACACTTTTTTGGTGTATCAGTCTCATCATATTTTACTAATTTGATACAGATCTCATGCAAAATGGCAGTGTTGTGGGGGGGGGGGGGGGGGGGGTATGGTCACAACAGACTCACAAAAGCCACATTGGACATTCTTCATTTTCCATTGATGCTCTCTCTCATGACTCCATACTTGTTCTTCTGAACTGCGTGGATTTGACCCTTGGTGAACTTCATAAAAGGTTAACAAACACAAGAAAAATGGCATGCTAAATACAA
Source organism: Pictodentalium vernedei (assembly GCA_031216915.1). NCBI lineage: Eukaryota > Metazoa > Mollusca > Scaphopoda > Dentaliida > Dentaliidae > Pictodentalium > Pictodentalium vernedei. The sequence continues at coordinate 224,358,260 of CM062288.1, forward strand.
CTGGTCTTGTGGTCGGTTCCTTGCAAGAACGATAAAAAGATTTCTCTGAGTCTGTACTAGAAGGATTACAGAATTTAACTTTTCAATAAATTTAAGGTATTTTATTGTATAAAATCTGATCTCTTTCATATGCCATAGCAGACTTTCAGGCAGTACTTTCTGCCACATGGTAACAGTTCCATGGCAAATATTAGTTTCCACAAAATCTATGTTTCATTCCAAACAAATTGATATATAATCCATTAGGGTTCTTCTTTTCTGACCTTCTCTGGACTTTGGAAAAAATTACCTGAAATTTGACCAAATTTATGTTGGACGTCCCCTTAATCCATTCACACGTGTGTGTCATTCTGTGTTTCTTGCATGCCTTCATGTCTATAAAAGTCATTATTAGAAGGAAACTCAGCAATTCATTTGACAACTCGTCCCCTTGGTTCCAATGTGTTCTATGTTCCAGTTGGCACATAGAACACATTGGAGCTCTGGAGACGAACTATCAACAAAAAAAGAACACATTTTATCGCTAACCAAATTTGCAAATGGAACCCATTTTACTATTTTTAGCTATCACTAATGATTCAAAATTGTAATTGCGGTTCATGATTTGTAGAATTTTCCAGTGAAATTTCAGTTCTGTTTAAAAATAGTTTGTCAATGATTTCCGTTCAGCACATGTATGCGGACTGGATTTTCATTCATTTTCTGCATGGTTTAGTGTTGTTGCTTTAGATGGGGATTTTATAGAACAGGCTTGTAATAAATGAATGTACTGCAACAGATTGTTCTGTATATTTTCAGATGATGAACCTCCAGTGATAGACAGTTGTCCTGAATCTAAGACAGTATATGCCGAACCAAACTCAAAGAAAGCGAGAGTAACCTGGGAAACTGTAACAGCGACAGACAATTCTAATGATGTATTGACTGTTTATCAGCTGGATGGAGTAGTTAACAATACAGAGGTTTTTGAAGGCATCTATACAATTAGAATTACAGCTAAGGATACATCTGACAATGAAGCCAGAAGTTGTGTGTTCACAGTGAATGTAGAAGGTAGGACTCCAGTTAGATGAATAGACTCCAGCCATGAGTCATTTTTAGGTGTTACAAGCAACTCTGTAGTTTGGTGTGTCCAGCTATCTGTGACCAACATGATTTTAAACTTAGAAACTTATATTTTCGATAACCGATTTTGAAACAACAACCCTGCTGCCGCGAGGAATTAGGTTTGGGAAGATAATAACACATAATGATATTTGAAATGGACCATATATGCGAGTGCATCATTGCATGCATGGCCAGGTTTATTAGCCAAACAAAAGTATGAAATCAACCAGCCTGTCTATGACAGGTGGAATTATACAAAATGTAGATATGGATATAAGTAATCACCTTCTGCTCCTTTATCTGAAGAAAATCTTTACATAACAGTGGATATACAATTTCACATATTTCAGCTCGTATATCTGAATTTATCATTATAAAACCTTAAGCAATAGATATTGTAAAATTAACTTCAGCACATATATCTGAATCCACTTAACGTTCAACACATGACATCTTGATAAAGGTGGCTCAATTCCTACCACAAGTAGCCTGTATATGTTGGGCTGCTAGCACCACCAGACTGCGAGAGCAAAAAGAAGACCCCCCCCCCCCCCCCCCCAACCCCCAGCTCCAAGGAGGATGAGAGAAACCTGCTGAGTTTAAAAATATACATAATGGAAAACAAGGGGCCTGTTCTTTCTGACAGTGATGAGGGAAAGAGCATTCTGCCTGAGCCATGTGATAGTCTCTCACCAGGGATCCAGTGGGGAAAAAGTAAGTTTTTTCCCAATTTGTTGTCCAAATTTCCCATTTGCATCACATTTTATTCATTTATTGGTGTTTGAGGTCACATACTTATGCACAATTTTTAATCGTGACCGTGACAGTTTTACAGGTGGAGGAAGCCGAAGCACAGGATGTATCAGAATGTAATGTTCATTTCTTATCAACCTACTTTACAATTGTTTACTGCAGGCTTGCACTACAGTGGAAGACTCTAACTCGGAAAATATACTCTCTATTTTAATCTTTCCCAAGCGATTTGGGAAAGAAAAGTGGTGCAAAAACTCGGACATAAAATTTTTTGGTTGATAAATTTATGTTGTCCTTTTGGATATTATTATTATTGGAGTTAGGTTTCAATAGGGGGCTGTATGGACAGGATTTCTCCTCTCTGTTGAAGGCAGAATTTCTGTTTTTTGGTCCCTGTCGGAGTCTGGGGTTAGTTATGTTCCCGCCAATCCTTTTTCTGCCACCTTTCTCTCGTAGTTGGGGGTGTTTTTCTGCTTTCTACATCTGTTGAGTCTGGTTGAGTTTACCTTTTTCTTCTACTGCTTTCACCTCTATTATGACCAGAACTGTTCCTTGTGGCCAATGCCTTTTGCCCAAGCATGTGGTGCATTTTCGTGGTCGTTACTCTCGCACCCGCGAGGATGGGAACACTGTTGTTCGTGGCCTCCCAACACCACCATGTCTGCTGAGAGTTATACCCCCTTCGTGGGGGATGTGCAGTCTTTTTCTGTGGTGGATACTGCAGGAGCTGTTGAGTTGTCTGGTGAAGAGATGCCTGGTTCCAGGACTGTGATTCCTCTCCAGTCGACATCTGAGGCTGTCACTAGGGTTGTGACTCCTCCTTTGAAGCCAAACTAGGTTGCTCTCTCACCTTTTTATGTGTACCCATACTATGTATGGTACACATAATGCCGGCATCCGGGGTGACCATCCGTCGTTCGTCCATCCTTTGTCCGTCTGTCTGTCCGTCCGGTGTCCGTATCCATTTCTTTGGCATTCGATAACTTGAAAAATATTGCTTGGATTGTCAAGTCACCTTATATTTGTGTTCAGGTTACTGATGTGTCGAGCTGTATAGTTTTTGGTGTAAATCGGATAATTTGATCCTGAGAGATTAACCCTTTATCCTTCAAATTGAAAACTCCTCCAATCCCTTTGGTATTTGATAACTTGAAAAATATTGCTTGGATTGTCTAGTTACTTTATATTTGTGTTCAGGTTACTGATTTGCCTAGCTGTATAGTTTTTGGTGTAAATCTGATGATTCTATCCCGAGATATTAACCCTTTATCCTTCATATTTGTGTTCAGGTTACTGATGTGCCGAGCTGTATAGTGTTTGGTGTGAATATGATAATTTAATTCTGAGATATTAACCCTTTATCCTTAAAATTGAAAATTCCTCCAATCCCTTTGGCATTCAATAACTTGAAAAATATTGCTTGGATTGTCAAGTTACTTTGTATTTGTGTTCAGGTTACTGATGTGCCGAGCTGTATAGTTTTTGGTGTAAATCTGATGATTTGATCCCAAGATATTAACCCTTCATCCTGCAAATTGAAAATTCCTCCAATCCCTTTGGCATTCGATAACTTGAAAAATATTACTTGGATTGTCAAGTTACTTTATATTTGTGTTCAGGTTACTGATGTGCTAAGCTGTATAGTTTTTGGTGTAAATCTGTTATTTTGATCCTGAGATATTAACCCTTTATCCTTCAAATTGAAAATTCCTCCAATCCCTTTGGCATTTGATACCTTGAAAAATATTGCTTGGATTGTCAAGTTACTTTATAATTGTGTTCAGGTTACTGATGTGCCGAGCTGTATAGCTTTTAGTGTTAATCTGATAATTTGATCCGGAGATATTAACCCTTTATCCCTCAAATTGAAAATTCCTCCAATCCCTTTGGCATGAGATGACTCAAAAAATATCAATCCGATTGTCATGTTACTTTATATATTTATTCAGGTTACTGATGTGCTGTGCTGTATAGTTTTTTATGTAAATCTGATAATTTGATACGGAGATATTAACCCTTTATCCATCAAATTAGACACTCCTCCAATCCATTTCTTTTTGTACCCATACCTTGTATGGTGTACATAATGTCGGCATCTGTGATGGTCCTCAGTCATACAGCTTTCTACTAGTTGCACGTATGGGTACACATCTGACGATTTCATCGGCCTATTTTCTACCAGTTTCAACACCTCCCCTCGTATCTGCTGCTACTGCTGTTCCGTCTGCAACATCATCGATCACCGTTTCAGCTGGTCTCGGCTTATCCCTGCAGGGGTCTGCAGTGATGCATCTCTGGTAGTGTGGATGTGGGGTATCAGCCTCAGCCTTCCCTGACTTCAACTCGGCAAAGTCGGAGGTGGCTGCTGACCAAACCCCCTGCTGTGGCCTCTCTGCCATTGAGCACAGCAGTTTTATCCCTGCAGGGGTCTAGGCCTTTCCCTTCATGGGGCATGGGACCAGGATCAAGCAGCTCTTCACATCAACCAGAAGGAGCTTCTTGCTCTTTTTCTGAGTTTCTGGCTGTGGATCCCCCACCTTTTGAATCGCCAGGTTCTTCTGTAGTCTGACAATTCAACAGTGGTTGCTTACATTCGGAACCAGGGCGGCATGCACTCTGTTCCAATGTACGAAGTGGCTCAGGATCTTCTACTATTTGCTCAGGATGTCAATGCCGGAGTGGTGGTTCGTCACATTCCGGTCGTCTGAACATCCTAGCCGACTCCCTGTCCCAACAGGGCAGGGTCATTTCCACCGAGTGGATGCTCCTCAGAGCGGTGTTCCAGTCGCTTTACGATCTGTGGGGTCATCCCCACATCGATCTCTTTGTGACTCATTGGAACCATCAGGTGGACACTTTCGTGTCCCCATGTCCAGAACCTCTGGCTTTTGCCATGGATGCCCTGTCACTTGATTGGAACGGTCTTGTCGGCTACGCCGCAGGTTCTAACCAAGATACAAACCTGCAGTTGTTGAATCATTCTGATCGCTACCCTGTCACCTAGGTGGGTGTGGATCAATCAGCTCTGCTCTCTGTTGGTGGCGGTTCTGGCACTTCTCCCTCTATGTCACGACCTTCTTTGCCAAGATCACCCAAGGAGGTTTCACGTTGACCTGACTTCATTTTGCCTTCACGCATATTTTTGTCAGGTACTGTCTTCTCCGTGGAGGCTTTTTCGAGACGAGCAGTGGAGTGCATTTCTTTTTCAAAGAGGCACTCCACTGGTTTAGCCTATGCGGCTAAGTGGAAGGTCTTCTGTCGATGGTGTGCCGATCACTCTGTTGATTATGCCAATTCTTCAATTTCACAAATTGTGGAGTTTTCTGGTATATCTGTTTGATTCTTGGGTCTCCAGCCTGTTACCTTCAAAGGGTACAGGTCCATGCTTTCGAAGACTTATTTGTATGTGGGACAGCATCGTATCAGCACTAATCCATACCTCTCCAAGCTTGTTCGGCACTTTTCCTTGGAATCTTTCTTGGGTGCTGCATTTTGCATATGCATTTTCTTACATACAAGACGGCTTTTCTGATGGCTTTTGCCTCAGCCAGACGAGTTAATGAGCTTCACGCCCTCTCAGTTAACCCAGACTTTTTCAGGAGCTCTCCCAACAGTGTTATGTTTACCACTGATTGCTCCTTTCTGGCCGAGAATCAGATATCAGAAACTATTCCACCTCCTATCTGTTTCATGGCTCTTCCTTCTGATGAGGGTAACCACCATTTGCTCTGTCCGGTTCGTGCAATTTGCATTTATCTCAATCAGACGCAGTTCATATGGAAAGGCAGGAAACGATTTTTTCTGTCTCTTATTCCTGGTCGACAGAAGATCTCTTCTCAATCCATTTCTCGATGGATTTGTCTTGCTATTTGCATGGCTTACACTTGTTTAGCGACTGACGATTGTATTACCAATTGTATTTCTGCCCACGAGGTGCGTGCATTGTCTACTTCTTGGGCTTATACTAACTCTGTCATGTTTTCATTAATTGTTTGTGTTAATAGAAAAAAATTCAGATTTATAGGTCTTTCCATAAATTGTTTTGTACAGAAAAGTAAGTTTAGAAAAGAAAAGATGAATGATTCACAAAACTGTAGCTGCACATCTACTTTTAAAGTTACCCTTAATTTAATCTCAAATGGCTAGCATAATAATAGGAAGCGTGAACTGTCGTGGCTTATCTTCCGATTCTTACAAACGACGAGATATTTTTTTGTGGTGCAGGGATAAATTCGACATAACTTTCCTGGTGGATACGCATTCGAGTAAAAAAGTGGAAAATTGTTGGAGGAGTGAGTGGGGTTACGAGGTTCTCTTTTGTTCTTTCTCAAGTTCAAGCAGGGGCATTGCTATACTTTTCAAAAACACTTTTGGATTCACCATTCACAAAAGTACTTTAGACGGGAGTGGAAATTTTATAATTCTGGACGTTACCATCAAAGATCGAAGATTAACCCTGTCTGTTGTCTATGGTCATAATGATGATAGACTACAATTTTACGATGAATTATTCTCTAAAATCAAAAGCATGGGTAATGATTCGATAATAATAGGTGGGGATTGGAACGTTCCACAAGATTCTGAAAAAGATACAATTAAATATAGGCAAAAAAACAATCAAAAAGCAAATCAAAAAATATTGAACTAGATGGAAAAATTGAACTTATTTGATGATTGGCATTTAGAAAATGCAAAAGGAAAACGTTTTACTTGGAAGGGTCCTGAAAATAAAATGGCTAGATTAGACATTTTTTATTATCGTCAGACTTACAACTCATTTTTCAAAGTGGAGAAATTCACACTAGATATCGGTCCGACCATAACTCAGTAAGAATAAAACTATCATTTGATAATCAGTCCAGGGGAAAGGGTATTTGGAAGTTTAATAATAGCCTTCTTGGTGACCCGGACTATGTAGGTACTATTAAACAAGTCATAGCTGAAATGATAAACCAATATACAAATGATAACACAGAAAGTTTCAGTATTAATGATCAGCTCCTTTGGGAAACACTAAAAGTTATGATTAGAGGAAAAAATATAGCATACACCACTTCTGTGAAACGTGAGTGAGACAAAAGGCAACAAGAAGTAGAAGATCATCTAACAATTCTTAATACTAAACCAGACGGGGGATGAGTCAGTGTTAGAAGAAATGAGATCACTTGAAAACGAACTTAAACCCTTAGGGATAAAAAGCTTCAGGGAATAATAATAAGAGCAAAATCAAAATGGAAAATAGAGGGGGAAAAACCGACCAAGTATTTCTGCAACTTAGAGAAAAGACATTATATGGAAAAAACTATACCTAGGTAGTAAAGGATGATAGGTCGGGAATTACTGATATACGTGAAATTCTAAGGGAGCAAAAATCCTTCAACGAAAATCTATATTCTTCAAAACACCCAAATAATCAGCCTCTTGATGCGGATGAAAGTTTTTTTGACAAAAGCAACCCCCTTCTTACCTTTTTAAGTGATGACTAAAATAAATCCTTTGAAGGGCAGTTAACACCTTCGGAATGTCTAAACGCCCTAAAAGCAATGCAAAACAATAAAGCACCCGGTTCTGACGGCTTCACTGCTGAATTCTATTAATTTTTTTGGAAAGACATTGGTACTTACCTAATTAATTCTCCGAATTGTGGCTACGAATTGGAACAACTCTCAATTACACAGAGACTCGGGATTATTACTTGTATACCGAAACAAAACAAACCAAAACAATACATAAAAAACTGGTGCCCCATATCCCTAATGCAGATACAAAAATAGGATCAGCAGCAATTGCTAACAGAGTAAAAACAGTTCTTCCCAATTTAATTTCAGACACCCAGCTTGGTTTTATGAAGGGTTGTTACATTGGGGAGTGTACTAGATTAACTTTTGATTTAATTGCAAAATGTGAAAAATTAGATATTCCAGGTATCCTAGTTCTCATAGATTTCGAAAAGGCTTTCGATTCTCTCGAATGGAGTTTTATCCAAAACACGATGGAATTTTTAAATTTTGGACCCTCTATGATAAGGTGGTTTCAAACCTTCTACAGCAACATCTCTAGTTACATACTAAATAATGGCCATTGTTCTGAAAGATTTAATACTGAACGAGGCGTAAGGCAAGGTGATCCTTTATCACCATATCTCTTTATTCTTAATGTAGAAATTCTTAGCGCGTCCTTAAAATTCAATCCCAATATAAATGAAATAAAGATTAAAAATTTGGAATATCTAATCAGTCAATACGCTGATGAATCCTCTCTGTATTTAAGTGACGATGGATACTCTTTAGATAATGCCCTGAATGTGATTAAACAATTCTCACTAATCTCTGGCTTAAAGTTTAATTTTGACAAAACGGAAGTTATATGGATCGGTTCAAAGCAGGGTTGTGGTGAAACACTTCCAACAAGTGAACAAGTTGTTTGGAATCATTCCAGATCATTCAAAATTCTTGGAATTGAATTTAATCTGTTCAGTGACAATTATATACTAAACAATTATACAAATAAAATCCAGAAAACTGAAAAATTACTAAGTGACTGGTCATTTCGTAATTTAACGTTAATCGGAAAAAATACCGTTATAAAAATTTTGGCTTTACCAATTCTAACACACTGTTTTATGGTTTTACCAAACCCGCCGATAGAGTTATTTAACAAAATTCAAACAGTTTTTTATAATTTCTTGTGGTCTGGAAAAGTTGAAAAAATTAAATGTACAACAATGATTGGCCTTTTTGAAAATGTCAGAATTAAATTTCCGCATGTTGAAACTTTTAGTCGTGCTTTAAAAATGATTTGGATTAAGAAATTATTAGACTCTTCCTCGTTGGCTCCGTGGAAAACTCTTGTAATCGACGAACTAGAATTGTTCGGAACTTATAAACTTTGGTATTTACACGAAGAAGGTTTAAAAGTAGTTGGGAAAGATGTGAATGTATTCTGAAAGGATGTTCTTCTGGCCTGGGCTCTCCTGGACAGAAAAAGCACCACAACCCCCATAGAAATACTAGGTGAAACTATATTTTTATACTGTACCAATGACCCAGACTTAGCTGGTGCTAACTCTAACAAAACCAGGGCCAAACACAAATTTTGCCCCCCAATCCCCAAAATTTGCATCCAAAACAAAAAGAAATCATGTCCCAAAGGACCTCCATACTACGCCCCCACTGCGCATGCGCAGTGTCACGGACGTCCCGAAATTGGCGCCAATTATCATTCTCTGTTTGGCCCTTCATCAGTCAACATCTCACTGATCTTTGTGCTTGTAAATCTCAGTTTAAAGGATGCCAGACACGTAATTTTTGGAGAAATGGTGATTCTAAGGAGGATATAGAAGGAGGAGAGGAAAAAGAAGTGACAAAAAATAATCAGGGCTGTACTTAAAATTTTTTGATGAAATTATGTTAAGTTGCCTATTTTCGAGGCATGGGCCTCTTGTTGTCATTCTTGCTAAATGTTGCACTGCTTATTCAGTGTTTCCTCTCCCCTAGCCTTCTAAAGTCCCCCCTTGCAATTCTCCCATGCTTTTGGCATATTTTTGAGAAAGTTCATTTCTAAAATTTTCCTGGGAGAGTTGCTTGGATACAGAATGTTTTCTGTTATTTTCCCCATAGTTACGTTTTCACCCATGGGTGTGTAAACGTTGTGTTCTGCATCTTCCATCTGATGTTCTGCAGATTCTCCCCTGGGAGTCTCTGTCTTGCATCAGATAGAGTGTAATTTTGATGACTGATTCCGGGCCAGTTTTGTCAGTGCCTGGAGTCATGTTTTCTGGTGTTTTACACTGTTTGTTTACATTGGCAACAGCCTTTTTTGAGGGGGGCTGTTTGCCTTTGGTGTAGTTTATCTCACTATAAGATACATTTATATTATCCGTAAGTGTCTCATTAATTATTTAATATAAATTTAAAATTTTTGACCACACTTTGCCATCGGATCATCGGGGCTCAACGTTACTTTTCAGCAATTTGGGCTTCGCTGAAAAAATATTTTTTCAAAATTATTTTGATTTGCAATTGTTTTTTCATTTATTAATGGATCATGTTATTATGTATCTTTGTGTCAGGGGTTTGTGCGAGTAACTAGGACTTGTTGTTGACTTTTCACAATGAAAGGATATTGTTCAAATTGTAATGGGAAGAAATCTTCCTCTGACTTTCATGATCATTGTATTAATTGTAGTCAGTGTTCTCGCACTAATCCCTGTCCTATATGTCAACATTGGGATGATAAACATTGGAAACGTGTGTCACGGTATGTTGTTTCTGGAGAAAGGGCTATGCCGGCTCTTTCTCCGCAAGGTCACTCTACTCTCTCAGTTTCTATTTCAGAGGAACAAGAACAGGGTGATGTTTCCATGTTATCTTCTACAAGTGTGCGTCCGTCGTCACAAATGAATTCAGAGCTAGCGGCAAAAGTGCTCATGGAGATTAGACAAATGTCGTCCACTAGCTCGCCCGGTGTAGCGTCCATTCACCGAATGGTTCGGCAACCGGGTTCGTCCGATGCGGTCCAGGAGGAAATTTTGGGTGATGCGAGCACTATAAACATACTAGGTGCACACCCAGTGACGGCGGATAGTAAGCGAGAACGGAGGAAGCCTTTGAGTCCGGTTCCTAGCTCGTCCAGGTCCAGCCGGGCTGCGAGCGAGAGAGGCCCCTCTCTCGTACAACAACATCTGGGACCAGATGTTGTGGTACAAAATACGTCGCAAGCGGAGCATACGTCTGTCGCTCGGGACGCTCCATTGTATATGCAGTCCGCGGAGACTGCTAAGGCTTCTTCTTCTCGTCAGCGCACACGACCGCACCTTGGCTGCGTGACCGCCGATATTTTACCAGCTTCGCCGATCAAGGATTCTTTGGCAACCAGGTCACACCATCCGGCAGCCAGGGATTCGAGACCGATGGACTCCGGACGTTCACATAGAAAAAGTATGCAGGAGCCATCTGATGCGGAGCTGCCCTCGGCGAAGCAGCGAAAGACTGCGCCTCATCAGGTCTCGACATCGGACATTCTTGTGCAGATAGCACAGCTTATCGCAGCATCCCAGCAGCCGACAGATATGGTGTCGGATCGAGAATTATCCGACGGCGCTGGGTCGGTACGCTCCGCCGAAGCATCGGGGGCGGACGACCGGGAACATCATGAGGTCCGACCGGATGGTGAAAGGGATACGGATGATTTGGAGCTATCCCTTTCGGAACAACATAAAGCTGCCGTGGACTTCATCCGGCACTTTCTCCCTCAAGTTGTTCCGTCGGGCCAGACTGCTGCGGTTCCGGACAAGAGGATTATAGCGTCATTGGACTCTGAATTTTTTGAGCGGTTCAGCGACATCGCTCCCGAGTTTCCGTCGCAGTCCAATAATGTTGCAAGAACATTTGAATTATTGAACGACGCTATATTTAAACTTGCTTCCAAGACGGGGAAAGCAGGTTTCTTGTCCGCTAATACTCTCAACCTGCCTTTCATTAATGCAAGGAATAAATTCGACATGGCAGGACAGGGTATCCCGAGAGTTCCTCTGCGTATGGACGCCGAGGCGGAAGACTTTGAGCTATCATTACCGTCGTCGGCTTCTATTCCAACCGCGGTGTTGGAAACAGCTATTGCGTCTAACAGAGCCAATTTAGATGCCTTATCTTACGCAGATCACCTTACTAAGGCGTTATCACTGCGCCTTCAAGGGAAAGAGTTTCAGGATATACAATCCTCTTTAAGACTTCTTTCAAGGGCAGTAGCTTATTCCACGTGTAACTCCGCCCTTTCAGTGGCAAACCTGGAGTTGGTTAGACGTGACGCAGCCCTAGCTACATCCACACTCGTGGATTCTAAGGTGAAGAACTCTCTTAGAGTCGCTTTGGTCTCCGGAGAACTTCTCTTTGACGGCAAGCTTTCTGCTATTTATGATAAAATTACAAAGAAAGCTTCGGATTCTCTGTTGTTCAAATCTGCTTCTAAGAAGTCGGATACAGCAGACAAGAATAAGACAGGCACTTCTGGGTCTAATGCGCCCAAGAGAGGTTCCTATAGAGGTTCCGGTGCGTCCTCTTGGTCTTATTCGAGAGACCGTCAGGGTAGCGACTCTCGGTCGGGATGTCCTTCGGGCCGGGACAACCGGTCGGATGCCCCGAGGTCGACGGGGCGAGGTGCGGGTCGTGGAGGACGTGGTTTCTCCTACCGCAGGCCTCGCAGGTCCAGGAGGTGATGGCTTAAACCTCTATCGCGTACCGGTTGGCGGAAGGTTGTCGAGCTTTTCACAAGAATGGGCGTCGATTACGGACGACCCTTGGGTGAGAGGAGTGACTTCGGAAGGTCTAAAGATATCCTTCAAACGAAAGCCTCCATTAACTCGAAGTCCAAAGTGGACTCAACTTCCGTCAAATCCGCAGAAAAGAGACGCTCTGTTATCAGAGGTGCAGTCTCTTTTAATGAAGAACGCGGTAGAGGTCGTAGAAAACCAGGAAACTCCGGGATTCTACAGCCATCTGTTTCTGATTCCGAAACCAGACGGCTTGTTCCGTCCAGTCATAAATTTGAGCTGGATAAACAAGCTGATCGTCGCTCCGAAATTTTATATGGAGACGATTCGATCGGTCAGAGCGAGTATTCGGGTGAACGATTATGCAACAAGCATAGATCTCAAAGATGCGTACTTTCACGTCATGGTACATCCGACATTCCGAAAGTATCTACGCTTCGCAGTCCTAGGAGTGGTGTATCAATTCCGGGCGATGTGCTTCGGATTGAATCTAGCACCCTGGGCTTTCACTCGGGTAATGAACTCGGTAATGATCTATTTCCGAGCTCATTCGTCTGCGGTAACGTCGGCCTACCTGGACGACATTCTTCAGAGGTACGGCAACGAGTTAATGCTTCAGAACGATGTTCAGAATCTACTTCTATTGCTCCGACGTCTCGGTTTTATAGTAAACGAGGAGAAGTCAGATCTGGTGCCGTCCAAGTCATTCACTCATCTGGGAATGAGCTTCGAGACGCACAACAATCTCGTTCGTCTGCCGTTAACCAGAGCGAAATTAGTCAGTTGTTACGCTCGCTATTGTCTGCACGCAGACAAAGTCACAGCGAGAGAATTTATGAGACTGATAGGTCTGTGCGGAGCCGCTGCGGATCTCATTCCAATGGGGCGGTTCCGCACACGTCCTCTTCAAATTTTCTTGACTCAGAATTGGAGTGTGAAAATTCATTCGCTCGACGTAGACGTTCTCTTGTCAGATCAAGTGAAACAAGAGATTCAGACTTGGGCAAACATTCAGTGGTTAACTCAGGGAGTTCCGCTGCAGTTGCCGGATCCGAGTTTTACCATTATGACGGATGCCAGTCAAACAGGTTGGGGTGCATCATTAATCCCAACGGATTCGAGATGCCAGGGTCTTTGGGATCCGCAATTCCTGTGCAAGCACATAAACATCAAGGAAATGATGTCAATTTGGCTTGCGTTATGTCATTGGATGGACATTATTCACAATGCTCATGTCCAAATCCTATCCGACAATACGACAGTAGTGGCGTATATACGGAATCAGGGAGGCACTCATTCAGTTCCGTTGTTCAATCTAACGGAAAGAATCCTTCTGTTTGCGCTAGAACATCACGTTCTTCTTTCGGTCCGTCACATACCGGGTCGTCTGAATGTGCTAGCAGACTCCCTTTTACGAAAGGGTCGCTTGTTGCCGTCGGAGTGGACTCTCAACAAACAAGTATTCAATCAGATTTGCTACCAATGGGAACGGCCAATGATAGACTTATTTGCGACACATCTCAACAATCAGTTGCAGACGTATGTGTCTCCGTGTCCGGATCCAAGAGCATTTGCAGTAGACGCTCTGTCGATCCCTTGGGACGGAATGATAGGATATGCGTATCCTCCAGCGCCGTTAATTCAACAAGTATTGCTAAAGATAAAACAATCTCAATGCAAGATTCTGTTGGTAGCATCTCTGTCGCCACAGAGACCGTGGATAAATCTACTCAGGTGTCTGTTGTGGGACCTACCGCGAAAGCTTCCTCCACGGGAGGATCTTCTTTCGCAGGGGAAATCGCGCCAACTCCATCACAACCCGCAAGGTCTCAACCTTCACGTTTTTCCGTTGTGCGGTCCTTCTTGCATGGCAAGCACTTTACAGGACGAGCAGTGGACGCGATTTCTAACTGTAGGAGGACCTCCTCTTCGCTAAACTATGCGGCTAAGTGGAAGGTTTTTCGTCGTTGGTGTAGGGATCATTCTGTAGATATATTCGATCCCTCTATACCAGACATTGCAAACTTTCTAGTATACTTGTTTGACGAAATCAAACTGCAGCCTGTTACTATTAAGGGTTATAGTTCTATGTTATCTGATACCTATGCACATCATGATAGTTTACAAATTGGATCTAATGTCTCTTTATCTAAGGTGGTTAGAAACTTCTCGATAAATAGACCCAGAACTCTTAGATTAATTCCTAAATGGAATTTAGCTTGGGTTCTTCTTAAATTGAAGGAAAAGCCATTTGAACCTCTTGGGACAGTAGAATTCAAATTCTTATCTTATAAGACAGCTTTTCTCTTAGCTTTCTCTTCTGCTAGAAGAGTCAGTGAGCTTCATGCACTGTCGGTGGATGATTCTCACTATCGTAGTGTCGGGAACACTATCACCTTCACTACTAATGTGGGTTTTTTAGCTAAGAATCAGGCTCCTAATAAATATCCGGAACCTATTGTTATTAAGGCTCTTCCGTCTTCAGACGGGCGTAGGCCTTTACTCTGTCCTGTTAGAGCGTTACGTATCTATAAACAGAGATCTCAGTTTATCAGAAAGGGACGGAAACGTTTCTTTCTGTCTTTGATGCCTAATAGAAAGGACATTTCGGTCCATTCTATTGCTAGATGGATTCAATTAACTATCCGCACTGCTTATGAGAGTTTATCTTCTTCTCAGCAGTCTGTGCTTAAGATTTCCGCTCATGAAGTAAGAGCTCTTGCTACTTCTTGGGCTTATGCTAATAGTGTTGCTATTACAGATTTAATGAAGGCTGCTTATTGGTCTCAGCCATCCACATTCACGAATTTTTATCTCAGAAATATTGAGTCCATTTCTGGAGACCTGCATTGTTTAGGTCCGTTATCTGTTGCTCAGAATGTCGTCCACTAAACAGTTGCAACTATAGTTATGCAGGCTTTCTGTTCCGGCAGTGACTCTGTCCGGCTGCCCTCTTCGCTCTGGGCTATTTGACCCAGGGCAAGGGGAAGGTGGGGGGTGGGGGGCGGGTGTTCCCTTAGGTCACCTGCTTTATAGTGAAAAGCAAGGGAATGCCTCCTCCAAGTCAGTATTTCTGAGTCGCTTCCGGGATGGTTTTAAAGTGTAATATTAATGTTTAAATTCATTCATGTCTTATTTTTAAAGTGTAGCTCGGTGTGAAGCATTTGTATATGTCAAGTGTCAAACGGGCTTTAATATACAATACTCGGACACTTTTAAATGACTATAAAGAGTCTCAATTCTCTGGACTACTTTATTTATTGGCTTACTTTAAAAATAATTAGTATAAGGGATATACTGGATGTTAATAGAGAACATGAATATTATTGTGCTCAATTATTAAGGGTATTGTATCTTTCTAATTTAATATTAAATAAGAAAGATACATGTAAAGCCTAATACTCCTTTTCTCCTTAAGGGGTTACCTCATTATTATATAGTTGAGCTTATTGGATTTTCCTTTATGTCCTAGGCCCTCCAGCCTGTTTACTATTCAGCTAAGTCTGGGTCATTGGTACAGTATAAAAATGTTAAAAAATTTATAGTAATTTATATATTTTTTATACTTACCAATGACCCAGACAGGGATGGCCCTCCCAGGAGTTGGGAACTCTTGCCTCCCTGCTGAGTACATAGCGCTGACCAGGCACTGCCAGTAAGAATGATAATTGGCGCCAATTTCGGGACGTCTGTGACACTCCGCATGCGCAGTGGGGGCGTAGTATGGAGGTCCTTTAGGACATGATTTCTTTTTGTTTTGGATGCAAATTTTGGGGATTGGGGGGCAAAATTTGTGTTTGGCCCTGGTTTTGTTAGAGTTAGCACCAGCTAAGTCTGGGTCATTGGTAAGTATAAAAAATATATAAATTACTATAAATTTTTTAACTTTCCTAAATAATCAAATAAAAGTTAACGGACAACTTTTTTTCAATAAAACTTGGTGTAATAAAGGCATTTACTTCGTAAATGACCTAGTTTCTGAAAACAATGGCCTCCTAACCTTCGCTGACTTCTCCAACAAGTAGAATCAACACCCCATTTACAGTTTTTCAGGTACTATAAATGGTTTACCTAAATTTGGAAAAGTGCAACCAGATCCAATAAAAAGTTGCCCTTTATTCAGGACAAAAATATTGATATGTTAAAATCTAATAAAGTCTCTCGGGCTTTTTATTTTAAATTTTTAGAACTCCACACTATACCTCCTAGTAATGTACAGAACAAATGGAATGAGGTTTTAGAAATGGATTTGCACTCTAATGACTGGAATTTTATATATAAAATCCCATTTACAATCACGGATGACACACATTTACAAAGTTTGCATTTCAAAATTGTCCACCAAATTTTATACACGAATTTAAAACTTTATAAATGCAAACTCTCTGAAACGGAACTCTGCACTTTTTGTTGCAATACAAAGGCATTATGTGTATATTGCATACAAAACCGCACTTGTTAATACCCCGTCGTTTGTGTAGAAACGACCAGGTATGAAAAGCTGTTTTAATGCGGTCACGTGAGAAGGATTGCATAACCAATTAATGTTTCGCGAGAAAAATCTTTCAGAGGCTGTCCATGATTAGCAATTATATTGTTCAGTCAGAAAATTTCTAAAACCTACATTTAATAAAATATTCAGATACAAATGCCATATCTTTCATTTCCAGAACTCTGTAATGCGGTTTAATATATGAATTGAAAAAATCTGTTCGTTAATTCGTGAGATTTTCGATTTGTTTTCATATTAAAATAAAATTTTCGCTGATATATGATTTGGATTCCCCCCTGAGTTTGTTCACCGGTCTCCAATGACTTCAAAATATTCCATGCAATGTAGATCCAATTGACGGAAGAGCCACACTGTTGCACGTGATTGGCGAAATTCTCATTTTTTGGGTCAAATTTATCACACAAAGTAACGGGATTTACTGAACCGATTTTCACCTTTAAAGATTTTATTTGATATACAAAATTCCCAAACAAAATGTATCAGGTACAAAAAAAAGATTTAGTGAACAGAAATTAATATGTTGATTGGCGAATCCTTTCCCAGTGCCATCCAATCAACACTGATTAGTGAGTGGACGTCTGACATTATGTAATTACACATAACACACTCAGACGATTTTTTGATAATTTTTTCATATGGAGTGTACACGTAATGGAGACAATACTTCACTTGTTTTTTGAATGTTCGGTCGTGAAAACAGTTCTTCTGAACTTTTTAGAACATTTAAGGAAAAAGTGTGTTATTGAGTTTCCTTTCACCCCAGAATATGTTATTTTAGGCCACACAAATATTCATGCTGCTTCGAATAACATAACAGACTTCTACATGCTTATCTTCAGAAAGTTTATTTATTCCTGCAAAGTGAAAAATAATCTACCAACCTATACAAGATTTACTGAACAATTAAGAAATTACCGAAATCTAGAGCTCATATCCAGATATTCATATTCGAATTAGCACATCAAAGAGATAAACTTAAGGTGTGATACAATCAGTTCTCTGTTAACTGGTTAACCTGTTTCTCATCTTGCTTATACTATTTCTGTCACAACAATGCAGTGACATTGTAGATTGCGATCGGTGTTGTAACATCAAGACATATTACGTATCTGTTACTTGTCCTGATGTTACACTGTTTGGAGAAGTGCTATGAGTTTCTTGGGTTGAGTCATTTCAAATCTTCACCTAGCATAATATTTTGAAAATGTGATGTTCCCTGCTCAAAAATGACAACATTTCTAAAAACATCTCTAACCCACAACTTCTGCTCCCTCGCTGGAAGGAACTCGACGAGCTTGTTCTAGTGCGGGGTCGAGGGATGTGGTTTGGGGGAGGAAGATTGAAAAGTAATGAACTTTTAGAGTGATTTTTGTATATATTCAGTTTTAACCATTACTTTGTGTATACATTTAAAGTGTTTCCGGTAATTTTCAAGTTCCCTTTATTCCGGTTAAGCAACTAGGTGAAAAGTATGCGCTGGATGCGCATGTAGGACCTTGACTTTGATAAAACACACATGGCAGCTTTACATCATTTGTCATCACCCCATCTCTATAGTGCAGCTATGAATGAAAATTCATGTCACAGTGAAAAATAAGAAACTTTGCTTTTTTAGCTCAACTTTGGCTAAGCCAAATTTGAGCTTATGCCTTGGCCAGTTGTCCGTCGTCCTTTTGTCCATCTGTCTGTCAACAATTCAATACGGCTCGGGCTAGAGGCCATATTTATGAACCGATCTTTACGAAACTTCTTGGGTACCTTTGTTATGACCGTGGGACGAGAACGAGTGTTTTGGGGTCCAATCCGAAATTCAAGTTGGCCACTGGCAGCCATTTTGTACAAAATTAGGTGCAATCAGATTTTTGTGCAGAACTTCCATATGAAAGCGCTGATTTGAATAATTTTTTGTCTGAATGTTTAGTACCATGGGATTCATCACATATAATACGGGTTTTTTTTCTCGTGCGTAAATTATGCAAATTAGACTAACTTTGATGTATTTAGTGTTACTTTCAGCACTGTAAGTGCAAATGCCTATACAGCTCGGGCTAGAGGCCGTATTTATGAACCGATCTTTACGAAACTTCTTGGGTACCTTTGGTATCACCGTGGGACGAGAACGGGTGTTTTTGGGTCTGGTCCGAAATTCAAGATGGCCGATGGCAACCATTTTGTACAAAATTAGGTGCAATCAGATTTTTGCACAGAACTTCCATATGAAAGCGCTGATTTGAATAATATTTTGTGTGAATGTTTAGTACCATGGGATACATCACATGTAATACAGGTTTTTTTCTTGTGCAGAAATTATGCAAATTAGATGAACTTTGATTTTTTCAGTGCTACTTACACACAGTAAGTATACATGTCAATACGGCTTGGGCTAGAGTCTGTATTTATGAACCGATCTTCACGAAACGGGGCGTGGTGGTGTCGCGGTAACCGGTTCTCGTCAGATCACCGAAGTTAAGCAACGTCGAGCGCGGTTAGTAGTTGGATGGGTGACCATTTCAGCGACTGATTCGTGCTCCCGCATTGTGCCCTTGGGCAAGGCACTTAACCCCGATTGCCTACATGGGGGCACGATGACGCTGTGTACTAAGGCGTATTGCACGTCGATGGTGCGCATGTCTTCAACCAATCTAACCCTGCATGTGCCACGGTGCAGAGTTCAGAGTTACGATGTTGGAGAGCTGACATGCTCGTCATTGCTCTGTGGTTCTCTCTGGGTACTCCGGCTTCCTCCACCCGTAAAAATGTCACCAACATGATATGACCCTGGCTGTTAATGTGTCGTTAAACCCTAATAAATAAAAAAAAAAAAAAAATCTTCACGAAACGTCTTGGGTACCTTTGTTATCACCTTGGGACAAGAACGAGTGTTTCTGGGTGCGGTCCAAAATTCAAGATGGCTGCCAGTGGCCATTTTGTACCGAAATTAGGTCTAATCAGTTTTTTGTACACAACTTCTATATGGCTCAGGCTAGAGGCCGTATTTGTGAACCGATCTTTACGAAACTTCTTGGGTACCTTTGTTATGACCGTGGGATGAGAACGAGTGTTTTGGGGTATGGTCCAAAATTCAAGATGGCCACCAGCAGCCATTTTGTACCAAAATTAGTGCAATCAGTCTTTTGTACAGAACTTCTGTATGAAAGTTCTGATTTGAATAAATTTTTGTATGAATGTTTAGTAACATGGAATACATCACATATAGTATGGGTTTTTTTCTCGTGCAGAAATTATGCAAATTAGATGAACTTTGATTTATTCAGTGCTACTTATACACTGTAAGTGCACATGTCAATATGGCTCAGGCTAGAGGCTGTATTTACCAACCGATCTTCACGAAACTTCTTGGGTACCTTTGTTATCACCTTGGGACAAGAACAAGTGTTTCTGGGTGCGGTCCAAAATTCAAGATGGCTGCCAGTGGCCATTTTGTACCGAAATTAGGTCCAATCAGTTTTTTGTCACAACTTATATACAGCTCGTATTTATGAACTGATCTTCATGAAACTTCTTGGGTACCTTTGTTTTCACCTTGGGACAGGAACGAGTGTGTTTTGGGGTGCCTTTGTTATCACGGTGCTATGAGACAAATATTTTGGGGTAGGTCAGTATTTATGTACAGACCGTTACAATACTTTATATGTACCTTTGTTATCAGGTCATTACCTAGATGTTTGTCATTGCTGTGTCACATACTATACATGTACATGTCTTAACAAATTGAGCTACAGTGTCATTGACACTTTCATTATATTATGTATTGTTACTCATTGTAAAATTAGTTCATAGAAAATGTTTTTGCTTGTAAATAAGTACCTAAGATCTGAATAAAAAAAAACCCCAAAAAACTCTGTCATGCTGTCGGATGTCATGCAGGCAGCCTACTGGAGAAATGCTACTTTCTCCACCTATCTGTGTCAGTTGCAGGAGCAGTCAGAGGACCTTTTCACTATGGGCCCTCTTTCATCTGCTCAGGCTGTTGTCTACCCTAGCCATTAGGCTTCTTACAAGGTCTTACAAGGTCAGGTCCAGCTCTGTGCTGTTACTGCCCTTTCTGTCTGTGCGTCGCACAGAACCATACGCCTCATCTCATTTAGAATTTCCCCATTTGGGCATGATCTGTCAACTGTGACGACTGCCTGAGCCCAAAGCCCGAAAACCTAAAGCACAGTCTACAGGTCATATTTATGGAGGGATTTCATTGTAACTTGGTAGGTTGACTTCATATAATGTCAAGATGAGAAAGTCCCCTTTTGGACGTGATTGGGCAACTGTGACGGCTACAGGGGCCCAAAGCCTGAAAACTTCAGCACAGTCTACAGGTCATATTTATGAAGGGATTTCGTTGTACCTTGGTAGGATGGCTCCAAATAATGTCTAGATGAGAACGTCCCATTTTGATCATGATCATTCAGCCTTGATGGCTGCCGGAGCCCAAAAACCTTTACCATAGTCAAAAGGGCATATTTGTGGAAGGATTTCATTGTAACTTGTTAGGCTGACTCCATATAATGCCTAGATGATGACATCCCCTTTTGTTCGTGATTGGTCAGTTGTGACGGCTACAGGTGCCCGAAGCCCGAAAACCTTGAGCACAATCGACAGGTCATATTTATGAAGGGATTTCATTGTAACTTCGTAGAATCACTCCAAATGATGCCCAGATGAGAATGTCCCCTTTTGGTTGCGATCATTCAACCATGATTGCAGCCCGAGCCCAAAGCCCAAAAACCTTTAGCACAGTCTACAAGTCATATTTATGAAGGAATTTCTTTGTAGCTTGGTAGGATGACTCCAAATAATACCTAGATGAGAACGCCCCCTTTTGGTCGTGGTCATTCAGCCTTGATGGCTGCCCAAGCCCAAAAACCTTTAGCATAGTCTACAGTTCATATTTATGGAAGGATTTCATTGTAACTTGTTAGGTTGACTCCATATAATGCCCAGATGATGACATCCCTTTTGGTTGTCATTGATGAACTGTGATGGCTACAAGTGCCCGAAGCTCAAAAATCTTGTGCACAGTCTACAGGTCATATTTATGAAGGGATTTTATTGTAACTTCGTAGGATCACTCCACGTGATGAGAACATCCCCTTTTGGACACGATTGGGCAACTGTGATGGCTACAGGGGCCCAAAGCCTGAAAACTTCAGCACAGTCTACAGGTCATATTTATGAAGGGATTTCGTTGTACCTTGGTAGGATGGCTCCAAATAATGTCTAGATGAGAACGTCCCATTTTGATCATGATCATTCAGCCTTGATGGCTGCCGGAGCCCAAAAACCTTTACCATAGTCAAAAGGGCATATTTGTGGAAGGATTTCATTGTAACTTGTTAGGCTGACTCCATATAATGCCTAGATGATGACATCCCCTTTTGTTCGTGATTGGTCAGTTGTGACGGCTACAGGTGCCCGAAGCCCGAAAACCTTGAGCACAGTCGACAGGTCATATTTATGAAGGGATTTCATTGTAACTTCGTAGAATCACTCCAAATGATGCCCAGATGAGAATGTCCCCTTTTGGTTGCGATCATTCAACCATGATTGCAGCCCGAGCCCAAAGCCCAAAAACCTTTAGCACAGTCTACAAGTCATATTTATGAAGGAATTTCTTTGTAGCTTGGTAGGATGACTCCAAATAATACCTAGATGAGAACGCCCCCTTTTGGTCGCGGTCATTCAGCCTTGATGGCTGCCCAAGCCCAAAAACCTTTAGCATAGTCTACAGTTCGTATTTATGGAAGGATTTCATTGTAACTTGTTAGGTTGACTCCATATAATGCCCAGATGATGACATCCCTTTTGGTTGTCATTGATGAACTGTGATGGCTACAAGTGCCCGAAGCTCAAAAATCTTGTGCACAGTCTACAGGTCATATTTATGAAGGGATTTTATTGTAACTTCGTAGGATCACTCCACGTGATGAGAACATCCCCTTTTGGACACGATTGGGCAACTGTGATGGCTACAGGGGCCCGAAGCCCAAAAACCTTTAGAACAGTCTACAGGTCATAATTATGAAGTTATTTCATTGTAGCTTGCTAGGATGACTCCAAATAATATCTAGATGAGAACGCCCCCTTTTGGTCGCGACCATTCAGCCTTGATGGCTGCCCAAGCCCAAAAACCTTTAGCATAGTCTACAGGTTGTATTTATGGAAGGATTTCATTGTAACTTGTTAGGTTGACTCCATATAATGCCTAGATGATGACATCCCTTTTGGTTGTCATTGATGAACTGTGATGGCTACAGGTGCCCGAAGCCCGAAAACCTTAGCACAGTCTTCAGGTCATATTTATGAATTGATTTCATTGTAACTTAGTAGGTTGACTTCATATAATGTCTAGATGAGAACGTCCCCATTTGGTCGCGATCATTCAGCCTTGATGGCTGCCCCGAGCCCCAAAACCTTTAGCATAGTATATAAATCGTATTTATGGAAGGATTTCATTGTACCTTGTTAGGTTGACTCCATATAATGCCTAGATGATGACATCCCCTTTTGGTCATAACTGGTCAACTGTGACTGCTACAGGGGCCCGAAGCCCGAAAATCTTGAGCACAGTCTGCTGGTCATATTTATGAAGGGATTTCATTGTAACTTCGCAGGATCATTCCAGATGATGCCCAGATGAGAATGTCCCCTTTTGGTTGTGTTAATTCAACCATGATGGCTGCCTGAGCCCAAAGCCCGAAAACCTAAAGCACAGTCTACAGGTCATATTTTTGAAGGGATTTTGTTGTAACTTGGTAGGTTGACTTCATATAATGTTTAGATGAAAACGTCTCCTTTTAGACACAATTGGGCAACTGTGATGGCTCCAGGGGCCCGAAGCCCAAAAACCTTTAGCTCGTTCTAGAGGTCATATTTATGAAAGGATTTCATTGTAACTTGGTAGGATGACTCCAAATAATGTCTAGATAAGAACGTCCCCTTTTGATCGCGATCATTCAGCCTTGATGGCTGCCCAAGCCCAAAAACCTTTAGCATAGTCTACAGTTCGTATTTATGGAAGGATTTCATTGTAACTTGTTAGGTTGACTCCATATAATGCCCAGATGATGACATCCCTTTTGGTTGTCATTGATGAACTGTGATGGCTACAAGTGCCCGAAGCTCAAAAATCTTGTGCACAGTCTACAGGTCATATTTATGAAGGGATTTTATTGTAACTTCGTAGGATCACTCCACGTGATGAGAACATCCCCTTTTGGACACGATTGGGCAACTGTGATGGCTACAGGGGCCCGAAGCCCAAAAACCTTTAGAACAGTCTACAGGTCATAATTATGAAGTTATTTCATTGTAGCTTGCTAGGATGACTCCAAATAATATCTAGATGAGAACGCCCCCTTTTGGTCGCGACCATTCAGCCTTGATGGCTGCCCAAGCCCAAAAACCTTTAGCATAGTCTACAGGTTGTATTTATGGAAGGATTTCATTGTAACTTGTTAGGTTGACTCCATATAATGCCTAGATGATGACATCCCTTTTGGTTGTCATTGATGAACTGTGATGGCTACAGGTGCCCGAAGCCCGAAAACCTTAGCACAGTCTTCAGGTCATATTTATGAATTGATTTCATTGTAACTTAGTAGGTTGACTTCATATAATGTCTAGATGAGAACGTCCCCATTTGGTCGCGATCATTCAGCCTTGATGGCTGCCCCGAGCCCAAAAACCTTTAGCATAGTATATAAATCGTATTTATGGAAGGATTTCATTGTACCTTGTTAGGTTGACTCCATATAATGCCTAGATGATGACATCCCCTTTTGGTCATAACTGGTCAACTGTGACTGCTACAGGGGCCCGAAGCCCGAAAATCTTGAGCACAGTCTGCTGGTCATATTTATGAAGGGATTTCATTGTAACTTCGCAGGATCATTCCAGATGATGCCCAGATGAGAATGTCCCCTTTTGGTTGTGTTAATTCAACCATGATGGCTGCCTGAGCCCAAAGCCCGAAAACCTAAAGCACAGTCTACAGGTCATATTTTTGAAGGGATTTCGTTGTAACTTGGTAGGTTGACTTCATATAATGTTTAGATGAAAACGTCTCCTTTTAGACACAATTGGGCAACTGTGATGGCTCCAGGGGCCCGAAGCCCAAAAACCTTTAGCTCGTTCTAGAGGTCATATTTATGAAAGGATTTCATTGTAACTTGGTAGGATGACTCCAAATAATGTCTAGATAAGAACGTCCCCTTTTGATCGCGATCATTCAGCCTTGATGGCTGCCTGGGCCCAAAACCCCAAAACCTACAGCATAGACTATAGGTTGTATTTATGGAAGGATTGTTAGGTTGACTCCATATAATGCCTAGATGATGACATCCCCTTTTGGTCGTGTGTGGTCAGCTGTGATGGCTTTAGGGGCCCGAAGCCCAAAAACCTTGAGCACTGTCTACAGGTCATATATATGAAGGGGTTTCATTGTAACTTCGTAGGATCACTCCAGATTATGCCCAGATAACAACGCCCCATTTTGGTCACGATCATTCAACCATGATGGCTTCCTGAGCTTGAAAAACTTTAATACAGACTACATGCCATATTTGTGAAGGGATTTCATTGTAACTTAGTTGAATGACTCAGTATAATGTCGCGATGAGGACGTCCCCTTTTAGTTGCAATCGGTCTACCATCATGGTACACAAACCTGAAGCCCAAAAACCTTTAGCACAGTCTACAGGCCATATTTATGAAGGGATTTCAATGTAACTTGATAGGATGACTCATTTTGGAATAATTTCACTGTAACTTGGTAACTTTCGTTGATATACGTTAACTGTGAGGGCCACATACATTAACTGAGGTCACTTTAACCCACCCCTCATCTCTTTAGTATCATGTACACCTCATATTATTTTTATTAAAAACATAGCATACAGGGCACAGAAATTAACATATTCCCAATAATTACAATTCTTGTCTTATTTCATAATCCTTTCATAAACATTGAGCATTATCCTTTTCATCAAACACAACACACAGACAAGTTAAACTACAGTGTCATTGACACTTTCATTTTGTAAAATTGCATGTGGGCGGAAGGTTTTTTATTTTGAATTTGTAATTATTTCTTTGCCATCAAAAGTTCATGTTCATAGTTCGTTTTAGGCCTCATAAGCTACAGAATAGCATGGGGGCTAGTGTATTTCAGCCCTTGAGCACAAGAAGGCTAAAGCATTGCAAAGCCTTCTTGCACTCATGGGACAAATTTATCAATTTTATTTATGTGTGTAAAATATCAGGTATAAACCATTTAATTTTTATTTTTTAAACTTGCATTGGTGATAAAAAGAGAGCATGAGACAGCAAAAAAGGATCATGCAGGAGGGCCCAAGAAACAGATTTTAACTTTCTTAGGCCTTATTGACTTTGCATATTTTATCGAAGTAGCATTTAGCTAATCATTTACATTTTTCTACTGTACTCCATCAGATTTGCCCCATCATGCCTGGGTCAATCAATTCTACCAGTAGAGTTGAAATATTGTTGTAGAGCAAATCATTACTCCTCTCACTTCACAGTACTCAGGACCTTATTCAGTATGTTGACTGCAGAAAATTTTATTATGATTTAAATGGTCCTTTATGCTTTATGCCACCCTCTCCAGGGTTCATATGCAGGTCTTGAAAAGGTATGGAAATTTGTGTTGGTCTTGAAAAGATCTTGAAAAGTATGAAATTATTATTATTATTTATCAGTGTTTAAGTTCACATATTTCTGCACAATGGCTAATCTTGACTTCAACAGTTTTACAGGTGGAGGAAGCCATGATACTCAAGGAGAACTACTGAGCAATGGCAAGCAACTGTCAGGTCTTCAAGATACCAACTCCATACAAGCACAGTTAGTATTGGTTGAAATAAGTGCACCATTGACGTTCAATACCCCTTAGTACATAGTGTCACCATGCCCCCATCTGGGAAATGAGGGTAAAAATTTCTTGCCCAAGGACACAACGCGGATGCCGCAGGTGGGATTCGAACCGAGGACCTCTCAGCTTGCAGCCTGCACCTTTACCTACTGAGCCACTGTACCAACTGAAAAGTATGAAAAAATGGGCATTAACTGTTTACATGCTGTTGGCGAATATTCCTGCCCAGAACACAAACTATCTTGCTACTGAAAAAAGTATAATTTTGGCACATTTAATGTTATTCATTACAGTTTATTTTGAAAAATTTACAAATGAAGTGAAATATAGAGATTGGGTTACATCAGATGAAAGTTATAATGAAGTATCTTTGTTTTGGACCCAGGACAATTTTGGACCTTGATTGTGGACAACTTGTATATTGTTCTGAAGCAGTATATTAAAGGATTTCCACATGTACATGTAACAGTTTTTGAAAGAAAAGACATTTTCATCACCCAAGTCAGGATGTGTAATGTACATGAATATCATATGGTATGTAAGGGGAGAGGTGGCATTGCATTAACCAGTTTTCAACAGATCATGGTATGTGTACACTTGGACATATTGTGTTCAAGATCATCTAGCTTTTGAGCAGGGCCTTGGAGAGGAAATTCGGGCCCAAGGGTTAACTCTGAGACAGATCCCCTTTCAAAAGTGTCAGGTTACTGAATCATAGACTGTTTCTTATTTCTGTGCACTCGCGGAGTCTTTGCACTTACATGCTTTCTGCTGCCTGTTTCAAACCGTCATAAATATCTTTCTTGTTCACGACATACATAATTCTGATAGGCCTCTGAGTTAGCTTTCAAATGGTCTCTCCATTTCTGTGCTCTCTCCTTACCAGATTTTGGTGGCATCGTTAACGTTATCTGAAAGAGTGAAAATTAAGTTACTCCTCATGACAAATGTGCTGTGTTTTCAAAGGACAGACAGACAGAATTGAAAGAGATGAAAAGAGTCATGTGAATCGACTTATATATAGATAAAGAAAGGAAAAAGTTGCTAAAATGTTTGACATGAAATTCTTGGACATAATATATAGTGGGCTCTTCAGTTGTTTTGTAAAATATCGCCACTGGAAAGAAAAGCAAAAGCAAAAAGCATTCAACATTTTTAAAAAAGGCAGTAAATATAAGTTTGCATGCATTTTGTTTGTAGATTTATATTTTACTTTCAAAACAACTGTAAGGTGTACATAGTCAGTACCACAACATGTCATCAGTACCGTAACAAAAAAGTGTAGTGGTACTGACATTATGGTACAAATGCTGTTATTGAACTGTGATGTCTGTAGTCAACAAATGTATTCATATGTAATCAAGAATGGTGTTAGAAACTTCAGGATCGTAAATAAAATCTTATTAAATATTGCCTGTACAGTACGGACAATGAGAAAACCTACACAGGGTTTATTTTACTTAACTTACCTTTTATTGTTTTTGTGTAGCAATTTTGATGCATTCAGCATGCATTACAAAATAGAATGTTGTTCTTGAAGATGAGGAGCTATTTGTGATGTGATTCCAGTTTCTTGTGTCGGTGTGACACTTCAAGTCGATCTGTCACGGTACTGACAGAATATTAGCGACTGACCTACAATTATGGCTGAACTAAATTTTAGTATGGATAAAAATTCAGTAATCCTATCAAGGTGGGCCTTTAAGGAAGTTACTAGATGGTTGACAAAAAGAGGTTCAATATTTTAAAAAAAGTGTGTTTTTATGGTACTGACAATTGGCAACACAGACTCTGTGCGTCGTCACAAATCTTTTCAGTCACTTCAGAAGATTTATCATCATGTGTCACTCAGTCTGTGTTGTTTAAGTTATTACCCATTAACCTAAAAGGCCAAAATGATTTAAAACAGTTGCATAAATTTAACAAATGGCTGTAATGAGCCAAAATTTTCTAGCGACTGCACTTGTGACCGAATTGAGTGATTGACCCAGCAACTGCAGATTGTATTTTTAACAAATATTACTGTCCCATTTATTGCTTTGAACAGATTGAATAATAATTTGTAGAGTTTTGTCATTTTGCATTGCTTTACAAACATCATCGAGAGTCACTTCTTGGTGACTGATAAAGTTGATGTATTCTTCGGCTATTTCCTCTGTTCATGAACTTGTATCATTGTATATAGCTTGGTGCCTTGACAAGTAGTCGACTGGATTGTTCGCACTAGGTGAGTACTTAATGTTGATTTGGTATAGTTGTAGTCTAAGAGACCATCATTCAAGTCTGGCAAATGATTTTGATCAAATATTTCCAAATATTCCCAGAAGGGTTTATGATCTGTGATAATGGACACTGATTTTCCATATATGTACAAGTACAAGTGGAAATGTTTACAAGCCCATAGGATAGCCAGTGCTTCATGTTCTGTTTCACTATTTTCTTTATGTTGTGTCAAAATTGCTGAAAGGCCATGAGGACTGGCATCTATGATACCATAATATTAGTCTCTTTCTTAGTGTCAAAATATGCCATGACGGGAGCAGTAGTTAATGCCATTTTCAGTTTGTTTTTTATCATTAGAGAATCAGTTTCTGGCAAAAGGCTGCTAGGGATTTTAATTTGAAATATTAAAAGTGTTTTCCTATGTTTGGGTAGGGTCTCTAGATGTGCATAAAGGTTTTGGATTTTTGATACTCTCCCATGCAGTGTATGTTTTCCGTCGAAAGGCTCCTAGGCTTTTTAATTCAAAACAATGAAAGTGTATTTCTATGTTCAGGTTGGGTCTCTAGATACGCATAAAGGTTTTGGATTTTTGTTTCAGTTCCATGTGGTTCCTGTAGCACCACTTTGGTCATTAGAAAATTGATTTCCGGCAAAAGGCTCCAAGTTGTTTTAATTCAAAACTTTGAAAGTGTTTTCATATGTTCAGTATGAATATTGAATATTTTATGTCAGACACTGAAAAAGCCCTCAATATACTGTTTCTTTTCATCTAAGTTAAGGTATATTTTTGCCTTGGTGTAAACAATAAAAAAAAATTTATTGATGCTTACAAATCATAAGGTGTGCGTAAAGGTGTTAGAATTTTGTATCTAGGGCTGCCATGATTATTAATTTTAATAATCAATTATCGGCTGGAAATAATCGACAGATATCGACTAATTGTACCAACTAACCTCAAAGAAATGCCTTGCTGTTATGTCAGTCGATCTTCTCCATTTCAATAGCCGATTACCCTCGCATTCAATGGCAATGTTTTAGGGTCTTCATCTATCTCAAAACAGTGCAATTTTCTTTAATCAATGACAGAAATGTATATGTAACAATTTCTTCACATACATTTCTGCTGATGCTTGGTGACTGTTGCAAACTTTATCTTTGTCAGGCAGGAATTACGGCAATGCTGCAAAAGTTTGCCGGTATGGTGTACTCCTTTTCTGGTTTCCTGGCACAAAAGTCAATGTTGCCCCACTGTTCCCGACCCACTGTCAGTTTGTTCTAGTATCAGTTTGCCCGAACCGCAATTTAAAATCCAGTATCTGGGGAATGAAGTACCAAGTAAGGGGGTTTCCAATTTGGGGTCTGGATCACAAAAAGTTAACGCAACATGCAAATGTATGAAGATATTGATTTTAACTTCCAAGAAATCAGATGTCACAATTAATACCCATTTCCAAGTCAAGTCATTTAAGATTGCAGAGTCACTTCACAGGATAAACAATTTGACTTGATACAGAACGAATGTTCTCCTAGAGATGAGCACACGTAACTAACAAAATCAAAGCCATTCTGGCCAGTCTGAGCAGTGCTCAGTGAGAAAACAAGAGAATCGTGAAAATAAAACATGCTATAAAATATGGATAAACTAATTGAGTAAAGTGGGATTACTGATCACAGTTTAATTAGTTTATCCATATTCTTACTCAGGAACACAAACGTCATGTTTCAATGCACTAAGTTTAGGGGAAACTATGTTTCCGGAACATGAGAACACTCTCTCGGATAGGTTTGACGTGGCACGAATAGACAGATACCTCCTTGCAATGGGTGCTATCTTTGGATAGTGGTGGTCATTGGAACGCCACCATTTCAGAGGCAATTCATAAAATTCTAAGGGTAATTCCCTGCAAAACTGAGCAATTTCGACTCCAATGTCCACTTTATTGGTTAATTCACGTT
The DNA here is from genome assembly GCA_031216915.1 of Pictodentalium vernedei. Classification (NCBI taxonomy): domain Eukaryota; kingdom Metazoa; phylum Mollusca; class Scaphopoda; order Dentaliida; family Dentaliidae; genus Pictodentalium; species Pictodentalium vernedei. The sequence goes on from CM062288.1 coordinate 224,388,989, forward strand.
TTTTGTGTAATATACCAAAGATCAGTTCCAGTGGTGATAATGTTCATGTTTTCTGAGAAGGTCCTGACTCGGCTGACGCACTGGTGGCATGCAATTTGGACTTATCTTTTTCTGATTCATTGGCACTCTCAAATGAACTTTGTGCCTGGGATTAGAAGGCAGTGTCAGATCTGGTTTTGCACCATTCACTGTTTTCCAAAAACTCATTACTCAGCCATGCAGCAGTTGACACAAAAGACACACGTTTAAAACTGTCATCTGATAAAAAGATTAAGCCTGGGGTCTACTGCACATGACATTAAATGGATTCCATTGGGAGATGCATTCTGTATCAACCCAAAACGTTGAGCAATATCCAATCTGATACCGTCTTCAACTTTTCCAATATCAGTGGAATCATTTTCATCACATTCCAGTCTACCAATTAAACCATACATCATTGACAGTACATTAGACACACTGACTTCCATTTCAGAAGATTGGAGCATTGTTGCTGCTTCCAGTGGCTTCAACACTTGTATCAAGTCCGTAATTAATGTCCACTGGTCACTGGTCAAGTCAAGTGTTCGAGCATCACTTCTATCTGTCACCGTGTCAGATAGGACAGCTACAATTCGCCATCTCTCTTCAGTGAGTCTTTCTATCATCTGGAGGCTAGAGGTCCATCTTGTTTTCACCTCTTGTATCAGTTTATGCTTTTGTTTTCCCATCATTTCCTGCCTTCTGTGCAACTCTTGAGTGGCATGTGCAGTATGGTTAAAATGCATCACAAGCCTTCTGCACGTTGCAAGTGCCATAGATACTTTATGATTTTCCAACCCTGCCTTCACAGTCAATTGCAGAGTATAGGCAGCACAGGGTACACTGACTATCTCCCTATGATCAGCTTCACCACACTCTTTAGCTTTCTCAGACAAAAACTCATTCTGGACATGAATACTAGTGATAGCATTGGAAGCATTGTCATGCACTACTGAGGAGATGGATTGGGTATCGATCCAAAGCATTCTAATGTGTTAATGAGTCTGCAATATGATACGCTGTATGTTGCTCGGACATGAGTTCTGTAGACTGTACATAACTTTCAATTTCCCAACAGTCTGAGGGCACAAAATGCACAGTGGTTGTGATGTATGGATCATTTATCCTACTGGTCCATTTTACAGTGATTAAGGAAAAACAGTCCGATTTTTATCCTGCACCTGCTTCACTTTTGTAACCAAGTACTACTTGCATTCACCATACATCTTCAGTGACAGATCTCGAATATGTGTTCGACCTGGTACCTTGTACAGTTAAGCAGCCCTCTGAAGTCTTTACCTTCCACTACACTGATGGGCATCATATCACCGGCAACAAATTTTGCTATTTCCGCATCAAATTTCACTCGCTGGGAATCACTGACTTTTGCTGATCGTGAGGTAGATGCGATTGCAGAATCAGTTTGGTGCTGTTGAGCTACACCTGATTCTTTGATGTTTGAAATATGGAAAGACTTCATGTGAGTCTCATCATTTTTTGTAGATCCATGATATGCAAACACTTGATCACAGAACTTGCATGAAACAGTTTTCTCTGACTTTACAAAATACTTCCATACTTCCGATTGCTTTCGCGACATTTTGATTTTTGAATTTTGAAAAACTAGCATGTGTACTTGAAAGCCGCAATTACCATACCCTTCTCTACCATCTCCTTGAATTTGTCAATCAGTTTTCAGTTCCTCTGCCCTTGCCTGTTGTCAAAGATCATAAACAACCAACTCAGAAGTCACAGTTGAAGCACTTCAAAGGTTTGAGTTGTTTGAGTTCCTTGTGAAATCTACAGCAGTGTACTTGAGCAAAGCTTAATAGAGAATGTTCACTTTGAAACCAGATGAGACATCAAAACAGGCCGACCATATTTGTCAGCTAGAAAATAGGAATATTGAGGGATGTACTTTGAATAAAGGGGCGAGCTGTCTTTAATTTATAATATAATAATTCTTTGATGAAGGTCATTGTTGACCCTTTGATTGTAGTCCAAATCTGATAGAGACTATCCAAGAGCAATATGACTGCTACTTGTAGTGTCAGAGTCGGAGTCAACAGACCGGTAAAAGTGTGTTGAGAACATTCAGACTGACCGACTGTTACTCAAAGTGATTGCAAAAGAGTGATCTCCCTTATTGTGTGAAAACAATATGGTGGTCTTGTTGATATTTACAATTTGTTTATCAAACCAGCCGTATGTGGGAGGTACCTTTCGTGCATCCTGGCTGCCAGTTTGAAGCTTTCTCTACTGACCCAATGTGATGAAGATCGCTGTTTAACACAGCAAAATTACTGACAACAAGCATCATATCCGTCAACTATGAAGAAATATAAACTTGAACATAATGAAAAAACAAGTTTATTTCAGGTGTGATTTGTATCAGTTTAAGACAAACTGCTGTATAACAACTTAACAGAGAACCACATTTATCTGATACTTTCATACAGTTTCTAGTTCACCAAATATAAATTTCTCAAGAGTTTTTAACCCTTTACCTAACCTGGAAAGCAGACGACACTTCCAAAAAAAATTTCTTGAATAATTAATTTTTTTCATTTTTTGTCTCAAAAACATAGGCTATGACCCCTCATTGGAACAAGCTTGATAAGCTTGTTCCAATGAGAGGTCATAACCTATGTTTTTGAGACAAATAACGAAAAGTAATTGGTGGTTTTTTGAGAATAGCGCTGGCCGGTTTTGGCCTTTACGTTGGGTGAAGTGTTAATGGCTCTGTCAATCCATAAGGAAAACTGATTATCAGATGTACGCAGTTTTTTGAAGTCAGCTTGATCGATTTTGCTGATGCCAGCACCTGAATCAGCCATCATGTTGATGATTGTACCATTTAAGTCTATGTTAAATGTTGGATGCGATTTTTGAAGTGTCCCAAAAGCGAACAAATATTCATCTTCTGAATTTGATTCTGGTGAATGATTTATGTGTGATGTTACAATTCTAATTTTATGTTTATGACTCTTGTTACTGTAAAAGTTGATTTGTCAATTGTTGTGTGTATTACCAGTATTACTAATAATAGTCTTTGAACTACAGCAGTGGGCAAATTGATTCAGTTTTGAACAGTTGGAGCAATGTTTTCCATATGTGGAACACTTTGTTCATCCACCTGGGTGTGGACATAAACCACAGAAATCACACACATGTGCTTGATAATTATTGATAAAAGTTGGTTTACATGTAGGTCAGTTTGAGCTGTTCATGAATAAATTGGTACTTGGTTGCAAACGTTTTTGATTTGGTCCACCATGGACTGTTTTGACCAGTGCACTAATGCTTTCAATTTCATGCATCTGTTTTGATGCGGTTTTTTGAATACTGCATTTTCCAATAAGGATTTTAAAGCCATGGGCAAATCTTTCATTGTGTTTTATCTTAGCTTTGATGACAGACATCCTTCTTGTACGATTTGTGTTTTTATCTCATGATCAACATCGGTGAATTCACAAAACCTTTTTCATTTTACATAGATGGGTGTAATATCAACTGTCTCTTAGAACTGCGAGGGTTTGATTTTTCAGATTTTTCATTTTTTGGTATGTAGCATCCTTAGAGGGGTGAGATTCAAGTTTGTTCAAATCAAGTCTCCGGGTTCATATTTGTGCTCCCTGTGGGAACACAAATTTTAACTCAGTCCAATATGAGGCAACTTTTTTTAAAAATCTTCTTCTTCAGATCCACCAGTCAGAATCTTTTGATGATTGGTATAGAGCATCCCGGAGGGAGGAGGGGGGAAATCAGTCAGATTCAAGTTTGTTCAAGTCAAGTTCCTGGGATCATATTTGGGCTCTCTGTGAGAACAGGAATTTTAACATAGTGCAATATATAACTTAGTGCAATATGAAGAATATTCTTTAAAAATCTTCTTCTTCAGAAGTAACAGTCAGAATGTTTTGATATTTAGGGCCGCACCGACTTTCGGCAGAAGCTCAGTAGTAATCGCTGTTTGAACATCTTCAAATTCCTTGATCTTATAATAACTCAAGTTTCCTTTGACCAATGCCCATAATATTTATAGACAATATTGTAATTGATCAACGGAAGCTCCTGTTTATTTTTTAGGGTTTTGTGTTGTTTCTTACCAGAGTTATGGGACTTGAATCTTCCAAAAAATAGGTCATTTTTTACATGTTGTATGATAACTCAATAATGCATTTATCAAATCTTTTGAAATTTTGTAGCAATCTTACAATCAGTAAAGGCAACAATTTTTTCAATTTTCAGGTTTGTCTTTCTGGAGTTATGGGACTTTAATCGTAAAAAAGTTGACAATTTGTCACATGTCATATCATTACTCAAGTTTGTTTTGACTGATTCTCATAATTCATCTACACACTATTGAGATTAATCTAATGTACCTCCCTTTTGACCACGTGCTCTGTCCATCTGGCTGTCCATCCATCATCCATCTGTCTATCCATCAGACTGTCTGTCAGCATATTCCTTTCTCATATGATAACTCAAGTTTCCTATGATCTATTCTCATAACATGCACAATATTGAAATTGATCAAATGAAGCTCTCTTTTGACCACAAGCAAATTTTCATTGACATCACAATGAACTTATAATAAGGTAAATTTTACGAAGTTTCTATTAATAAATATTCAACTTTCCATTCAAATACTTGTCTGCTTGAGCTACATTTTCTTGGTCTTTCGTAGTATGTTTTATCACATAGTATATTCCCCAGTGGGGCCTTTGCTGACATGTCAGTTTTCTAGTTGATATGCAGCATCCTTAGAAGGTTCAGATTCAAATTTGTTCAAATCAAGTTCCAAGGGGCATATTTGGAGTCCCTATGAAAACCCAAATTTTAACTCAGTGCAGTATGAAGAATATTTTTTAACTGTGTGAGTGCTAGAAGCCACTATCATGGTTCTATTGAAAAGTGCTGGAAGCCACTTTAGTGGCTTTACACTATTCATTTTCCTACTTTGCTCAGCAGCAGAAACACAAAAATGTGTATACAAATTAATTTGTTACAATTTATTGGAAAGTGCCAATGGGCACTCTCCAATAAATTGTAACAAACCAATTGTTTATAAACAAAATCTTGCTAAAATAGTGTTCCCTTTGCTGGAAGAATGGTATTCTTGAAAAAAATATCCAAGTTTCAAACCTCCTTTGAAAATAATTCAGCACTCAACCAGTTAACAGTCCATTTTGTCAGATTCATCAGTCTAAATCTTTTTACATTTGGTTTGCAGTATTCTTAGTGGGACCTGATTCCAGTTTGTTTAAATCAAGGGCTCATATTTGAGCTCCCTATGGCAACCTGAATTTTGTAATATGGGGAAATTCCATTGAAATCTTTTTCCTATCCACTAGTCAGAATCATTTGATATTTGATATGCAGCAAATTTAGGAGGTTCAGATTCCCATTTGTTCAAATGAAGTCCCATGGCTCATATTTGGGCTCCCTGTGGGATCCCAAATTGTAACTTAGTGCAATATAAGGACAATATAATCTTTAAAAAAATCTTTTTCTCATCCACAAGAGAGATTATTTTCTTGCAACATACTTAGTGTAGGGAGATTCAGGTTTGTTCAAATCAAATCCCTGGGCTCATATTTGGTCTCTTGGTGAGAGCACAAATTTTAACTTAGTGCAGTATGAGGAATATTCTTCGAAGACGTTCTTCTTGAGGCCCACCAAGCAGAATCTTTTGATATTCAGTACATAGCATTACTATGACTCCTGGGTTAAAGTTTGTTCAAAGTGTTATGCTTGACTGATGTTGGTGGGCACCAGCAGGGTTTTGAAATTTAACACAGAATCCAGTGGAGAACTTACTCTTTGTTTGAATGAAGCATATCTGCATGTGTCAGAGCTGATTATGGTAAACTTTAGTTAGATGTAAATGTGATTACTTAAGATTAACGTTTACACTAGTGGGGACCACCAGACCACTTGAGGCCCCTGAGGGGGTGGGGAAAGTCCTTTAGACAGTGCAGAGTAGCATCAATAAATTCACTCTCTGGGGACCTCATTTTGCAGATGTCAATCTGCTTATTTCCATGGTTGTATAGGTGCATGGTTTGTGTATGCTTTGCTCACTACTTATGTATTGTTTTCAGTTGTAACTTGCAGACTGAGTGAATATTTGATGGACAGATATATGGCATTGAATTGTACCAATACAAAACCTATTCGCGGCACAATCTGTCAGGTGAGCTGCTGGGACAGAGCTACCCTACAGGGTGCCACAAACATCACATGTGATGCTGACTTATCTTCAGACGATGGAGTTTGGACATATGATGGTTCTGAGAAACCAAGATGCAATCCACCAAGTGAGTTTATTGATAGTGTTATGCTGGCTAATTGGTTTAAGTTTACTAATGTATAGTTAAATGGTTTGGAAATAATCCTTAATAAGAATCAATTGAAGGATTCAGTAAATCACATCTCCAAAAGAGAGGTGAGCTAGCACTTGTGCACACCTCCTACATACCTGAAGGGACAAAATGGTGAGACATTCATTCACTTGCCTAGAATATCTGCAAATATCCTAGCTTGACATGGCCAAGCTTTTATTAGGTTTCTGAAAATTGAGGTTTGCTTTCATTAACCCTTCAAACAATGATGATATCTTCCATGTCAGTTCAATGGAAGCAATTGGAAGTGTCCTTATTTATTATTTAGGGGTAGACCAAGTAATATTTTCAATGTGCAGTCTTGGGGTTGCTCATTGAAAATATTGATTGGTCTACCCCACACTTTAGCTTAGAAGCCATCCCACTTAATGAAAGTATGACGCATCATGTTCCTGGACTGGAAAAGCAACCTCTCAGGTTCAAAGGTTTAATGATGACTGTAAAACATTCATGTTGTGCTACAAGATAACTGAAATGAACTAATGTTGCCATGATTAGGGCCTGCAAAGCTTTGAGATTCGATTTGCTTTTGAATCTTTAGTTGCTGTTTGATTTGATTTGACATCAGCTGCCCAATTTGTTTCTTTTCAAATCTTCACAGGAGTATAGTTTGGTGTTAGTCAACTAATTTGTCTCACAAAACATATAGTCGAGATGGAAATTGTACGTAAATAATTTAAAAAATAAAGACACAATCTGTATGTTCCGTCATATTAACATAAATATTATCAGCACCAATGCCCCCACCCATTCTAATTCCAGGCTCACTAGTCACTACCACTCAGCAGCAAATTAAACATTTCCAAACAATGCCAATGATGAGCTGCTGCTAGCATATAGTCTTGTGTAGTACCAGTAGTTCCTTCTTGGGCTGCAATGATTAAGCATTAATTGATACACTTGAATCAGGCCTTAAAATTCATTTATTTTGGGTACACCATTTTACCCTAATTTAAGTACATTAAAATCAGAAATAACAGTCTTTTCCTGTTATTAGCTCACCTGACTTTCAGTCAGGAGAGCTATAGTGATCACTCACCATCTGTCGTCCATAAACATGGTCTTTGCATCTTCTCCTCCCACACCGCTGAACCATTTTAATTGATATTTGAGATAATAGTTTGTTATGACATCGCAATTTGATTTTGTTCAAATCAAGTTGCCTCGCTCCTTGGTAGGGTCACACCCAAAAAGTGTGCTTAAATCTTAAATAATCTTCTCATGAACCAGCAGTAGCAGAGACTTGATATTTGGTGTGCAGCTTCCTTTTGAGATGTAGGCTCAGATTTGTTCAAGAGAAGTTTTGGGGGCTATATTTGCCGTCATTATGGGAGGGGCAAGAATTTTTGCCCCTCCCAAAATTTCAATTTTCCAAACCGAGAGGCTGATTTAGACCAAATTTGATATGAGGGCTTATTGGGTCATAAGTACTTAAGTTTTGCCCAAATATTTTTTTCCATCGCCCCATGGGAACCGCAGGAGCTAAAAATAGAAAAAAATTAAAACGCCCATATCTCCAAAACTACACGGCACTGAGAATTCTTATTTGGTGTGAAGCTTCCTTAGGACCAACAGAATGGAATGGTCAAAAAAAATTGTTATCATGTTTATTGAAATAAATTCCCTGGGTCCATATTTGGGCTCTTTATGGGAGCCCAAATGTTTAAATTAGTGCAGTATGAGGTATATTCTTTAAAAATTTTCTTCTTCAGATCTACCAATAAGAATCTTTTGATATTTGGTATGCAGCATGCTTAGGGGGGTTAGATTCAAGTTTGTTCAAGCCTGGGTTCATATTTGGGCTCACTGTGGGAGCCCAACTTATAACTTAGTTCAAAATGAGGAATTTTCTTTAAAAATCTTCTTCTTCAGATCCAGCAGTCAGAATGTTTTGATATTTAGTGTGCAGCATCTTTTGGGGGGGGGGGGGGGGGGGGGGTTATGATTCAGGTTTGTTAAATCCAAGTCCCTGGGTTCATATTTGGACTCCCTGTGGGAGCTCGAATTGTAACTTAGCTCAATATGAGGAATTTTTCTTTGAAAATCTTCTTCTTCAGATTCAGCAGTTGGAATATTTTGATATTTGGCATGCAGCATCCTTAGGGGGGTGAGATTCAAGTTTGTTGAAGCCAAGTTCCTGGGTTCATATTTGGGCTCTCTGTGTGAGCCCGAATTATAAGTTACTTCAATTTGAGGAATTTTTCTTTAAAAATCTTCAGATTCAGTGGTCAGAATGTTTTGATATTTGGCATGCAGCATCCTCAGGGGAGTGAGATTCAAGTTTGTTCATGCCAAGTCCCTGGGTTGATATTTGGGCTCCCTGTGGGAGCCTGAATTATAACTTAGTTCAATATGAGGAATATTCTTCAAAAATCTTCTTCTTCACATCCACCAGTCAGAATCTTTTGATATTTGGAAAATGGTATCCCACTGGAGTTGAGATTCAAGTTTGTTCAAGCCAAGTCCCTGGGTTCATATTTGGGCTTCCTATGGGAGTCCGAATTATAACTTAGTTCAATATGAGGAATATTCTTTAAAAAAAATTTTTTTTAGATTAACTGGTCTGAATCTTTGGATATTTGGTATAAGCTTTTCTAAGGAGGGCAGATGCAACTTGTTGAAATCAATTCCCTGGGTTTTTATATTTAGGCTACCATGTCAGGTGAGCACCCTCAGGCTCCTTGGGGCCTCTTGTATTCTATTGCCATGCCTTTCTTTGTGTTTCTAGGGTCATATTATGCTGGAAGTCATTTTCAAATGTAGAAGAGGTACAGAGAATTTATATACATGCATTTTTCTTGATGTCTTCACACCTTCTCTAATTTGAGGACACCTGTAAACGGTTTTAAATTGTGGTAATCTTAAGGACTGCTTGAATCACGATACACTGGTCACAATTCAATATGTATCATTGCACACTATGTATCACAATTAGAGCTAGGTGGTTTTTCGGTTTTGATGCTGATCTGGTTTTTGCAGCAAACCAGAAAACCAAACTGCGAAACCCAACAAAAACAGGCCAAACAGTTTTATTGTGTTTGTGCATAAACTGATTAAACTATCGTACTGAGAGGGGTCGGGACTAGTGACCACTATGGACTCGCAACACTTAGTCTATCTAGAAAAGGGGAAAATATGTCGTGTTCAGATTGTCACATTTTATCCCTTATTGACTTATCTCCCCCCACTATATGTGAAACATATGCGTGTCCCGGGTGAGACAGTAGGATGGGATATTTCTATCCCACCCACCCCACGTGACATACTCATTTGCATATTTTATTAGGTCGCCGGAACTATTTCATCATCGTCTGCACAATTGCAACATGGGGTTGAAACAAATCAAGTTTAATATTTGAATAATAATTAAATATTGTTGATACAGACTCAGTATTTAACCCTTTACCCAACGAATCGCCCGCATCCGCCCGCGTAATATGCAAATTCAGCAGTTGAAAAAATATTATTTTTAAAAAAATTTCAACAAAACCATATCATGTGACCCCTCGTTGGAACGAGCTCGTCGAGCTCGTTCCAACGAGGGGTCACATGATATGGTTTTGTTGAAATTTTTTGAAAAAAATTAAAAAATGATATTTAAAATAATAAATTTTGATATCGTCTGCGTTGGGTAAAGGGTTAATTATTATTCAAATATTAAACTTGATTTGTTTCAACCCCATGTTTCTCTGCAGATTTAATAATATCACGGCACAAATTTATCGATCGATCAATAATCTCACAGTGCCCTTTACATTAGAGTTTGACGCGCGCAAATTCATTAACCCCTTAATGGACAGTGTTACAAATCAATTTGTGCGATCTTTCCGGTGAAATTGTTCATTTTTCGAAAGGACAACGACTTGATAAATTGGGTATGTCAGCATGTGACCGCCAATTATCTATAATGAAGTAATCCTCGTGTGTGGGGAGAAAAATCATCCTTGATGAGTTGGAAGGTGGGAATGGGGAGATCTCACTCGGTCTGGTTCATATATCTTGCCCCTCGGGTGAGATTTCCCCATCCCACCTCCAGAATCATCTGGGATCATAATAGTCCACAGGACAAGTCAATAAGAGAGAAAATGTGACAATAAGAACACTGCATAGATTAGATGAACTTGATTCATTTGTTACCCTGATTTATGGTGGATTTTCCTTGCAGACGACTTGATTCAGGTGTGTTTCAAAGTACAAGTCCTACTTCAGAACTAAGCCCATGAAAATAATTTGGATAAGTAGATGAGTGCAAAAGCATTAAAAAACGAAATCGAACGGGCCGAGTGAGACCAGCGCGTGAAATTACAGGTACTCTCCTTGCACACTGCCGTGATGCCAATTCCTTTTTTTCTGCCATTTTACATGGACAGATTTTTGTGCTAATTATTAGCTTAACCCTTTACCCAACGCAGACGATATCAAAATTTATTATTTTAAATATCATTTTTTTAAATTTTAAAAAAAATTTCAACAAAACCATATCATGTGACCCCTCGTTGGAACGAGCTCATTCCAACGAGGGCTCACATGATATGGTTTTGTTGAAATTTTTTGAAAAATAATCTTTTTTCAACTGGTGAATTTGCATATTACGCGGGCGGATGCGGGCGATTCGTTAGGTAAAGGGTTAACTTGTCACTTGCTGCCCTTTGTCGTCTGTCTTCCGTCGTGAACTTTACATTATTTACTTCTCCTCACAAACTACTTGACCAAATTTTGTGTGCATTTTCCTTATCATATGTCAATTCAAGTTTGTACAAATAAGCTTGCCGCACCAACAGGGGGCACCAGAAGGGGCATAAATCTGATAGCACCTATAAATTTTTTCAAAAACTCCAAAAAATCTTCTTCTTCAGATCCACCAGTCAGAATCTTTTCATATTTATTATACAACATCTCTAGGGGGGTGAGATTCAAGTTTGTTCAAATCGAGCCCCTGGGTTAAGATTTGGGCTCTCTATTGGAACCCAACGTTTAACTTGGTGCAATTTGAGGAAATGTCTTTAAAAATCTTCTTCTTCAGATCCACCAGTCAGAATGCTTTCATATTTGGTATACAACATCTCTAGGGGGGGTCAGATTCAAGTTTGTTCAAATTGGGTCCCTGAGTTAGTATTGGAGCCGAAAGTTTAACTTGGTGCAATTTGAGCAAATTTCTCTAAAAATCTTTTTCTTCAGATCGGCCACTCAGAATCTTTTCATGTTTGGTATACAACATCTATAGGGGGGCCAGATTCAAGTTTGTTCAAATTGAGTTGCTGGGTTAATATTTGGGCTCCCTATGGGATCCCAAATTTTAACTTTGTGCAATGCGCGGAATATTCTCTAAAAATCTTCTTCACATTCACCAGTTAGAATCCTCTCACATTTCTTATACAACATCTCTAGGGGGGGGGGGGGGGGGGGGGGGGGGGGTGCAGATTCAAGTTTGTTCAAATCGAGTTTCTCAGTTAATATTTGGGTTCTCTCTGGGAGCCTGAATTTTAACTTAGTGCAATATGAGAAAATTTCTTTAAAAATCTTTTTCTTCAGATTCTCCAGTCAGAATCCTTTCATATTTGGTATTCAACATCTCTAGGTGGGTCAGATTCAAGTTTGTTCAAATTGGGACCCTGAGTTGAAAATTTTGAGACTGGTTCGAACTTAGAAATTTTTTACAAAAATTTGAGAAAAAAAATTTGTTTCGGATTTTTTATGTGTTTTGTTAAATTTTGTGACGAAAAAAACGGCAAATTTTTAGCCTGAAAATTTTGGGTCCGGTTCCGACTTGGAATATCGGCCTCAGCCTTCCCTGTCCGGGATAACGTCCTACGTCATTCCATAGATCAGCTGCTGCTTCATCAGCTCGATCAGCCTTCTGTTGGAGGCAGGGGCCATCCAAAGCCTAACAAGTGCCCTTCTGCTTCATCTGCGAAGCCAAGGGCTGCTCCTCCTGCTGCCGCTTCTACCTCCTCACGGGGTAAGGAGAGACGTGGGCAGTTGTCACCTCGATTCATCCCAGGTTGAGGCATCCAACTCTGTCAAGAGTGCCTCTTCCAACACAAGTTCCTTTAGACGTTACATGTTGGGAACTTTTGATCACGGAAATAGGCAATCTCCTGTCAAAGGGGGGTGATCGAAGTCGTCAAGAACATTCATTCAGTGGGATTTTATTCCTGCCTGTTCTTGGTGCCGACTCCAACTGGTTATCAATCTGAGTATCCTGAACCAGTCTATCATTGCGCCTAAGTTCAGCATGTAGACTTTCAGGTCGGTTCGCCTCTCCATTCACCAGGGAGTTCTCACTTCCCGCATCGACCTGCGAGATGCTTACTTTCACGTTGATTCTTCGGACATCGTAAAAGTATCTCAGGTTCGCTTTTCTAGGGCAAGTTTACCAGTTCAAGTCCATGCCCTTCTGCCTCAACGTGGCTCCTTGGGCCTTAACCCGACTGATGTCGCATGTGCTAGCCTTACATAGCACTCAGTCCAGGGTGACTACTTCGGCATATCTAGACGATATCCTCCAAAGGCATTCCAATGCTGCCTTTCTGGAGTTAGATGTTGACACACTGTTGAGCCTGCTCACAGTGCTAGGGTTCAGAGTCAACGAGGAGAAGTCAGACCTGGTCCCTTCTCTGTCGTTTTGTCATCTGGCAATGGACTTCCGTACTCAGCTGAATACGGTGGCGGTTGATTCTCACAGCTTTTGCCCTGACTTTTGCCCTGACTCTGTCCCAGTTCATGTCCGCAACAGCTCAGAGTCTTCTCCGGCTGCTCGGTCTCTGTGGTTCGGTGACAGATCTCATTCCTCCGGCTGCATGTCAGACCTCGCCAACACTTTCTGCTCAGTCATTGGAGGCTGAATATCAGTCCTCTGGATCTGGTGCTTCAGTTACCAGAGTATCTTCCTCGTCACCTTCTCCCCTGGATGGATGTTCAGTGGACTATACAGGGAGTTCCGTTGGACTTACCCACCTCTGATCTTGTTCTGACGGCAGTCGCCAGCGATCTCGGATGGGGTGAGACATTGGATCCTCTAGGTCTTTCCCTTCACGGGGCATGGGTCCAGGATCAAGCAGCTCTTCACATCAACCAGAAGGAGCTTCTTGCTCTTCTTCTGAGTTTCTGGCAGTGATCCCCCACCTTTCGAATCACCAGATCCTTCTGATGTCCGACAATTCGACAGTGGTTGCTTACATTCAGAACCAGGGCGGCACGCACTCTGTTCCCATGTATGAATTGGCTTGGGATCTTCTACTGCTCGCTCTGGATGTCAACACCAGAGTGGTGATTCGTCACCCGGTCGTCTGAACGTCCTAGCCGACTCCCTGTCCCGAAAGAGCAGGGTCATTTCTTATCAACCTACCTTACAATTGTTTACTACAGGCTTGCACTACAGTGGAAGACCCTAACGCGGATAAAATACTCTCTATTTTAATCTTTCCCAAGAGATTTGGGAAAGAAAAGTGGTGTAAAAACACCACAAAAAAATAAGTCAAAACTGGGTCGAGCGCCATCGGCGCACACCCAATAGGGGGCACTCTTCTCATAGTACAATTCCACAACTTCCGTTAACCAGTGTGCAAAGCAGTCATCAAACCATTCTTTTTTCATCTGGCGTCCAGGCATGCTGTTCGGCCATTTGTAATATGAAACAGTGATAATTCAACTCGTCGATAATGGTTTCCTGTGATTGGAATTATGGATCTGAGGATCGTATAATAACAGGACTGTGTTTTATATATTCTCGTTATTATTTTCAACTACATTTTCATTATATTTGATATATTTTCCGTGTCGAGCATGAATTTCCCGTACCATGCGGTTCGGACATAAAATTTTTCGTTTGATAAATTTTATTATTGGAGTTTGGTGTCAGTGAGGGACTGTATGGACAGGATTTTTTCACTCTGTTGAGGGCTGAATTTCTGTTTTTTGGGTCCCTATCGGCCGTCTGGGTTCTGTTGTGTTCCCGCCGGTTCTTTTTCTGCCATCTTTCTCTCATAGTTGGCGGTGTTCTTCTTTCTGTATCTGTTGAGTTCACCTTTTTCTTCTACTGCTCTCACCTCTGTTATGTCCAGTACGGTTCCTTTATTGCAATGCCTTTTGCCCTTGCTTTTGGTGTGTTTTTGTGGCCGTTCCTCCCACACACGTGGGGGTTGGGTGGGTGGGTGGGGGGGGGGGGGACGCATCGTTTCAGGGTTTCCCGACACGACCACGTCTGGTGAGAGTTATACCACCTTCGTAGGGGATGTGCAGTTTTTTACCGTGGTGGATACTTTGGGAGCTGTTGAGTTGTCTGGTGAAGAGATGCCTGCTTCCGGGACTATGCGCCCTCTCCAGTCGACATCTGAGGCTGTCACTAGGATTGTGACTCCTCCTTTGGAGGCCGAGCTCAGTTGCTCTCTCTCACCTTTACCGCCAGTTTCAACAGCTCCCGTCGTATCTGCTGCTACTGCTGTTCCATCTACATGTCATCGGTCACCGTTTCAGATGCCTCAGTCTTCCCTGACTTCAACTCGGCGAAGTCGGAAGTGGCTGCCAACCGAACCCCCTGTTGTGTCCTTTCAGCCATTGATCACAGCAGTTTTATCCCTGCAGGGGTCTGCAGAGATGTCTGGTAGTCTAGACATGGGGTATCGGCCTCAGCCTTCCCAGACTTCAACTTGGCGAAGTCGGAAGGGGCTGCCGACCGAACCCTGTACTGTGATCTCTTT
This sequence comes from Pictodentalium vernedei, assembly GCA_031216915.1. NCBI lineage: Eukaryota > Metazoa > Mollusca > Scaphopoda > Dentaliida > Dentaliidae > Pictodentalium > Pictodentalium vernedei. The sequence continues at coordinate 224,404,116 of CM062288.1, forward strand.
GCCGTCGAGTACCTCAGTTTTTCTCATTGAATTTGGATGTTCATGGTGGGGTCACCATGATCTCCGTGTCATTTTCGTCCATGCACTCTGGTCCCATGGTCAGTTTTGCAGGACCAACGCTTTTTGTGCAGCCTGGACCTTATGTCCCGCATTTGTCCACGGCAACTCTCCTGAGTTTCCGCTCTGTAGATCCTCGGGGTATGTCATACCCCAATACACATCTGCCTTCGGCTGTTTCGGCTGCAGCCCATCCCTTTGCATCGGGTGTATTTGAGGATCGTGACCCTTCGCTGGTAAAATGGGTCAGGAGTGAAGCCACTTTGTCAGTTCATTCCCACGTCGTACCGTTCCGACAGTCAGTGAGCTTAGGGAGGTCCTCTCCTTGCTCACTTAGATTCTGTCCAAGAGCCTTTTTCCGTTGCTTCCAGCAAGGCTACGAGTGGTTTCCAGGCACCCCCTGTGGCACCCCCTCCTGGGATTGGAAACAGGCTGCTTCTGGGCGCCTTCGACCATGCCTGTCGGTATAGGTGGTTGAAGCATTTACAGCTTTGGACTCCAAGCTGAGTTCCAAGGCTATGAAGACATCGTTCTTCATCAAGGTTGACACTTTTTTGCCTCTGGTGTGTTATCATTCCTACGATTCCGCAAATCCATCAGTCTGCCAGACTTTGATGGTCTTGGATCAGGACTCCAACTTCCAAGCTGGCCATTTTTCATATGGAGACTCTGGAGTCCTTGTTGGGCTTATCAGGACAGATGTTGGAATGCTTTCTTTCTTCGATCACGTCATCTCTGCTTATCTGCTCCCAGATAAGTTTGATGACGAACAGGTTTTTTTGTGTGTGCTGTCCAAGGCACTCATGCATCTTCTCACACACATGCCTGTAACACGGCTAACTTGGAATTAGTTCGCAGGGACACTGTGCTGGACACATGCCATTGCCCTCTTGATCTGCCTCTATCGGCAGGTCCGCAACTATTCCATGGTTCTGTGGCGATGGTCCGGGATGACTCCCTTTGTCATTCCATAGATCTGCTGTTGCTTCGTCAGCTTGATCAGCCTTCTGTTGGAGGCAAGGGCCTTCCAAAGCCTAACAAGTACCCTTCTGCTTCCTCTGCGAAGCTAAGGGCTGATCCTCCTGCCGCCACTTCTACTCACTCACAGGGTAAGGGTAGGCGTCGGCAGTAGTCACCTCGAATTCATCCCAGGTTGAGGCATTCCACTCAGTCGAGAGTCCCTCTTCCAACACAAGTCCCTTTCAACGTTACACGTTGGGAACTTTTGATCACGGAGATAGGCAATCTCCTGTCAAAGGGGGTGATCGAGGTCATCAAGAACATTCTTTCAGTGGGATTTTATTCCTGTTCTTGGTGCCGAAGAAGGATGGCTGACTCAGACAGGTTATCACTCTGAGTATCCTGACCCGGTCCATCATTGCTCCTCAGTTCAGCATGGAAGCTTTCAGGTCGGTTCGCCGCTCCATTCCCTAGGATGTTTTCCAGTTCAAGGCCATGCCCTTTGGCCTCGACCTGGATCCTTGGGCCTTCACCCGTCTGATGTTGCATGTGTTAGTCTTACATCGCACACAGTTCAGGGTGTCTTCTTTGGCATATCTAGTCGATATCCTTCAGAGGCATTCTAATGCTGCCTTTCTGGAATCGGATGTCATCACACTGTTGAGCATGCTCACGTCTCTAGGGTTCAAAGTCAACAGGGAGAAGACGGACCTGGTCCTTTCTCTGTCGTTTTGTCATCTGGGATGATCCGTACTCAGCTGGATACAGTGGCGGTTTCCCAGGCAAGAGCTGTGATTTTCTCAGCCTTTTGCCCTGACTCTGTCCCAGTCCAAGTCTGCGACAGCTTGAAGTCTTCCCCAGCTGCTCGATCTCTGCGGTTCAGGGACTCATTCCTCTAAGTCGGCTGCATGTCAGACCTCTCCAACGCTTTCTCCTCAGTCTTTGGAGGCCAAATGTCGATCCTCTGGATCTGGTGCTTCATTTCCCAGAGTCTCTTCCTCATCACCGTCTCCCTTGACAGATGTTCAGTGGATTATGCAGGGAGTTCCGTTGGACTTCCCCACGTCTGAGCATGTTCTGATGGCTATTGCCAGCGATCTCGGATGGGGTGTGACGTTGGATCCTCTAGGTCTTTTCCTTCACGGGTCATGGGACCAGGATCTAGCAGCTCTTCACGTTAACCAGAAAGAGCTTCTTGCTCTTCTTCTGAGTTTCCGGCAGTGGATCCCCTGCATTTCAAATTGTCAGGTCCTTCTGTTGTCCTACAATTTGACAGTGGTTGTTTACATTCGGAAACAGGGCAGCATGCACTTTGCTCCCATGTACGAATTGGTTTGGGATCTTCTACTGCTCGCTCAGGATGTCAACGCTGGAGTGGTGGATCGTCACTTTCCCGGTCGTCTGAACATCCTAGCCAACTCCCTGTCTCGAGGGGACAGGTTCTTTTCTACCGAGTGGATGCTCCACATGGTGGTGTGCCAGTTTCTTTGCGATCTCTGGGGTCGTCCCCACATCGATCTCTTTGTGACTCATTGGAACCATCAGGTGGACACTTTCGTGTCCCTCTTGAGACACGTCCAGATGTTCTGGCTTTCGCCATGGATGCTCTTTCCCTCCTTTGGAATGGTCTTGTCCGCTATGCCTTCCTGCTGTTTCCGATTCTGCCTCAGGTTCTAGCCCAGATACAAACCTGCAGTTGTTGAATCATTTAGGTCGCACCCCTGTTGCCTCAGTGGGTGTGGATCAATCTGCTCCGCTCTCTGTTAACGGCGGTTCCGGCACGTCTCCCTCTATGTCGCGACCTTCTTTGCCAAGATTGCCCGAGGAGGTTTCGCGTCGACCCAACTTCATTGTGCCTTCGTGCGTGTCTTTTGTCAGGTCCTGCCTCCTGCGTAGCATTTTTTTCGATACGAGCAGTGGAGTTGCTTTTCTTCTTCAAGGAGGCACTCCACTGGTTTAGCCTATGCGGCTAAGTGGGAGGTCTTCTGTTGATGGTGTGCAGATCACTCTGTTGCTTCTGTCACTCCTTCAATCACACAGATTGCAGAGTTTCTGGTATATGTTTGATTCTGGGGGTCTCCAGCCTGTTTCCATCAATCGATACAGGTCCATGCTTCGGAGACCTTTTCGTATGTGGGACAGTGTGGTATCGGCACTAATCCATGCCTCTCCAAGCTTGTTCGGCACTTTTCCTTGAAAAGGCCTAGGACTTGGCAGCTTACCCCAAAATGGAATCTTTCTTGGCTACTGCTCTGCTTGGGGGAGGCACCATTTGAGCCTTTATCCCAGGTGCATATGCGTTTTCTCACATACAAGACGGCTTTTCTGATGGCTTTTGCCTCAACCAGACAGGTTAGTGAGCTTCACGCCCTCTCAGTTGACCCGGCCTTTTTCTGGAGCTCTCCCACCAATGTTATGTTTACCAGTGATTGCTCCTTTCTGGCCAAGAATCAGATACTGGAAACTACTCCGCATCCTGTCTGTATCGGGACTCTTCCTTCTGTTGAGGGTAAACACCCTTTGCTCTGTTCATTTGGAAGGGTAGGATCGATTTTCTGTCTCTTATTCCTGGTCGACAGAAGATCTCTCCTGAATCCATTTCTCGATGGATTTGTCTTGCTATTCGTGCAGCTTCTGCTGTATTACCAGTCGTTTTTCTGACACGAGGTGCGAGCATTGTCTACCTCTTGGGTCTTATACTAATGCATGCTGTCGGATGTTATGCTGGCAGCCTACTGGAGAAATGCTACTTTCTCCACTTATCTGCGGCAGTTGCAGGAGCAGGCAGAGGACCTTTGTTCTACAGGCCCTCTTCTGCTCAGGCTGTTGTCTATCCCAGCCATCCGGCTTCTTACAAGGTCAGTTCCAGCTCTGTGCTGTTACTGCCCTTTCTGTCTGTGCATTGCACATTACCATACGCCTCATATCGCATTGTCTTTTACTAATGTTTGTGATGCTATGATTTGATAGGCCTAGGGACCTCTTCCTCTGTCCACGGTTCCAGTGCAATTGGGTTATGTGTGGGTTGGTTATGTGACCACCTCCATCCTATTGTCTATTCAGCCTGTAGTAAACAATTGTAAGGTAGATTGATAAGAAATTTAAATTTTTTTTATAGTAAATTTTCTTTCTTATTATACCTACCGCAATTGTTTACATGGAGGCCCTCCAGTCTTCTTATTCGGGTAAGAATCCTTCCTCCCTGCTGATCACATAACTCCTATGTTGGCGGACTCAAAAGAATAGTTTGATGACTGCTTTGCGCACTGGTTAACGGAAGTCATGGAATTGTACTAAGAGAAGAGCGTCCCCTACTAGGTGTGCGCCGATGGTGCTCGACCCAGTTTTGGCTTATTTTTTTGTGGTGTTTTTACACCCCTTTTCTTTCCCAAATCTCTTGGGAAAGATTAAAATAGAGAGTATTTTATCTGAGTTAGGTTCTTCCACTGTAGTGCAAGCCTCTAGTAAACAACTGCAGTAGGTATAATAAGAAAGGAAATTTACTATAAAATTTAAATTTCCACGGCGTGGATGATCCACAGGGCATTGTTCCAGTCACTTTGCGGTCTTGTGTGGGATTGTCCCCACATCGATCTCTTTGCAACTGGTTGGAACCATCAAGTGGACACTTTCATGTCCTCGTGTCCAGATCCTCTGGCTTTTGCTGTGGATGCTCTGTCACTTGGAACGGTCTTGTCGGCTATGCTTCCCGCCAGCTCAGGTTCTAACCAAGATACGAACCTGTAGTTGTCAAATCATTTTGATTGCTCCCAAGTCGCCTCAGTGGGTGTGGATCAATCAGCTCCGCTCTCCTTTGGCGATGGTTCAGGCACGTCTCCCTCTACATCATGACCTTCTTTGCCAAGGTCACCTGAGGAGATTTCATGTCGACCCGACTTCCTTTTGCCTTCACACATATTTTTATTCAGATCTTGTCTCCTCTGTAGAGATATTTTTCGGGTCGAGCAGTGGAGTGCATTTCTTCTTCAAGGAGGCACTCCACTGGTTTAGCCTATGTGGCTAAGTGGAAGGTCCTCTGTCGATGGTGTGCCAATCACTCTGTAGGTTATGCCAATCCGATTTCACAGATTGTGGAGTTTTCTGGTATATCTGTTTGATTCTCGGGGTCTCCAGCCTGTAACCATCAAAGGGTACAGGTCCATGCTTTTGGAGACCTTTTTGTATGTGGGACAGCGTCGTATCGGCACTAATCCATACACTCGACTAGCAACTGACGATTGTATTACCAATCGTATTTCTGCCCATGAGGTGCGTGCATTGTCTACCTCTTGGGCTTATACTAACTCCGTCATGTTGTCTGATGTTATGCAGGCAGCCTACTGGAGAAATGCTACTTTTTCCACCTATCTGCATCAGTTGCGGGAGCAGTCAGAAGACCTTTTTACTATGGGCCCTCTTTCTTCTGCTCAGGCTGTTGTCTACCCTAGCCATTAGGCTTCTTACAAGGTCAGTTCCAGCTCAGTGCTGTTACTGCCCTTTCTGTCTGTGCGTCGCACTGAACCATACGCCTCATCTCTCATTGTCTTTTACTGATGATTGTGATGCTATGGTTTGATAGGCTTAGGGACCTCTTCCTTTGTCCACGGTTCCAGTGCAATCGGGTTATGTGGGGGTTGGTTATGTGATTCCCACCATCCTATTGTCTATTCAGCCTGTAGTAAGCAATTGTGCAATTGTAAGGTAGGTTGATAAGAAATTTAAATTTTATAGTAAATTTCCTTTCTTATTATACCTACTACAATTGTTTACATGGAGGCCCTCCTGTCTTTTTATTTGGGTAAGAATTCTTCCTTCCCACTGATCACATATCTCCAATGTTGGCAGATTCAAAAGAATGAGTCATTAGCTACGCGTTTGCACACTGGACCTGAAGCCGTGAATTTGTAATAAGAGAAGAGCATCCCCTACCACACTTCTCACAACATTTTGGACAATGCCTAGAACTATTCCATGTTCTTCTTGTTTGCAAGTGAAACATGAGTATTTACATTGTAATTATGTCACCTGCAACAATTGCTCTCAGGCCAATCCCTGTGGTGTCTGTGGAGTTTGGTTTTCCAAATTCTGGTCTGCTGTGAACAAGTTGGTTCTTACTCTCTGGGTAAAAGTAGCCGTGCCTCTCAGATATTTCTGAGGGTGCACATGGTGAATCTGTCATTCATGATGTTGGGCAGTCATTTTCTGTTATAGATTCATCTGCAGCTGTTGGTTGTGCTGGCTTTAGTGGTGGCAAACGAAACTATGTGTCACAGAGAGATCTTTGTCAACCAGCGAAATGTTGTTAACAAACTGGTCAAATCTGCAAAACAGAAATACTTTTCGGACTTATTGTCGGCTGATGTTAATTCTCCTAATGCTCTGTCTGTCGTTCTTGAGAAGCTTCTGTGTTGTCAAAAGACAACCGTACTCCCAGAGCATTCGTCATCCAAAGACCTTGCACCTGTGTTATCACTGTTGCACAGTTGTCCAAATTCAATCCTTTGGCTACAACAGATATCCAGAGGTTAATATCCAAGTCACCATCTAAGCAATGCATGCTAGATATCATTCCAACTTGTTGTTAAAATCATCTTTTTCGGAGTTAACTACACTGATCTTGAAACTGGTCAATGCCTCCTTCCACTCTGGTGTCTTTCCGACAAGCATGAAACACGCTTTAGTAAAACCTCTTTTCTCAAAAAGCCAACACTTGACCCGGAGGTTCTGAAAAACTACCGACCAGTCTCTAATCTTCCATTCCTATCAAAGATTATGAGCGTGCTGTGGGTTCTCAGCTGAATCTCATTTGGCAGCCCACGGCCTAGCTGAAGTTAACCAATCTGCATACAGATCTAATTGCAGTGCAGAAACAGCACTTCTAAGGGTCCAAAATGAAATCCTCCTATCCACAGACAGGCATAACCTAACATGTCTTGTTTTGTTGGATTTAAGTGCCGCTTTTGACACCATGGACCATAACATACTTATTGAAAGAATGGCAGTGAGAATAGGCCTTACTTACTTAATTGGTCTCATCGTACCTTAATGGTCGCACACAGAGTGTCCTTATAGGCAGTGAGTCGTCAGACAAGGTCACACTACGTTTTGGCGTCCCTCAAGGATCGGTGTTGGGTCCCCTACTGTACACTGTCTATGTCTTACCTCTCGCTGACATTATCCGAAGCCATGGCCTTGACTTTCATTTTTACGCAGATGGCACACAGTTGTATATTAATTTTACTCACGCCTTTGAGCCTGAAGAATGCAGTAAGATTGAACTTTGTATTTCAGACATCAAGGCATGGATGACTAAAAACTTTCTTAAATTGAGTGATGACAAGACAGAAGTAATATATATAGGTCTACCTCATCAACTTTCAAAAATTTCCAAACTGTCCCTCAATATTGGAGGTTCTGCGATAAAACCCAGTAGCTGTGTTCGAAACTTGGGTTATTTCATGGATGAAAATTTGGCCGCTGATGAACATATCAAACATGTCTCTCGCAGTGCATTTTTTCATCTTAGAAATATTAGCATCCTACCTGTCCGATCTGCTTACTATCTACAAACCACCGAGGTCTCTTAGGTCATCAAGTCAACTCAATCTGCTTCAGCCCATATCTAAATTTACTAGTGCTGGTGATAGGGCCTTTGCGGTTGCTGGCCCAAGGCTTTGGAATTCTCTTCCAATCGACATAAAAAATAGTAAATCACTTGAATCATTCAAGTCTGGTACTAAAATTTACCTTTTTCGAAAGGCAGTTCCTTCAGTGGTATTTTAATTTTGGTCATAAACTGACATTACCAGGTGCGTGGGTGTGACTGAGTCAGTGAGGATTGCCTCATTACTCGTCAAGTTAAACTCACGTACTTGTTTTTGTAAAGTTGTAGTTTGTTTTGTTTTTGTTTTATTTTGTTTTAATTCAATACCCTTTTTCTTTTAGGTTCTGTTGCTTATCACCACGATATAGCCTCGGTTGCTAATGTGGCGTTGGGCACCAATAAATGATAATAGTGATCCATGTATCAATGTATCTGTGAGAGAATGTATGTGTATGTGTGTATATGTATGTGTGCAATTATTGTACAGCCATTGAGCACTGTGTGTGGATTCTAGGCTTTAAAATTATTATTATTATTATTGATGGGATGCAAGAAGTGGGGACTACAGTCTCCCTTCCTTTGACTGCAGTGGTCACCCTTGAGGCTACGGTTTTCTTCGAGACGAGTTCCTCTAAGGTCCACTCGGGCGCTCTCTCCAATTTTCTGCCAATGTCCTCTGCAGCCGCTGAGGAATTCGAGCCTACTGCTCCCACTTCTGCATGATAGTCTTCCTTCCATCTCTTCTGGAGATAGTATACAGCCTCGAGGACCCGAGGCTGTATCTGGTGTAGTTTTGCAGGGCCACCAGCCTTCCCTCTCTACTCAGCAAAAGTGTACTGGTTTGTTGGCTGCCCTGTCTCATCTGGCTAGGTTTGCATCTGGCTGGCTGGGACGTTCTGTCACTTTGGCACCGATTCCTCAAACCATGTTGTTTGTTGTTCTGCCTTCCCCTGCTGGTGAACCAGCCAGCAGGATGGGGCTGGGGCAGTGGCAACCAGGGCCTTCTGTTTCGCAGCAACCAGTGACAGCTCCTGTTGGTTGTAACTCTTAGGACATTCCTTCGGTGTTTTCTCACTGTGTCTCAAGCGTGGCTGCCATTCGATGTCTTCATCGGTCTCATGAGGTTTGCATACTGAGCCTTCTGTACCACGGTTCTCCGTCACTCTTAGGCCTATCCTCCAGTGTCTTCTCACTGTCTCCCAAGTCCGTCTGCCGATCGATGTCCACTGTTGGTCCATTCTGAGGATTTGGGCTCTTCTTCCAGAACTTCCAGAAAAGGTTCACTGGGAAGACACTCCGTCTGGCTCAGCTGCACTGATGGATTCTCAGGGTGAGCTGAGGCAGGCCATTCTGGTGCTCACCTAGTTGCTTTCTAGCAACCCTCAAGTTTTCTTTTCTGTGCCTTCTGAGTCTCAACCTCCTTTGGTCGGTCGCCAAGATCCCTTGTCTGGCCTGTTGGATGCTGGTCAGCCTGAGTTGGGCTACATCTCTTCTGCCACAGGGGATGATGATGTGCTTGAAGATGATGGCCCGCTCTCATCAGTCCTGGGGCAGGGTTTGTTGCTTCTTGCCAGACATTCAGCCTTCAGACCAGCCCTCGGTGACTGCCCAGCCACGATCTTCTATGGTGCGCCGCAACTCTGTCAAGCCTTCTAGCTCTGAGATTTTGCACCCTTGGCAACTGCCTCAGGTTGTTGAGTCCTTCCAAGGCCTGGATGCCAAGATACATTCTAAGGCCCTGAAGGGTTCCTTCTTTTCATGATCTGATGTCTTTCTGCTTGTCCACTAGGCTTCCAAAGGTTGATGGGCTGACTACTGTGGACGAGGATTCTTCCTCCCTCAGGGTTTCTAAGCCAATTTCAGCAGTTCTTCCATGTCAGTGTTAGAATCCATGGTGGGGAGGGGGATGCTGGGCATGTTGTCTCACCTATCACATTGTCACTCCCCTGGCTTCCTATCTCCCACCAGGGAGGTTTGATGATGCTCATGTGCCTTTGCGTGTTTTGTCTCAGGCTCTGATTAACCTGGCGCATGCTCACACCTGCAACACAGCTAATTTGGAGCTTCCACGCCAGGATACAGTGTTGGACACTTCTCCATCCCTTCCTCCTGAGCAGCATGCTGTTCTGAGGTCTGCTTCTTTGGTCGGACATCAGCTGTTCCATGGTGGATGTCTGTGACATGGTGCTTCATCTTTCGAAGGACCAGCTTTGAATGTAACGGCAACTGGACCAACCTGCTGCCATGAGTGGTGGTCTTTCCAGACCCACAAAGTGCCGAGCTGCATTGGCCTCATTGGTCACGCAGGCTGCGTCGTCGATGACATCTACTACTTCTACTCAGAAGAAACTTTGACATGGCCATGCTCGCTGACAGCCGAACCCTCTCCGTCCCATTAACAGTCAGGGCCGACCTTTGTCCGTTGTGAGAAACCTTATTGAGTCACGCATGGAAACGTTCCTTCCACACTGCAGCCGCGGGGCCGGCGGCAGTTATGGCTTCTTCTAATTACATGGAAGTGCACGAAAGAGGATTAAGCCTAGAAGTTTCTAAGTGTGATACTCTACGAGATCTGGGGACAGATCAAGAGTGCAGAGCGTTTTTCGTCATGTTAGCAGTCGGGGACGACTGTTTTGTATTGGAAGAAACTTCAATGAGGAGGAGCATCCATCCTATGTGACGGGTCAGGATGCTTCTCCCACACTTCAGCCGAGGTCGGCTGTGGTTATGGCTTCCTCTTCTTCCATGGATATGCATGATAAGGGATAGATGCCTAAAATGGAATGCTTGGCGAGGTCTGGAGCAGACTGCGACCTGGAGAACCTTCTCCTTTCTGTCAGCAGTCGGGGGTCGACTGTTTTTGGTGCAAGAAACTTTAGTGAGTTGGGACACCCGTTCACGCTTGCGGTTCGGCATGCTTCTTCCACACTGCAGCCTGATTTGGTGGCAGCTATGGCATCTTCCCTTGCTTCATTAATGAAACATGTTGACCACAGACTAGCTAGCTAACTTCGAAAGTTCGGGTTGATAGCTAGTCGTTTGAGACTAGTACTACTGTTTAACTGGTAGAGTGCTGGAAGCCCATATTTGGGCTTTCTTCTGAAGTGCTGGTACGACAATTTAAAGGCTTCATATTCTGTGGATGTGTTTCATATTACCTTTGAAGTGATATTATTTTATTTGTTACGATTTACCTTATACCTGGCACACTCTTCCATAAATTGTAACAAGGCACAGATGCTCAAAGAAATTTTAAGGACCAAAAATAATTTAGCACTCTATCAGTTAACAAACTCCGATGGTGAGCTGTTAGTCGGTGCTGCTTTGGTCCAGTCATCCATTTAGTCAGGATGGAATTGACCATATTTGCGGATGGAACATTTGGATGGTGAGAGGGATACAGAGTGTGAGTCTCCATCCCTCACAGAGGGCACTTTAAGACTATGAAAAGCCTTACGCTCTTTAGAATATTGTTCCATCTGAATAAATCTGCATTCAGATGAGCAGGCCAGGGATGAAAATATGTCCCTACCTACATCATTTAATATATGCTCGGAAATAATGGAATGTGCTATTTCATTGAAAAGAGCAAATCTGGGCACAATGTCCTAAGCAGATCACCTTACCAGAGCTATGGCACGATGTCTCAATGCAGCGAGTTGTGATAGCCTCGGAGTCATCTTCATGGAGACCCATTAATGCTGGTGTACCCCAGGGGTCAATACTTGGACCGTTACTGTTATTGATATACATAAATGACATAACCAGCGACTTATTCAGCAGTATTCGCCTTTTCGCAGATGATATGTCCTTATATCTAATTATTGAAAACCCAGAGCAAGCCGCGGTCATAATCAATAACAATTTGGCTACAATCGAGCATTGGGCCAAAACATGGTTGGTCGAGTTCAATCCCAACAAAACTGAAAGTATGTGTATATCACGTGAAAGCAACCCCAACTCTCATCGACCTTTACATTTAGGCAACTCACAGATATCGGAAGTGCATGACCATAAACACTTAGGACTCGTACTAAATAGTACATGCACATGGAACAACCACATTGACCACATATGCTCCAAAGCCTGGTCTCGCTTAGACTTGCTGAGGAGGCATAAATTTAACCTTGATCGTAGTGTCCTGGAAAAAATGTATTTTGCCTTTATTAGGCCACTTCTTGAATACGCGGACACTGTCTGGGATAATTGTTCTGCGACCAACGTCGTGGAACTCGAAAAAATACAAATAGCAGCGGCAAGAATTATCACCGGAGCAACAGTTAGTGCCAGTAAGTCTTTGTTATATTCTGAAACACGGTGGGAATCCCTGCAAGAAAGACGCCAAAAACATAAACTAATTCAGTTCTTCAAAATGTATCATCACATGTCACCCCCATATATTTCTAACAAAGTTCCCCCACTTATCTCCTGGATGAATTCATCACGTAGTCTCCGATCTAGTCAAAACCACCGAGTTCCTTTTTGCCGAACGCAATTGTATCAGTCTTCTTTTATCCCCAGTGTTACTGACCAGTGGAATAAGTTGCCGGTACCTGTCCGCGAGAACTCATCTTTGATTAACTTTAAAACATTTCTCAGTAATGGTAACCAAAGATCACCAAGGTTCTATAGTAACGCGAAATCTCGTAGGGCTCAAATATATCATTGTAGGCTGCGGTTGCATTGTAGTAGTCTTAATTCCCACCTTTTCGTTAATCACTTATCAACTAGTCCCTCTTGTCAGTGTGGTGAACTTGAAACTACTGATCACTTTTTCTTTCATTTTCCTTTGTTTTCAAACGCTCGTAATTATACGATTAATTTACTCCCATATGTAGCTGATACATCCACACTTCTATTTGGCTCTGAATTCTTGAATAACGATGACAACCGCCTTATTTCGAAGTTGTCCATGACTTCATTTTATCAAGCAAGCGATTTCATTAAGTTGAAACACAATTCTACGCACCATCCCCACTCTACATGGGAAAGTCAACACTGAAATAGTGATTATTCACTGCATCAAACAGGTATTGTTTAGCTGGCATAATAGGACCCATTCGACGAATGCCTGCTGTGAAATACCCCCTCACGCCTTCAATCTTTTAACACCTCGAAGTTTGCTTCCGCCTATTTGATTGGCCTGATTCGCTATCAAATAACCAAAAGTAAATAAGTTGCCTATTCTCTTGAGTGTTAAATCTATTTAACATATATTTAACATGTATCTCGTCTGTATTAACTCTGATTTATTCCCAAGATATTGTTGTGTAAACACACTATTACCATCTGTGTATATGTGAAGGGTGTGTGTCTGAGTCTTGCTCTGGTTTCTGGAGATAGATCGTGGCTTGTTTTAGACTCGTCGTGAGCTGTCCTTGGAGGCCCGATTGTGACCTCGATACGTGCTCTTTCGAATCCGCATAATGGTGATAGTGTCTGTGTATCAAGTATTCAAGCTGTTTTCAACATATTAGTTTCTTTTCTTTTTTTCCTTTTATCTTTTGTTTTTATTAGTGCTTCTTTCTTCTCTCTTCGTTCTTCCTTTCTTTTCACATTGTAGTTTAAACATTTCCACAAAGTCGTTGCCTGGCGGTCGAGATGCTTCCCTCTGCCTCGCATCTACGCCGATGTGACGCTTAAACTATCCTCCACTTGACTTCCGATCGAAGCAATTAATTTGTAACTTAATTTATAATGGAGGGAGGGTCTCGGCTATCTTGCGACGGCGCATGAGCTCTTCTGCTGATCTCTACCACCTACAGGAGTAAGTCATAATTTGTCAGGGAGACGACTTACATTAGCTTCAGCTTTCTGTCGAATCCCTCCCCTATGTAGTAATCTGCTTTCCTTGCTTTGTGTATACTATTGTATCTAGTGCTGTTCAGAATTTTTATACCCCCGCTTCGAAGAAGTGGGGGCTATATAGGAATCGCCCTGTACGTCCGTACGTCCGTCCGTCCGTCCGTCCGTACGTCCGTCCGTACGTCTTTCCGAACATGAAATTCTTGTGTGCGCAACTCCTCCTACATTTATCAATCAATTTGGACAAAACTTTTCAGACATCATCACTACTAAGTGAACATGCGCATATTCCAAGAATTTTGATCTGTGACAATTTTAACCAGGTTATCTCCCTTTGACTTAGATTTATTGTGTCTTTCCATCCAAACAAATTCTTGTGTGCGCAACTCCTCCTACATTAATGAACCGATTTTGATGAAACCTTTCAAACATCATCTCTACTAAGTGAACATGTGCATATTCCAAACTTTTTAATCTGCGACAATTTTAACCAGGTTATCTCTCTTGAACTTTGATTTAATATGGGTTTCTACATGAAATTCTTGTGTGCGCAACTCCTCCTACATTTATCAATCAATTTGGATAAAACTTTTCAGACATCATCACTACTAAGTGAACATGCGCATATTCCAAGATTTTTGATCTGCGACAATTTTAACCAGGTTATCTCCCTTTGACTTAGATTTATTATGTCTTTCCGTTCGAACAAATTCTTGTGTGCGCAACTCCTCCTACATTAATGAACCGATTTTGATGAAACCTTTCAAACATCATCTCTACTAAGTGAACATGTGCATATTCCGAACTTTTTGATCTGCGACAATTTTAACCAGGTTATCTCTCTTGAACTTTGATTTAATATGGGTTTCTGCATGAAATTCTTGTGTGCGCAACTCCTCCTACATTTATCAATCAATTTGGACGAAAGTTTACAGACATCATCACTACTAAGTGAACATGCGCATATTCCAAAATTTTTGAGCTGTGGCAATTTTAACTTGGTTATCTCCCTTTAACTTAGATTTATTATGGGTTTCTACATGAAATTCTTGTGCATGCAACTCCTCCTACATTTATCAATCAATTTGGACAAAACTTTTCAGACATCATCACTACTAAGTGAACATGCGCATATTCCAAGATTTTTGATCTGCGACAATTTTAACCAGGTTATCTCCCTTTGACTTAGATTTATTATGTCTTTCCGTTCAAACAAATTCTTGTGTGCGCAACTCCTCCTACATTAATGAACCGATTTTGATGAAACCTTTCAAACATCATCTCTACTAAGTGAACATGTGCATATTCCAAACTTTTTGATCTGCGACAATTTTACCCAGGTTATCTCTCTTGAACTTTGATTTAATATGGGTTTCTGCATGAAATTCTTGTGTGCGCAACTCCTCCTACATTTATCAATCAATTTGGACGAAAGTTTACAGACATCATCACTACTAAGTGAACATGCGCATATTCCAAAATTTTTGAGCTGTGGCTATTTTAACTAGGTTATCTCCCTTTAACTTAGATTTATTATGGGTTTCTACATGAAATTCTTGTGCGTGCAACTCCTCCTACATTTATCAATCAATTTTGGCGAAACCTTTCAAACATTATCACAACTAAGTGAACATACGCATATTCCCAAATTTTTGATCTGCGACAATTTTAACCAGGTTATCTCCCTTTAACTTGGATTTATTATGGGTTTTCAAATGGGATTCTTGTGTGTGCAACTCCTCCTACATTAATGAACTGATTTTGAATACATGTTGCACATTGTAAATGTGTTTTTCCAAATGTAAACCATATATGTGTGGGCTCTTTAAGTATTCAGTGCTGTTCTGTGGAAGGCCACATGCAAATACAAATTTCAACAACAAAAAATGATCTTTATGTATTCATTTCCTTATGGCCTTCGCCTACATGATCAGAAGTGCATTCCTCTAAAAACCCAAAGCGGGGGTATTAATCACCTTCAGTGATAGTTCTAGTTTGTTATTCTTTTGTTATTGTGATATGTATACACATGTCAATTATTGAATAAATACTGTTTAAACTAATTCCAGGTAGACCAATTTGATATAAAGAGTAATTCAGAGTTGGTCTACTTGGAATATTTTTATACTGTACCAATGACCCAGACATAGCTGGTGCTAACTCTTAAAATATAGGGCCAAACACAAATTTTGCCCCCCAATCCCCAAAATTTGCATCTAAAACTAAAGAAAACATGTCCTGAAAGGCCCTCCACACCTCGCCCCCACTGCGCATGCGCAGTGTCAAGGACGTTCCGAAATTGGCGCCATTTATCATTCTAAGTTTGGCCCTTCATCAGTTAACATCTGACTGATCTTTGTGCTTTTAAATCTCAGTTTAAATGATGCCAGACACATAAATATTAGTGAAATGGTGATTCTAAGGAGGATAGAAAAGGAGGAGAGGAAAAGAATGTGTGACAGAATATTATCAGGGCTGTAACTTAAAATTTTTTAATGAAATTATGTTAAGTTACCTATTTTCAAGGCAGCAGCCATTTTGTTGTCATTCTGATTATTTGTTACACTGTTTTTTCA
Organism: Pictodentalium vernedei; assembly: GCA_031216915.1. Lineage (NCBI taxonomy): Eukaryota > Metazoa > Mollusca > Scaphopoda > Dentaliida > Dentaliidae > Pictodentalium > Pictodentalium vernedei. The sequence goes on from CM062288.1 coordinate 224,420,118, forward strand.
AGTGTTTTTCCTCTCTCCCTGTCCTTTAAGTTCCCCCTTGCTATTCTCCCATGCTTTTGGCATAGTTTCTGTAATTATTATTACTAAAATTTCTTGGGAGTTTTAGCTTAATAACAGAATGAATTCTGTTCTTTCCCCATGTTTACGTCTTCACCTACGGGTGGTTAGGCGTTGTGTTCTGCATCTACCATCTGATGTTCTGCAGTTTCTTCCCTGGAAGTCTCTGTTTTGCATCAGATGGTGTATTTTTGGTAACTGATTTCGGGCCTGGGTGCCTGGAGTCTTATTTTAGTGTTTTTACACTCATTGTTTACATTTACAACAGCCCTCTGTGTGAGGGGGGGATTTCTAAATAATAATATCTTTATGTTATTTTAATCATAACTAGATACATTATTATTGTTCGTAAGTGTTGAATAAATTGTTTAAAATATTTTTAAAATTTTTGTCCACACTTAGGCTTGGGATCCATTGGGGCTCAACGTTACTTTTCAGAAACTTGGGCTGTTCTGAAAAAATATTTTTTCAAAATATTTTGATTTCAATTATTTTTTCTATATTAATGGATCATATTATTATTATGTATTTTGATTGCCAGGGGTTAGTGCGAGTACCAGGACTTGTTTTCTTTTCACATTGAAAGGATATTGATCAATTGATTTAAGAGGAAGTCTTCCTCTGACCTTATTATCATTCTATATGTGGTCAGTGTACTCGCATTAACTCCTGTTCTGTATCGTATGATTTCGATGACAATATGGGAAGCGTATGTCACGGTATGTTGTTGGGGATTTGGACACTCCGGTCCTTTCCCCGCAGGGTCACTCTACTTTATCAATTTCTATTTCAGACGATCAAGATTAGGGTGATGTATCTGTGATGTCTTCCAACAGTGTGCCTCCGTCGTCACAATTAATGAAGGGCTAGCGGAAAAGTGCTCATGTAATACGCCAATTGCCTAAGAGGACCCTAGTAGGTTCGACGGCCTTTGACGTCCGCTAGCTCGCCCGGTGTAGCGTCCATTCACCGAATGGTTCGGCAGCCGGGTTCGTCCGTTGCGGTCTAGAAGGAATTTTGGGGTGATGCGAGCACTATAAAATTAACTTAATGCACACCCAGTGACGGCGGATCGGAGGGAGAACGGAGGAAGCCTTTTAGTCCGGTTCATAGCTCGTTCCGGTCCATCCGGACGGCAAGCGAGAGAGGCCCCTCTCTCGTTCAACAACATCTGGCCCCAGATGTTGTGGTACAAATGTGTCGTTAGCGGAGCATACGTCCGTCGCTCGGGACGCTCCGTTGTATAGGCAGTCCGCTGAGACTGCTAAGGCTTCCTCTTCTCGTCAGCGCACACGACCGCACCTTGGCTGCGTGACCGCCGATATATTACCAGCTTCGCCGATCAAGGATTCTTCGGCGACCAGGTCACACCATCCGGCAGCCAGGGATTCGAGACCGATGGACTCCGGACGTTCGCATAGGAAGTATGCGGGAGCCATCTGATGCGGAGCTGCCCTCGGCGAAGCACCGATAGACTGCGCCTCCGCAGGTCTCGACGCCGGACATTCTTCTGCACATAGCACAGCTTATCGCAGCATCCCAGCAGCCGACAGAAATGGTGTCGGATCGAGAATTATCCGACAGCGCTGGGTCGGTAGCCGGGGACTCGAGGCCTGCAGACTCCGGACGTTCGCATAGGAAGTGTGCGGGAGTCAACGTACACGGAGCTTCCAGCGGCAATGCATCGTAAGTCCGCTACTGCACAGGCCTCGGGAACGGACGTGCTTTCCTTAATAGCACAGTTTATCGCAGCATCCCAGCATCAACTGAATCTGTCGCATATATTTTATCCGACGATGCTGGGTCGGGACGCTCCGCGGAAGCGGGTACGGACGTCCGAAAGTTTCATCCGGTCCGACGGGATACCGAAAGGGATTCGGTGGATTTCAAGCTTTCCCTTTCGGAACAACATATGCTGCGATGCCGGATAAGAAACTGATAGCGTCGGTGGACTTAGAAATTTTTGGTTCGGTTCAGGGACATCGTCCCTCAGTTCCGACATAGTCCAATAATGTCACACAAACTTTCGAATTATTGAACGACGCTATATATATTATTATTTTATGCTTGCTATCCAAGCATTTCTGGTTTCTTGTTCGAAGAGTTATGGAGATGTCTTTCAAAAGTGCGCCTCTGTCGTCATAGTTAATGAAGAGTTAGCGGCAATAAGTGCTCATGGAATATGTCTATCGCTTACGGAGTGACATTCGCTAGCTCACCCGGTGTAGCGTACATTCATCGAATGGTTCGGCTGCCGGGTTCGTCCGTTGCGGTCTAGGAAGGAGATTTGGGTGATGCGAGCACTTTAATTACTTTAGTACTCACCCAGTGACGGCAGATTGAGGACAGATCGGAGGAAGCCAACAACATAGGGGACCGCATGTTGTGGTTCAGATATTTTACATTCGGAGCATATGTCCGTTGCTCGGGACGCTCCGTTATATTGACAGTCCGAGAGACTGTCTTTAATGCTTCCTCATCCTCACAGCAGGGCACACGACCGCACATTGGCTACGTGACCTCGAGTATCCGATCAGTTTCGGCATTCAGTGATTCCACAGCGAATAGGTCGCGCCATCCGGTAGCCAAGGGACACGAGGCCTATACACTCCATTCGCTCGCATATTGGAAGTATGCACGGGGTAACGATCTCGGAGCTTCCTGCGGCAATGCATTGTAAGACCGCTGCTCCTCAGGCCTCAGTGACGGACGTGCTATCCGAGTTAGCACAGTTGTTTCGCAGCATCCCAGCAATTGACGGTTTCTCGGTCGAATCAGGAATTATCCGACGGCGCTGGGTCGGTGCGGTTCCGCGGTTGCATCAAGCTACGGACGACCGAACGCTTTATAGGGTCCGACAGGATGGCGAAAGGGATTCGAAAGATTTCGAGTTTTCCCTTTAGTAGTATCGGAAGATGCCTTTCATATCTTCTGGCATTTCTTCCAGTGATTATTTTTCGGACTTCATTGCTGCGATCTTGGATAAGAGACTTATAGCGTCATTGGACTCGGATTTTTCGATCGGTACAGGGACTTTGTCCCTGACTTACCGACGCAGTCCAATATTGTCATTACAACATGTGTTTTATTTTTCGACGCTATATATTATATATATATATACAAGCCTGCTACTAAGCATGATAGTTTAGTTTCTTGTCCGCGTGGCTCATTTCTGCCATTTTATCTTTTTTACATATAGTTTATTTTGGCAGAGCAGGGCATACCGAGAGTTCATATGCGTCTAGACGGTGTGATTAAAGACTGCATATATTCTTTTTCGCCGTTTATGTCTTTTCCAATTTCAATGTTGGGAACGACATTATGTATAGTAGACTTAACTTAGACGCTTTATTATACGTAATCCGCCTTACTGAGGCGTTATCATTACGTCTTCAAGAAAAGATTTACGGGATATTATTCTCAATGTAATTTCTTTTGAGGGCAGTAGTTTGTTCACGTATAACTCCGCCCTTCAGTGGCTGATTGGAGTTGGTTAGACGTGATGCAGCCCTAGCTACATCCACGCGTGGATAGTAGGTTAAGAACTCTCTCAGAGTCGCTTCGTTCTCGGAGGAGCTTCTCTTCGACGGCAACTTTCCGGCAATCCATGAATTGCTTGATTTATACATTCTCTTGTCTATCTAGTGTTACAAGAGATTCAGACTGGGGCAAACATTCGGTGGTTGACTCAGAGAGTGCCGCCGCAGTTGCCGGACCCTAGTGTGGCTGTTATGACGGTTGCCAGTCAAACAGATTGGGATATATACTGATCCCTACGGATTCGAAGTGCCAGGGTCTTTGGGTTCCGCAGTCTTTTAGCTATCAGTTTAACTTCCGCGAAATAATGTTTTTTTAGGCTTGCTTTATGTCATTGCATGAACATTATTCAGAAACGCATGCCCAAATTCCTGTCCTTTAATTCGACAGTAGTGGCGTATCTCCGGAACCAGGGAGGCACTCTTTCGTTTCCGTTATTCAATTTAATGGAAAGAATCCGTCTGTTGGTTATAGTTCACCAAGTTCAGTTTTGGTCCGTCATATTCTGGGTCGTCTGATTGTTTTATCGCACTCCCGTTCTCTTACGGGTCGCTTGTTGCTGTCAGAATGGACTCTCAACAAACAAGTATTTAATCAGATTTGCTATCTATGGGAGCGCCCAATGATGTTTTATTTATGACACAGCTTGCTAATCAATTGCAGACGTATGTGTTGGCTTGTCCAGATCTCTGAGCTAATACTGTTAACGCTCTATTGATCTATAGGACGGAATGATAGGATACGCGTATCCTCCGGCGCTGTTGTTTTAGCAGGTATTGCTAAGATAAACAACCACAATACATTTCTGTTGATAGCATCTCTATCTTCACAGAGATCATGAGTAATTTACTCTCTTGTCTACTGTGGATCTTAACGTGAAATCTTCCTCTATGTGAGGATCTTTTTTCACTGGGTAAATCGTGTCATCTTTATCACAACCAGCAAGGTCGCAACCTTCATGTATTCCGTTGTGTGGTCCGTATTGCATTGTAAGCACTGTACTGGACGAGCTTTGGACGCGATTTCTTACTATAGGAGATCCTCTTCTTCGCTATTCTATGCGACTAAAGTGGAGGCTCTTCCGTCGTGGTGTAGGGATCATTATGTTCATATGGTTGATCCCTCCATACTACGCATTGCTAGTTTTTAGTATACTTGTTTCACAAGATCTACTGCAGCCTGTTGTTTTTTAGGTTATAGGTTTATGTTACCTCATACCTATGCACTCTACGATAGTTTACAATTGAGTCTTTTGTCTCTTTATCTAAGTCAGTTAGTAACTTTTTGATAAATAGACTTAGAATCTTTAGATTAAATTCCTATACGGATTTGAACTTTGGTTCTTATTTAGCTAAGTAATCATTTGAGCCTCTGGAAACAGTAGTTTTCAAATTCTGACCTTTTAGACAGTAATTCTGTTGGTTTCTCTTTTACTGTAGAGTCAGTGAGTTTCATGCACTATCGATGGATGATTTTCACTTTCATAGTTTCGGAATCAATACTTCCGTTACTATTTAGGTTGGATTGTTGCATAAGAGTTAGGCTCCTATTATCCGGAACCTATTATTTTAAGGTCCTTCCGTCTTCGTATGGGCATAGGCCTTTACTCTTTCCGGGTACAGTTTATGTATTTATAAACAGATATCTGTTTATTACAAGGGCGTAAGCTTCTTCTGTCTTTGATGTCTAGTAGAAGGACGTTACGCTCCATTTTATTGTTAATGGATTCTATTAACTAGCGTACTGCTTATGGTATATCATTGGCTTAGCAGTTGTGCTTAAGATTTCGGCTCATGAAGTAAGAGTTCTTCTACTTCTTGGGCTTACATTAATAGTGTTGCTATTATAGATTTTTGAAGGCTGCTCATTGCGCTCAGCCATCCATTCATGAATTTTATCTCAGAAATATCGAGTCCATTTCTGGAGGCCTCTATTGTTAGGTCTATTATCTACTGCTCAGAATGTCATTCACTTAACAGTTGCTACTATAGCTAGGTAGGCTGTCTGTTTCGGCAGTGTCTCCGTTCGGCTGCCCTCTTCGCTCTGGGCTATTTGACCCAGGGCAAGAAAAAGGGGGGGGGGGGGGGGTGTTCCCTTGGGTCACCTGTTTTTACTATGAAAACAAGGGGATACCTCCTCCGGAGTTAGTAATTCTGAGCTGTTATTGGGATGGTTGTTTAGTGAGAAGTTTAAGTTTATAAAATTCATTCAAGTCTTAGTTTTTAAAGTATAGCTTTTGAATATTGCATATGTCAACGGACATGATTATGCAATTCTCACACACTTTTAGGAGTATAAGAGTCTCTATTCTCTAGACTTACTTTATTATTGGCTTACTTTAAAAATAATTAGTATAAGGATTATTGGATATTAATAGAGTACATGGATGTATGAAGCTCAATTTTTGGAAGGTGTTGTATCTTTCTAATTTATCATAAATAAGAAAGATACATGTAAGGCCTATTACTTCTTTTCCCTACAGGGGATGACTCTATTTTATTTTATTGAGCGTATTCCATTTTGCTCTATGTCCTTGGCCCTCCAGCCTTTTTACTATTCAGCTATGTCTGGGTCATTGGTACAGTATAAAAATGTTAAAAAATTTATAGTAATTTATATATTTTTTATACTTACCAATGACCCAGACGGGGATGGCCCTCCCAGGAGTTGGGAACTCTTGCCTCCCCGCTGAGTACATAGCGCTTACCAGGCACTGGTTATTAGAATGATAAATGGCGCCAATTTCGGAACGTCCTTGACACTGCGCATGCGCAGTGGGGGCGAGGTGTGGAGGGCCTTTCAGGACATGTTTTCTTTAGTTTTAGATGCAAATTTTGGGGATTGGGGGGCAAAATTTGTGTTTGGCCCTATATTTTAAGAGTTAGCACCAGCTATGTCTGGGTCATTGGTAAGTATAAAAAATATATAAATTACTATAAATTTTTTAACTTTTCTATTGTCATTTTTTCAGATATTATTTTGTATTTTTTCAATGGGTGGGTGTGGGGGGTGGGGGTAATTTGCATAAAAATATTTTTGTATATACTTTGTTAACAAGCTAACATGTTGTTTGAAGTGTTATTTTGTTTCCACTGTGAATTCATAACAGTTTGTCACAGTTTGGGTGTTTACACTACACTTGGGGTACTGGAGAATGGGATTTCAATGACCATTGTTTTATTCAGTAACACATCACCCACATCAAAGATTTTTATCAGTCCACATTTTGGGTGTTTACACTACACTTGGGGTACTGGAGAATGGGACCAAACAATGACCATATGTCAGATTTTGAGACAGGTCTCATAGCTTCTGTAAAAGTTAGTTTTCCAACAGCCAAACATAAAGGCTGTTACTATCACTATTCCCAGAGTATCTGGCGCCAGGTGCTGACGTGTGGCTTACAAACTGCCTATTCAAATTCAGAGGACGCCACATTTCGTGATTGTATCAAAAAGGTTCTGGCTATTGCTTTTCTTCCTGTCCTGTGTGTGAGAACAACATGGGAGGAGCTCAAAACAGAACTTGAAGGTTTTGGATTTCCCGAGATCTTAACTTTTATCAGTTACATGGAAAGAACATGGATCAGTTGGGACACAAAATTTCCAGTCAGACTTTGGAACCACCACACCACGGAATCCCATCGTACAAACAATAATGTTGAAGGGTGGCATAATAAGTTAAACAGAGTTGTGGGAAAGGCCCATCCCAATATTTATGAGCTGGTAGATGTGTTTAAACGGGAGGACACTATGACAAAAATTAATATTATCCAACTGGAAAGCGGTGTAGCACCCAAAAAAAGAAGGAAGAAGTATGTGGAAGTAGATAAGAGACTGAAAATGTTAAAGACTAAACTAATAGAGGGTACTATCAATGCCGAGACATTCCTTGACCAAGCAAAATACATGTGTTCTGTGTAAAGTGATGTTTGATTTAATATTGGTGCTCAAGGGTATAAAATGGCCTCTCATTTATTTTAGTGCTCAAGAAATTCTTTTTGTCAATAAAATTATGGCAATGTGTGTGTGCTTGAAACAAGCTCCATGAGCTTGTTTCAGTTATATGTACATTTCTGCAACTTTATTAACAGAATTGAATTTCTCATAGAATTATTTTAGTGCTTAAAGTATTTTTTTGTCAATAAAATTATAGAATTGTGTGTGTTTCTACCAAAATAAATTCTTCCAAAGAATTATTTTAGTGCTTAAGAATTTCAATTTTGTAGATAAAATTATAGAAATGTGGGCTGTCTTGAGGGGGTTTTGTCCAGTACCCCTGAAACAAGCTTCATGAGCATGTTCCACTAATATCCACATCTGTATAATTTTATTGCTTAAAGTGTTTTTTTGTGATGTCAGCCACCTAATCAAGGTTTTTATTGCAACTTTTATTTAATTGCCATTCTCCATATTTTTATCTAAACACCAAGTAAATGGCACTCACAGACAATAATTACCAAAGCAATAAATCAATTGCAATTTCTCATAAACAAACTTGAGCACTTGGAAGCAGCCAAGGTGCACAATCCCTACTTCCAGAAATGGCTGCGACTAAAGACAGCAAGATCAGCTAAATCAACAACTGCAACGCCTTCTCCTACACAGCCACCACCAGCTAAGAAAAAGAAACAGAAACGGCACAGGCGCAACTGAGTACCTGAACCCTCTCCTCCCTTGCCACGCTCAAACATACAAAAAAAAATCTAACACACTGTTACCGAGGGTCGAAAGGGGCTTGTCCCCCATACCGTCCCTGCACGCCTTCGGCGCGCAAAATCATTTCGTTCTTCAATTGCATGCTAATCCTGTGACTAATGAGGCTATTACTTTTCTTAATCCTTTTCAAGAATGGCTCATTGAAACCTCTCTAAGCCATCATGTTCTGTAAAATTATTTGTTAATTTTTTTAAAATAATATTCAATAAAGATTCATCAAATAATTTGAAACTGTTTTTATTTATTAAGTTCCTCTGAAATCAACAGCAATCCTCAACAAAAGTTTTATATTTATTAAGTTTCTTTGTAATCAACAGCAATCCTTAACAAAACTGAAAATAAAAAAAGTTTATTTTTTAAAAAAATAATCATTCCATGTAGACCAATTCCAGAAAGACCAACCGTTGGTCTACCTGGAATTGGTCTAAATGGAATTGGTCTACCTGGAATTGGTCTAAGTGGAATTGGTCTACATGGAATAAACCGTGTACAGTACAGTCGAAGTGGGCAGTCACTTTTCCACGTGTCCACAGTGGTTGTGGAAAACCGTGGGCAAATTACCCTTCAACTGCCCACAGAGATTTCTGTGGACAGAGATTTTTCTAGACTGTGGGCATGCTACCTACTTGCCCACAGAATTTATAACTAACACGGCGATTCCCGTGGAGTCCACATGATCTGACTTTTTATTACACCACTATAATATTTATGTTACGTGTTACGTAATTTTTTTACACGATAGCAATAAGAAAAGAAATCTGTTAACATCGGAACGAGGTCAAAATATTAGACTAGTTTCTGTTCTGCCCTGTCAGGACAAATTCACAGGATAATCCAACTGACAAAAATGCAGAAACTAAAAAGCTTTTGGACCATGTGATTTATCTACTCATCTGTTTGCCATTTGTTAACCTTTTACCTAACGCTAGGAGTAGACGACACTCGTGAAAAAAATTCTTGTGTTACTAAAAATTTTCATTTTGGGGTTCCAAAACATAGGTTAGGACCCCTCAATGGAACGAGCGTGACGCGCACGTTCGAATGAGGGGTCATAACCTATGTTTTGGAAGCAAAAAATGAAAATATAAAATTGATTGAATGGCAATTTTCGTGTATAGCGCTGGCCGGTTTTGGCCGTTACGTTAGATAAAGGGTTAAATAAAGGAGGAATATTTCCACCAAGTATGAATTTATCGTCACCAAATAGGGCCTCTCCTCCTCACGGCGTCATTTTTATCTTCCGCTTCTGCAAAGTTCCGGTTCGTTTTCGCGACAGCTACCTCTGTCTTCGAAATTCGAATCAAGAGTTGAGAGTATAATTTCAGAAAAAACAACTACCCCAAGCATTGGTTACTGGGTCATAATCCACAAGTAATGCAGGGCTTGTTTACCACAATGAACAAGCACTGCTTCACTTCCCTGGATCCCCACGGAGGTCGGTCCATTACAGGTGGGGAAGCACTTTTCGAGTATTCGCTTACCAATACCTGATGTTGGTTTTTACCCCTACTCCCCGTGGATATTAATAAAAGTTAGCCCCAGTGGTCTGCGTCAGACAAGATAGATCCATTAGCCTCCTGAGCACAAGTCGTTTGAAGTTTTTAATCCTTTCAAACGCTGCTGTATGTAGTATACACATGCCATTAACTTCTGTAAAACTACTTCAGAAGGATTATAGCAGGTCATAAATCATAAACACAAGAGCAGCATTAATTGCCGATCAACATAAGTCAATCAAGTTAATTAATTTAATTATTGATGAATAACAAACAATCTTGCTGAAAAATAATAACAACCAAGAGAATAAAAATGTTTGGTTTATATTTTTTCATTCTTTCACTTTAACAATTAAAAATACACATTGTAATTTATCGATAGGGCCAGGTTAAAAAAACCGAAATTAATTTGACGATGCATTTTTTTTGTTCGCTGAACTATCAGAATTACTCCGAAATTATCCACTAAAAAGTGTGAATTTCATATTGCACTTTTTATTGAATAATTCTAAAGTAATTTATCGATAGGGCCAGGTTAAAAAAAAAATGAAATTAATTTGACGATGCATTTTTATTGTACGCTGAACTATCAGAATTACTCCGAAATTATCCATTAAAAAGTGCGACATTCATATTGCACATTTTAGTGAATAATTCCGAAGTAATTTATCGATAGGGCCAGGTAAAAAAAAAAGAAATTAATTTGACGATGCATTTTTATTGTACGCTGAACAATCAGAATTACTCCGATATTATCCACTAAATAGGGCGACTTTCATATTACACTTTTCAGTGAATAATTCCGAAGTAATTTATCGATAGTGTCAGGTTAAAAAAAAAACGAAATTAATTTGACGATGCATTTTTATTGTACGCTAACCTATCAGAATTACTCCGAAATTATCCACTAAAAAGGGCAACTTTCATATTGCTCTTTTTAGTGAATAATTCCGAAGTAATTTATCGATAGGGCCAGGTTAAAAAAAAATGAAATTAATTTCACGATGCATTTGTATTGTACGCTGAACAATCAGAATTAAAAAAGGTTCAAGGCCTGGGGGTGCTGTCATGATTAGCCCCTTTCGCATAAATATATGACAATAAACACAAAAAATAAAAAAATAAATAAATTAATTAAATAAATAAATAAATAAATAAATAAATAAATAAATAAATGGGCCTGAGTACTGGGCGCTAATTACCCCGGGCTGATGTTCCTTTGTCAAAATATTTCCAGGCCCAAAATTCTAGAAGCCGAATGTTCCCCTTCCCGACCGAGCTTAGAGTTGTCAACGGAAGCAAACGAATTGTTCAACAGTCGATCGAAAATTAGATTCGGTTTAACAGAAAGATCATATCAATACATAATTGCATATCAGCGATATTCGCAGGTGCACTCTTTTATTTGCAACTATTTTTAGTCGAGTTGTGACGAAGTCAAACTCGACTTATAGTTTGGTGAATGGCGGGCGGGCGGGCGGGCGGGCGTAAACAATTGGTTTCCGGATGATAACTTGATAGTGGTTCAACTCACATTCATTAAACTTCATACGTAGGTTGGTCTTGGTGGGAGGAAGAACCCTATTGATTTTGGACATGCTACGTCGAAGGTCAAGGTCACAGTGACCTTGAACATAGTAAATCTTAAACAATTGGTTTCCGGATGATAACTTGATAATGGTTCAACTCACATTCATGAAACTTCATAGGTAGATTGGCCTTGGTGAGGGGAAGAACCCTATTGATTTTGGACTCGCTACGTCAAAGGTCAAGGAGGTCAAGGTCACAGTGACCTTTAACATAGTATATCGCAACAATTGGTTTCCGGATGATAACTTGATAGTGGTTCAACCTAGAGTCATGAAACTTCATAGGTGTGTTGGCCTTGGTGCGAGGAAGAACCCTATTGATCTTGGACTCACCAGGTCAAAGGTCAAGGTCACAGTGACCTTGAACATAGTATATCGCAACAATTGGTTTCCGGATGATAACTTGATAGTGGTTCAACCTAGAGTCATGAAACTTTATAGGTGTGTTGGCCTTGGTGCGAGGAAGAACCCTATTGATCTTGGACTCACCAGGTCAAAGGTCAAGGTGACAGTGACCTTGAACATAGTATATCGCAACAATTGGTTTCCGGATGATAACTTGATAGTGGTTCAACCTAGAGTCATGAAACTTCATAGGTATGTTGGCCTTGATGCGAGGAAGAACCCTATTGATCTTGGACTCACCAGGTCAAAGGTCAAGGTCACAGTGACCTTGAACATAGTATATCGCAACAATTGGTTTCCGGATGATAACTTGATAGTGGTTCAACCTAGAGCCATGAAACTTTACAGGCGTGTTGGCCTTGGTGCGAGGAAGAACCCTATTGATGTTGGACTCACCAGGTCAAAGGTCAAGGTCACAGTGACCTTGAACATAGTATATCGCAACAATTGGTTTCCGGATGAGAACTTGATAGTGGTTCAACCTAGAGTCATGAAACTTCATAGGTGTGTTGGCCTTGGTGCGAGGAAGAACCCTATTGACCTTGGACTCGCCAGGTCAAAGGTCAAGGTCACAACTCGACATTGGATCTGTGATCCTGAGCGGCATTTTTTTCGTTTTGTACACATTTTTTTCGAAGCACTCGTTCACAATCGACATGGGTTTGTCACTGTATGTCTTGTTTTCACAGTGTGGGTTGTGCTATTCACTTTTCAGATTGAGAAAATGTGACGTAATTTTAACAAGTTATCAATTTTTTCCTTTTTGTAAATACAAAAATGACCATATACCTGTGCTTGCAAATTGAAATGATGAAGAAATAAATATTTTTAATCAGAGTCATATTCTATCAAAACGTGTTAAAAGTTACTTCCAGTTATATTTCTGTGGGCAGACGTGTTTCGGATTAATTATGTGGACACTGCCGTCCGGCATTATCATCGTTCAGTAATCTTTTCCACAGAAGTCCACAGGCTTTTGCCCTCAGAACTACATGCCCATATAAGTCCACAGAAATTGGTATCAAACTTATTTCTGTGGAAAATCAGTGGGCGCCCACTGTGGACATGTGGAAAAGTGACTGCCCACGGCGACTGTACTGTAGTAACGTACATTTTATACACATCACAGCTCTGTTGAATTTTCATAAAAATGTCATTATACTCATCCTGCCAAACTTCCGCATCTTTCAACAGTAAAATCAGTCTTCTTGCTGGAGGATGATCAAATTGGCGATGCAAATTCAAAATTTTTTTTTTTTTTTAAAGCACTGTTAGTCGTATCACAAAGTTTTACAGAATATATACTTTTTATCGGAATTTTTCTATCGATGGGAATGCACTAGTGACGTGATGTGGTTACATTGAGAGCCACTTCTTTCCCAAGAATTTCGGCAGTGTCATTCACAATATCAAGCTTGACATTAGCCTTTTTCATAGCGGCATGAGACAGTAACAATGGTATATCAGAATCAACAACATCTGTGATGACTATAACTTCTCGACCAGATATAATTGCAGGTAAACAATATTCACCTAATGATCTGAGTTTAGTTTCACCACTGAATTTGAAAATCTTCACTCTTTCATTACACTGAACTTTACTTTTGCCTGTGTCATTTAACCCTTTACCTAACGAATCGCCCGCATCCGCCCGCGTAATATGCAAATTGAGCAGTTGAAAAAATTAAATTTCTGTAAACATTTCAACAAAACCATATCATGTGACCCCTCATTGGAACAAGCTCATTGAGCTCGTTCCAATGAGGGGTCACATGATATGGTTTTGTTGAAATTTTTTGAAAAATTTTAAAAAATTATATTTTAAAATAACTTTCCAACCAAAGCTTCCCACAAACAGTACTAGTACAGGCTCTGTCTAGAACAGCACAATTTTGGGCTTCAATGGTTTATTATAGCCTGTAAAAAGCACAACATGTTCAGGTTCTGTATTATCTTGAATATCTTTCACTTTGTTAACTTTTGAGAGTTTTTACCAATTATGTGGACAGTCTTTTAATAAGTATTGATACGAGCCGCGAACTCTGCAAGTTATAAGATGTCCAAGTTATAAGATGTTTATCAGAACCCACCGGATTGAGTGGTCTGTCACGATTACCACTTCTTCCTGCCCAAGCATTTACATTTCCACCTTTGCCACTCCAAGTGCCTTTTTTACCTTGGAATTTCCACTTATACTGATTTACATGACCAGCTACTAACAAAGCATCTTCATCAGCAACCAAAAATGCGGGTTCCAATTGAATGGCTTGTGTTGCCGCTGAAGCATAATTTCCACTGGCACTGCCAGAGCTTTCACCCTTAAATTTCTTTAATGATTTTTTAGCCTGTTTGTAAAGTGTATCTTTCTAGGAATAGTCCATTCCAGTAAGAACCAACATTTTCTCTTCTTTCGTTATCTTGGCTTTTCTTAAAAGTTTAAATGCCAAAATTTCCAAGGGTAATTTCATATCTTTTTTTAAAATACGGTTATACTTTTTATCAAGAAATGTCAAGAGTTTGTCAAAGCCATCATCTTGTTTCAGTTCTGCCAGTGGCAGTTCATCAAACACTGGCTCCCGAATTTTTGTTTCCTTATCTTTAGGTAAAGAGAGAGCAATAGCAATTCCTTGCTTATTTTTTAACTATGTTGGTAACTTCTCACATGCAAGTAATTCTTGTTTGTATCTTTCATAATTACATGCTTTCTTAAATATAGGTGGATTAATTTTCATAGCCATCTTATAACTGAACTATTTTTTCTGCATATCATGAATTAAAACAATTTCTGTATTGTTCTCTATTTTTTCCTCCTTTTTTGCATAAGCTTCTCACTCTTTGTCTAAAGCATCAAATTTACACTAAGATTTTCCAGTTCTATAATCACATGTAATTTTGAGCTTCTGCTCTGCTATCACATTGATAAAACAGAGCTTATCTCATATAAAATTCCAAACACTAAACATCAGAAACCATCAAGATGAACATCAACACACAACCACAATCCAAATCAGTTTTCTTTACTCAGGATCAAATAGACTTTTTAGATGTCTATTTTTAGTATAGCACATGGTTTCTCTAAGCATAAATTAACAAATAGCCATCCATGGCATTATTCTAGTTGTATTTTCTCTTTTCTTTCAGCCAATAACTGCCCAGAGTTGAATGCTCCCATAAATGGTGCCCTATCATGTGATACTTGGACTGGTGGACAAATGTGCACACCTGCTTGCAATGCCATGTTTGATGTGCCACCTCTTAATGGTGTGGACATTAGCGTGTTTGTTTGTGGCCAAAGTTCAGGCACATGGTCTCCAGTTTCAGCTGTTCCAAACTGTACAGGTATTTGCATTTAAAAAATTATCTTCCATTCTGTTAGCTCACCTTATTGAAATTCAGGGTGATTCCAGTCAGGGTTTGTATGGGTCCTGGAAATCATGGAAAAGTCATGGAATATGAAAAAAGTTTTTCCAGACCTGGAAATCCTGAAAAAAGGGGGTGGGGGGGTATTTTAGGTTGGGTCTGGAAAAGTTTCAGAAAAAAACGAGTTGCTGTGTTTTACTGAGTATATGAATCAGTAATTCCGCCCCCAAGCTTTCACATGCATCGGATACATTATCAGTAAAAAGAATCAACTGGCAGTCCAATTTGCACATCCCTGTACAGTGGATGACCTCTTCTCTTTCCTCCAATGATTAGCGAGGATTGCCTGTGTCCTGCCTTTTTATTGGTTTGCAAGGAAATCAGCTGATTCAGTCAGATAACTGTTTAGCTGATGTTGTGTCATTCAGTTTTTACTTGCACAAAACCCTTCCCACTTGGGGTAATTTGCATAGGCTGCCGTAAACAAGTGTATTAACAGCAGGGTTTTTTTTTTATATTTTACGCCAACATCTTAATTGACTGGACATATATTTTTATACTGTACCAATGACCCAGACATAGCTGGTGCTAACTCTTAAAATGTAGGGCCAAACACAAATTTTGCCCCCCAATCCCCAAAATTTGCATCTAAAACCAAAGAAAACATGTCCTGAAAGGCCCTCCACACTTCACCTCTACTGCGCATGCGCAGTGTCTAGGACGTTCCGAAATTGGCGCCATTAATCATTCTAAGTTTGGCCCTTCATCAGTTAACATCTGACTGATCTTTGTGCTTGTAAATCTCAGTTTAAATGATGCCAGACACATAAATATTAGTGAAATGGTGATTCTAAGGAGGATAGAGAAGGAGGAGAGGAAAAATGTGTGACAGAATACTATCAGGGCTGTAACTTAAAATTTTTTAGTGAAATTATGTTAAGTTACCTATTTTCGAGGCAGCAGCCATTTTGTTGTCATTCTGATTATGTAGTTACACTGTTTTTTCAGTGTTTTCCTCTCTCCCTCTCCTTTAAGTCCCCCCTTGCTATTCTCCCATGCTTTTGGCATAGTTTTTGTAATTATTATTACTAAATTTTCTTGGGAGTTTTAGCTGAATAACAGAATGAATTCTGTTCTTTTCCCCATGTTTACGTCTTCACCTACGGGTGGTTAGGCGTTGTGTTCTGCATCTACCATCTGATGTTCTGCAGTTTCTTCCCTGGAAGTCTCTGTTTTGCATCAGATAGTGTATTTTTGGTAACTGATTCCGGGCCTGGGTGCCTGGAGTCTTATTTTAGTGTTTTTACATTCATTGTTTACATTTACAACAGCCCTCTGTGTGAGGGGGGGATTTCTGGAAAATAATATCTTGATGTTATTTTAATCATAACTAGATACATTATTATTGTTCGTAAGTGTTGAATAAATTGTTTAAAATATTTTTAAAATTTTTGTCCACACTTAGGCTTGGGATCCATTGGGGCTCAACGTTACTTTTCAGAAACTTGGGCTGTTCTGAAAAAATATTTTTTCAAAATATTTTGATTTCAATTATTTTTTCTATATTAATGGATCATATTATTATTATGTATTTTGATTGCCAGGGGTTAGTGCGAGTACCAGGACTTGTTTTCTTTTCACATTGAAAGGATATTGATCAATTGTAATAAGAGGAAGTCTTCCTCTGACTTTTATAATCATTCTATATGTGGTCAGTGTACTCGCATTAACTCCTGTTCTGTATCGTATGATTTCGATGACAATATGGGAAGCGTATGTCACGGTATGTTATTGGGGAATTGGACACTCCGGTCCTTTCCCCGCAGGGTCACTCTACTTTATCAATTTCTATTTCAGACGATCAAGAGTAGGGTGATGTATCTGTGATGTCTTCCAACAGTGTGCCTCCGTCGTCACAATTAATGAAGGGCTAGCGGAAAAGTGCTCATGTAAATACGCCAATTGCCTAAGAGGACCCTAGTAGGTTCGACGGCCTTTGACGTCCGCTAGCTCGCCCGGTGTAGCGTCCATTCACCGAATGGTTCGGCAGCCGGGTTCGTCCGTTGCAGTCTAGAAGGAATTTTGGGGTGATGCGAGCACTATAAATCAACCAAATGCACACCCAGTGACGGCGGATCGGAGGGAGAACGGAGGAAGCCTTTTAGTCCGGTTCATAGCTCGTTCTGGTCCATCCGGACGGCGAGCGAGAGAGGCCCCTCTCTCGTGCAACAACATCTGGCCCCAGAGGTTGTGGTACAAAATGTTTCGCATTCGGAGCATACGTCCGTCGCTCGGGACGCTCCGACATATAGTCAGTCCGGAGTAGACTGTCAATAAGGCTTCCTCATTCTCATGGTAGCGCACACGACCGCTCTTGGCTACGTGACCACGGATATCCAGTCAGCTTCGCCAGTCAGAGAATCATCGGCGACCAGGTCACACCATCCGGTAGCCAGGGACACGAGGCCTGCAGACTCCGGACGTTCGCATAGGAAGTGTGCGGGAGTCAACGTACACGGAGCTTCCGGCAGCAATGCATCGTAAGACTGCTACTGCACAGGCCTCGGGAACAGACGTGCTTTCCTAAATAGCACAGTTTATCGCAGCATCCCAGCATCAACTGAATCTGTCGCATATTTTTTATCCGACGATGCTGGGTCGGGACGCTCCGCGGAAGCGGGTACGGACGTCCGAAAATTTCATCCGGTCCGACGGGATACCGAAAGAGATTTGGAGGATTTCGAGCTTTCCCTTTCGGAACAACATATGCTGTTGTGTATGTCATCTGACTTGGTCTTCTACAGCTTCTTTCGTCGGACCAGATTGCTGCGATGCCGGATAAGAAACTGATAGCGTCGGTGGACTTAGAAATTTTTGGTTCGGTTCAGGGACATCGTTCCTCAGTTCCGACATAGTCCAATAATGTCACACAAACTTTCGAATTATTGAACGACGCTATATATATTATTATTATATGCTTGCTATAACCAAGCATTTCTGGTTTCTTGTTCGCAAAGTTACGGAGATGTCTTTCAAAAGTGTGCCTCTGTCGTCATAGTTAATGAAGAGCTAGCGGCAATAAGTGCTCATGGAATATGTCTATCGCCTACGGAGTGACATTCGCTAGCTCACCCGGTGTAGCGTGCATTCATCGAATGGTTCGGCTGCCGGGTTCGTCCGTTGCGGTCTAGGAAGGAGATTTGGGTGATGCGAGCACTTTAATTACTTTAGTACTCACCCAGTGACGGCAGATTGAGGACAGATCGGAGGAAGCCTGTTAGTCCGGTTCCTGGCTTGTCCAGGTCCGTCCGGGCTGTGAGCGAGAGAGGTCCCTCTCTCGTCCAACAACATAGGGGACCGCATGTTGTGGTTCTGATATTTTACATTCGGAGCATATGTCTGTCGGTCGGGACGCTCCGTTATATTGACAGTCCGAGAGACTGTCCATAATGCTTCCTCATCCTCACAGCAGGGCACACGACCGCACATTGGCTACGTGACCTCGAATATCCGATCAGTTTCGTCATTCAGTGATTCCACGGCGAATAGGTCGCGCCATCCGGTAGCCAAGGGACACGAGGCCTATACACTCCGTTCGCTCGCATATTGGTAGTATGCACTGGGTAACGATCACGGAGCTTCCAGTGGCAATGCATTGTAGGACCGCTTCTCCTCAGGCCTCAGTGACGGACGTGCTATCCGAGTTAGCACAGTTGTTTCGCAGCATCCCAGCAATTGACAGTTTCTTGGTCGAATCAGGAATTATCCGACGACGCTGGGTCAGTGCGGTCCGCGGTTGCATCAGGTACGGACGACCGAACGCTTTATAGGGTCCGACAGGATGGCGAAAGGGATTCGAAAGATTTCGAGTTTTCCCTTTCGTAGTATCGGAAGCTGCCATTCATATCTTCTGGCATTATCTTCCAGTGATTGTTATTTCGGACTACATTGCTGCGATGTTGGATAAGAGACTTATAGCGTCATTGGACTCGGAATTTTCGATCGGTTCGGGGACATTGTCCCTGACTTACCGACAGTCCAATAATTTCATTACAACATGTGTTTTATTTTTCGACTCTATATATGCATACAAGCCTGCTACCAAGCATGATAGTTTAGTTTCTTGTCCGCGTTGCTCATTTCTGCCGTTTTATCATTTATACGAATAGTTTATTTTGGCAGTGCAGAGCATACCGAGAGTTCATATGCATCTAGACGGTGTGGTTAAAGACTGGAAATATTCTTTTTCGCCGTCTATGTCTTTTCCAACTTCAATGTTGGAAACGACAATGATGTCTAGTAGACTTAACTTAGACGCTTTATCATACGCGAGGCGTTATCATTACGTCTTCAAGAAAAGATTTACGGGACATTATTCTCAATGTAATTTCTTTTGAGGGCAGTAGTTTGTTCACGTATAACTCCGCCCTTCAGTGGCTGATTGGAGTTGGTTAGACGTGACGCAGCCCTAGCTATATCCACGCGCGTGGATAGTAAGGTTAAGAACTCTCTCAGAGTCGCTTCGTTCTCGGAGAAGCTTCTCTTCGACGGCAACTTTTCAGCAATCCATGAATTGCTCGATTTACACGTTCTCTTGTCTATCTAGTGTTACAAGAGATTCAGACTGGGGCAAACATTCGGTGGTTGACTCAGAGAGTGCCACTGCAGTTGCCGGACCCGAGTGTTGCTGTTATGACGGTTGCCAGTCTAACAGATTGGGATATAATACTGATCCCAACGGATTCGAAGTGCCAGGGTCTTTGGGTTCCGCAGTCTCTTAGCAACCAATTATCTTCCGCAGAATAATGTTTTTTAGGCTTGCTTTATGTCATTGCATGAACATTATTCAGAAACGCATGCCCAAATCCTGTCCGTTAATTCGACAGTAGTGGCGTATCTCCGGAACCAGGGAGGCACTCTTTCGTTTCCGTTATTCAATTTAATGGAAAGAATCCGTCTGTTGGTTATAGTACACCAAGTTCTGTTTTGGTCCGTCATATTCCGGGTCGTCTGATTGTTTTACCGGACTCCCGTTCACTTAGGGGTCGCTTGTTGCTGTCAGAATGGACTCTCAACAAACAAGTATTCAATCAGATTTGCTATCTATGGGAGCGCCCAATGATGATTTATTTACGACACAGCTTGCTAATCAATTGCAGATGTATGTGTTGGCTTGTCCGGATCTCTGAGCTAATGTTGTTAACGCTCTATTGATCTATAGGACGGAATGATAGGATACGCGTATCCTCCGGCGCTGTTGTTTCAGCAGGTATTGCTAAGATAAACAACCACAATACATTTCTGTTGATAGCATCTCTATCTTCACAGAGACCATGGGTAATTTACTCTGTTGTCTACTGTGGGACTTAACGTGAAATCTTCCTCAATGTGAGGATCTTTTTTCACTGGGTAAATCGTGTCATCTTTATCACAACCCGCAGGGTCGCAACCTTCATGTATTCCGTTGTGTGGTCCGTATTGCATTGTAAGCATTGTACTGGACGAGCTTTGGACGCGATTTCTTACTATAGGAGATCCTCTTCTTCGCTATTCTATGCGGCTAAAGTGGAGGCTCTTCCGTCGTTGGTGTAGGGATCATTATGTTCATATTGTTGATCCCTCCATACTACTCATTGCAATTTTTTAGTATACTTGTTTCACAAGATCTACTGCAGCCTGTTATTATTAAGGTTATAGGTTTATGTTACCTCATACCTATGCACTCTAGGATAGTTTACAATTGAGTCTTATGTCTCTTTATCTAAGTCAGTTAGTAACTTTTTGATAAATAGACTTAGAATCTTTAGATTAAATTTCTATATGGAATTTAACTTCGGTTCTTATTTAGCTAAGTAATCATTTGAGCCTCTGGAAACAGTAGTTTTCAAATTCTGACCTTTTAGACAGTAATTCTGTTGGTTTCTCTTTTACTGAAGAGTCAGTGAGTTTCATGCACTATCGATGGATGATTTTCACTTTCGTAGTTTCGGAATCACTACTTCCTTTACTATTTAGGTTGGATTTTTGCATAAGAGTTAGGCTCCTAATATCCGGAACCTATTGTTATTAAGGTCCTTCCGTCTTCGTACGGGCATAGGCCTTTACTCTTTCCGGTTAGAGTTTATGTATTTATAAACAGATATCTGTTTATTACTACGGGCGTAAGCTTCTTCTGTCTTTGATGCCTAGTAGAAGGACGTTACGCTCCATTCTATTATTAATGGATTCTATTAACTATCGGTACTGCTTATGGTATATCATTGACTTAGCAGTTGTGCTTAAGATTTCGGCTCATGAAGTAAGAGTTCTTCTACATCTTGGGCTTACATTAATAGTGTCGCTATTATAGATTTTTGAAGGCTGCTCATTGCGCTCAGCCATCCACATTCATGAATTTTTATCTCAGAAATATCGAGTCCATTTCTGGAGGCCTCTATTGTTAGGTCTATTATCTACTGCTCAGAATGTCATTCACTTAACAGTTGCTACTATAGCTAGGTAGGCTGTCTGTTTCGGCAGTGTCTCCGTTCTGCTGCCCTCTTCGCTCTGGGCTATTTGACCCAGGGCAAGAAAAAGGGGGGGGGGGGAGGGTGTTCCCTTGGGGCACCTGTTTTACTATGAAAACAAGGGGATACCTCCTCCGGAGTTAGTAATTCTGAGCTGTTATTGGGATGGTTGTTTAGTGAGAAGTTTATGTTTTAAAAAATTCATTCAAGTCTTAGTTTTTAAAGTATAGCTTTTGAATATTGCATATGTCAACGGACATGATTATGCAATCCTCAGACATTTTTAAGGAGTATAAGAGTCTCTATTCTCTAGACTTACTTTATTTATTGGCTTATTTTAAAGATTATTAGTATAAGGATTATATTGGATATTAATAGAGTACATGGATGTATGAAGCTCAATTTTGGAAGGTGTTGTATCTTTCTAATTTATCATAAATAAGAAAGATACATGTAAGGCCTATTACTTCTTTTTCCCTACAGGGGATGACTCTATTTTATATTATTGAGCGTATTCCATTTTGCTCTATGTCCTTGGCCCTCCAGCCTTTTTACTATTCAGCTATGTCTGGGTCATTGGTACAGTATAAAAATGTTAAAAAATTTATAGTAATTTCTATATTTTTTATACTTACCAATGACCCAGACGGGGATGGCCCTCCCAGGAGTTGGGAACTCTTGCCTCCCCGCTGAGTACATAGCGCTTACCAGGCACTGGTTATTAGAATGATTAATGGCGACAATTTCGGAACGTCCTTGACACTGCGCATGCGCAGTAGAGGTGAAGTGTGGAGGGCCTTTCAGGACATGTTTTCTTTGGTTTTAGATGCAAATTTTGGGGATTGGGGGGCAAAATTTGTGTTTGGCCCTATATTTTAAGAGTTAGCACCAGCTATGTCTGGGTCATTGGTAAGTATAAAAAATATAGAAATTACTATAAATTTTTTAACTTTCAAATGCAAATTCAATATACATACAGTACGTTGATGAACAAAAAATATATTTTGATGTGGACAACTTAGGCCAAAATTGTTATTTTAATATATATATAAATAGCCTGTCATCTCTTTTCTGAAAGCTGTTAGTCACACCCTCTAAGCAGACAATGAGATTTAATGACTTTCACAAGTTTGCCCATATGGTGGCGCTCTTGTACCATTAGCATGTGCTCACTTTGTGTGTGGAAACATTGTAAATTCTTCGTGTAGAATTAATTTTCAAGTGCGAAATTACTTAAGACTGATTGGAATTTCATTGGCAAAATGAATAAAGGAAATCATTTTATGGAGCTAACAATTTCATGCAGACACTATGGTACATTGCGCAACTGCTTTTCATTAAGTGGGCCTAATTCATTGACTGTTGACTTGTAGATTTGTGTGGACACATGGATTCCCCTACATTACAATAGTTAAATTTCACAGACCGACAATCCCAGTAAGTAAACACAATTTCTTATTATTGTACAAATGCGCAAGTGTAATAAAAAAATTAATTATCCCTGCATTTTCAAAAATGTGGGGATATAGTCATGATCTCCGTCCATACGTCCATCTGTACGTCACACCCTGAAAGGCTCCTAGGGTATTCAATTCGAAACGTTGAAACTATGCTAATGTGTTCAGATAGAAACTCTAGATGTGCATGAAGGTTTCGGAATTTTGATTTGGCCCCAGGTGGTTCCAGTGGAACCACTTTATCGTTAGAAAACCACTTTTCATGGAAAGGCTCCTAGGGTTTTTAATTCGAAACGCTAAACTATGCTAATGTGTTCAGGTAGCAACTCTAGATGTGCATGAAGGTTTCAGAATTTTGATTTTTTGTTAGAAAATCAGTTTTCATTGAAAAGCTCCTAGGGTATTTAATTCAAAACGTTTAAACTATGCTAATGTGTTCAGGTAACATCTCTGAATGTGCCTGAAGGTTTCGAAATTTTGATTTGGCCGCAGGTGGTTCCAGTGGAACCACTTTATCGTTAGAAAATCAGTTTTCATCGAAAGGCTCCTAGGGTATTTAATTCGAAACGCTCAAACTATGCTAATGTGTTCAGGTAACATCTCTAGATGTGCATGAAGGCTTCAGAATTTTGATTTTGCCACCAGTGGTTCCAGTGGAACCACTTTTATCATTAGAAAATCAGTTTTCATCGAAAGGCTCGTAGGGTATTTAATTTGAAATGCTTAAACAATACTAATGTTTTCAGGTAACATTTCTAGATGTGCATGGAGGTTTCGCGAAAATTTGATTTGGCCCCAGTTGGTTCCAGTGGAACCACTTTTATCGTTGGAAAATCAGTTTTCTTCGAAAGGCTCCTAGGTTATTTAATTCGAAATGTTTAAACTATGCTAAAGTGTTCAGGTAGCATCACTAGATGTGCTTGAAGGTTTCAGAATTTTGATTTGGCCCCATGTGGTTCCAATGGAACCACTTTTATCATTAGAAAATCTGTTTTCATCAAAAGGCTCCTTGGGTATTAATTCGAAACGTTAAAACTATACTAAGGTGTTGCTAAGGAAATGCGGGGATACACCATTGTGTGCTTTGCACACACATAACTTGATCTAGTTTATTTTATTGAGAGCATTCGTTATGACGCATGCACTTTTTTGTGCTGGTTTTGAAAATCATGTCCTATCCTTTTCCAGTGAGAGAGGTCATGGAAATTGTGGTTTTCAGTCTGGAAAAGTCATGAATTTTTTTCTCCAGATTATGTGTACACACCCTGTTAGTGATCACTCACCTTCCACCATACGTCGTCTGTCGACCATGAACATGCTGTTTGCGACTTTTCATCCAAA
Source organism: Pictodentalium vernedei (assembly GCA_031216915.1). Taxonomy (NCBI): domain Eukaryota; kingdom Metazoa; phylum Mollusca; class Scaphopoda; order Dentaliida; family Dentaliidae; genus Pictodentalium; species Pictodentalium vernedei. The sequence continues at coordinate 224,444,584 of CM062288.1, forward strand.
GCCGCTGCACAAGTTTCAATTAACTGGCTGAGTGCTAGTAGTCACTGTCATGACTCTCTTTCATATAAAATTGTTTTGTGAGAATTTATTAGAAAGTGCAAAATAAGCACACTCCAATAAAAAGTAACAAAACAGTTATTTACAAACAAAATCATGCTAAAAAAGGCCTCCCCCCCCCCCACCCCCCTATAACTCTTTATCCAAAGTAACAGCCAAAATCATCCAGTGCTATTCGCAGAAAGTACAATTCAATTTTTATTTTGTTTCACTTGTTGTCTCAAAAACATAACTTATGATCCCTTATTGGAACAAGCTTGATGAGCTGGTTCCAATAGGGATCATAGGATATGTTTTTGATGTAAAAATTAGTTATTCAAGAATTTTGTTTCAAGTGTTGTCTTACTTTTGTGTTAGGTAAAGGACTAATGGTAGCATGAAAATACTCTTGTTACAAATCACCATTGGAAATAAATTTACCACTCTGCAAGTTAAATTTGAGTTGGATTGTTTGTTCTGGCATCACATTAAATTGATTTTGTTCAAATCACCTTGCCCCAGACAGACAGACAGAGAGATGGACAGACAGATCTTAGGGAAGGGGTGAGGAGCTGATGTGTAACATGTCTTGATATTTAGTATTGAACTTCCTTTTGAGGTGTAGAATCAACTTTGTTCAAATGATGTTTGTTTCGCTACAGTACAGTTGCTGTGGATTGGTCATAATCCACTCATGAGCAGCGATGTCCACATATTCGTTTACCAGGTAATAAAAACCATCATCAGCCAAATTTTAATTAGTGAAGTTAATTGTTGTACACAGTACTTATTAACTGGTTGAGGGCTAGATTATTTTGGGTGGTCTGAACTTGGTATTAGAACTTTGTTTTATCACAAATTATTGGAGAGTGTCAACAGACTCTCTCCAATAATTTGTAATAAAACAAATTTCTATGCGCAAAAATATTATATGCATTTGACTGACGAAGTCAAACTTGGCTTATAGTTTGATGAATGGCGGGAAGGCAGTGATTGGGCGGTTTCGTGCAGACGTAAACAATTGGTTTCCGGATGATAACTTGATAATGGTTCAACCCACGTTCATGAAACTTCATAGGTAGGTTGGTATCGGTGAGAGGAAGAACCCTATTAATTTTGGACTTTCTTGGGCAAAGGTCAAGGTCACACTGACCTTGAACATAGTAAATTGTAAACAATTGGTTTCCAGATAACTTGACTACGGTTCAACCCACAATCATGGAACTTCATATGTAGGTTAGCCTTTGTGAGAGGAAGAACCCTATTTTGGACTCCCTAGGTCAAATGTCAAGTTCACGGTGACTCTGAACATAATAAATCAAAACAATTGGTTTCCGAATGACAACTTGATAATGGTTTTGCCCACGTTCATGAAACGTCATAGGTAGGTTGGCATCAGTGAGAGAAAGAACCCTATTTATTTTGGACTCACCAGGTCAATGGTGAAGGTCACAGTGACCTTGAATATACTAAATCATGAACAATTGATTTCCGGATGATAACTTGACTGTGGTTGAATCCACATTCATGAAACTTCATATGTAGGTTGGCCTTTGTGAGAGGAAGAAACCGAGAGGAAGAACCCTATTTATTTTGGACTCGTTAGGTCAAAGGTCAAGGTCACAGTGACCCTGAACATAATAAATCAAAAAGTTGGTTTCCGGATGATAACTTGATAACGGTTAGGCCCACGTTCATGAAACTTCATAGGTAGATTGGCATCAGTGAGAGGAAGAAGCCTATTTATTTTGGACTCGCTAAGTGAAAGGTCAAGGTCACAGTGGCCTTCTACACCGTAAATCCGTAAACAATTGGTTTCTGGACGTTAACTTAATAATGGTTTGACCTATGTTCATGAAACTTTGTAGGTAGGTTGTCATTGGTGAGAGAAGAACCCTTATTATTTTAGACTCGCTAGGTCAAAGGCCAAGGTCACAGTGACCTCGAAAACTGTAAATCGTAAACAATTGTTTCTGGATGATAACTTGACGATGGTTCAACCCACATTCATGAAACTTCATATGTAGGTTGGCCTTCTTGAGAGGAAGAACCTATTTATTTTGGACTCACTAGGTCAAAGTTCAAGGTCACAGTGACCCTGAACATAGTAAATCAGAACAATTGGTTTCCGGATGATAACTTTATAATGGTTTGACCCACTTTCATGACACTTCATAGGTAGGATGGCATCAGTGAGAGGAAGAACACTATTTATTTTGGACTCGCTAGGTGAAAGGTCAAGGTCACAGTGGCCTTCAACATAGTAAATCCATAAACAGTTGGTTTCCAGATGATAACTTGATAATGGTTTGACCCACATTCATGAAAATTCATAGGAAGGTTGGCCTAGGTGAGTTGAAGACCCCTATTTATGTTGGACTCGCTAGGTCAAAGGTCAAGGTCACAGTGACCTTGAACATAATAAATTGTAAAAAACTGGTTTCCAGATGATAATTTGACAGTGGTTTCACCCACGTTCATGAAACTTCATAGGTAGGTTGGTATTGGTGCAAGAAAAAGCGCTATTTATTTAGAATCACTAGGTCAAAGGTCAAGGTCACAGTGACCCTTCACATAGTAAATTGTAATCAACTGGTTTCCGGTTGATAAAACCCACTTTTGTGTTGTCACAACTCGACTTTGGATTGGTGATCCTATCAGTATTTTTATAATTAGTGTTTGCAATCTAATATTTTTGTGTCCGTGGAAATATTGCCCACATATGGAAAGTAACCTTTCTCTGGCAGCCATACTGTATATTCATTTTTGTAATGGAGGAGCAACATTTTTCACCCTGCTAGAAATTTCTCTTTCTTGAACCGATGAGCTGATTTGACCCAAATTTGTTATGTGGTATTATTATACCCCCACTTTTTTCAGAAAGTGGGGTATACTGGATTGTGCCTGTCTCTGCATCTGTGCATCCATCCGTCTGCCTGTCCAAACTCAGATGTCTGTTCGCATTATAACTTCAACATTACTGCTCAGATTTCAATGATATGTCATACAGATCTTCACTATCATGCAACCTTGAAGCAGCATTAGCCGTTTTGCTGTTGGAATATTTTTTCTGTGAATTATGGCCCTTTGAATATACAAAAATGGGCTATTTTTTGTCTGTTCGTGCTGTATCTCAGGTTCAGGTCGTTGGATCTCAATGAAATCTGGAACGAAAATTGTTTATGGGAAAGGATTTGAAATGAGTCTCCAATAATATTTTTTACTTTTCGCTTTTTATATCACCAATTTTTTGTCTGTTTGTCTCATATTTCAGGTTTGGGTTATCAGATTTCACTGAAATTCAGAATGAATATTGTTTATGGGAAAGATTTTCAAATGAGTCATGTCCCTACAGTAAAACAAAGAAAATCCCCTCCCCACATGTGGCATTATGTCTTTGTTTTATGAGGTTTGGCTTATCAGATTTCAATGAAATTTGGAATGAAGATTGTTTATGGGAAGGGCTTTTAAGTGAGTCATGTCCCTGCAGTAAAACAAAGAGAATACATGCAACTCACCTCTCCTTGTGTGGTATTATGTCTTTGTTCTACATCTCTTATGTGGATGGTCCAATCATCACTGGACTTCAGTAACAGGTGTTTCTGACCTTCATAATTACCTTGCTGTAAAACAATAACAATATTTTTGCTGTTTGTCTCGTAAAATAGACCATTTTTTCTGTTTGCCTCATATCTCTGGTTTGGGGTTTATAGATCTCAATGAAATTTGGAATGAAGATTGTTTATGGGAATAGCTTTCACGGGATCATGGTTCCTTTCTTCTCTTGTCATTGTTTGGCGGTATGCAGGCTTGTCATTGTGAGGCGGGTGATCGCCCCGGACCGCAGTCGACCGCCTGAGTTCAAACTTAACTTCCGCGGATGGTAAATGTGTGTCTAACCATGATTTATGCAGCCCATTAATTCAGTCAAAGGCACCTCAAAAACGGCTGCCTCAAACAGAAATTTTTGTGGATTGAAGGCGGTGACAAAGCACAATTCGTGAAGTTTGTAGTTGTTGTCGACTCGCCGTCACCCAGAGACAGTAAGTAACTTTCCAAATATGAGCCAATTCCAAAGTTGTAATTAGTTATGACATTGTACATCAGTCTGTGACAACTCTCGTGTCATGCGCGATTACGGAATGTATCATCCCCAAGCCAGTTCACCCCCGATGAATCGCCTGGGACGTTTCATCCCAAAATCAAAGCCGGGACGATTGGTCCCCCCAAATCTGATTGATTTGCCCCAACATGAATTCCTCATATATCAGAACTGACCTGTCGATGGTCAGAATAGTAGGTGTGGACGATTCGTTCCTTGGCTTGCATGCAGCCCAGGTAGACCAAAGGCAGTAAGATATCTTACTAAGACTAGGGGCCACGGTCCTCCCTGGGAGTTTAGCATGAAACCTATGGCCGCAAGGAAGTGGCTGGGGACTGTTCATGTTATTTCTCCATGCCACCGAATTTGTCCTTACAGTCATTTGCCGCTCCCCCTCCACGAAAGTACTTGTGCCCCCCTCCCACCCCACTCTCCCCAATCCTGCTTGTAACCCTGGCTCCGCCACAGGCCCACTGGTTTGCAATTGAAGTCACCAGTCACCTAATAAGTCTAAGATTAAGAAGATGCAATATTTGTATTTCGTGGAGAAGAATCGAGTTGGGGTAAATCGTTTGAACTAACTGGTGTTTGGGGATGAAACTTTGTGGAAGCTCACGTACACAGTACTTTCACTTTTACTGTCACTTTTGCATAAGTAAACAGAATGGATGCCTTCATAGAAGGAAATTGTGTTAAACTTTCAAAGTTTTATACGTGGAATACAAGGGGTAGTGTTGTTGGATATGAGACCGTTCATGAAAAAGGCACAGATTAGTCATATGGTATGTTATGCTGCAAAATATGTTTTCCATGTTTATACAGTCTATAATTAATATCCGCATCTGCCATCTGGCAGTGAGTGCAGTGCACTGGTGTATACAGTCCTCATGTAATGTGTAGATACGGGTTTGGTTATTTGGATGCAAGATAACTAAAACACTCATCGTTAGCGAGTGTAATGGGTAACCTGGTATCTTGCAGCCAAATATTCAAGCCTGCATCTATAGATTACGTGATGACGTACATCATAATTACACAAACCTTGTACCTTAAAATGATATTAGTTGTCTACCCAGCAGGCTGAAACAAAATGGCCCCCTAAAACCATAAATAGCCCTTCTGCGGTCATTTTAGGCGAACCCAAAATGGCCCTCCTGAGGTGATTTGAGGCAAACCATAATGGCTCTCCTGCTGCAATTTTCAAAATGACAAGCCTGGGTTTGCACTGTGGAGGTATGCCCTGGGGCGTGCCCCCCCCCCCCCCCCTTCCCCCCTTCTTGAGTCATAAGTACTTGATTCATGCAAAAACAGTTTTCCAACTTCCATATCAGAACCTGAGGCACTAAAATAGAAATATTTTCAAATGCCCATATTTCCCAAACCATATAGAACAGAACTGTTATTTGGAATGAAGCATTCTTAGAACCATAAAAATTCTATGCCTTCTTAGAATGGAATGGCAGATTCAAGTTTTTTTCAAAGCAAGTCCCTTGATTAATATTTGGGCTCCTTATTGGAGCCCAAATTTTGACATAATGCATCATGAGGAGTATTCTTAAATCTTCTCACAAATCCCCAGTCAGGATCTTTTGATATATGGTACACTCCACTATTAGGGGAGTCAGTTTCAAGTTTGTTAAAATCAAGTTCCTGGTTTAACTGGTTGAGTGCCAGAAGCCACTATCAGGGCTTTCAAAAGAATGACGGAACCAGAGCAAAAGCCAACATTTTCCTTGCTCATGTTTTATATTTGGTCAAATGCAAACACTATTTTGTTTATAGAAATTTGTTCTATTACAGATTTCTGGAGAGTGCCTGTGGGCACTCTCCAATAATTTGTAATAAAACATATTTTGAATAACAAATCCTGACCATTCTCCCATTCACTTCCCCTTCAGAATCAATTTATTTGTGTGGTTCTGGTAGATGCCTCTTCCTGTAATGTTTATATTTACCCCCAAATACTCGTAATCACCTGTCTCTCCCACACTGAGAAGTTTGCTGCTCCCTTCCGGAATGCTGAACTCACCCACTCTCCACCTTCGAGTGGTGTCCACTTTGCGGCCCACAGGTATAATTTTGCTCTTGCTTTCATTAAGTTCGAGTCTCCATTTTCTCCCATATTTCCCAACAATTTCCAGCATTTTCGTTAGCCCCTCTTCGCTTTCTGACGCAAGAACCATATCGTCTGCAAAAAATAGCCCTGGGATCTTCAAGTCCCCAACTGCTACCCCATCCTTGCTACGCAGGAGTTCATCTCCTAAACTTTTGATGTACAATGCAAACAGGATCGGCGAAAGGATACACCCCTGTTTTAGGCCTATCTCCATAGGCACACGTTTTGTTGTAATGTTCCCCAGGCTAAGTTCACTCTGTACATCTTTATATAATGCTTTCATAATTCCAACAAACTCGCCTCCTAAGCTCATAGCCTCCAGCTTGCACCACATACCTTCCCTCCATACTCTATCGTATGCCTTTTTGATATCCAAAAAGGCCATAAACATCTTTTTCTTTTTTGCATTCGCGGATTCTATCATTTGGGATAGTGTGAAAAGATGGTCAGTAACTCTCCTTCCCTTCCTGAAGCCATTCTGGATTTCTCCCAAAAAACCCTTCTCCTCAATCACCTCCTCTAGTCTCCCATACAGGACTTTACAGAAAACCTTTCCAATGTTGCTACTGACAGAGATCCCTCGATAGTTATCTAAAACGTCTTTTTCCCCCTTTTTGTGAATAAATGTCACTTTACTTTCTCTCCACTCCTTTGGGACCTCTTGATTTTCTATGCCTAGATTGAATAGGGCAGTTAGGTTTTTCATGAGTTCCTCTCCCCCTTTTTTGATAAACTCGTTAGGAATTTCATCCACTCCTCCCGCTTTTCCATCCCTTAATTTTGATATCACCTTTCGCACCTCCTCCGTTTTAATTTCGCTGCACACGAAGCTCGATAGGTTTTCCCCGACCTGATTCGGACACTCTGGTGGGCTCCCCATGCCCCATCGCTTATCGTTTACCCTTTCCCAGTGCTTGACTAGTTCTGATGCGACTTGATCTTGCTCATCTGTAACTCTGCCATCTACTTTAATACTCTGTGGGTTACTTCCTTTGTTACGTTTATTCACCCATTTCCAAAATACGTTCGAACTCGACCCCCCTGTCGTTCTTATCATCCTAATAAGACTGCTATTTCGTACTCTCCGATTATCGTCTTTAATCTTATTTACTTTATTTCGTGCTTGGTGGTATTCTTCCTTAGCAACTGTGACCTCATTGCTTTTCGCCCCTTAAGTTTTCTACTTCTCCTGTATGCAGCACATTTAGCTTTTCTTCCCTTTATGGCCCTTTTCAGTTCTTCGTTCACTCTGTACCCAAGTTCCCGTGTTGGCACCCTGACCTTTCCTACACTTTCCTTTTCTGCCTCCACCAGGCTCGCAACTATGACGTCGGCCATCTACTGGACACTGCCCCTCTTGGGTACGGTTGCAAGCTTTGGTTTCAGTTTTTCATTGAACTTCGCCCAGTCAGCATCTTTTTTGAGTTCCCAAATCTCCTTAGAGCTTCCTTTGCTTTTTACTAGAGTTTTGGCCCTGATCGTCACTGTAATCAAGTTGTGATCACTATCCACCTCCATTTCACCCTCATCATCCACTTCTACCCCTATCACCTCCCTCCATAAATTAATATCTGTGAAGATGTAGTCGATTATTGATTTTCTGTCGTTCCTCTCCCAGGTCCATTTCCCCTTACACCTCGCGTCCCTGTTCAGAATCTTCAGACCGAGCTCGTTTGTGAAATTCAACTTCTTCCTTCCATTCCTGTTGACTTTATTGCCCCCCACCCTCTATGCCTTCTTCATCATTACCTATGTGGCCATTAAAGTCACCCATCAGAATTATACCGAGCCCCTTGTTTTGTAATTCGGTGATATTGGACCTCAGTGTTGAGTATATCAAATCATTCCATTTGGGTTTGCTTCCCTCCACTGCACATAACACAACCCCAAGGGCAATACTTTTGTTTTTCAAACTGATCCTTACCCATCCAATTTCTTTTGATACCTCAGCTGGGGTGCTGATGTTTTCCAGGTCTGTGATCAGCGATGGTTTTAAATCCTCTTTAATGTACATGCCTACCCCTCCCCCTTTTTTCTGGCCTTCCGTTCACCCTACACCTATCCATACGTACCCCCTTACTTGGTCTACCCGCTCCTCGTGTCTTACCCACGTTTCGCTTAAGCCCATGACGTCAAACTCCTCTGCCTCAATCAATGTAGCAATTTCACTTACTTTCCGGCGGAGACCCTGGATGTTGCTATAACCCACTTTCAGGGTGTCAAGGTTCATTGGCTTCTGCCTACTGGTCCCTTTATTATCTAGTCCCTGTATGTTTGTATATCCCACTTTGTGTAGCTGTTCTTTCCTTGGGAAGCTATTCCTATTGATTTGGATTTTTGGTCCCTTTTCCTTATCCACCTTGTCCCATTTTTTACACCTATGGTTCGTGACACAATTTCTGTGATTATTCCCCCCTTCACTGACCCCCCCTCCCCTCCCTATACCAAAAAAGGCTCCACCACTTGCAACATATTTCTTCCTAAAACCTCTGTACCCCTTGGGCTAAGATGGAGACCATCCCTTCCATATAGGTCATTTCTGCCCCAAAACGATCCCCAATTGTCTACAAAGGGTATCCCAAGTTCCTTACAATACTCCCCCAGTTCCTCGTTGGTCCCAATGATCAGCGAATTATGCTCGCCCCCACCACCTAGTACTGGGAGAAGCCCCGAAACCACTACCTGTGCATTCTTGGCATTCAGTTGAGTTATTAAGTCCTTGTAAGTCTCAATAAGCTGGACTGATTTTCTCTCCCTGATGTTGTTGGTCCCCACGTGTACAACAACCACTGGGTCTGGGCCTGACCCCTTTACTAATCCATCCACTCTGTCCCTTAGGTCCTCCACCCTAGCCCCCGGAAAGCACAAATTGGTTCTGTTGACACTGTCGGGCCCACACACCACCCTATCCAACCCCCGCACTATACTACTCCCTGCAACCACCAATTGCCTCTTCCTGTCCTTTCCTGTCCTCTTTCCCGTCCTACTACCCCTACTACCCCTGTTACCACCTCTGTCCCCACTGGGCCGGCTCGCAATCTTGCACTTCGCCACACTAACCCCCATGCCTACCGCCACCTCCACCTCTTTGGACCCAACTGGGTGAGGCACAAGCTTTAAAAATCTTCTTCTCCAGAACCACTTGTCAGAATCTTTTGATATATGGCATACAACATCCTTAGGGGAGTCTGATTCAAGTTTGTTAAAATCAAATCCCTGGGTTAATATTCAGGTGAACGATTGGAGTCTGAATTTTAACTTAGTCCAATATGAGGAATAATCCTAAAAGATCTTCTTGAGATACACAATTCAGAATCTTTTGATACTGATATACAGTATCCTCAGAGGAATCTGATTCATTTTGTTCAAATAAAGTCCCTGGGCTGATATTTGTGTTTCCTATGGGAGAGTGGGGGGTGGGGGTTCAAGTTTGTTCATATACAATTCCCAGCTAATAGTAATAGTAGTAATAACTGTTGGAGCCCTAATTTTTACTTGGTGCAAAGAGGAATATTCTTTAAAATGTTTTTGAGAACCACCATTCTGAATGTTTTGATATTTGGTATAGACCATCCTAGGCAGGCTCAAATACAGTTCTGTTCAAATCAAGCCCCTGGGTTAATATTCGGACTCCCTATGGGAGCCTAAATGTTAACTTAGTGTAATATGACAAATAATCTTTAACAATCTGCTTCTTCACTCTGCCATTCAGAATTTATTGATTTTTGGTATATGGCATCCTGAGAGTGGAGGGAAGGGATCAGATTCAAGTTTGTTCAAGACAAATCCCTAGGATGATATTTGGACTCCCTAGTTTTGCTGTACTGGAAATCTGTGCATTGTTTCTGTGGTAGCACCCCAATACTGGAAAAAATTACCTGACCTGGACAACAGGTTTATAAATAATTAAATGACTTCATTCCTCTGTAATGTTAACTAGCCATAGATGCTAATTAAAGCCTTCAAACAACTTTGTCAAATAAGCACCCCAGGCCCCTTGGATCCTCTAGTTTTTTTTAGCTCACCTGAGCACAGCTCAAGGGGAGCTTTACTAATCACTTTCCATCTGTCGTCCGGTGTCCGTTGTCCGTCATTCATCCGGCATTAACTTTACATTATCGACTTCTTCTCACAAACTACTCATCCAAGTTGAACCAAATCTGGTGTGCATGTTCCCTATCCTATGTAAATTTAAATTTGTTCAAATCAAGTTGACCCGCCCCTTGGTAGGGCCACTCCCAAAAAGTGAGCCTAAATCTTAAAAAATCTTCTTCTCATGAACCAGCAGTAGCAGAGACTTGACATTCGGTGTGCAGCTTCCTTTTTGGGTGTAGACTCAGATTTGTTTAAGAGAAGTTCTAGGGGCTATATTTGCCATTGTTATGGGAGGGCCAAGAATTTTTGCCATGCCCATATTTTCTATTTTCCAAACCGAGAGGCTGATTTGAACCAAATTTGATAGGAGATTTTATTGGGACGTAAGTAGTTGATTTATGCCAAAAAAAATTTTCCCGTCACCCCTTGGGAACCACAGGAGCTAAAAATAGAAAAAATTTAAAACGCTCATATCTCAAAAACTGCACGGCACTGAGAATTTTTATTTAGTGTGAAGCTTCCTTAGGACCAACAGAATGGAATGGTCAAAATTAATTGCTATCAGTTTTATCATGGGGTACTTTTCGGGACTTTTGAAAAAGTGCTCAGTCATCATTTTTTAACACTGTGGGAATGGGAAAAACATTTAAGACTACTTTTCTCCCAAACCACTGCTCCAAAAGCTTTCAAATTTCACATATAACATCTTTGGAAGATTGTTTGACATGTTTATTGAAATCAATTCCCTGGGTCCATATTTGGGCTCTCTATGGGAGCCCAAATGTTTAAATTAGTGCAGTATGAGGAATATTCTTTAAAAATCTTCTTCTTCAGATCTACCAATAAGAATCTTTTGATTCTGGGTTCATATTTAGGCTGGAAATTTGGGGTCCCATCCCGGACTTAGAAATTTTGGACCAAAATCCGGAAATTTTATTTTTTGTTTTTTTTTTATGTGTTTCGGTCAATTTTAAGACAACAAATTTTTTTACACTGAAAATTTGGTGGCCGGGTGGGACCGAACCAAAATAAAAAAAATCTGTTTTTTATGTGTTTATCTCAATTTTGGGATGTAAAAGTGCAAGAACCGAAAATAGAAGGAAAATCCTGTGTATTGTGTGAGCATAACAGCTTCATCTAGTTGGTATATGCTTTTCTTAGGAGGGGCGTATGCAGCTTATTCAAGTCAAGTCCCTGGTTTGATATTTAGCCTACCATTAGAGTGTTCAGTCGTGTGACGTCATCGCGTAGTCATTGTTAAAATTTCCAGTTTTTCAACTTCAATTGCTTGTAAAAAAATAAATAAAAATTGTTGATGGTCACAAAGCAACACGTTTGTTAATAAAATATCCATGAACAAGTGGGTCGACAAGAAATTCTATAATTGTATGTATTTTCTTTTCGCGAGACGTTTAAACTCGACGAGTCAACATTTTATCGCATTTCGCATTTCTGACCTGCTTTTTTTGTAAACAACGGATTTACCCCTCATGTGCATATGACGATTTCTGCTGGAGGATATGTCATATACAATTAAATGAGGCACACAATGGGATTCCTGAGACTTTGCTCTTTATCATGGGGTACCGTACTTTTTGAATCGTCAATTTTTTACCATTTTTCTGACACAAAAAAGTTTTTTGGAACGATTTTTCCACGTCAAAAAAAATATTTATCAAAATGTACGGTACCTGGTGATCATATACCAAATACGTTCTTTTCATTTATGAAGGTTTTAAAGTGATACACCCAAGCACCTCCAGCAGAAACTCCGCCAAAAATTGTTGCTACTTTCTGATTGACCCACTTTTACGTCACACAGAGGTTCTTGTGTACTAATTTCATCAGGGAAAGACCGTTTGACGTCTTCGGGTTATGATTGCAAGAGAAAATTATCAACATGCATGCAGTTTGGATATACGTTTTTCTTTAGTTTAAACAATATTTATTTGTTCAACATTTCTAGAGATACAAAGTACAACATTGTTGATGGTGGATCCGACAGAAAGCTAAAGAGCTTATAAAAGGTCGTTTCCACGTTTTCTTTGAATATAAAATTAATCAGTAAATAGTTCATGACTGATTCATTTTAAAGATATATTTTTAAGAAAAAAATGAGACAGACCAGAAGGTGAAACTCGTGTCGCTTTTGATCAGTCACCGAGTCCGATCAAACAACATGCAGTCTCCAAGTGTTTTCTCAATTTCAGCTTGCAGGCGACCAGCTAAACAGGCCAGCAAATTAAAACGACGCAACAAAAGTTATTAATTGCATAAATTTAATACCAGGCAGTTTTACATCCACTGATACTGAATTCATTTTTAGCTCAACTTTCTGATTTGAACTTTAATTTATTCAGTACTACTTAAACACTGTAAGTGCTCATGTCAATTTGGCTAGGGCTGGAGGCTGTATTTATGAACCGATCTTCATGAAACTTTTTGGGTACCTTTGTTATCACCTTGGAACGAGAATGAGTGTTTTTGGGTGCGGTCCAAAATTCAAGATGGCTGCCAGCAGCCATTTGTGCCAAAATTAGTGCAATCAGTTTTTTGTACAGAACTTCTGTATGAAAGTTCTGATTTGAATAAATTTCTGTATGAATGTTTAGTAACATGGAATACATCACATATAATACAGGTTCTTTCCTCGCGCAGAAATTATGCAAATTAGATGAATTTTGATTTATAAAGTTTAACTTATACACAGTAAGTGCATGTGTCAATACAGCTCGGACTGGAGGCTGTATTTATGAACCGATCTTCACAAAACCTCTTGGGTACCTTTGTTATCACCTTGGGATGAGAATGAGTATTTCTGGGTGCGGTCCAAAATTCTGTACTGAAATTAGGTCCATTCAGTTTTTTGTACACAACTCAGACTAGAGGCCGTATTTATAAACCGATCTTTACGAAACTTCTTGGGTACCTTTGTTATCACTATGGGACGAGAACAAGTGTTTTTGGGTGTGGTCCAAAATTCAAGATGGTTGCCAGCAGCCTTTTGGTACCAAAATTAGTGCAATCAGATCTTTGTACAGGACTTCTGTATGAAAGTTCTGATTTGAATAAATTTTTGTAGGAATGTTTAGTAACATGGAATACATCACATATAATACAGGGTTTTTTCTCGTGCAAAAATTATGCAAATTAGATGAACTATGATTTGTTCAGTGCTACTTATACACCGTAAGTGTGCATGTCAATATGGCTCGGGCTAGAGTCTGTTTTTATGAACTGATCTTCACGAAACTTCTTGGTGTACCTTTGTTATCACCTTGTGACCGGAACGAGTGTTTTGGGGTGCCTTTGTTATCACTGAACTATGAGAACAAGTATTTTTGGGTTCAGTCAGACCCACTTTGGGGCTCAAAGATTTCTTTTCTAGTTTAGCATCTAACTGTCACCCCACTTTTACAATACTTTACCTATATAGTTGTTACAGGCTACGGTCAGCATTTATGTACAGACCGTTACAATACTTTACATGTACTTTTGTTATCAAGTCATTACCCAGATGTTTGTCATTGCTGTGTCACATACTTTACATGTGCATGTCTTAAACAAGTTCAAGTTGAGCTAGAGTGTCATTGAAACTTTCATTAATCTGGTCCCACACGCGTTTACATAAAGTTTTAACAACCAGTCGGTATCTGGAAAACTTGTGATGGAATCAAAATGCACTATTAAAAATTGCAGAAAAGACCACATAAAATAACGCAAAATAACATTCTAATGTACTTGCAAATACAACCATAGATTTGGGTTCATAGGGAGGTTGGGCATTTATCCCTAAACCTTTTCCAACCCACATAGAACTGGGGGGTGGGGGTGGGGGGTGAGGTTGAATGAGTATATTTGTTGTGCCCCCCCCCCCCCCCCCCCCCTTCAAAAAAAAAAAAATCAACCATATGAAGCATTTGTAGGTCTAATTGCAAATACAACCAGTGATATGGTTATTATGGAGGTGATGTGTGGGTATTTGATGCCCCACCCAAATCCCATCACAGATTCCTGAGTATGAAAGTTCTGAAGCTTAAAAGTGGTAAAAAAGTCAGAAATCTTTACTAAAAAAAATTGGAAAACAATCTTCTCTCACTATAAAAATTGGAAAACAATCTTTTCTCACTGATAACAATTCAACATGATTTGGAAATAGTCAAACACAAAAAGAAAAGATGCAGTCAGAAATTCACACTTCCAAAACCATCAGAAATATTTGAAAGGGGTAATAACATTGACCTTGCTTTCCAATTGTTAATTGTAACTACTGAGAGCACTGTTGGGTGGATGGGGGAGGGGGGCAATAAGGGATAAACTGGAAGTTCACAAGGCCATAAAAATATAAGGGGTAGTGGCAGGTAACTAGATTTTTGGTGAATAGTAATTACTGTGAACACTAATTGGAAAAATATTGGCTGTAGTAGTGGTGGGGGGGGAGGGGGATGAAATTTTGCAGGATCATAACAAATATAATTGAAAAGAATGTTATGATGGGTGGGCAACATGACTTTCACCAAATTGTAATTATTAATGTCATAAGTAGAAAATTCTAGGGCTGTGGTGGGGCTGGATTTTTCCTGTGGCTTCAGTCTAAATCCACCTAACCAGGTCCCTGAGTGAAATCAAAGAACAGTAGTCTTGAGTTTATTCAATTATTGCGGGTACTGTTTTTCAAGGAAGTATAATAAATGTAAATTTTTCAGCTCATAGAGCTCTTTTCCTCACCGTGCTGCTTGAGTTACGTGGGAAATTAGAAGAAAAAATAGTTGTTGGTTTTAGCAATGAATAATAGTAAAAAATCAAACTGAAATGAATAAATATGCATATTTATTAAATAATTAAAATATTTTAATTATATTTTATCACCTCATGAAGTTGGAGACCATTAGTTCACTACAAGAGGGTTTAGATTTTATTCTCACCATGCTGACTGACTTTGACCGAGAAGTGAGACAAAATGATGGATTGAAATAAGGATGAATTTTTTTGAAATACATAATATCACTGAATAAATTTGCATATTTAATTTTAAATTTTATTAGAACCTGAACTGGGCTTCTATGAACTTTGTCTTCAAGGTAATATTGGAATCAGTTGGTTAGTAGACACATGTTTCAGGGCTTGCCTTGAGTCGGGGCTGATCAGCCCAGGCCCCGAGGAGCACTTTCTGGGGGCTTTTTTTCAAGCCCCAACATTTTCCACAAAAAAGCACTAACAATAATGGACAAAATGGAAAATCAGCCCCGAAAAGGCCCCGACCTCAATATGTGGGGCACTTTTTTTAGGCCCTGACCATTTTACTCAAGGCGAGCCCTGATGTTTTCTAGGTAAGCTTTAGTTTGGTTGTATATTCAAACAGTTACATACATTTTCTTATTATTCCAAAGAAGCGGGCATGGCCTAAATATTTTAATTGTGCTGCTATTCATAGTTATATCTAGCTGGTGGCATGCTGACATATTTCAGGGGTTCAAAATGTTGTGGATTCATTACTTATGCCATTTTGTGTTCAGTTGTGCTTGTCCGTGTTCAGTTCATTTCTTAATAGTGTAATTTTAAAAAGTGGACGGGGCTTAAATATGCAAATTAAGAAATTTTAGCGTTTTTTTTTAAATCAGATATGGTTACAAAACAAACTGTCAATGTTGTGCAAGTTGCTGCAATGCTCCTGTGATGTAATTTCAGGACTAGTAGGAAAAATGTGAGAATATTCTCTAAATAAAGGAAAAAATTAACATTTTTATGCAAATTATATGCAAATTAACTTGAAGACGGTTTGGTCATGTTAAAAAATTTTAATGTTAACTTCTGGGCCAACATATGGCCCATGACTATGTGAAATCTCAAGACTCGGCGATTACTGCTTTCATTTTTATGAGTGTTAATGTCTTTATTTACATGAAAAAAGTATGCTAAAATCACCACTTTTGGGGGCGTTTTGGGTTCTGGGATTTATACAGAAAGCACTATGTCCCAGTGACTAAATTTTCGACAAATTTTGAAACTTCTAGTGACCATAACTCGAAAACTACATGGAATATTTAGATTCTGTAAAAAGATTTCTTTTTTTCACCACAAGAGGAATTTCTTTTCAACCTACTCACAATTGTTTACAGTTGGCTGTAACATAAGTGCAAGCCCTACTTCGGAACTAACTCAAGCTTTTAGAATCTTTTCCAAACGAGTTGGAAAAGTACTAGAGTGCAAAAACACGAAAAAGATCGAAAAAAGGGTCGAGCGACACCAGCGCTCGAAATTACAGGTACTCTCTCTGCACACGTGTTTACCGAGCACATGCGCAACAACCGTGACGTCAATTCCTTTATTTTCCGCCATTGTACATGGTCGGAAATTTTTGTGACTCGTGCTAATTATGCTGTTTATTCTTCGTGAACAACTTATTCTACATTTTTAGTGTGCAAGTGGATTGTATCCTTTTGTCAAGCTACCAAATTATTGTTATTTAATGTTAATTTGTATTTTTATTGCTTGTTTCTTCACACTTTATCTTGTTTTTCCCCCACGTGTGAACACGACCTTCGTGCTGTTTTCCGTCGGCGGGAAGCTTGATTATTTTGATATAATGCCTAAGACTATTCCTTGTACCTCTTGCTTGCAGGTGAAGCATGTGGACGACTCTCATTCCACATGTGTCACTTGCAACAATTGCACTCAGGCCCAATCATGTGGTATTTGTGGGGTTTGGTCCTCTAAATTCTGGGCTTCTGTTAACAAGGTGGTTCTTTCCAGAGCTAGAACCCCTCGTTCTCGGGGTAAGGGTAGCCGTGCCGTAGCAGACATTTCTGCTGGTGCACGTGGTGACTCTGTCACACAGGATTCGGATCTGCCTTCTGTGGCGAGTTCCTCTGCAACTGTTGGCGGTGTTAGTTCAGTGATACCTGACGAGGAGACCATGGTCTCTTTGTCTTCTGATGTCACTATTGAGGCGTCTGTTTTCGTTGAGAGCTTTTCCGAGGTCAGCTCGGTGACCCTCTCTGATCTGCCTCCTACACCGTCGACTGTTGTTGAGGAAGTTGCTACTCCAGATCCTATTCTGTCTGATGGTGGCTCTTCCATCTCCTCTGGGGATGGTCTACAGTCTCGGGGGACCGAGGCTGTATCTGCTGGTGTGTCTGTGTGTTCTCAGCCTCCCCCAGCCTCGCGGCGGGGCTGTGCGGGTTTGCTGTCTGCTCCGTCTCATCTGGCTAGGTTTACTCCTAGTTGGTTGAGCCGGCCGGTCGCTTCGGCAGCGATTCCTCGTCCCTCGAGTGAATCGTTTCTTGTTCCACCTTTCCCTGCTAGTGTGCCGCCTAGCGAGATGGTGTTGGGACGGTGGCATCCAGGGCCTACTGTTCGGCAGCGGTCAGTGACAGCCCCTGTTAGCTGTCACTCTCGGAACCTTCCTCCGTTGATTCCTCACTGTGTTCCGAGTCTGGGTGTCGATCGATGCTTGCCATCGGTCTCAGAGAATAGGCAGTTGGGGCCGTCTGCAGCGCAGAGGCCAATGACAGGTTCCTGTCATTCTTGGGACAATCCTCCGGTGTCTTCTCACCGTGTCCTAGGTCCAGCTACCGATCGACGTGCGCCGTCGGTCTCTTTAGAGGATTTGCAGGCAGGACCTTCTGTTTCGCAGAGGTCAGTGATGGCCCCTGGGCATCACAATCGGGACTATCCTCCGGTGTCTTCTCACCGTGTCCCTATTCTGTCTGCCGATCGACGTTCGACGTCGGTCTCTTCTGAGGATTTGGGTTCTTCTACTAGAAGGGTCCATTGGGAGGACACTCCGTCGGCGATTCTGCTGCGACGGATTCTCAGGGTGACCTGCGCCAGGCCGTTTTGGCGCTCACCCAGTTGCTTTCTGGCAACCCTCAAGTTGGCCTCCCTGTGCCTCCTGAGGCACAACCTCCTTTGGTCGGTCGCCGAGATGTCTCGCCTGGTCCCTTGGATACTGCACAGTATTCACAGCAGGTTTCTGCTGGTCAGCCCGAGATGGGCTACGTCTCCTCTGCTACGGAGGATGACGAGTATCTTGAAGGTGATGGGCCCCCCTCGTCAGTCTTGGGGCAGGCTTTGGATTTCGTCTTTGGCTTATTGCCGGACGTTCAACCTTCCGACCAGCCTTCTGTGACCGTCTGGCCGCGGTCCACTGTGGAGTGCCGTAACCCTGTTGAGCCTTCTAGCTCCGGGGCTTTGCGTCCTCTGCAATCGGCTCAGGTTGTTGAGTCCTTCCAGGGCTTAGACGCCAAAAATGTGTTCTAAGGCCCTCAAGGGTTCCTTCTTTTCTAGAGCTGATGCCTTTCTGCCTCCATCGCGGTTTCGTGTATACGATTCCATCTCGCCACCAGTCTTCCAAGGGAAGACTACTGTGGATGAGGATTCTTCTTCCCTCGGGTTGACTAAGCCTAAGTCGGCAGTTCTCTCGATGTCGGTAGTTGAGTCTATGGTGGGCCTGTCCCGAGAGATGCTGGGTATGTTATCTCTCGCGGACCATGTCGTCGCTGCTCTGGCTGAATATTTTCCACCAGGGGAGTTTAATGACACTCAGGCGCCTTTTCGCGTTTTGTCACAGGCTCTTATGAACTTGACACACGCTCACGCCTGTAACACGGCTAATTTGGAGCTGGCACGCCGGGATGCGATGTTGGATTCTTTACCATCCCTTCCTTCTGAGCAACATGCTGTTCTGAGGTCTGCCTCTTTGGTGGGACCTCAGTTGTTCCATGGTCCCGTGGAAGCTGTTCGTGGCGAAGTTCTTCGTCATTCGAAGGACCAGCTTTTGCTGAGACAGCTTGACCAACCTGCTGCTGCAGGTAGGGGTCGTTCCAGGCTCGCCAAGCGTGCTGCTGCTTCTGCCTCGTCGGCGACGTCGGCTACGCCTTCAGCTCCGTCTGCTCCTGCTGCTCATAAGAAGCGCCGACGTGGCCAGACTCGCTGGCAGCCTCAGGCTGGAATGTCTCTGGACTCTGTCACTTCCCGAGGTGGTTTCTCCTCTCGGGGGCCTTGTCGAGGCCGCAAGTGAAGGTTCTCACCTCGATTCGCCTCCAGTCGGGGGAAGGCTGTCGCTGTTTTACGACCGTTGGACAGAGATAACGTCGGACTCTTGGGTCCTCGACGTCATTCAATCCAGTCAGCGACTGTCCTTCCATCGGCACCCCAGTTTATTTTGGGTGCCCCTTCCGGCTCAGGTCCCTTCCGATTCTCTGCGTTGGGACCTTCTGGTGCAGGAGATCGACAATCTCCTCTCCAAAGGGGCGATCGAGGTGGTCAGGAACACCCTTTCACCAGGGTTTTACTCGAGACTTTTCTTGGTGCCGAAGAAAAACGGCCAATATCGTCCTGTCATCGATCTGAGTACCCTGAACGAGTACATAATAGCTCCTCATTTCATTATGGAGACTTTCCGGTCGGTTCGACGTTCAGTTCATCAGGACGATTTTGCGGCCAGTATTGACCTGAAAGATGCCTACTTCCATGTACCCATTCATCTGGCATCACGGAAATACCTTCGGTTCTCGTTTCGGGATCGAGTTTTTCAATTCAGAGCTCTCCCGTTCGGTTTGAACCTGGCTCCTTGGGCCTTCACCCGACTGATGTCACATGTGCTTGCTTTCCACCGCACTCAGTCGGCAGTGACTTCGTCAGCCTACCTAGACGACATCCTCCAACGGCATCACGATGCTGCTGTTCTGGAGTTCGATGTCCGGCAGTTTCTTTGCCTGCTAGCGTCGCTGGGTTTCAGAGTCAATCGCGAGAAGTCGGATATTCTTCCTTCTCAGCGATTCCATCATTTGGGGATGGATTTCGACACTCTTCACAATGTAGTGTCGGTCCCCCAGGCTCGGGCGACGATTCTTTCCGCCTTAACTCAGGACCTGCTTCAATCTTCCTCGGTCTAGGCCAGGACTTTCCTTCGGATGCTGGGCCTTTGCGGTTCGGTGACAGATCTCATTCCGCTCGGTCGCTTGTTTGTCCGACCTCTCCAACACTTCCTGTTGGATCATTGGCGACCGAATGTAGATCCACTGGACCTGGAACTCATTATTCCTCGGTCTCTGCTTTGTCACCTCCGCCCTTGGGCAGATACTCCCTGGCTGACACAAGGTGTTCCGTTGGATCTTCCTTTGGCCGATCGCATCCTTACTGCGGATGCCAGCGATCGGGGCTGGGGTGCGACGTTGGATCCTCTCGGTCTGTCTACTCACGGAGAGTGGGACAGCGAGCAGGTGGGCCTTCATATCAACCAGAAGGAGCTCCTTGCTCTTCTGTTGAGTTTTCGGCTTTGGATCCCTCATCTGTCGGACCATGTTGTCCTACTTCTTTCGGACAATTCAACAGTAGTGGCCTACATACGGAATCAAGGAGGCACACATTCGATTCCCATGTATCGGCTGTCTCGGGATCTTCTTCTGTTGGAGTGGGATGTGAACGCTCAGGTGTCCATTCGACACATTCCCGGGCGTCTCAACGTCCTAGCAGACTCCCTGTCCCGACGCGGCAGTGTCCTTCCAACCGAATGGATGCTACATCGGTTGGTGTTTCAGGCGATTTGCGAGCAGTGGGGCCGTCCTCAGGTCGACCTTTTCGCTACTCGTTGGAATCATCAGGTAGAGATCTTTGTCTCCCCTTGTCCAGCTCCTCTGGCATTTGCAGTAGACGCTCTGTCTCTGGACTGGACAGGACAGGTTGGATCGGCTATGCCTTTCCTCCTGCACCAATTCTTCGTCAAGTATTAGCGAAGATTTGTGCTTGCAGTTGCAGGATCATTCTGATCACACCCCTGTCTCCACAGAGGGTGTGGATCAATCTGCTGCGGCCTCTATTGGCCGATCGGCCGATTCGTCTACCTCTACGTCGCGATCTTCTTTCACAGGGTCGTCCCAGGAAGTATCACAACAACCTGGCGAGCCTGTCCCTTCACGCCTGTCTTTTATCAGGTCCAGTCTCCGGCGTAGAGGTTTTTGGTTTTTCGAGACGATCAGTGGAGTGCATTTCTGCATCGCGGCAACATTCCACTGGCATGACTTATGCTGCCAAGTGGAAGGTTTTCTGCCGCTGGTGTGCAGATCACAATGTGAATTACCGTGATCCATCAATCGCTCAAATTGCGGATTTTCTGGTTTTTCTTTTTGACTCCAAGGGCCTCCAGCCTATTACGATTAAGGGCTATCGGTCTATGCTGTCTGATACTTTCTCTTATGTGGGAAAGCGGTGCATCGGTCGTAATCTTTTTCTCTCCAAACTTATTCGGCATTTTTCTTTGAAGAGGCCTCGAGTTTTGCGTCTTACACCCAAGTGGAACTTGGCATGGGTGTTGCACTGTTTGGAGGGGGCGCCATTCGAGCCTTTATCTGAGACCGACATGCGTTTTCTCACCTATAAGACGGCTTTTCTTCTAGCGTTTGCTTCTGCTCGTCGAGTCAGTGAGCTTCATGCGCTATCTGTTGATTCTGCCTTCTTCCGAAATGAGGCTAACAGTGTCACCTTCACTACTGATTGCTCTTTTCTGGCTAAGAATCAACTTCCTGATTCGGTACCTCCTCCCATCTGCATTCGGGCTCTTCCTGCTGTAGATGGCCGGAGGCCTCTTCTGTGTCCTGTTCGTGCGATCAAGACTTACATTACTCGCACTCAGTTCATTAGGAGGGGTCGGAAGAGATTCTTTCTGTCTCTCATTCCTAAGAGGCAGTCTATCTCTTCCCATTTTATTTCCAGGTGGATCTGTCTTGCAATCAAGCTGGCTTATTCTCGCTTGTCTGCGTCGGATCTTGTTTCGAACCGGCTTAATGCTCATGAGGTTCGTGCCATTTCTACATCCTGGGCGTTCTCCAATTCTGTTTTGCTCCGGGATGTTATGAATGCGGCGTACTGGAGGAATGCTTCTACCTTCTCCTCCTTTTATCTCCGCCACCTTCAGCAGCAATCTGAGGACCTTTATTCTTTAGGCCCTCTCGTTGCTACTCAGGCTGTTGTGCACCCTCGTTAAAATTGTTTTTTGTCGAGGTTGCGCTTCGCTCAGCCTTGTTCTTTTCAGGTGCCTTCTCTCTATCTTCATTACAGGTTTTCATTATTGTTCTCTGCCATCCTTGCTTTCGTTCTGCTACTCTTGTTGGTATTGGTTATGTGATTCACCTCCTCCTATTGTTTATTCAGCCAATTGTAAACAATTGTGAGTAGGTTGAAAAGAAATTAAAATTTTTTAGTAAATTTTGTTTCTTAACATACCTACCACAATTGTTTACCGGAGGCCCACCCTCCTTGGGGATATCTTTGATATCGATGCCTCCCTGCTAAATCACAAACTTTTCATTGGCGGAAATACGGAATTGACGTCACGGTTGTTGCGCATGCGCTCGGTAAACGCAAGAGGTGTGCAGAGAGAGTACCTGTAATTTCGAGCGCTGGTGTCGCTCGACCCTTTTTTCGATCTTTTTCGTGCTTTTGCACTCTAGTACTTTTCCAACTCGTTTGGAAAAGATTCTAAAAGCTTGAGTTAGTTCCAAAGTAGGCCTTGCACTTATGTTACAGCCAATTGTAAACAATTGTGGTAGGTATGTTAAGAAACAAAATTTACTAAAAAATTTTAATATTTTCCAATCAGTTTTATCACAAAAAACCCATCATGGAATTTTCATGTCAAATCCCTACAACCATATCAGGTGTGCACCCTCAGGCCCCCTGGGGCCTCTTGTTTTTTATGCCCCAGCCAAGAAATGGCCGGGTCATCTAGTGTTAGTCTTTCCAGCTTTGTTGTGGTTACCTTCAAATCAGGTTCATGTTTGGTCCCCGTCGGATGATTTTTCACAGAATTATTGATCTTGTACTTGATTTATGATGTGAAAACTCAGAGAATCTGTTTTCTAAACTTTTTTCTGCTATACATTTAGATTATTGGTTGATATCTGGTTTAAGTCTTTGTCATGTGTACCTACAAATCAGGTTTGAGTTTGGTCCTAGTCATATGATTTTTCAAGGAGTTATTGATCCTGAAATTAGTTTATGACATGAAAACTCAAGAGAATCAGTTTTCCAGACTTTTTTTGCTATATGTTCAGATAATTGGCTGATTTCTGATATGTGGTTTCGTCATAGGTATCTACAGGCATATAAAAATGTCATGCTCTCTCAGGGGGGAATATTTTTGGATATTAGCATAATTTTCTAGTTTAACCATCAATTGATTTTGTATTGAGGCTGTGTTATGCAAACATGTATACTATTGATTTATATTTGTATTTATAATATATATATTTATACTAAACTTAGTTTTGTTAAAAAATAGTTCTTTGATGTACAGTATACATCAAAACTCCTGTAGCTCCTTGAATACCCTGGAATTTAAAGATTATTTTTCCGGGACCTGGAAAACCTTGAATCACCATCCTGCCTTTGAAAACCATGGACAAATATTTGTTGAATATTGCATCTGAGGATCGTTTTATATTTGAGGATGCTTTTATTTTTTTTTTGCAATTTACATTCAATATCATTGACCTCCTGGTGGTGATTTCCAGACACTTTTCCTGGTAACGTTCTAGAATGATTTCAAGACATCTGCTTGTGACCCCTTTTCTTAAACCAATAAAATCATATATAAGAAAGGTTACTAAATCAAAATAAAACATGCATTGAAAATTTTGCAGATTCTCCAGGAAGCTGCAAGAAAGTCTCATATATGCCAGATGGAAAGTATTTGATGGAATTACTCATGCTCATGGTGTGCTAGCATTTTTGTTTGAAATTATCCCCACACTGGTCAGATTCCCCTGGTTCCTTGAAAATCTTTAAATTTTCATTCCCAAATACTGGGAAATGCAAAATTTTTTTACCAAATACTGATATGGATTCTCCCTGAATTTTATTGAAAAATGTGTGTGGGAACTCCTGTATATCTCATGCAGTGGAGCCCTGTTACTATTGGGTTTCAAATAAACGTACCAATATGTTTATATTTTTGGAATATTTTCCACCCTGTATGAAGTTTATTTGGGCCTGTATGTTTATTAAAAACACCATCAGTGTCATGTGTTTGCCTCATATTGGAGACATACTATGGGTACTTTCGTCTATTTCAGACTCCTAACTCACACAGGGCTGTTACCTAGGCTTTAAAGCCCAGGTAACAGTGCTGTATGGGTTAGGGTTAAAATATTTACAATACAGTACATGGAGGGTGGAGTACTACTAAGGGTGCGCGGACATTTCCCCGTCGGACATTTCCCCATCCGGACATTTCATCATCGGACAATTCCCCATCTGGTCATTTCCCCATCGAGGACGGACATTTCCCCATCAGCATTCCCCCATCAGAGGCAGACATTTCCCCATCGGAGGTGGACATTTCCCCATTGGACATTACCCCATGTCCAATGTAGCTGACAGCTTCCACATGTGAATGAGTGACAAGTACCACTTAAAAAGTTTTCATTTTTTATTCTTTTATAACTCAAAAAAACCAAAATCTTGGCATATGGTATAGGCATTAGCACATTTTAGCACAATCTGAATTTCACAACAATGAAAACACAACATCAATAATAAAAAACAAGAATTTTTATCTGGTTACAAGTGTATGTATATAAAATATGTTTGCTTATAAATCTCTTACACATACTTGTTGAGATGTTTGATAAACACTGATGCATTCATTGACATTTACTTCAATGAAGACACGACTGTTTTGGATGGTGAAAAGTCTGCATGGGGAATTGTCTGTTTTTCTATTAAGCATAATGGGGTAATGTCCGATGGGGAAATGTCCGGCCTAAATGGGATGGGGTAATGTCTGGATGGGGAAATGTCCGATGGGGAAATGTCCGGCGACCCTACTAAGTAATAGATAGATTTTCACTTAGCATTTATTTCCAATTGCTGAGGACAAAACACAAGAAGCACCTGCAAACTTTCATCACTTGGACCATTGGGTTGCCACCAGTGGTCCATGTTATGAAAGTTTGCAAGTTATTCTTGTGCTATTATGAAAAATAAAAAATACATTTCAAGTGGAGAGTATATGGCTATTAAGTTGTAATTCACTCTCTTCATTCTGTATACACAGTCAAATTTTAATATCTATTTCAGTCATTACATGTACATGTATCCCAGAAGAGGTTAGGAATGACATTAATGGTCTCTATTTACCTGTATAGAATTGTACAGATTTTTGGGCACGCTGTTTTTTGTACAGGAATAGTGTTTCGCTAATGGTGAAGTTTGATAGAGACAATAGTCCACTTACTCTGTGTGCTATTACTTCAAAATAGTGCACAATACATTTACAGGACTTCTAATTTCAACTGTACTGCCCCTTTTATATTGCTCTGAAAAAGTTGTCCCATGTGTGTTCTTCTTTGAGTACTCTACTGGTAGAAGGCATTTATTTTGACAGTGTTGCTGCTACCGATAATGTAGAAACATTGTTAAGTCATCTGCTGTGATGATCTGCAGCTGTAATACATGTATAGACAGTAGTTATTAATGTAAAATTTATCTGAGGACTTACACTACTACATAACATTTCCTTAATTTACCATTAAAATTCCCTTAAATTATTTACTCAAATAATCCTTAAATGGGTTGTTAAAATTCCCTTAAAAAAGGACATGATTTAGACCCTTAAATATTTCTATTAAATATTTTTATACTGTACCAATGACCCAGACATAGCTGGTGCTAACTCTTAAAATATAGGGCCAAACACAAATTTTGCCCCCCAATCCCCAAAATTTGCATCTAAAACCAAAGAAAACATGTCCTGAAAGGCCCTCCACACTTCGCCTCTACTGCGCATGCGCAGTGTCAAGGACGTTCCAAAATTGGCGCCATTAATCATTCTAAGTTTGGCCCTTCATCAGTTAACATCTGACTGATCTTTGTGCTTGTAAATCTCAGTTTAAATGATGCCAGACACATAAATATTATTGAAAGGGTGATTCTAAGGAGGATAGAGAAGGAGGAGAGGAAAAAATGTGTGACAGAATATTATCAGGGCTGTAACTTAAAATTTTTTAATGAAACCCATGTTAAGTTACCTATTTTCGAGGCAGCAGCCATTTTGTTGTCATTCTGATTATTTAGTTACACTGTTTTTTAAGTGTTTTCCTCTCTCCCTGTCCTTTAAGTCCTCCCTTGCTATTCTCCCATGCTTTTGGCATAGTTTTTGTAATTATTATTACTAAATTTTCTTGGGAGTTTTAGCTGAATAACAGAATGAATTCTGTTCTTTTCCCCATGTTTACGTCTTCACCTACGGGTGGTTAGGCGTTGTGTTCTGCATCTACCATCTGATGTTCTGCTGTTTCTTCCCTGGAAGTCTCTGTTTTGCATCAGATAGTGTATTTTTGGTAACTGATTCCGGGCCTGGGTGCCTGGAGTCTTATTTTAGTGTTTTTACATTCATTGTTTACATTTACAACAGCCCTCTGTGTGAGGGGGGGATTTCTTGAAAATAATATCTTGATGTTATTTTAATCATAACTAGATACATTATTATTGTTCGTTCGTAAGTGTTGAATAAATTGTTTAAAATATTTTTAAAATTTTTGTCCACACTTAGGCTTGGGATCCATTGGGGCTCAAAGTTACTTTTCAGAAACTTGGGCTGTTCTGAAAAAATATTTTTTCAAAATATTTTGATTTCAATTATTTTTTCTATATTAATGGATCATATAATTATTATGTATTTTGATTACCAGGGGTTAGTGCGAGTACCAGGACTTGTTTTCTTTTCACATTGAAAGGATATTGATCAATTGTAATAAGAGGAAGTCTTCCTCTGACTTTATAATCATTCTATATGTGGTCAGTGTACTCGCATTAACTCCTGTTCTGTATCGTATGATTTCGATGACAATATGGGAAGCGTATGTCACGGTTTGTTATTGGGGAATTGGACACTCCGGTCCTTTCCCCGCAGGGTCACTCTACTTTATCAATTTCTATTTCAGATGATCAAGATTAGGGTGATGTATCTGTGATGTCTTCCAACAGTGTGCCTCCATCGTCACAATTAATGAAGGGCTAGCGGAAAAGTGCTCATGTAAATACGCCAATTGCCTAAGAGGACCCTAGTAGGTTCGACGGCCTTTGACGTCCGCTAGCTCGCCCGGTGTAGCGTCCATTCACCGAATGGTTCGGCAGCCGGGTTCGTCCGTTGCGGTCTAGAAGGAATTTTGGGGTGATGCGAGCACTATAAATCAACCTAATGCACACCAGTGACGGCGGATCGGAGGGAGAACGGAGGAAGCCTTTTAGTCCGGTTCATAGCTCGTTCCGGTCCATCCGGACGGCAAGCGAGAGAGGCCCCTCTCTCGTTCAGCAACATCTGGCCCCAGATGTTGTGGTACAAAATGTTTCGCATTCGGAACATACGTCCGTCGCTCGGGACGCTCCGACATATAGTCAGTCCGGAGTAGACTGTCAATAAGGCTTCCTCATTCTCATAGTTGCGCACACGACCGCTCTTGGCTACGTGACCATATCCAGTCAGCTTCGCCAGTCAGAGATTCATCGGCGACCAGGTCACACCATCCGGTAGCCAGGGACACGAGGCCTGCAGACTCCGGACGTTCGCATAGGAAGTGTGCGGGAGTCAACGTACACGGAGCTTCCGGCGGCAATGCATCGTAAGACCGCTACTGCACAGGCCTCGGGAACGGACGTGCTTTCCTAAATTGCACAGTTTATCGCAGCATCCCAGCATCAACTGAATCTGTCGCATATTTTTTATCCGACGATGCTGGGTCGGACGCTCCGCGGAAGCGGGTACGGACGTCCGAAAATTTCATCCGGTCCGACAGGATGCCGAAAGGGATTTGGAGGATTTCGAGCTTTCCCTTTCGGAACAACATATGCTGTTGTGTATGTCATCTTGACTTCTACAGCTTCTTTCGTCGGACCAGAATGCTGCGATGCCGGATAAGAAACTGATAGCGTCGGTGGACTTAGAAATTTTTGGTTCGGTTCAGGGACATCGTCCCTCAGTTCCGACATAGTCCAATAATGTCACACAACTTTCGAATTATTGAACGAGGCTATATATATTATTATTTTGTGCTTGCTATAACCAAGCATTTCTGGTTTCTTGTTCGCAAAGTTACGGAGATGTCTTTCAAAAGTATGCCTCTGTCGTCATAGTTAATGAAGAGCTAGCGGCAATAAGTGCTCATGGAATATGTCTATCGCCTACGGAGTGACATTCGCTAGCTCACCCGGTGTAGCGTACATTCATCGAATGGTTCGGCTGCCGGGTTCGTCCATTGCGGTCTAGGAAGGAGATTTGGGTGATGCGAGCACTTTAATTACTTTAGTACTCACCCAGTGACGGCAGATTGAGGGCAGATCGGAGGAAGCCTGTTAGTCCGGTTCCTGGCTTGTCCAGGTCCGTCCGGGCTGTGAGCGAGAGAGGTCCCTCTCTCGTCCAACAACATAGGGGACTGCATGTTGTGGTTCAGATATTTTACATTCGGAGCATATGTCTGTCGGTCGGGATGCTCCGTTATATTGACAGTCCTAGAGACTGTCCTTAATGCTTCCTCATCCTCACAGCAGGGCACACGACCGCACATTGGCTACGTGACCTCAAGTATCCGATCAGTTTCGTCATTCAGTGATTCCACGGCGAATAGGTGGCGCCATCCGGTAGCCAAGGGACACGAGGCCTATACACTCCGTTCGCTCGCATATTGGTAGTATGCACGGGGTAACGATCACAGAGCTTCCAGCGGCAATGCATTGTAGGACCGCTTCTCCTCAGGCCTCAGTGACGGACGTGTTATCCGAGTTAGCACAGTTTTTTCGCAGCATCCCAGCAATTGACAGTTTCTTGGTCGAATCAGGAATTATCCGATGGCGCTGGGTCGGTGCGGTCCGCGGTTGCATCAGGTATGGGCGACTGAACGCTTTATAGGGTCCGACAGGATGGCGAAAGGGATTCGAAAGTTTTCGAGTTTTCCCTTTAGTAGTATCGGAAGTTGCCTTTCATATCTTCTGGCATTATCTTCCAGTGATTGTTATTTCGGACTTCATTGCTGCGATCTTGGATAAGAGACTTATAGCGTCATTGGACTCAGATTTTTCGATCGGTTCAGGGACATTGTTCCTGACTTACCGACGCAGTCCAATAATGTCATTACAACATGTGTTTTATTTTTCGACGCTATATATGCTTACAAGCCTGCTACCAAGCATGATAGTTTAGTTTCTTGTCCGCATTGCTCATTTCTGCCGTTTTATCATTTATTCGAATAGTTTATTTTGGCAGAGCAGGGCATACCGAGAGTTCATATGCGTCTAGACGGTGTGGTTAAAGACTGGAAATATTCTTTTTCGCCGTTTATGTCTTTTCCAACTTCAGTGTTGGAAACGACATGATGTATAGTAGACTTAACTTAGATGCTTTATCATACGTAATCCGCCTTACTGAGGCGTTATCATTACGTCTTCAAGAAAAGATTTACGGGATATTATTCTCAATGTAATTTCTTTTGAGGGCAGTAGTTTGTTCACGTATAACTCCGCCCTTCATTGGCTGATTGGAGTTAGTTAGACTTGACGCAGCCCTAGCTACATCCACACGCGTGGATAGTAAGGTTAAGAACTCTCTCAGAGTCGCTTCGTTCTCGGAGGAACTTCTCTTCGACGGCAACTTTTCGGCAGTCCATGAATTGCTCGATTTACACGTTCTCTTGTCTATCTAGTGTTACAAGAGATTCAGACTGGGGCAAACATTCGGTGGTTGACTCAGAGAGTGCCATCGCAGTTGCCGGACCCGAGTGTTGCTATTATGACGATTGCCAGTCAAACAGATTGGGATATAATACTGATCCCAACGGATTCGAAGTGCCAGGGTCTTTGGGTTCCGCAGTCTCTTAGCAACCAATTTTCTTCCGCGGAATAATGTTTTTTAGGCTTGCTTCATGTCATTGCATGAACATTATTCATAAACGCATGCCCAAATCCTGTCCGTTAATTCGACAGTAGTGGCGTATCTCCGGAACCAGGGAGGCACTCTTTCGTTTCCGTTATTCAATTTAATGGAAAGAATCCGTCTGTTGGTTATAGTACACCAACTTCTGTTTTGGTCCGTCATATTCCGGGTCGTCTGATTGTTTTACCGGACTCCCGTTCACTTAGGGGTCGCTTGTTGTTGTCAGAATGGACTCTCAACAAACAAGTATTCAATCAGATTTGCTATCTATGGGAGCGCCCAATGATGATTTATTTACGACACAACTTGCTAATCTATTGCAGACGTATGTGTTGGCTTGTCCAGATCTCTGAGCTAATGTTGTTAACGCTCTATTGATCTATAGGACGGAATGATAGGATACGCGTATCCTCCGGCGCTGTTGTTTCAGCAGGTATTGCTAAGATAAACAACCACAATACATTTCTGTTGATAGCATCTCTATCTTCACAGAGATCATGGGTAATTTACTCTCTTGTCTACTGTGGGACTTAACGTGAAATCTTCCTCAATGTGAGGATCTTTTTTCACTGGGTAAATCGTGTCATCTTTATCACAACCCGCAAGGTCGCAACCTTCATGTATTCCGTTGTGTGGTCCGTATTGCATTGTAAGCATTGTACTGGATGAGCTTTGGACGCGATTTCTTACTATAGGAGATCCTCTTCTTCGCTATTCTATGCGGCTAAAGTGGAGGCTCTTCCGTCGTTGGTGTAGGGATCATTATGTTCATATTGTTGATCCCTCCATACTACTCATTGCAATTTGTTAGTATACTTGTTTCACAAGATCTACTGCAGCCTGTTATTATTAAGGTTATAGGTTTAGGTTACCTCATACCTATGCACCCTAGGATAGTTTACAATTGAGTCTTATGTCTCTTTATCTAAGTCAGTTAGTAACTTTTTGATAAATAGACTTAGAATCTTTAGATTAAATTCCTATATGGATTTTAACTTAGGTTCTTATTTAGCTAAGTAATCATTTGAGCCTCTGGAAACAGTAGTTTTCAAATTCTGACCTTTTAGACAGTAATTCTGTTGGTTTCTCTTTTACTGTAGAGTCAGTGAGTTTCATGCACTATCGATGGATGATTTTCACTTTCGTAGTTTCGGAATCACTATTCCGTTTTTAAGGTCCTTCCGTCTTCGTACGGGCATAGGCCTTTACTCTTTCCGGGTAGAGTTTATGTATTTATAAACAGATATCTGTTTATTACTATGGGCGTAAGTTTCTTCTGTCTTTGATGCCTAGTAGAAGGTCGTTACGCTCCATTCTATTGTTAATGGATTCTATTAACTATCGGTACTGCTTATGGTATATCATTGACTAAGCAGTTGTGCTTAAGATTTCGGCTCATGAAGTAAGAGTTCTTCTACATCTTGGGCTTACATTAATAGTGTCGCTATTATAGATTTTTGAAGGCTGCTCATTGCGCTCAGCCATCCACATTCATGAATTTTTATCTCAGAAATATCGAGTCCATTTCTGGAGGCCTCTATTGTTAGGTCTATTATCTACTGCTCAGAATGTCATTCACTTAACAGTTGCTACTATAGCTAGGTAGGCTGTCTGTTTCGGCAGTGTCTCCGTTCTGCTGCCCTCTTCGCTCTGGGCTATTTGACCCAGGGCAAGAAAAAGGGGGGGGGGGGAGGGTGTTCCCTTGGGTCACCTGTTTTACTATGAAAACAAGGGGATACCTCCTCCGGAGTTAGTAATTCTGAGCTGTTATTGGGATGGTTGTTTAGTGAGAAGTTTAGGTTTTTAAAAAATTCATTCAAGTCTTAGTTTTTAAAGTATAGCTTTGATTATTGCATATGTCAACGGACATGATTATGCAATCCTCAGACACTTTTAAGGAGTATAAGAGTCTCTATTCTCTAGACTTACTTTATTTATTGGCTTACTTTAAAAATTATTAGTATAAGGATTATATTGGATATTAATAGAGTACATGGATTTATGAAGCTCAATTTTGGAAGGTGTTGTATCTTTCTAATTTATCATAAATAAGAAAGATACAGGTAAGGCCTATTACTTCTTTTTCCCTACAGGGGATGACTCTATTTTATATTATTGAGCGTATTCCATTTTGCTCTATGTCCTTGGCCCTCCAGCCTTTTTACTATTCAGCTATGTCTGGGTCATTGGTACAGTATACAAATGTTAAAAAATTTATAGTAATTTCTATATTTTTTATACTTACCAATGACCCAGACGGGGATGGCCCTCCCAGGAGTTGGGAACTCTTGCCTCCCCGCTGAGTACATAGCGCTTACCAGGCACTGGTTTTTAGAATGATTAATGGCGCCAATTTCGGAACGTCCTTGACACTGCGCATGCGCAGTAGAGGCGAAGTGTGGAGGGCCTTTCAGGACATGTTTTCTTTGGTTTTAGATGCAAATTTTGGGGATTGGGGGGCAAAATTTGTGTTTGGCCCTATATTTTAAGAGTTAGCACCAGCTATGTCTGGGTCATTGGTAAGTATAAAAAATATAGAAATTACTATAAATTTTTTAACATTTCTTAATTTTCAAGGAAATTGAAATTTAATGGTTTTAAAATTGCAATAAAGAAAATAGAAAATTAATGACTTTAAAACTGCATTAAAAATAATTTAATGAATTTTTCTTTTTTAATTTTAGTTTTTAATAACCATGTGTCTTTAATCTTAAGGATATATTGATGGCATTAAAATTCATTAAACAGTACATGCTTAAGGATTATTAAACTACTGTTTCATTATATTTAATGCATTATTTTTAATGACCTTAAACTAAAGTTTGGCAGTGGTACAGTCATGATTTTTCAGGCTAAATTCATGCTGTTAAATTTATAAAATTAATATCATTAATTGGTGTCAATTAAGGTTGTAATCAAACCATTAAACCCAGAATCATTCATGGCATTAATCTGATTTTTTCCAATGCTATGACAATCAGAAAATTAATAGCAATAATTAATTTAATAATGCCCTTAATGTTAATGAGCTAAATTCATGTCATTAAACTCAGAAATTAATGTCATTAATTTCTGTGTAAATTAAGATTCTATTCATCCCATGAAACTCAGAAACATTCATGGCATTAATCCGACTCATTAATGCCATGAAAAATTGACTTTTAACCCTTTACCCAACAAGGATAGCAGAAATTTAACTGGTTGAGGGCTAGTTTATTTTTTGTGGTTTTATTAAAAATTTGTTTTTTTACAAATTATTGGAGAGTGCCAATAGGCACTCTCCAATAATTTGCAATAGAACAAACATATAAACAAAATATTATTTGCATTTATCTGAATAGGAAGCATGAGCAAGGAAAATGTTGGATTTTGCTCTGGTACTCTCATTTCTTTTAAAGACCTAATTGTTGTGTCCAGCACTCGAATAGTTATGTGTTAAAGCCTTAGTCTGACATTTTAAGTGAGTGATGTGAAGTGGAGCCCACATAATTGGACATTTCTTAATTTGAATCACACTGTGAATTGCATATAATTTGCGGTCTTGAAAAAAAATGATTGTATCTTCAATATAGCCTTGACTTCTTAAGTCGTTATCCAACTTTAATGGCCAAAACCAGCCAGCATTATTCACAAAATCCCCAAGCAAATTTGATTATTTTTAACTCACCTGACTGAAAGTCTGGGGAAGCTTAAGTGATCACTTTGTGTCCATCCAACCATTATCCATCCATTCAAGTTTCGTGGGAGCGCGGTGGCTCAGTTGGTAGAGGTGCAGGCTGCAAGCCGAGAGATCCTCGGTTCGAATCCCACCTGCGGCAACCGCGTTGTGTCCTTGGGCAAGACACTTCATCTCCATTGCCCATGTGGGGGCACGATGATGCCGTGTACTAAGGCGTACTGCACGTCGATGGTACCCATGTCTTCAACCAATCTAACCCTGCCTGTGTTGCAGTGCGGAGTTACGATGTTGGGGAGCTGGCAGCTGCTCGTCGTTGCTCGGTGGTTCTCTCCGGGTACTCCGGCTTCCTCCACCCGTAAAGCTGTCACGGTCATGATTAGCCATTGTGCATAAACATGTGACCTTAAACATCAATAAATAAATATTCAAGTTTCGTGAAACAAAGTTGCCATGCCCACAGAGGGCACCACAAGGGGCATTACTCTGATAGCACCCATAAATTGTTTTCCAAAATTAAAAAAATCTTCTCCAGAACCACCAATTAGATTCTTTTGATATTTGGTATATAACATCTCTCGTGGGGTCAGATTCAAGTTTGAAACTGAAATGAGATATTATGAAATGTGAAGCTCTGTCTTTCGATGTCCTGGCCTTCCCTGAGATGTGGCTGCATGAAAATATCCCAACATCTAATGTTCATTTACCCAGCTTTCAGGAGCCTCTATGTAAGGACCGTGCGACAAGGGTTGGTGGTGTGGCAGTATATTTCTGAGACGGTATTGGTTTCCGACACAGACCTGATCTTGAGAACTATTTAATATCGAATGCCATTGGGCCGAAGTTATAGAAACACATGGTAGACCATTATTGTTGGGCATGTTTTACTGCCCACTTAACAGTATAAATGAAATGTGGACTATCCTCTCCACCTCCATTGAGAAAGCCAGAGACACCCAAATAGCCGATATTATTGTTACTGGTGATTTTAATGATAATCAGTTAGTTCCTGCAGGAGGCAGTTTCTCAGAAATTCTTAAATATTTTAACTTTACCCAGCTTGTGAATGAGCCCACGTGCATTACTGAAACTTCAGCATCCCTGCTTGACCTCATTGCCGTGAGTCAGTCAGTGAATGAGGTGTCATGTGAGGTTCTAGGTCCATTTTTTCTGCTCATGATCCGCTACCATAAACTAATAACTATTGTTAAGCATGTCCCCGTAGCTTTTAAGAGACGAACCTGGTCCTATGCACTTGGGAACTATGTCGACTTGAATGCTGCATTACTCAATGAGCATTGGGATCAAATTTTCGATAACCTCAATTTGGATATTATAGTCTCAGCCCTTACTGACAAATTACTCTATTTGGCATCAAAGTATATCCCTAATAAATACATCACCTCGAGAAACAATTATCCTGTTTGGTTTCATAATAACTTAAGGCTACTCATTAGACAAAGGAAACGGTTGTATCGTGCTGCCAAGCGAAGCGGTCTTCTGCAAGCTTGGGATAGATACAAAAACAAGAGGAATGAGGTTGTGTCAGCAATACGGAATGCCAAGGCATTTTATTTAACTAAAAGGTTTTACAGAAATCACAGTATTTCTATCATGGTTTTCCACCCTGTACTTCTATTCTGCCCTATACTTCTATTTGTATCCCACTGATTTTCTGCCCTGTACTTTTATTCCGCCCTGTACTTTTATTTTGAACTCAAGAGGAATTAGCCTCTTTTTCTGTGGTATTATAAAAAGGTTTTTATACTGTTTGGCTTAGGGTTACCAAACTGGAGATGCAGGCAGCATATAAATCTTGATGAGGTTCTGCGTCAAAGACAATAATTATGCGATGTTGACATAGAAAATAGTTCATACTGCATGGCATGTTCTTTTGTCCCCAAAATGTTTCAGGCTCATAATTTTTATATGACCTAGGTTCACCAAATCTGACTGGCATATACATCTTGGGGAGTGGCGTGTGAATGCTGACAACATTTTAGAAGAGGGATTATGTCCATGTGTCATGTTGTGTTTCCCCCAAATAATTAAGACTCTTAATTCCTATACTATTTGGATTAGGGTTACCGAATTTGAGATGCATATATGTTATGGGAAGGGGGCAGTGCCACTGACTGTAAGTAGGTCATGCTGAACTACAATTTAGAAAACAGGTCACACTGTTCCACCAGCCACCCCCATATACATGTACTTCCATATCAATCATTTGTTTTTCATTCTTCAGAGGTCAGAAATCCACGACGAATGCGACTGGCAACACAGTTCTACTATTACAGAGGAGATTGTTCAGACCCAACTGTGTTACAAACAATAAAGGAAAACTTTATTATTAATTTGAACAATTCTATATATGGTTCAGCCTGTAACTCTTTGTGCACCGTTGAGAATGTGAATGTCAAATGTGGTGCAGTAACTGGACGTAAAAAGAGAGAAGTTGGTAGAGAAATGGAGAAATTAAAAATTAGAGAGACAGAATTTATTAGAGAAAGAAAGAAGAGATCAACAAGGTGAGTCAAGTATGTTTATCAAGTAACTATGTGTGTAGTTGATGGTGTTTATTACAGGCTTCTCAGTCAAGGGAAATTAAATTCATGAAAAGGCATGGAAAATTGTCCTTAACCCTTACCCAATGCACAGGATATCAAAATTGTATATTTTAAATATTTTAGGCCTAAAAAGGATAAAAAAGTGGTTCTCAGGCCCTCCCACATGGTCCTTTTGGCTGCCACATGCTCTCTTTTTATAACCATATGCAAACTTGAAAAAAATAAAATTTAAGTTAACCCTTTACCCAACGTAACGGCCAAAACCGGCCAGCGCTATTCTCAAAAATCGCCAATTAATTTTCACTATTTTTTTCATTTTTTGTCTCAAAAACATAGGTTATGACCCCTCGTTGGAACGAGCTCGTCGAGCTCGTTCCAACGAGGGGTCATAACCTATGTTTTTGAGACAAAAAATGAAAAAAATTAGTTATTCAAGAATTATTTTTGCAAGTGTCGTCTGCTTTTCACGTTAGGTAAAGGGTTAAAATTAAATTGATGAATTGTCCCTTGAGTGCAATAAGGCTTTGCAATGCTTTACGATTGCAAAGCCTTCATGCACTCAAGGGACAAAATACACTGCCACTGATGCTATGCTGTAGATTATGAGGCATAAAACATAAAACAAACCAAGAACATGAACTTCTGAAGGCAAAGAAATAATTACAGTAATAAAAAATAAAAAACCACCTGCTCTCATGCAATTTTACAAAAAATGGTATGAAAAACAGAAGATCTATTTTGTGGGGCCTTATTTTCAGTTTTTTTTAAACAATTTCAGCAAAACCATATCGTGTGACCACTCAGTGGAATGAACTCGGTGATGGTTTTGTTGAAATATTTTGACTATGCCTTTAACTAGAGCATGAAAGAATATCTGTATATCTTGTGAATAAAAGGACATTTCATAAAATCAATGGTAGTCTACTCACAAACTCCACGAAAAGTAGTAAACAAACAGCTCACAACAGTATGAGATTCCTTATAGAATTTGTGCTGTGTAGTAGAGTATGGAGGGAGGGTATGTGGCGCAAGCTGGAGGCTCTGGGCTTAGGAGGCGAGTTTGTTGGAATTATGAAAGCATTATATAAAGATGCACAGAGTGAACTTAGCCTGGGAAACATTACAACAAAACGTGTGCCAATGGAGATGGGCCTAAAACAGGGGTGTATCCTTTCACCAATCCTGTTTGCATTGTATATCAAAGATTTAGGAGATGAACTCCTGCATAGCGAGGAGGGAGTAGCAGTTGGGGACTTGAATATCCCAGGGCTATTTTTTGCAGACGATATGGTGCTGGTATCAGAAAGCAAAGAGGGGCTAACGAAAATGCTGGGAATTGTTGGGAAATATGGGAGCAAATGGAGACTCGAACTTAATGAAAGCAAGAGCAAAGTTATACCTGTGGGCTGCAAAGTGGACCCCACTCGCAGATGGAGAGTGGGTGAGTTCTGCATTCCGGAAGGTAGCAGCAAACTTCTCAGTGTAGGGGAGACAGGTGATTACGAGTATTTGGGGGTAAATATAAACATTACAGGAAGAGGCATCTACCGAAACCACACAAATAAATTGATTCTGAAGGGGAAGCGAATCCTTAACCAAATGAAACTTATAGGGAGAAACAGTTTCAATAAGGTTTTCGTGGGGAAAACCATTTGGGAAATGGTGGGTCTGCTAAGTATAACATTCGGTACAGAAGTGGTACCCCTAAACCAGACGGCTGTAAAGAGCTTGGAAATCCTGCAGAACGATGCAGGCCGATGGATAACGAGGTCGAGTAATGCTGCTGCGCTAGCAACTGCCTCCCTATTCCCACGCTTCATCTCTCACTCCCAACACTCGGAGACGAACTGCTTGATGACATCCCTAGCCCCAAATGTCCTTCATTCTCCCACCCCCCTCCCCCATTATACTCCTAGTGAATCTTATTCTTTTAGACTGGTATTTTGAGCATTCTAGAAGAAAGTGTTCCATGGTCTCCACCACGCCCAAATTACACATCTGGCACTTCTTTTCACTGTTTTTCCCAATTTTTCCCCTCAGCTCCAGGGACCGCGACCTCAGTTTGAACAACAGTGACCCCCCCCTCCCCCCCCCAAGGTGCCATCAAGGTACTCTTCAAAACCAGGCTTCTCTTTATCGCACAGGCCACCCAAAGACCTCTTTGATTTGACCCTCCCCTCTCTCGCCATTTAAGGTTACCATCCTCCATGACCCTTTCTCTGACGATTTTTTTTACCCTGGTTCGCCCCAACGTCTAGGTTCGCGCCTGATTCACAGAGTTAAGTTACCAAACATTCAATGATGGATAAGGAGATAAATTTTGTGACCACTATTAAAGGTGCAAAGGCACTAATGGTTGATCATTTTAAATATCTGAAGATACGAGTAGGCAAAGATGACAAAATATACTGGAGATGTGCAAATTATAAGGCATCATCATCACCTTGTAACGCCAAAGCCACAGCACAGCATCACCAGCTGAAGTCACTGTCTGGGTACCACAACCACAGGGCTGAGATTGGAAAGGTACTTGTTGAGTCTGCTATCTCAGAAATGAAGAAACAGGCCAACTGTGATATTACTGACTTCGCAGCAGCTCTACCAACATTTGAGTCTGTTAAAAACTCTCTATATTGGCAAAGACACAAGAAGTATCCAAAACTACCGAAGGACAAATCAGAGATATGCTTTAGTGGTGAATGGTTCAAAACAACAGATGGTGAAAACTTACATTTTTATACTGTACCAATGACCCAGACATAGCTGGTGCTAACTCTTAAAATATATGGCCAAACACAAATTTGGCCCCCCAATCCCCAAAATTTGCATCTAAAACCAAAGAAAACATGTCCTGAATGGCCTTCCACACTTCACCTCTACTGCGCATGCGCAGTGTCAAGGACGTTCCGAAATTGGCGCCATTAATCATTCTAAGTTTGGCCCTTCATCAGTTAACATCTGACTGATCTTTGTGCTTGTAAATCTCAGTTTAAATGATGCCAGACACATAAATATTAGTGAAATGGTGATTCTAAGGAGGATAGAGAAGGAGGAGAGGAAAAATGTGTGACAGAATATTATCAGGGTTGTAACTTAAAAATTTTTAATGAAATTATGTTAAGTTACCTATTTTCGAGGCAGCAGCCATTTTGTTGTCATTCTGATTATTTAGTTACACTGATTTTTCAGTGTTTTTCTCTCTCCCTGTCCTTTAAGTCCCCCCTTGCTATTCTCCCATGCTTTTGGCATAGTTTTTGTAATTATTATTACTAAATTTTCTTGGGAGTTTTAGCTGAATAACAGAATGAATTCTGTTCTTTTCCCCATGTTTACGTCTTCACCTACGGGTGGTTAGGCATTGTGTTCTGCATCTACCATCTGATGTTCTGCAGTTTCTTCCCTGGAAGTCTCTGTTTTGCATCAGATAGTGTATTTTTGGTAACTGATTCCGGGCCTGGGTGCCTGGAGTCTTATTTTAGTGTTTTTACATTCATTGTTTACATTTACAACAGCCCTCTGTGTGAGGGGGGATTTCTTGAAAATAATATCTTGATGTTATTTTAATCATAACTAGATACATTATTATTGTTCGTAAGTGTTGAATAAATTGTTTAAAATATTTTAAAAATTTTTGTCCACACTTAGGCTTGGGATCCATTGGGGCTCAACGTTACTTTTCAGAAACTTGGGCTATTCTGAAAAAATATTTTTTCAAAATATTTTGATTTCAATTATTTTTTCTATATTAATGGATCATATTATTATTATGTATTTTGATTGTCAGGGGTTGGTGCGAGTACCAGGACTTTGTTTTCTTTTCACATTGAAAGGATTTTGATCAATTGTAATAAGAGGAAGTCTTCCTCTGACTTTTATAATCATTCTATATGTGGTCAGTGTACTCGCATTAACTCCTGTTCTGTATCGTATGATTTCGATGACAACATGGGAAGCGTATGTCACGGTATGTTAGTGGGGAATTGGACACTCCAGTCCTTTCCCCGCAGGGTCACTCTACTTTATCAATTTCTATTTCAGACGATCAAGATTAGGGTGATG
The DNA here is from genome assembly GCA_031216915.1 of Pictodentalium vernedei. NCBI lineage: Eukaryota > Metazoa > Mollusca > Scaphopoda > Dentaliida > Dentaliidae > Pictodentalium > Pictodentalium vernedei. Next base: position 224,485,162 of record CM062288.1, read on the forward strand.
TATCTGTGATGTCTTCCAACAGTGTGCCTCCGTCGTCACAATTAATGAAGGGCTAGCAGAAAAGTGCTCATGTAAATACGCCAATTGCCTAAGAGGACCCTAGTAGGTTCGACGGCCTTTGACGTCCGCTAGCTCGCCCGGTGTAGCGCCCATTCATCGAATGGTTCGGCAGCCGGGTTCGTCCGTTGCGGTCTAGAAGGAGTTTTGGGGTGATGCGAGCACTATAAATCAACCAAATGCACACCCAGTGACGGTGGATTAGAGGGAGAACGGAGGAAGCCTTTTAGTCCGGTTCATAGCTCGTTCTGGTCCATCCGGACGGCGTGCAAGAGAGGCCCCTCTCTCGTACAACAACATCTGGCCCCAGATGTTGTGGTACAAAACGTTTCGCATTCGGAGCATACGTCCGTCGCTCGGGACGCTCTGACATATAGTCAGTCCGGAGTAGACTGTCAATAAGGCTTCCTCATTCTCATGGTAGCGCACACGACCGCTCTTGGCTACGTGACCACGGATATCCAGTCAGCTTCGCCAGTCAGAGAATCATCGGCGACCAGGTCACACCATCCGGTAGCCAGGGACACGAGGCCTGCAGACTCCGGACGTTCGCATAGGAAGTGTGCGGGAGTCAACGTACACAGAGCTTCCGGCGGCAATGCATCGTAAGACCGCTTCTGCACAGGCCTCGGGAACGGACGTGCTTTCCTAAATAGCACAGTTTATCGCAGCATCCCAGCGTCAACTGCATCTGTCGCATATTTTTTATCCGACGATGCTGGGTCGGGACGCTCTGCGGAAGCGGGTTCGGACGTCCGAAAATTTCATCCGGTCCGACGGGATACCGAAAGGGATTTGGAGGATTTCGAGCTTTCCCTTTCGGAACAACATATGCTGTTGTGTATGTCATCTGACTTGATCTTCCACAGCTTCTTTCGTCGGACCAGAATGCTGCGATGCCGGATAAGAAACTGATAGCGTCGGTGGCCTTAGAAATTTTTGGTTCGGTTCAGGGACATCGTCCCTCAGTTCCGACATAGTACAATAATGTCACACAAACTTTCAAATTATTGAACGACGCTATATATATTATTATTATATGCTTGCTATAACCAAGCATTTCTGGTTTCTTGTTCGCAAAGTTACGGAGATGTCTTTCAAAAGTGTGCCTCTGTCGTCATAGTTAATGAAGAGCTAGCGGCAATAAGTGCTCATGGAATATGTCTATCACCTAAGAGATCCCTTGTAGGATCGACGGAGTGACATTCGCTAGCTCACCTGGTGTAGCGTGCATTCATCGAATGGTTCGGCTGCCGGGTTCGTCCGTTGCGGTCTAGGAAGGAGATTTGGGTGATGCGAGCACTATCATTACTTTAGTACTCACCCAGTGACGGCAGATTCAGGACAGATCGGAGGAAGCCTGTTAGTCCGGTTCCTGGCTTGTCCAGGTCCGTCCGGGCTGTGAGCGAGAGAGGTCCCTCTCTCGTCCAACAACATAGGGGACCGCATGTTGTGGTTCAGATATTTCACATTCGGAGCATATGTCTGTCGGTCGGGATGCTCCGTTATATTGACAGTCCGAGAGACTGTTGATAATGCTTCCTCATCCTCACAGCAGGCACACGGCCGCACATTGGCTACGTGACCTCGAGTATCCGATCAGTTTCGTCATTCAGTGATTCCACGGAGAATAGGTCACGCCATCCGGTAGCCAAGGGACACGAGGCCTATACACTCCGTTCGCTCGCATATTGGTAGTATGCACGGGGTAACAATCACAGAGCTTCCAGCGGCAATGCATTGTAGGACCGCTTCTCCTCAGGCCTCAGTGACGGACGTGCTATCCGAGTTAGCACAGTTGTTTCGCAGCATCCCAGCGATCGACAGTTTCTTACTCGAATCAGGAATTATCTGACGGCGCTAGGTCGGTGCGGTCCGCGGTTGCATCAGGTACGGACGACCGAACGCTACATAGGGTCCGACAGGATGGCGAAAGGGATTCGAAAGATTTCGAGTTTTCCCTTTCGTAGCATCGGAAGCTGCCATTCATATCTTCTGGCATTATCTTCCAGTGATTGTTATTTCGGACTACATTGCTGCGATGTTGGATAAGAGACTTATAGCATCATTGGACACGGAATTTTGGATCGGTTCAGGGACATTGTCCCTGACTTACCGACGCAGTCCAATAATGTCATTACAACATGTGTTTTATTTTTCGACGCTATATATGCAGATAAGCCTGCTACCAAGCATGATAGTTTAGTTTCTTGTCCGCGTTGCTCATTTCTGCCGTTTTTTCATTTATACGAATAATTTATTTTGGCAGAGCAGGGCATACTGAGAGTTCATATGCGTCTAGACGGCGTGGTTAAAGACTGGAAATATTCTTTTTCGCCGTCTATGTCTTTTCCAACCACAATGTTGGAAACGACAATGATGTCTAGTAGACTTAACTTAGACGCTTTATCATACTTAATCCACCTTACTGAGGCGTTATCATTATGTCTTCAAGAAAAGATTTACGCTATATTATTCTCAATGTGATTTCTTTTGAGGGCAGTAGTTTGTTCACGTATAACTCCGCCCTTCAGTGGCTGATTGGAGTTGGTTAGACGTGATGCAGCCCTAGCTACATCCACGTGTGTGGATAGTAAGGTGAAGAACTCTCTCAGAGTCGCTTCGTTCTCGGAGAAGCCTCTCTTCGACGGCAACTTTTCAGCAATCCATGAATTGCTCGATTTACACGTTCTCTTGTCTATCTAGTGTTACAAGAGATTCAGACTGGGGCAAACATTCGGTGGTTGACTCAGAGAGTGCCACTGCAGTTGCCGGATCCGAGTGTTATAGTTATGACGGTTGCCAGTCAAACAGATTGGGATATAATATTGATCCCAATGGATTCGAAGTGCCAGGGTCTTTGGGTTCCGCAGTCTCTAAGCAAGCATTTATCTTCCGCGGAATAATGTTTTTTAGGCTTGCTTTATGTCATTGCATGAACATTATTCAGAAACGCATGTCCAAATCCTGTCCGTTAATTCGACAGTAGTGGCGTATCTCCGGAACCAGGGAGGCACTCATTCGTTTCCGTTATTCAATTTAATGGAGAGAATCCGTCTGTTGGTTATAATACACCAAGTTCTGTTTCGGTCCGTCATATTCCGGGTCGTCTGGTTGTTTTACCGGACTCCCGTTCACTTAGGGGTCGCTTGTTGCCGTCAGAATGGACTCTCAACAAACAAGTATTCAGTCAGATTTGCTATCTATGGGAGCGCCCAATGATAATTTATTTACGACACAGCTTGCTAATCAATTGCAGACGTATGTGTTTGCTTGTCTGGATCTCTGAGCTAATGTTGTTAACGCTCTATTGATCTAATAGGACGGAATGATAGGATACGCGTATCCTCCGGCGCTGTTGTTTCAGCAGGTATTGCTAAGATAAACAACCACAATACATTTCTGTTGATAGCATCTCTATCTTCACAGAGACCGTGGGTAATTTACTCTGATGTCTACTGTGGGACTTAACGCGAAATCTTCCTCAATGAGAGGATCTTTTTTCGCTGGGTAAATCGTGTCATCTTTATCACAACCCGCAAGGTCGCAACCTTCACGTATTCCGTTGTGTGGTCCGTATTGCATTGTAAGCATTGTACTGGACGAGCTTTGGACGCAATTTCTTACTATAGGAGATCCTCTTCTTCGCTATTCTATGCGGCTAAAGTGGAGGCTCTTCCGTCGTTGGTGTAGGGATCACTATGTTCATATTGTTGATCCCTCCATACTACTCATTGCAACTTTTTAGTATACTTGTTTGACAAGATCTACTGCAGCCTGTTATTATTAAGGTTTTAGGTTTATATTATCTCATACCTATGCACTCTATGATAGTTTACAATTGAGTCTTATGTCTCTTTATCTAAGTCAGTTAGTAACTTTTTGATAAATAGACTTAGAATCTTTAGATTAAATTCCTATATGGAATTTAACTTCGGTTCTTATTTAGCTAAGTAATCATTTGAGCCTCTGGAAACAGTAGTTTTCAAATTCTGACCTTTTAGACAGTAATTCTGTTGGCTTCTCTTTTACTGAAGAGTCAGTGAGTTTCATGCACTATCGATGGATGATTTTCACTTTCGTAGTTTCGGAATCACTACTTCCTTTACTATTTAGGTTGGATTTTTGCATAAGAGTTAGGCTCCTAATATCCGGAACCTATTGTTATTAAGGTCCTTCCGTCTTCGTACGGGCATAGGCCTTTACTCTGTCCGGTTAGAGTTTATGTATTTATAAACAGATATCTGTTTATTACTACGGGCGTAAGCTTCTTCTGTCTTTGATGCCTAATAGAAGGACGTTACGCTCCATTCTATTGCTAATGGATTCAATTAACTATCGGTACTGCTTATAGTATATCATTGACTCAGCAGTTGTGCTTAAGATTTTGGCTCATGAAGTAAGAGTTCTTCTACATCTTGGGCTTACATTAATAGTGTCGCTATTATAGATTTTTGAAGGCTGCTCATTGCGCTCAGCCATCCACATTCATGAATTTTTATCTCAGAAATATGGAGTCCATTTCTGGAGGCCTCTATTGTTAGGTCTATTATCTACTGCTCAGAATGTCATTCACTTAACAGTTGCTACTACAGCTAGGTAGGCTGTCTGTTTTGGCAGTGACTCCATTCTGCTGCCCTCTTCGCTCTGGGCTATTTGACCCAGGGCAAGAAAAGGGGGGGGGGGGGAGGGTGTTCCCTTGGGTCACCTGTTTTACTATGAAAACAAGGGGATACCTCCTCCGGAGTTAGTAATTCTGAGCTGTTATTGGGATGGTTGTTTAGTGAGAAGTTTATGTTTTAAAAATTCATTCAAGTCTTAGTTTTTAAAGTATAGCTTTTGAATATAGCACGTGTCAACGGACATGATTATGCAATCCTCAGACACTTTTAAGGAGTATAAGAGTCTCTATTCTCTAGACTTACTTTATTTATTGGCTTACTTTAAAAATTATTAGTATAAGGATTATATTGGATATTAATAGAGTACATGGATGTATGATGCTCAATTTTGGAAGGTGTTGTATCTTTCTAATTTATCATAAATAAGAAAGATACATGTAAGGCCTATTACTTCTTTTTCCCTAGAGGGGATGACTCTGTTTTATATTATTGAGCGTATTCCATCTTGCTCTATGTCCTTGGCCCTCCAGCCTTTTTACTATTCAGCTATGTCTGGGTCATTGGTACAGTATAAAAATGTTAAAAAATTTATAGTAATTTCTATATTTTTTATACTTACCAATGACCCAGACAGGGATGGCCCTCCCAGGAGTTGGGAACTCTTGCCTCCCCGCTGAGTACATAGCGCTTACCAGGCACTGGTTATTAGAATGATTAATGGCGCCAATTTCGGAACGTCCTTGACACTGCGCATGCGCAGTAGAGGTGAAGTGTGGAGGGCCATTCAGGACATGTTTTCTTTGGTTTTAGATGCAAATTTTGGGGATTGGGGAGCAAAATTTGTGTTTGGCCCTATATTTTAAGAGTTAGCACCAGCTATGTCTGGGTCATTGGTAAGTATAAAAAATATAGAAATTACTATAAATTTTTTAACTTTTGGATAACAATGATGACAACAGTATTCTTATTTTTGGCACTACTCAAGGACTCAAACATTTATGTGATGCAAGTACGGTATTTGTTGATGGAACATTCTACTCATGCCCAAGTCTTTACTACCAAGTATTCATCTTACATGCATTTGTTAATGGGAAACAGTTCCCTTTGATTTACTGTCTCTTAAATAAAAAAAATGCTGATGTGTATAATAGGACCTTCCTGCTAATCAAAGAATTACATGAAGCTCATCAGTGGGTGAAGTGTGTGTAAATGAGTTTCTTGATTAAGCCAAATATCTGCTCTGTATGAATGCCGGACATAATCCCATCGGACATAATCCCATCCGGACAAAATCCCAGCGGACAAAATCTCAGCGGACAAAATCCCATACATGGGCGGACAGAATCCCAGTTGGGTATAAAAAATAAAAAGACACAATTTTTTATCCCATTGGATTCAAATACTTTTATTTCTTAATATCAATAATATTAACATTAACAGCAAAACTAACAGAGTGTAAAAATTCCTCGATATTTTTTGTGTTATTTTGGCGATCTTTGCATAAGTTCATCAAATGTTCATTCAAAGTTTTATAATTATGTTTTGCTCTCTTTTTTGGCTGCTGACCCAGGCGGTTTTGGCAAATAATGGTATTTACCATGGCATTGTCCTGTTGAAAACCCTCAATTAAACACCAAATACTTGGGTGTTTATGACCAATCAATTCCCTAAAAGAATTGTTCCACCCCTCACAAATATTGTTAGTTCTATGCCCTCCCTTTAATGTTGTTTGGTGGACATTCCATGTTTCTGGAGAAAACAGTGGTTTTCGACGACGGAAACAAATAGGTGGCATTGCAGCATCAAAATTGTTAGAGGGTGGTGGTTGAATAGCCCGATAGCTACCCGTAACGTATGTAGAATCAAAATATGATATGAAGTCCTCCAGTCCGTCTGGAGTATTGTTTTTTAAATGTTCCATGGCTGGTACCACATCAGGAAGTGGCAACAGCCAGTCCATCAACTTTAGCACAAAACTGCCTAACGTCAACATTGGATTTATACAAGTTTGTTAGACCCAATTCCTGAACTTTCCTCCACGTACTTTGTGTGAGGTGATAGAAGCACCCTTGTGTTGTCACGTGATCCCCGAACGAGCTATGAATTGCTTGACGAACTGCAGATTCAAAATCAGTTACAATAACCTGCGGATCTAAATCGAAACCCCGATCTACACACTGACTTTGTATTGCTTGCAACATTTGCTCGTATATGGCCTGTGTTTTACCAGGCAATAATGCATAAACACACGAAACAGTAGAATCAGCCAACGGCACACGAATCACATAAACTTGCTTGAATATTTTTGGTGCCATCGAAAATGTTCCATCCATATGCCATTGATCACTTCTAGCGAGCAAACGAAGTCCAGCATCTGATGTGAATATTACAATTCTGTTCACATCAGACCCATTGTCGTAACAAACAAATTGTTCAGGTTCAATTCCAGCTGTAGTTGCCCATTCTCCACTTATATTGAGTTCATGTAGAGTTTTGGGTTCTGATGGCCGCGATCCTTGTTTTTGACGTCTGATGTCTCGACGAATGCTTTCAGGATTTCCCCTTTTCTCACGTACATCATTTGTTGTTTGACGAAGCGCTTCTGTAAGTAAGCGATTGGTTTTGGATTTTTGCTTTCTAGCATTAGACTTCAGCGTAAGTCTGAGTTTACATGTCTCAACGTCGGCTGTATCAGCTTCATGGCTGTGTTCTTTGGAATTAAATGCTGTTAACATTTCTAGGTCCGTTGTGAGTACACCATTACATTGAAAAGCAACACGTTTGCTACATTCCCATCGGATGCTGTTCTTACTTTTATATTTTTTGTGTAGAGAAAACCATCATAACAAAGTTTAAGGCCACCTTTCTGGCTTTTTATCACTTCCATACTGGACTTCAAATCTGATATGATTATTCTGTCCAATGGATTTGTGTTATATATCTTCGCTAAAAAAACAAGCGGGTTAACACAAAGCGAGTAGGCGGAATGATGGAAGTTTCAGTGATGAACAGGCGGTTTAAAACAAAGTGAGAAGTTTGAGAACTGAATGATTGAAGTTTCATTGATGAAAAAATAGGCGGACAGGCGGTTTAAAACAAAGTGAGAAGTCTGAGTAAAACAACAACCAAAACACTGTTTTTGTAAATCAAAAATATTTCCTGCCATTTTGTCTGCTTTTGCCAGAAAAAAAATACTACCTGGGATTTTGTCCGCTTTTTTGTGAAAAAATATTGCCTGGTGTTTTGTCCGCCCATGTCTGGGATTTTGTCTGCCGGGATTTCGTCCGGGTAAAAAATCTGGGATATTGTCCGGATGGGATTTTATCCACGCACCGCTCTGTATGAATTAGGATACCTAGTGACTATTGGAAACTGTAACTCCCTTCACTATAATTAATGTGATTAAATTTTTAATTATTAGGAAATTGACACCTTCCTATATTCATCAAATATTTGATGAAAGTAATCCCTATTAATAGTTCTGTCATTCGAGTAATTTTCATTATCCAATTTAAGCTTTGTGATCTCTCGGTTATAGAAAAGTGTCAAATCACCATTCATTAAATATTTCTGTCAATGAAGAAATTTTCTCTGGCCAACTTACTACTCAATAAAACAATGAACAAGGTGACCCTCTCCCCAAAACAATGTTCTCTATTTGTTTGAATATTTTTTTTGCCATATCAGTGCTTTCGAAGGTCAAAAGGGGCTTGCCCGCGATTGTAGGATAAAATACCCTCGGACAAAATGGTCGCCGGACATTTCCCCATCGGACATTTCCCCATCGGACATTTCCCCATCCGGACATTACCCCATCCCATTTAGGCCGGACATTTCCCCATCGGACACTACCCCATTCTGTTTAATAGAAAAACGGACAATTCCCCATGCGGACTTTTCACCATCCATTTCTTAATTTTTTGTGGGTCCGTCTGTTTGAAACTTTCCATTGGTTTGTTGTGTATCATTCCTTTTTTATTAAGATGTTGTTTGAATTGTTCGATGAAAGTGCTTTTATCACTATAATTGACGGGATTAAACCTAATCGAAATGATGATTTCGCGCGCCGAAGGCGCGCAGGGACGGTATGGGGAACAAGCCCCTTTCGACCCTCGGTAGCTGTATATGATGGCTGTCACATGTCAAGGCGTGTTGAAGGAGGAAAAGGATCCGGTACTCAGCAGGTGTCTCCAGTTGTGGGTAGGCGGTCTCGTTGACTGAAGTCGGTTGGACCCTTGGGTGAGGACCAGTGTGGGAGGTTGGGTCCTCTCACAAAGGTACTACCTCTCCCCGAGGGTGCAGTCGATCTGGATTTTCGGGCAAGTATAGTCTGCCGCTTCGAGGATGATAATGAGTGATGGCCATCACTGGCAAGTATAATCTGCCTCAGGCTGTCTCTGTTATAGTTGGACTCTTTGAAGGAAAACAACAACGACCCCTTTCGGGGACCACCAAGAAGAAGACCCGAACTTCCCTGGTTTGGGGGCAGGCCTGCATTGTAATCCTATTGGGTTGGGACAAAAAGATGCGCAATGCGCTTACAAAAAGGGGCAGAGGCGGGACGCAGGACCAACGCTTGCCTCCCTTAAAGTGGTTGACCACTTTTAGGGATGGAGCGGAGGATGTTCAGGAACCGTGGGAGTGACTGTTTCCATAACGATTAGACTGTCTGTAGCGGTTATTGGGGTGCTGGTCAAAAAAGCATCTTCTGTGTACCTGCTTAAAAGAAGAAGGTAGAATTAGTTTTCATTAGAATATGTAGACTTTAAAGATAAAAGTAGCACCTCTTTAGTTGCGTGTCCTTGTGGTAACTGCTGTGTGTGTGTGGAGAGTATGGAATGCACGAATCTTTACATTCGTAAGAGCAGTAACATACTCTCATGTGGTATTGTGCTGTGTGTGTGCTTGTCGCTATGGGGGAGAGTATGAAATGCACGAATCTTTACATTCGTAAGAGCAGTAACATACTCTCATGCTTGGGACTCCAATCGTTCCCTATTTATTATTTAGTTTTAAGGTGCAGGGGATCGCGAGCGTTTTAAGTGGGCTGAACTTCCTAGTTTGCAGCGGGACGATAACAGGTCTAGCACACTAGACCACACCCGAGGGTTTCAGGATTTAACAGTATTTATATATTTTTATTTGTTCTCTCTGAGAAGCTACTTTTGTTCAAAGATGTTGTCGAGTTGATTTATAAACAGTGGTGTCTTCATTAAAGGAAATTTCAATGAATACATCAGTTTTTATCACACAAGTGGATTGAACAATATGGATGTTTTCATTGCAATTTTTGTATTTGTTCTTTCTGTCAAGCCACTTTAGTTCAAAAATATTGTTAAGTTGATTGATAAACAGTCATGTCTTCATTTTGTCACTCATTCACATGTGGAAGCTGTCAGCTACATTGGACATGGGATAATGTCCAATGGGAAAATGTCCACCCCCGATAGATAAAGTCTGATGGGTAAATGTCCGCCCTCGATGGGGAAAGGTGTTAATATCAGATGGGGAAATGTCCACCTCCGATGGGGGAAATGTCCACCTCTGATGGGGGGAATGCTGATGGGGAAATGTCCGTCCTTGATGGGGAAATGTCCGGATGGGGAATTGTCCGATGGTGAAATGTCCGGATGGGGAAATGTCCGATGGGGAAATGTCCGCGCACCGGACAAAATACTCTTAGGACATAATACCCTAATAAAAATACCCTTAGGACATAATACCCTCAATGGGTAGGACAAATTACCCTCAGACAGAATACCCTCAGACCAAATGTATATAAAGTTGGATTTGGGGGGGGGGGGGGGGGGTCAAGCTGGTTCTTGTAATTTTTTCCGTTACTTTCTACATTCTTCTATCAGTGTTTCGGTTCTTCCACAACTATATTCTATCCTTTGTCTTTCAATTTTTTAGGGTTAATTTAATCTACAATTGTAGCAATTTTGTCTACTTTTGAAGTCATTATTGCTTTGAAAACTGTGTATGAGATCAACTGATCTGTTTTAATAGAATAAACATATCTTCTTAATTAGCAAGCTGTCTAGATAAAGACATTAAAGATATGTCTACTTTTGAAGACATTATTGCTTTAAAAACAGTGTATGGGATCAACTAATCTGTTCCGATGGAATAACATCTTCTTAATTCGCAAGCTGTCTAGATAGAGACATTAAAGATATGTCTACTTTTAATGACATTATTGCTTTAAAAACAGTGTTTGGGATCAACTAATCTGTTTTGATATAATAACATCTTCTTAATTGGCAAGCTGCCTTGACAAATTAAAGATGTGTATACCTTTGAAGTAGTCTGTTGTTACATTCTTTGATTGTTTGTAAAGTATAAACATACATTTACTATATATGAGGGTACAAATTGGTGGAATTATGTCGTCACCGCCATCACCAATGACGAAATCATCTACGTCACGAAAAAATGCAAAAATTCCTCCTCACCCGGCGAAGACAAAGTAAGCTACAAAATTCTAAAACAAAGCCCAAACTCCCTAATCAAAAAATTAAACAAACTGTTCAACGCATGCCTCACCCATGGCTACTTTCCCAAAATGTTGGAAAAAAGCCATCGGTGTCATGTTACCAAAACCTGACAACGACACCTCCGATCCAACCAGCTACCACCCAATCAGCCTCCTCAGCTGCATTGGTAAGACATTCGAACAAATCCTTACCAATCGGTTCAGGGGGCACCTTGAAGACATCGATTTTTTCAATAAATGGCAAAGAGCCTATAGAAACCGTAAAGAAGGCATCGAGCATGTCTACCAACTAGGCACCCAAATGAAAACCGCTATCAGCAATCAGCAAATAGGCGTGACAGTCCTGTTAGACATCAAAAAAGCATTTGACTCCGTTTGGCACAGTGGAATGCACTACAAATTATCAAAAATGAAACTCCCCAAGAAATTGCTCAGATTACTATCCTCTTTCTTAAATGATCGCGAAATTAAAGTCAGAGTGAACAATGAAATGTCTGACAGTGTCCCCCTTGAAGCAGGCACCCCCCAAGGATCCGTCCTAAGCCCCCTCCTTTACATCTATGTAAATGACCTTAACTTCTCCGAGGATCATGTTCAAGTCTCCCAATTCGCAGATGATAAGGGCCTCTGGGACTCTAACAATACGGCCAATCTGCTCCAAAAACCCCTGCAACGCGCTCTCGATGAGCTAGAACAATGGTGTGCCAAATGGAGAATTAAGCTAAACTCCAATAAAACCCAACGAATCACCTTTACTCGCAAGAAAAATAAATATGATTTTGACCTAAAACTTATGGATAACACCCTCCCAGAATGCAAAGAGGCGAAATTCCTGGGCATCACCATTGATCAAAAATTGTCTTTTAACAAACACACCGACGACATGGCGAAAAAAGCCACCGAATGCATTAATTTATTGAAAATGCTAAAGGGAACTTCTTGGGGAGCCAACCAGTCCACCCTACTCAAACTATACAAAGCCTTTGTGCGCCCAGTACTCGAATACGGGGCAATCATCCTAACTGACCTCAACCAAACTAATATGGGAAAACTCCAGAAGGTCCAAAATCACGTGCTTAGAGTCACCCTCCGCGCCCCATGGGATACACCCATCAAAACACTCCACGACCAGTGAGTAACTTACCGTTCGTCTCTAAGCTGTGTGAAAAAGCCGCAATTGACCAACTAATGTTACATAGTGATATGCATGCTCTGTTACCGCCCAACACATCTGGATTCAGAAAATTTCACTCAACTGAAACGGCATTACTCAAGGTTCAGAATGACATCCTCCTTAATATGGAGTCTGGTCTTAGTGCTGCTTTTGACACTGTCATAAAACTCTGCTAGAGACAATGAATTCTGATCTTGGACTTAATGGTGTTGCTGCTAGCTGGCTATCATCATTCCTCAAGAATAGACAGCAGCGTGTATCAGTAAACGGTAATCTGTCAAAAGACTTCCATCTTGAATGTGGTGTACCGCAAGGCAGTTGCCTTGGTCCTGTTCTGTTTCTATTCTATATTTCAAAAATGTTCACCATCATTGAATCTCACCTATCTGATGTCTATGGTTATGACACACAGCTCTATTTCTCTTTTCGACCATCAATCAAGGTTCAAACTAAAGCTTTAGAAACTATTGAATGATGTATTTTGGACATTTGCACATGGATGGTTTCAAACAAATTAATGATAAATGATGATAAGACTGAATTCCTAATAATTGGTTCACGACAACAACTCACTAAAGTTGACATCAATTCAGTGAAGGTAGGAGATTCCGCCATCAGTGCAAGTAACAGTGTACATAATCTTGGTGCCATCTTCGACTCTACCATGTCTATGGACAGACATGTTACAAATATGTGCAATAAGGCTTTCAGAGGCCTATACAAAGTTAAACAGATAAGACAGTTCCTCACCAAAGACTCAACAAAAACCCTAGTTCATGCCTTTGTAACTTCACATTTGGATTATTGTAATGCCTTACTGTTCAACCTTCCACAATATCAGTACTCTCGCCTGCAGATGGTACTAAATGCATCACCCCGAGTGTTATGTAGGATATCACGATCTCAACACATCACTCCTGTTCTGAGGAATATGCACTGGCTGCCAGTCAAGTACAGAATAATTTTCAAAATTTTATTATTAGTTTTTAAGACACAAAACAACATGTCACCAGCCAACTTGGAGGAACTCCTTAATACCAAGAATGTGTGTCAATACAACCTGAGGTCCAATGGTAAAATGCTGCTACATGTTCTGGACTGTAAGATACTGTATATATTCCGTTTGTATATTTGCATGAGCTGAGTAACATGTACAGCGCCTTAGAATATGGTTCTGTATCTTCTGAACTATAATTTTGGCGCTATATAAATGTGTATATTATTATTATTATTTGAGGAATTTTTCTTTAAAAATCTTTTTCTTCAGATCCAGCAGTGGGAATGTTTTGATATTTGGTGTGCAGCATCCTTAGGTGGGGGTGAGATTCAAGTATGTTGAAGCCAAGTCCCTGGGTTCTTATTTAGGCTCCCTGTGGGAGCTCGAATTATAACTTAGTTCAATATGAGGAATATTCTTTAAAAATCTTTTTTTTTTTAGATCCACTGGTTAAAATCTTTGGATATTTGGTATAAACTTTTCTTAGGAGGGGCAGATGCAATTTGTTGAACTCAATTCCCTGGGTTGATATTTAGTCTGCCTTGTCAGGTGAGCACCCTCAGGCCCCCTGGGGCCTCTTGTTTTTTCTTTTTTTTACCCAGTGTTGTATCACTTTAAAAAGATAAAAAACTAGTAATGTTGTACTAATTTGAATTCTTTGACATTTTTTAAAATACACACACATTCAAACAAAATTTATTTCTTTGACATATTTTTAAACTGCATTAATGTTCAAATATGAATGTACATTAGACACAAACCTCACATAATAATAGAACTCATGAAAAAATAAAAACAAAAAAGATATATTTTTTTTATTTTCGGTGAAATTGTAGAAGCTGGTGTCGCTGAAGGCCAGTTTGTGTGTAATTCTCTCAGTTTATTAGCTCACCTGACTGGAAGACTGAGCTTTTCTGATCACTTTTTGTCCATTGTCCGTCATCTGTCGTCCGTCGTGAATGTGGTGTATAAGTCATTTTCTCCCAAGCCACTGGCTGCAGTTCAATGAAAATTCACATGAGTAGCGTTTATATAGGGGCATTTGGGTTTTTCTTCAAATTGGGTTTCTGCTCATATTGAGGAGGGGGGTGGGGCCAAAATGCACAAAATTTTTTAAAATCTTCTTCTCATGAAGCAGCCATAGCTGAGACTTGATATTTGGTATGCAGCTTCCATTTGAGGTGTAGACTCAAGTTTGTTCAAGAGAAGTTTGACTGGCAATATTTGCCTTTGTTCTGGGAGGGGCAAGAATTTTTGCCAAGCCCAAAATTTCTTTTTTCCAAACCGAGAGGCAGATTTGAACCAAATTTGATATGAGGGCTTATTGGGTCATAAATACTTAATTTATGCCCAAATTTTTTTTTCCGGTTGCCCCATGGGAACCACAGGAGCTAAAAATAGAAAAAAATTAAAATGCCCATATCTCCAAAACTACACGGCACTGAGAATTCTTATTTGGTGTGAAGCTTCCTTAGAATCAACAGAATGGAATGGTCTAAAAATTGCTATCGGCTTTATCAGGGGATACTTTTTTGGGACTTTGAAAAAGTGCTGAGTCAGCATATTTTAACACTGTGGGTAATGGGAAAAACATTTAACACTACTTTTCTTCCAAACCTCTGCTCCAAAAGCTTTCAAATTTCACATATAACATCTTTGGAAGATTGTTTCACACTTTTATTTAAAGCAATTCCCTGGGTCCATATTTGGGCTCTCTATGGGAGCCCAAATGTTTAATTTAGTGTGGTATGAGGAATATTCTTTAAAAATCTTCTTCTGCAGATCTACCAATAGGAATCTTTTGATATTTGGTATGCAACATGCTTAGGGAGGTGAGATTCACGTTTGTTAAAGCCAAATCCCTGGGTTCATATTTAGGCTGAAAATTTGGGGTCCATGTCCGGACAGAAATTTTGGACCAAAATCTGGAAATTATTTTTTTTGGTTTTTTTATGTATTTTGGTCTTTTTTAAGACCCCAAAAGGAAAAAAAATTTTAGACTGAAAATATTTTGTTTGGGACCTCGAAAATTTCTGAACAAAAAATAAAAAAAATCTGTTTTTATGCGTTTATCTCAATTTTGGGACGTAAAAGTTCAGGAACTGAAAATAGAAGGGAAATCCTGTGTATTGTGTGGGCACAATCGCTTCATCTAGTTGGTATATGCTTTTCTTAGGAGGGGCGCATGCAGCTTATTCAAGTCAAGTCCCTGGTTTGATATTTAGACTACCATGTCAGGTGAGTGCCCTAAGGCCCCCTGGGGCCTCTTGTTGCTATATTAAGAGATAACAGCTTATTTCCCCTGCAGGAACCCTGGGAGTTGGAGCAGATCTTGTTTACTGCGGTTGCAATTAGCCATCGTCCAGAGAAGTGACAGCAATTTTTACCCCACCTTCTTGGGGATGTCGAATAACCTTACTTATTCAGTCACAACATCACTGAGTGACACATTATTTGCAACATCATTTCCTTATATCTGTGAAAAGACCATACATGGCTCAAATGTAATGCAGTCTTTCTTCAGCTCACTAGTGGTTATTGTCCTTGCTGTTGCTCCACCTTTTCCGAAGTAGAATATTCAAAAATTTGAGTAGAAACTTGTGTCCCATTTAAAGTTTTTCTCTATTATTTCTCCAGCTTTCAATATTTTTATACTGTACCAATGACCCAGACATAGCTGGTGCTAACTCTTAAAAATCTAGGGCCAAACACAAATTTTGCCCTCCAATCCCCAAAATTTGCATCTAAAACCAAAGAAATCATGTCCTGAATGGCCCTCCATACTTCGCCTCTACTGCGCATGTGCAGTGTCAAGGACGTCCTGAAATTGGCGCCATTTATCATTCTTTGTTTGGCCCTTCATCAGTTCACATCTGACTGATCTTTGTGCTTGTAAATCTCAGTTTAAATGATGCCAGACACATAAATATTAGAGAAATGGTGGATCTAAGGAGGAAATAGAAGGAGGAGAGGAAAAATGAGTGACAGAAAATATTCAGGGCTGTAACTTAAAATTTTTTAATGAAATTATGTTAAGTTACCTATTTTCGAGGCATGGGCCTGTTGTGGTCATTCTTGCTATAAAGTTACACTGCTTGTTCAGTGTTTTCCTCTCTCCCTTTCCTTTAAGTCCCCCCTTGCTATTCTCCCATGCTTTTGGCATATTTTCTGTAATATTATTACTAAAATTTCTTGGGAGTTTTAGCTGGATAACAGAATGAATTCTGTTCTTTTCCCCATGTTTACGTCCTCACCCATGGGTGTTAAGGCGTAGTGTTCTGCATCTACCATCTGATGTTCTGCAGTTTCTTCCCTGGAAGTCTCTGTTTTGCATCAGATAGTGTATTATTGGTAACTGTTTTCGGGCCAGGGTTATCAGTGCCTGGAGTCATGTTTCTGGTGTTTTTACACTTCTTGTTTACATTGACAACAGCCTCTGTGGAGGGGGATTTCTTGTCTTTGTGTTAGTTTAATCATAACTGGATACATTATTATTATTCGTAAGTGTTGCATTAATTTTTTAAAATATTTAAAAAATTTTTGTCCACACTTAGGCTTGGGATCCATTGGGGCTCAACGTTACTTTTCAGAAACTTGGGCTTTACTGAAAAAATATTTTTCCCAAAATTTTTTTGATTTCAATTATTTTTTCTATGTTAATGGAATGGATGTTATTATGTATTTTTGTTTTCAGGGGTTGGTGCAAGTACTAGGACTTTGTATTCTTTTCACAATGAAAGGATATTGTTCAATTGTAATAAGAGGAAATCTTCCTTTGACTTTCATAATCATTGTATAATTGTAGTCAGTGTACTCGCACTAACTCCTGTTCAGTATGTGTTAATTTCGTTGACAACATGGGAAGCGTGTGTCATGGTATGTTAGCGGGGAAATGGCCATGCCGGTCCTTTCTTCGCAGGGTCACTCTAGTTTATCAATCTCTATTTCAGATGAACAAGAACAGGGTGATGTATCCATGATGTCTTCCAAAAGTGTGCCACCGTCGTCACAATTAATGAAGAGCTAGCGGCAAAGTGCTCATTGAAATACGTCAATTGCCTAAGAGGTCCCTAGTAGGATCGACGGCCTTTGACGTCCGCTAGCTCGCCCGGTGTAGCGTCCATTTATCGAATGGTTCGACAGCCGGGTTCGTCCGTTGCGGTCCAGAAAGGAGTTTTGGGTGATGCGAGCACTATAAATCAACCAAGTGCACACCCAGTGACAACGGATCAGAGGAGAGAACGGAGGAAGCCTATTAGTCCGGTTCCTAGCTCGTCCAGGTCCATCCGGGCTGCGAGCGAGAGAGGCCCCTCTCGTACAACAACATCTGGTCCCAGATGTTGTGGTACAAAACATTTCGCATTCAGAGCATATGTCCGCCGCTCGGGACGCTCCGTTATATAGACAGTCCGAGAGACTGTCGATAAGGCTTCCTCATCCTCACGGCAGTGCACACGACCGCACCTGCATCCTGCCAGCTTCGTCATTCAGGGATTCCACGGCGAACAGGTCACGCCATCCGGTTGCCAAGGGACACGAGGCCTGTACACTCCGGTCGCTCGCATAATAGAAGTATGCACGGGGTAACGTACACGGAGCTTCCAGCGGCAAAGCAACATAAGACCGCTTCTCCACAGGCCTCAGTGATGGACGTGCTATCCAAAATAGCACAACTTATCGCAGCATCCCAGCAAACGACAGAATCTCTGTTGGATCAGGAATAATCCGACGACGCTGGGTCGGTTCGCTCCGCTGAAGCATCAGGTACGGACGACCGAGCACTTCATAGGGTCCGACAGGATGGCGAAAGGGATTCGGACGATTTCAAGATTTCCCTTTCGGAACAACAGAAGCTGCCATACATTTCTTCCGGCATTATCTTCCAGAGGTTGTTCTGTCGGACTAGAATGCTGCGATGCTGGATAAGAGACTAATAGCGTCATTGGACACAGAGTTTTTGATCGGTTCAGGGACATCGTCCCTGAGTTGCCGACACAGTCCAATAATGTCACTAGAACATTCGAATTATTGAACGACGCTATATATAAGCTAGCTACCAAAACAGGCTAGTCTAGTTTCTTGTCTGCAAATGCTCTAAATCTGTCTTTCAGCAATTCTAGGAATAAATTTGAAATGGCAGGACAGGGCATACTGAGAGTTCCTCTGCGTCTAGATGACGAGGCTGAAGACTGGGAATTGTCTTTATCGCCGTCTATGTCAATTCCAACCACGATGTTGGAAACGACAATGATGTCTAACAGACTTAACTTAGACGCTTTATCATACGTAGACCACCTTACTGAGGCGTTATCATTACGTCTTCAAGGGAAAGAATTCCAGGATATGATCCTCAATGAGATTTCTTTGAAGGGCAGTAGTTTTTCCACGTATAACTCTGCCCTTCAGTGGCAAACTTGGAGTTGGTTAGACATGACGCAGCCCTAGCTACATCCACGCACGTGGATAGTAAGGTGAAGAACTCTCTCAGAATCGCTTCGGTCTCGGAGAAGCTTCTCTTCGACGGCAACCTTTCAGCAATCTATGAATTGCTCGATATACACGTTCTCTTGTCAATCAGTGTAACAAGAGATTCAGACTTGGCCAAACATTCGGTGGTTGACTCAGAGAGTTCCACTGCAGTTGCCGGATCCCTCTTTTACGATTATGACGGATGCCAGTCAAATAGGTTGGGGTACAACATTGATTCCAACGGATTCAAAGTGCCAGGGTCTTTGGGTTCCGCAGTTTTCTAGGCAAGCACTTAAACTTCCAAGAAATGATGTTATTTTGGCTTGCACTACGTCACTGGATGAACATTATTCAGAAACGCATGTCCAAATCCTGTCCGATAATACGACAGTAGTTGCGTATATCCGGAACCAGGGAGGCACTCATTCTGTTCCTTTATTCAATTTAACGGAAAGAATCCTTCTGTTTGTTCTTGAACACCAAGTTCTGCTTCGGTCTGTCATATTCCGGGTCGTCTGATTGTATTAGCAGACTCCCTTTCACGGAAGGGTCGCTTGTTGCCGTCAGAATGGACTCTCAACAAACAGGTATTCAATCAGATTTGCTACCAATGGGAGCGGCCAATGATAGACTTATTCGCGACACTACTCAACAATCATTTGCAGACGTATGTGTCACCATGTCCGGATCCCCGAGCATATGTAGTTAACGCTCTATCGATCTCGTAGGACGGAATGATAGGATATGGATATCCTCCAGCTCTGTTGATTCAGCAAATATTGCTAAGGTAAAACATTCACAATACAATTCTGTTGGTAGCATCTCTGTCTCCACAGAGACTGTGGATAAATTTACTCAGGTGTCTGCTGTGGGACTTACCGCGAAAACTTCCTCCACGAGAGGATCTTCTTTCGCTGGGGAAATCGTGTCAACTTCATCACAACCCGCAAGGTCTCAACCTTCACGTATTCCGTTGTGCGGTCCTTCTTGCACGGCAAGCATTGTACAGGACGAGCAGTGGACGCGATTTCTAACTGTAGGAGGACCTCCTCTTCGCTATACTATGTGGCTAAAGTGGAAGGTCTTCCGTCGTGGGTGTAGGGATCATTATGTTGATATTTTTTATCCCTCCATACCAGACATTGCAAACTTTCTAGTATACTTGTTTGATGAGATCAACTGCAGCCTGTTACTATTAAAGGTTATAGGCCTATGTTATCTGATACCTATGCACACCATGATAGTTTACAATTGAGTCTAATGTCTCTTTATCTAAGTTAGTTAGAAACTTTTTGATAAATAGACCTAGAATCCTTAGATTAATTCCTAAATGGAATTTAGCTTGGGTTCTTATTAAACTAAAAGAAAACCATTTGAGCCTCTTGAGACAGTAGATTTCAAATTCTGGCCTTTTAAGACAGCAATTCTCTTAGCTTTCTCTTCTGCTGAAGAGTCAGTGAGCTTCATGCACTATCGGTGGACGATTCTCACTTTCGTAGTATCGGGAACACTATTACCTTTACTACTAATGTTGGATTTTTGGTTAAGAATCAGGCTCCTAATAAATATCCGGAATCTATTGTTATTAAGGCCCTTCCGTCTTCGAACGGGCATAGGCCTTTACTCTGTCCGGTTAGAGCTTTATGTATTTATAAACAGTTCTCAGTTTATCAGTAAGGACGTAAAGCTTCTTCTGTCTCTGATGCCTAATAGAAAGGACATTACGGTCCATTCTATTGCTAGATGGATTCAATTAACTATCGGTATTGCTTATGATAATCTATCTTTATCTCAGCAGTCTGTGCTTAAGATTTCGGCTCATGAAGTAATAGCTCTTTCTACATCTTGGGCTTCTGCAAATAGTGTGGCTATTACAGATTTAATGAAGGCTGCATATTGGTTTCAGCCATCCACATTCACAAATTTTTATCTCAGAAATATTGAGTCCATTTCTGGAGGCCTGCATTGTTTAGGTCCATTATCTGCTGCTCAGAATGTCGTTCACTTAACAGTTGCAACTATAGTTATGTAGGCTTTCTGTTCCGGCAGTGACTCCGTCCTGTTGCCCTCTTCGCTCTGGGCTATTTGACCCAGGGCAAGGGGAAGGGGGGGGGGGGAGGGTGTTCCCTTGGGTCACCTATTTTTATAATGAAAACAAGGGGATACCTCCTCCGGAGTTGGTAATTCTGAGCTGTTACTGGGATGGTTTTAAAGTGAAAAGGTTTAGGTTTAAAAAATTCATTAATGTCATAGTTTTAAAGTATAGCATTTGAATATGTCACGTGTCAAACGGGTGTTAATATACAATCCTCGGACACTTTTAAAGGAGTATAAGAGTCTCAATTCTCTGGACTAACTTTATTTTACTTTAAAAATAATTAGTATAAGGATTATACTGGATGTTAATAGAGAACATGAATGTTATGATGCTCAATTATGGAGGGTGTTGTGTCTTTCTAATTTATCATAAATAAGAAAGATACATGTAAAGCCTAATACTCCTTTTCTCCTCGAGGGGATGACTCTATTTTATATAGTTGAGCTTATTGGATTTTCCTCTATGTCCTAGGCCCTCCAGCCTTTTTACTATTCAGCTATGTCTGGGTCATTGGTACAGTATAAAAATGTTAAAAAATTTATAGTAATTTATATATTTTTTATACTTACCAATGACCCAGACGGGGATGGCCCTCCCAGGAGTTGGGAACTCATACCTCCCCGCTGAGTACATAGCGCTGACCAGGCACTGATTGTAAGAATGATAAATGGCGCCAATTTCGGGACGTCCTTGACACTGCGCATATGCAGTAGAGGCGAAGTATGGAGGGCCATTCAGGACATGATTTCTTTGGTTTTAGATGCAAATTTTGGGGTTTGGGGGGCAAAATTTGTGTTTGGCCCTAGATTTTTAAGAGTTAGCACCAGCTATGTCTGGGTCATTGGTAAGTATAAAAAATATATAAATTACTATAAATTTTTTAACTTTTTGTAAAAATTTGCAACATAAAGTATCCAAGTATGGCAACTCTTTCCATAAAAATTGTCTTTTTTATTGGATTAGTGTTCTTTTGAAAAATGTTTCACACAATTAAACATGAAACAAAATTTCATTATACTTCTTATATTGTTGAAAAAAATATTAGATGATCAGGCTTATTTCAAGAGTGGGTGTTAAAATGGCATCTAACAGACTAACCATCTTGTTTTCCACATGTTAATCACTAAAGTGCAAACCGTACACAGTACAGTCACTGTAGACTGGTCATAATCCACGTGTGGGCAGTGATGTCCATGCATGCGTTTACCAGGTAATAAAAATCATCATCAACAAAGTTTTAATTAATGAAGCACTGGGTTGTACCCGGTGCTTCATTAAGTACATTTTTGATGATTATTCTTAAAATTAGTCTTTCTAATCAAATATTATTGCGTCCGTAGAAATATTGCCCACCCATGGAAAGTGACCAGTCCACACCGACTGTACTGTAGCTCCGAAGCTACCAAATATATTTTTCATACCTGTTAATTGCAAAAAATGTTCATTCATCAATTGCAACTGCTTTGTTTCAATTCCATTAATAAGATAATAAAGATGAGTTGATTTAACCCTTTACCTAACATGAAAAGCAGACGACATATGCCAAAAGATTTTTTGAATGACTAATTATTAGCTCAACTTGACAAAGTCAAGCTGAGCTATTGCCATCACTTTTTGTCTGTCAGCATACATACAATTTCCTTTGGCACACCTCACAGGTCGCATTTATGATCAGATCGCATTGAAACTCGGTTTGCTTGTTTGAGGTGACCTCTAGATGGGACCTCACAGGTCGCATTTATGATCAGATCGCTTTGAAACTTGGTACGCTTGTTTGGGGTGACCTCTAGATGGCAGGTATCGATTTTCTTCAATTTTCATCAAAAAATGTTGCCGCGGCCAATATTCTTAGAACTTAGTTTAGTCAGACTTCAATATTTCCCTTTGGCACACCCTACAGGGCACATTTATGATTGGATTGCTTTGAAACCTGGCATGCTTATTTGGGGTGACCTCTAGATGGGAGCTATCGATTTTCGTCAATTTCCGTCAAAAAATGTTGCCGCGGCCAACATTCTTAGAACTTAGTTTAGTCAGACCTCAATATTTCCCTTTGGCGCACCCTACAGGGCACATTTATGATTGGATTGCTTTGAAACCTGGCATGCTTGTTTGGTGTGACCTCTAGATGGGAGCTATCGATTTTCTTCCATTTCCGCCAAAAAATGTTGCCGCGGCCAACGTTCTTAGAACTTAGTTTAGTCAGACCTCAATATTTCCCTTTGGCACACCCTTCAGGGCACATTTATAATCGGATTGCTCTGAAACCTGGCATGCTTGTTTGGGATGGCCTCTAGATGGGAGCTATCAATTTTTTTCCATTTCCGTAAAAAAATGTTGCCACGGCCAACGTTCTTAGAATTTAGTTTAGTCAGACATCAATATTTCCTTTTGGCACACCCTACAGGGCACATTTATGATTGGATTGCTTTGAAATGTATCATGCTTGTTTGCGGTGACCTCTAGATGGGAGCTATCGATTTTCTTCCATTTCTGTAAAAAAATGTTGCCACGGCCAACGTTCTTAGAACTTAGTTTAGTCAGACCTCAATATTTCCCTTTGACACACCCTGCAGGGCACATTTATGATCGGATTGCTTTGAAACTTTGTATGCTTGTTTGGGGTTTCCTCTAGATGGGAGCTATCAATTTTCTTCTATTTCCGTTAAAAAATGTTGCTGCGGCCAACGTTCTTAGAACTTAGTTTAGTCAGACCTCAATATTTCCCTTTGGCACACCCTACAGGGCACATTTATGATCAGATTGCTTTGAAACCTAGCATGCTTATTTGGGGTGAACTCTAGATGGGAGCTATCGATTTTCTTCCATTTCCGTCTGACAGAAGATGTTGCCGCTGGCAACGATCTTTGAACTTAGTTTAGTCAGGCATCAATATATTCCTTTGGCAAGCCCTACAGGGCACATTTATGATCAGATCGGTTTGAAACTTCGTATGCTTATTTGAGGTTACCTCTAAATGGGAGCTGTCGATTTTCTTCAATTTCCGTCAAAAAATGTTGACACTGGCAATCAACCTTCGATGAATTTAGTAAAAACTTAATGCAGTTAAGCATCAATATTTCCCTTTGACACACCCTGCATGGCACATTTATGATTGGATCGCTTGCAAACTTGGTGTGCTTGTGTAGGGTGACATCTACATGGGAGCTGTGGATTTTCTTCCATTTCTGTCAAAAAATGTTGCCGCTGACCTTTGAAGTTAGTTTAGTCAGACCTCAATATTTCCCTTTAACACACCCTTCAGGGCACATTTATGATCGGATCACTTTGAAACTTGGTATGTGTGTTCAGGGGGACCTCTAGATGTGAGCTATTGCTTTTTTATCATTTCCATAAAAAATTATTGTCGTTATCACCAACCTTTGAACTTACTGCATTTGTGCATCAACTTATCCCTTTTGCTCTCTCTGCAGGGTATATTTACCTTTGGCAAGCCTCAGAGGGCACATTCATTATCAGGTTGTTTTGAAACTTTGTATGACAAAGGGTGACAAAGATAGGAGCTATTGATTTTCTTTTCATTTCTATCAAAAACTGTTGCTGTTAGCAACAATCTTTGAATTTATTGCATTTGTGCATCAACATTCTTTGACATGGCCTATAGGCCACATTTATCATAAGAACGTTTTTGAACTTGGTTTGCTCATTAGGCAAGACCTTTAGGTAAGAGCTATTGATTAGCATTAATTTCTGTGAAAAAAAGTTGCCATTTACAATAACCTCTGAACATACTGCATTTGTGTATCAACATTCTTCCTTTAGCCAGTCTTACAGTTTACATTTAAAAATGCATGGATTACTCTGAGGTTGTGCACACACAATGCTGTTATGTTGAAATTTCATCAAATAACATTGGTACCAATGATCTTCAATTTTGCCATTTTATTTATAACTTACCAAGTTCAAGTTTGTCAAGTTGAGCTACAGTGTCATTGACACTTTCATTTAAATATGTTGTATCAAAAATATAGGTTATGACCCCCTCATTGGAACGAGATCAACGAGCTCGTTCCAGTGAGGGGTCATAACCTATGTTTTTGAGAAAAAATAATGAAAATTAATTGGCGATTTTTATACCCCCTACAAACAAAGTTTGTGGGGGGGGGGGGGGGGGTATATAGGAATCACCCTGTCTGTCCATCCATTTGTCCGTCTATCCATCCTTATAAGCGCAACTCCTCCTAAACCGTTTGAAGAATTTTCATGAAACTTTACACAGTGGAAGAACTCCATATGAAGATGTGCATGAAGCAATATAATTCCGTTCTGACATTTCCAAGGGGATATAATCTAACTTATACATTTCAATTGCTACATCATATGGTTGTGTCCTCGTAAGTGCAACAACTGAGGTGCGGGGGGTATCACTTTGTGAGCTTGCTCACAGTACCTCTTGTTTAGAATAGTGCTGGCCGGTTTTGGCTGTTATGTTGGGTAACAGGTTAAACGCAACTAGCATCTGTTATTATCTTTTTGTTAAGCCAGTTGCTTTCCCAATCTACCCTCTTACAAACCTCTCAACAATAACAACCACAGCTAGAGTGTTTATTACCATGGAGATGGAAGTAGTTCCAGTGTAATCAATTAGGTGTAAAATCTATTTATAGACGAAGTTGGCAATAATCAGCTTGCAGAACTCAACGCAGTTTTTTATGTAGTGTGCATGTAATGGGAACAAGCTTGTTCCAGTGAAGGGCCATAAGTTATTTTTTTTAGACAAAAAATGAAAAAATAATGAAAATTGAATGGTGATTTTTAGCTTAACTTGACAAAGTCAAGATAAGCTATTGCCATCACGCATGCGGAAGTCTGTTAGTCTGTGAGTCTGTTCACATTTTTCTTTAGCACAGGCTACACCACGCAGTTCTTGTCTGATCGTCACAAAATTTCATATGCAGGTTTGGGGTCATGTCTAGATGAGAACACCCCCTTTTGGTCGTGACCGGTCAACTGGTATGGCTGCCCAAGCCCAAAACCCGAAAACCATTAGCACAGTCTACTGAGGTCGTATTTGTGAAGGGATTCATTGTAACTTGGTAGAATGCCTCTGTATAATGCCTAGATGAGAACGACCCCTTTTGGGCATGATCTGTCAACCGTGATGGCTGCCCAAGCCCAAAACCCAAAAACTTTTAGCACAGTCTGCAGGTCATGTTTAATGTGGAGGGATTTCATTGTAACTTGGTAGGATTACCCCTTATGATGTCTAGATGAGAATTTCCCCATTTGCGCGTGATCTGCCAACCGTGACGACTGCCCGAGCCCAAAACCCGAAAACCTTTAGCACAGTCTACAGGTCATATTTATTGAGGAATTTCATTGTAACTTGGTGGGTTGACTTCATATAATGTCTAGATGAGAAAGTCCCCTTTTGGACGTGATTGGGCAACTGTGACGGCTACAGGGGCCCAAAGCCCGAAAACCTTTAGCACAGTCTACAGGTCATATTTATGAAGGAATTTCATTGTAACTTGGTAGGATGACTCCAAATAATGTCTAGATGAGAATGTCCCATTTTGATCGTGATCATTCAGCCTTGATGGGTGCCCGAGCCCAATAAACTTTTGCATAGGCAAAAGGTCATATTTATGGAAGGATTTCATTGTAACCTGTTAGGTTGACTCCATATAATGCCTAGATGATGACATCCCCTTTTGGTCGTGATTGGGCAACTGTGATGGCTACAGGTACCCGAAGCACGAAAACCTTGAGCACAGTCTACAGTTCATATTTATGAAGGGATTTCATTGTAACTTGGTAGGATGACTCCAAATAATGTCCAGCTGATAACGTCCCATTTTGATCGTGATCATTCAGCCTTGATGTGTTCCCGAACCCAAAAACCTTTAGCATTGGCAAAAGGTCATATTTATGGAAGAATTTCATTGTAACCTGTTAGGTTGACTCCATATAATGCCTAGATGATGACATCCCCTTTTGGTCGTGATTGGTCAATTGTGATGGCTACTGGTGCCCGAAGCCTGAAAACCTTGAGCACAGTCTACAGGTCATATTTATGAAGGGATTTCATTGTAACTTCGTAGGATCACTCCAGATGATGCCCAGATGAGATTTCCCCTTTGGGTGCAATCATTCAGCCATGATAGCTGCCCGAGCCCGAAGTCCGAAAACATTTAGCACAGTCTACAGGTCATATTTATGAAGGGATTTCATTGTAACTTGGTAGGATGACTCCAAATAATGTCTAGATGAGAACGTCCCATTTTGGTCGCGATCATTCAGCCTTTATGGCTGCCCGAGCCCAAAGACCTTTAGCATAGTCTATAGGTCGTATTTATGGAAGGATTTCAGTGCAACTTGTTAGGTTGACTCCATATAATGTCTAGATGATGACATCCCCTTTTGGTCGTGATTGGTCAGCTGCGATGGCTACAGGTGCCCGAAGCCCGAAAATCTTGAGCACAGTCTACAGGTCATATTTATGAAGGGATTTCACTGTAACTTCGTAGGATCACTCCAGATGATGCCCAGATGAGAATTCCCCTTTTGGTTGCGATCATTCATCCATTATGGCTGCCCGAGCCCGAAGCCCGAATACCTTTAGCACAGTCTACAGGTCATATTTATGAAGGGATTTCATTGTAACTTGGTAGGTTTGACTTCATATAATGTCTAGATGAGAACGTCCCCTTTTGGACATGATTGGGCAACTGTGACAGCTACAGGTGCCCCGAAGCCCGAAAACCTTTAGAACAGTCTACAGGTCATAATTATGAAGGGATTTCATTGAAGCTTAGTAGGATGATTCCAAATAATGTCTAGATGAGAACGTCCCCTTTTGGTCACGATCATTCAGCTTTAATGGCTGCCTGAGCCCAAAAACCTTTAGCTTAGTCTATAGGTCGTATTTATGGAAGGATTTCATTGTAACTTGTTAGGTTGACTCTATATAATGCATAGATGATGACATCCCCTTTTGGTCGTGATTGGTCAACTGTGATGGCTACAGGTTCCCGAAGCCCGAAAATCTTGAGCACAGTCTACAGGTCATATTTATATATGTCAACTGTGAGGGCCACCTACATCAACTGTGAGGTCACATTAACGCACCCCTCATCTCTTTAATACAGTGTACACCTCATATTATTTTTATCAAAAACATAGCATACAGGGAACAGAAATGAACATATTCCCAATTATCACAATTCTTGTCTTATTTCATAATCCTTTCATAAACATTGAACATTATCCTTTTCATCAAACACAACACACAAGTTAAGCTACAGTGTCATTGACACTTTCATTGTGAATATCACTGGCCTGTTTTTGGTCATAATGTTGGGTAAAGGGTTAACCATTGCTGAGATATCAGGTTGGTAAACATATATAGAAACAGGAAAACAGTAAAATGAGACAATTGGCCTAATAGCAAGTTATTTGATGAATGAGGACAGGAAATTACATATTTGTAATAATGCTGGCACAATAAGAGAAAACATTTTTTTAGCTCACCTGAGCGAAGCTCAGGAGAGCTTTACTGATCACTTTCCGTCCGTCGTCCGTCATAAACTTTACAAAAACCGACTTCTCCTCCAAAACCTCTAGCCCAATTTTATTGAAATGTTGGGTAAATCTTTATTACCTAATGC
Source organism: Pictodentalium vernedei (assembly GCA_031216915.1). Classification (NCBI taxonomy): domain Eukaryota; kingdom Metazoa; phylum Mollusca; class Scaphopoda; order Dentaliida; family Dentaliidae; genus Pictodentalium; species Pictodentalium vernedei. Next base: position 224,513,706 of record CM062288.1, read on the forward strand.
CAATTCGGATTTGTTCAAATGAAGTTGCCCCTCTCCCTGGGTGGTGCCACGCCCCTCTCCTTGGGTGGTGCCACACCCCCAAGGGACACCAAAATCTTTAAAAATCTTCTTCTCATGAACCAGCTGTAGCAGAGACTTGATATTTGGTGTGCAGCTTCCTTTTGAGGTGCAGACTCAGATTTGTTCAAGAGAACCAAACCAAGAGTCAGATTTGAACCAAATTTGATATGAGGTCTTATTGGGTCATAAGTACTTAATTTATGCCAACATTTTTTTTCCCATCGGAATTTTCTTTGAAAATCTTCTTCTTCAGATCCAGCAGTCGGAATGTTTTGATATTCGGAATGCAGCATCCTTAGGGGGTGTGTGTGTGTGGGGGGGGGGGGGGGGGGGGGGGGGGGGGCGGTTTCTGGGGAGATTCAAGTTTGATCAAGCCATGTCCCTTGGTCTATATTTGGGCTCTCTGTGGGAGCTTGAATTGTAACTTAGTCCAAAATGAAGAATTTTCTTAAAAATCTTCTTCTTCAGAGCCAGCAGTCGGAATGTTTTGATATTTGGTGCAGCATCCTTAGGGGGGTGAGATTCAAGAATATTCTTTAAAAATTTTCTTCTTCAGATCTACCCTTCAGAATCTTTTGATATTTGGTATGCAGCATGCTTAGGGTGGTGAGATTCAAGTTTGTTAAAGCCAAGTCCCTGGGTTCATATTTGGGCTCCCTGTGGGAGCCTGAATTATAACTTAGTTCAATATAAGGAATTTTTCTTTAAAAATCTTCTTCTTCAGATTCAGCAGTCAGAATGTTTTGTTATTTGACATGCAGCATTCTTAGGGGGGTAAGATTCAAGTTGTTCAAGCCATGTCCCTAGGTCCGTATTTGGGCTCACTATGGGAGCTCGAATTGTAACTTAGTTCAAAATGAGGAATTTTGTTAAAAAATCTTTTTCAGACCCAGCAGTCGGAATGTTTTGATATTTGGTGTGCAGCATCCTTTGATGGGGGGTGAGATTCAAGTTTGTTAAAGCCAAGTCCCTGGGTTCATATTTGTGCTCCCTGTGGGAGCCCGAATTATAACTTAGTTCAATATGAGGAATATTCTTTAAAAATCTTTTTTTTTTTAGATCCACTGGCCAGAATCTTTGGATATTTGGTATAAGCTTTTCTTAGGAAGGGCAGATGCAACTTGTTGAAATCAATTCCCTGGGTTGATATTTAGTCTACCTTGTCAGGTGTGTGCCCTCAGGGGAGCGTGGGGGCTCAATAGTAGACTGTTGGACTTCTATGCTAGAGGTCCCGAGTTCGATCCCCATCTGGGACGACCCACGATACGTCCTTGGGCAAGGCACTTTATCCCTGTTGCCTACATGGGGGCACGATGGGGGCACTAAGGCGTACTGCATGTCGATGGTGCACATGCAAGGTAGCCACGGGTCCTTGAAAACCTGGAATGTCCTTGAATTTGAAACGCTATTTTCAAGGCCTTGAAAGTCCTTGAAAACGAGGTATATCAGTAAAAGGTCCTTGAATGTCCTTGAATTTGATCTCAAATTTATCACAAGCATAATAGCGGTCCGAAAAGAAACGAATAAATTTGTTGACAAGTCCAAACAAGTAGGTGTTATTAATATTAATTAACTCTTAGCACACGGTCGGCTCATGTTTATTTGTACAGAGGGGGGCTTCCCTGGTCGAATTATGTTTAACAACCAATGAAAACCTTTTGATTTCCACCATGAGTTTCCATATAAAGTAACGCACATGTTCCAGTACTTTGTCCGACAGGGGGACAAAACGTCCCAGTTCGACTTTGTTTGGAAAATGGTGTCATCAATTGAAAATAATTTATCAACTTTCTATGACATTATTGAGGATTCTGATTCAGATGAGGACAGTTTTCCTGGATATTCTTTCATAAGAAATATCAATGAAGACTTGTCAGACGAATTCGAGTCATGTGAAAGCAATTTGGAAGAAAATGTAAATGCCGGCGAATCAGCTGATCAATCAAGCATGTGTGTTCATGTTGACAAAACATTGAATGTGGGGGATTCGTTCCACCACCCATGGTTAAAAACATTTGACGAGCCCACAGGCATTCAGTTTTCTGTGGATGGCAACGAGCATGAGTTGGACATTTTCAGTAAATTTTTTGACAATGATTTTATTGAACTGTGCACTTCGCAAACAAATTTATATGCCAAACAGTACTTTGAAAAAAACCCAAACATGAAACCATTCGCACTTGCCCGATCTTGGGTGGATACAGATGCGACTGAAATGAGGACTTTCATAGCAGATGAAACAGTTGCCACAGTGATGAAAACCTGTGCACATGTTTGCTTGACAAACAATAAGTAGTAAATTTTACCTCGGTTCACAACTTGTGAACCAAGAAAAATTGACTACTTATTGTAAAGGGGGTATTGCCATTGGGACATTTCGGCCTTAGGACGTTTAAGCCTTGAGACGGTCCTTGAATATCCTTGAATTTTCTTCAAAAAGGTCCTTGAAAGTCCTTGAATTTTGGTTTCAGTATTCTGGGGGAACCCTGACATGTCTTCAACCGCTGTAACCCTGCTTGAGCGAAGCTTGAACAGAGTTAGAATGTTGGGGAGCTGACAGTTGCTCGTCGATACTCAGTGGTTCTCTCGGGCTTCCTCCACCCGTAAAGCTGTCACGGTCACGATTAGCCATTGTGTGTAAGTATGTGACCTTAAACACCAATAAATAAATATATGAGTGCCCTCAGGCCCCCTGGAGCCTCTTGTTTTTTGTTGTCATCAGTAGAATAAATATGGTACTCATCAAAAAATTTATTTCACAGAGCTCAAGGATGTACCATTATCTTGACTCAAGCTCAAGGTCAAAGTCACATATTATTGGAGATTTGTGTACAATTTGTTTTGTCTCAAGTTTTGTCAGCTATATTCTTTTTTATCAGGGCTTATTTTTTGATGAAAATACGAGAATTGATTCATGCAAGGATTAGCACTTTACAAAATCAACAAGAATTCATGTCAATTCTCACTGACCCTCTGCTAGGATTCTCGTTAAAAGAATTGAGTCCATTTAACCCTTATCTAACAGTGCCTGCAAATTAACCATTACTACCTGGATAAAAAATCTTGTAACCTGTTGAGAAATTACCCTGACTCTCCCAAGTTTTCCTTTGTTTATAGACCTATTAGGCCTCAGCACATCCAGTGCAGGCATTTAATCTATTTTATCTTGTTTGACAGAGCTCATGAAACAAGATATAATAGAATAAATGCTAAGTTTCTCTAGAATACAGGAAAGTGGCAGTCCCTGTTAATTGAATACTCCTGTTAATTGAATAATTTTCATTGGCAAAGTGGCTATTCAATTAATAGGGTTCCACAGTATAGTATTATTGTAACAGATTGAGAGAGAAGTGTGGGAGCCGAGGCTCGAACTGTCAACCTCTAGCATGCAAGGTGACTGATTTACCACATGATTTGAGAGATCCGGACCAACCTGACTGATTGTTAAATGGCCTTGATTGCTACACTTCTCTCACATTCTTTGAGATTCTCCTACTTTGAATCTCATCCTAGATTTCACCTCAGATCAGTCAAAACATCCACCATGCTCCACCACAGAATGCACAATGCTACCAACTGCTATGAGCCGATCAATGGCTCCATTGTAACAGATTGAGAGAGAAGTGCAGAAGTTGAGGCTTGAACCGTCGTCCTAGCAAAATGACAGATTAACCACGAGACTAAGAGATTCAGACCAACCAGGGTGGTTGGTAAACGGTCTTTATACCTTGACTGCTAAAGTATTTTGCACAAAATCATACAACAGAACTCTGTTATCATTATTTTCAGTGTGCCTATTGCTGTTGACTTTGACCTTTCAATACCTGTGTTCATTACTAACACAACAAAAACTTTCACTGGTTTTGACGATTTATTAGTGGAAGCTGCAGAATTGATAAGAACAGAGTGTAAAAGTGGTAGATATAATGTGATTGTTAATGGTGAGACACTGACTGCCGATTCCAGTAGTCTAACTTATGGATGGAGTGTCATAGAGTGTGCAACAGGATCTGTTGCAAAGGGCAAAGAAACGCTAAAGTGTGGTGAGTATTGTCAACATAATGTGACTGTTTGTTTATGTGAATGTTTTTAGTTTAACTTGACAAAGTCAAGATAAGCTATTGCCATCATGCATGCAGAAATCTGTGAACCTGTAAGTCCTCGAGTCTGTTCACATTTTCTTTAGCACAGGCTACACCCCATAGTTCTTATCCGATCATCACAAAATTTCATATGCGGGTTCGAGTCATGTCCAGATGAGAATGTCCCCTTTTGGTTGCTATTGGCCAACCATGACAGCTGCGTGGCCCCAAAAACCAAAAACCTTTAGCACAGTCTAAGGATGGTATTTATGAAGGTATTTTATTATAACTTGGTAAGATGACTCATTTTGAAATGATTTTACTGTAACTTGGTAACTTTGGCTGACATGCACTAATTGTGAGGTCCACATTAACTCAGACCTCAATTCTTTAGTACAGTCTGCACCTCAGATTATTTTAATTGAAAACATAGCATGTACAGAACAATTCCCCACAGGAACCCCGGGAATTGAAGCCGTGCCTGTTTACTGCGGTAAACAGGCTCTGTTTTACTGATAAAATAGGACCCAGTCACGAATGCTTGGGAGGTGCAAACCCTCTCTAAAATGGGCAGCATGGCTTATTAATGCTCACCCCTGGTCTTGAGTTGATTCTCATGTTGTGGTCATGATCAGCCATTGTGCAACAATATGTGACCTTAAACACTAATAAATAAATATACGGAAGAGGAATTAAAATATTCTTAATATCACAATTCTCATCTTATTTCATAATCCTTTCATAAACAGTGAGTATTATCCTATTCATCAAGCACTACACACAGTCAAGTTAAGCTACAGTGTCATTGACACTTTCATTTGCTTAGCCCTCAAGTCCTCATACAGCCACCTACAGTTGAAACTAGAAGTCCTGTCATAATTAGCACAGAACATGCTCATTAGTTAATGTGCTCCTTACTGCAGAAGAAGGAAGTAATACTCAACAACATTTACGCTGTGCAATGCAAAATATAATGCGCTATTAGCGAGATCAGTAGTGAAATTATGAACTGAACCAATCAAACAGAAAAAAATATTTACAATACAGTACAAGGAGGGTGGAGTACTACTAAGTAATAGATAGATTTTCACTTAGCATTTATTTCCAATTGCTGAGGACAAAACACAAGAAGCACCTGCAAACTTTCATCACTTGGACCATTGGGTTGCCACCAGTGGTCCATGTTATGAAAGTTTGCAAGTTATTCTTGTGCTGTTATGAAAAATAAAAAATACATTTCAAGTGGAGAGTATATGGCGATTAAGTTGTAATTCACTCCCTTCATTCTGTATACACAGTCAAATTTTAATATCTATTTCAGTCATTACATGTACATGTATCCCAGAAGAGGTTAGGAATGACATTAATGGTCTCTATTTACCTGTATAGAATTGTACAGATTTTTGGGCACGCTGTTTTTTGTACAGGAATAGTGTTTCGCTAATGGTGAAGTTTGATAGAGACAATAGTCCACTTACTCTGTGTGCTATTACTTCAAAATAGTGCACAATACATTTACAGGACTTCTAATTTCAACTGTACTGCCCCTTTTATATTGCTCTGAAAAAGTTGTCCCAAGTGTATTCTTTTTTGAGTACTCTACTGGTAGGAGGCATTTATTTTGACAGTGTTGCTGCCAACGATAATGTAGAAACGTTGTTAAGTCATCTGCTGTGATGATCTGTAGCTGTAATACATGTATAGACAGTAGTTATTAATGTAAAATTTATCTGAGGACTTACACTACTACATAACATTTCCTTAATTTACCTTTAAAATTCCCTTCAATTATTTACTTAAATAATCCTTAAATGGGTTGTTAAAATTCCCTTAAAAAAGGACATGATTAAGACCCTTAAATATTTTTTAATTTTCAAGGAAATTGAAAATTAATGGCTTTAAAATTGCAATAAAGAAAACAGAAAGTTAATGACTTTAAAACTGCATTAAAAATAATTTAATGATTTTTTCTTTTTTAATTTTAGTTTTTAATAACCATGTGTCTTTAATCTTAAGGATATATTGATGGCATTAAAATTCATTAAACAGTACATGCTTAAGGATTATTAAACTACTGTTTCATTATATTCAATGCATTATTTTTAATGACCTTAAACTAGAGTTTGGCAGTGGCACAGTAATGATTTTTCAGGCTAAATTCATGCCGTTAAATTTATAAAATTAATATCATTAATTGGTGTCAATTAAGGTTGTAATCAAGCCTTTAAACCCAGAATCGTTCATGGCATTAATCTGATTTTTTCCATTGCTATGACAATCAGAAAATTAATAGCAATAATTCATTTAATAATGCCCTTAATGAGCTAAATTCATGTCATTAAACTCAGAAATCAATGTCATTAATTTCTGTGTAAATTAAGATTCTATTCATCCCATGAAACTCAGAAACATTCATGGCATTAATCCGACTCATTAATGCCATAAAAAATTGACTTTTAACCCTTTACCCAACAAGGATAGCAGAAATTTAACTGGTTGAGGGCTAGTTTATTTTTTGTGGTTTTATTAAAAATTTGTTTTTTACAAATTATTGGAGAGTGCCAATAGGCACTCTCCAATAATTTGCAATAGAACAAACATATAAACAAAATATTATTTGCATTTATCTGAATAGGAAGCATGAGCAAGGAAAATGTTGGATTTTGCTCTGGTACTCTCATTTCTTTTAAAGACCTAATTGTTGTGTCCAGCACTCGAATAGTTATGTGTTAAAGCCTTAGTCTGACAGTTTAAATGAGTGATGTGAAGTGGAGCCCACATAATTGGACATTTCTTAATTTGAATCACACCGTGAATTGCATATAATTTGCGGCCTTGAAAAAAAATGATTGTATCTTCAATATAGCCTTGACCTCTTAATTCGTTATCCAACTTTAATGGCCAAAACCAGCTAGCATTATTCACAAAATCCCCAAGCAAATTTGATTATTTTTAGCTCACCTGACTGAAAGTCTGGGGAAGCTTAAGTGATCACTTTGTGTCCATCGTCCATCCAACCTTTATCCATCCATTCAAGTTTCATGAAACAAAGTTGCCATGCCCACAGTGGGCACCACAAGGGGCATTACTCTGATAGCACCCATAAATTGTTTTCCAAAATTAAAAAAATCTTCTTCTCCAGAACCATAAATTAGATTCTTTTGATATTTGGTATATAACATCTCTCGTGGGGTCAGATTCAAGTTTGAAACTGAAATTGGATATTATGAAATGTGAAGCTCTGTCTTTCGATGTCCTGGCCTTCCCTGAGACGTGGCTGCATGAAAATATCCCAACATCTAATGTTCATTTACCCAGCTTTCAGGAGCTTCTATGTAAGGACCATGCGACAAGGGGTGGTGGTGTGGCAGTATATTTCAGAGATGGTATTGGTTTCCGACACAGACCTGATCTTGAACTATTTAATATCGAATGCCATTGGGCCGAAGTTATAGCAGCACATGGTAGACCATTATTGTTGGGCATGTTTTAATGCCCGCTTAACAGTATAAATGAAATGTGGACTATCCTCTCCACCTCCGTTGAGAAAGCCAGAGACACCCAAATAACCGATATTATTGTTACTGGTGATTTTAATGATAATCAGTTAGTTCCTGCAGGAGGCAGTTTCTCAGAAATTCTCAAATATTTTAACTTTACCCAGCTTGTAAATGAGCCCACGTGCATTACTGAAACTTCAGCATCCCTGCTTGACCTCATTGCCGTGAGTCAGTCAGTGAATGAGGTGTCATGCGAGGTTCTAGGTCCGTTTTTTCTGGTCATGATCCTCTACCATAAACCAATAACTATTGAAATCGACTTTGTTAAGCATGTCCCCGTAGCTTTTAAGAGACGAACCTGGTCCTATGCACTTGGGAACTATGTCGACTTGAATGCTGCATTACTCAATGAGCATTGGGATCAAATTTTCGATAACCTCAATTTGAATATTATAGTCTCAGCATTTACTGACAAATTACTCTATTTGGCATCAAAGTATATCCCTAATAAATACATCACCTCGAGAAACAATTAACCTGTTTGGTTTCATAATAACTTAAGGCTACTCATTAGACAAAGGAAACGATTGTATCGTGCTGCCAAGCGAAGCAGTTTTCTGCAGGCTTGGGATAGATACAAAAACAAGAGGAATGAGGTTGGGTCAGCAATACGGAATGCCAAGGTATTTTATATAACTAAAGTGCAAAAAGTACTCAAAAGCCCAGAGACATCATCAACACAATGGTGGAAGACCCTCAGATCTTTTGTTGGAAATAATTCCACTCCAGGTATCCCAACTCTACTTTACCTAAACAAAACATACTCGTCGAATACCGAGAAAGTCGAGGATCTTAACAAATATTTCAGTTCTATCTCTACTATCAACGATTCTGAAGCTTCTCTGCCATCATCTCTTCCACCATCTAACATAATACTTGATAACATAACACTCACTGCCACGAGGTACAAGAAGCTCTAAAAGCAATAAACATAGCCAAAGCATCTGGTCCGGGCTTCATTCGCCCCCAATTACTTAAAGAATGTAAGAACTCTTTGAGTGAACCACTCACAAGTTTGTTTAACATTTTACTAAATGAGTGTTGCTTTCCGTCTGCTTGGAAAAAGGCTAATGTATCTCCAATCCAGAAGAAAAACCCAGCTAATGTAGTTACGAATTATCGGACAATATCCCTGATCAACTGCCTTGGCAAAGTGTTTGAAAAATGTATCTTTAAACGCATATGGAAGTTTCTGAATGAAAATAATATCCTTAGCCAATTTTAATCAGGTTTTATACCTCTCGACTCTACAGTTTTATAATTAACCGATATATATGACGAGTTCTGTCACAAAGGCAAAGAGAATAGAGTGGTCTTTTGTGATCTTAGTAAAGCGTTCGATAAAGTATGGCACGTCGGGTTGATCTACAAATTGGAGAAAATCAGAATTCGAGGAGGACTACCTAAATTTCTCAAATCATATCTTTCAAATAGATCCCAGCGAGTTGTCGTATCTAATGAATCCTTGTCCTGGAGAACTGTTTGCTCTGGAGTTCCACAAGGTTCTATTCTTGGACCTCTTTTATTCCTTATTTACATTAATGATATAATGGAAAATTTGATCAGCAACATACATCTTTTTGCAGATGATAAATCCCTTTATCTAATAGTAGAAAACCGTGTCCAAACGGCCACTTTGATCAATCACAATCTGGCGACAATAGATAATTGGGCTGGGTTATGGTTGGTTGAATTTTATCCACAAAAAATGGAAAGCATGATCATATCTCGTCAACTAAACCCTTTCCAGCATCCACCACTATTGTTTTGCTAATAATCAAATTGTTGAAGTTGACAGACACAAACATTAAGGAGTTATTTTAAGCACAAGATGTACGTGGAGTGATCATATTAACTATATCTGTGCTAAAGCCTGGACACGCATAGACTTAAAACGAAAAACATAAATTTGTACTTGATAGAAGCTTTCTGGAGAAAATCTGTTTCGCATTTATAAGACCTCTTCTTGGATATGCCGATACAGTTTGGGACAACTGTTCCGAAACCGACAAAGCAAACTTGGAAAAAATCCAGGTAGCTGCTGCTAGAGTTGTCACTGGAGCAACTGTTAGTGCTAGCAAAACCTTATTATACTCTGAAACCTGTTAGGATCCTCTTCAAGACAGGCGTCGCAGGCATAAGTTAATGCAGTTCTTTAAGATGTACCACCACATAATGCCTACATATATTGCCAATAAAGTACCACCGTTGAACTCGGTGATCAATACGAGACATAATCTCTGCTCTGGAGGTAACCATAGGATTCCTCCCTGTCAAACTCAATTATAACATTCGTCCTTTATCCCAGAGGTAACTAAGTTATGGAATCAAATCCCATCAGCAGTAAGAGAGAATAGATCCTACAGTAATTTTAAGAGCTTTCTAAACCACAATAACCGACGACTCCCATCATTCTTCAGTAGCGTTAATTGCCGTGCAGCACAAATATATCACTGTTGGCTACATCTGGGATGTAGCAATCTCAACTCACATTTGTATGCTAATCACATATCACCATCACCATACTGCAGTGTGGTGAGATTGAGACTACTGAACATTTTCTGCTATTGTGCCCAACCTACATCAATATTCGTGATCATACTATGGGCCAAATGTCATTTGCTCCCGATTTACCAACACTACTTTCTGGTTCCGAATTTCTAACCGATAAAGAAAATTGTGCAGTCTTTGATGTTGTTCAAGAATTTATTATGGCAACTAAGCGCTTCCAGGAGTGAATATTTGGTTATGGTGGCCATGTATCTATATGGTCATTTTGACCGAATGTAATAACTTTATAACGGTCACGATTAGCCATTGTGCATAAGTATGTGACCTTAAACACCAATAAATAAATAAATAATAACTTTATATGTAATATTTGATGCTGTAATTCTATGCTGATCGTATGTTCTTAGCACTACCAGGCAGGTTTACGGTCCAGTTTCACACCCAGGTTGGCTTCCTCATTCGACCTTTCTCCTCTTCTCTGTAGATCCCATTTTGTCTCCAATTCTAACTTATTTTACTTCAACAGGCCTAGTTTGAACAAAAAATACAAATGTGCATATGTCATTGATCCTACTGGATTAATATTTTATGAAAATGTTGTACGTGGAAACGACCTAGTATAAGCTTTATAGCTTCCTGTCGGATCCACCTTTTATTTTGTTGTATTTTGTATATTCGGTTGAAGATATTGAATAAGTATTGTTTAAACTGGATTCAAGTTTGTTCAAATTAAGTCCCTGGGTTAATAATTGGGCTCCCTGTAGGAGCCGGAATTTTAAGATAGTGCAGTATCAGGAAATTTTTAAAAATCTTCTTCTTCAGATCCACTTCTCAGAATTCTTTCATATTTGGTATACGACATCTCTGGGGAGGTCAGATTCAAATTTGTTCAAATGGAGTTCCTGGGATGATATTTGGGCTCTCTAAGGGAGCCTGAATTTTAACTTAGTGCAATATGAGGGAATTTCTTTAAAAATCTTCTTCTTTAGATTCACCGGTCAGAATCCTTTCATATCAGGTATACAACATCTCTAGGTGGGTCAGATTCAAATGTGTTCAAATCATGCCACTGGGTTAATGTCCGGACTCCTATAGGAGCCCAAATATTAACTCAGTGCTAGTGCAATATGAGGAAATTTCATTAAACATCTTTTTCTTCAGATCCACCATTCAGCATCCTTTCATATTTGGTATACTGTATGTCTAGGGGTGCCAGATATAAGTTTGTTCAAATCGAGTCCCTTGGTTAATATTTAGGCTCCCAGTGGGATCCCAAATTTTAACTTGGTGCAATATGAGAGAATTTCTTTAAAAATGTTTGTTTTCAGATTCACCGGTCAGGATGCTTTCATATTTGGTATACAATGTCTCTAGGGAGGTCAGATTCAAATTTGTTCAAATCGAGTTAATATTTGAGCTCCCTGTGGGCCCGATGTTTTAATTTAGTGCAATATGAGGGAATTTCTTTTAAAATCTTCTTCTTTAGATTCACCAGTCAGAATGCTTTCATATTTGGTATACAACATCTCTAGGGGGTCAGATTCGAGTTTGTTCAAAACCGAGTCCCTGGATTAATATTTTAAGCCTGAAATTTAATCTAGAACATTGTGAGGGAATTTCTTTAAAAATCTTCTTCTCCAGAACCATCTTTTAGAATCTTTTGATATTTGGTATACAACATCTCTAGGGGATCAGATTTAAGTTTGTTCAAATCGAGTCCTTGGGTTAATAATTGGGCTCCCTGTGGGAACCATAATTTTAACGTAGTGCAATATGAGAAAATTTATTTAATAATTTTCTTTTTCAGATCCATCAGTCAGAATGCTTTCATATTTGGTATTCATTTCTTGGGAGGTCAGATTTAAGTTTGTTCAAATCAAGTCCCTGGGTTAATATTTGGGCTCCCTATGGAAGCCTGGATTTTAACTTACTGCCAGATAAGGGAATTTCTTTAAAAATCTTCTTCTTCAGATTCACCAGTGAGAATCTTTTCATATTTGATATATAATATCTCTGTGTGGGGTCAGATTCAAGTTTGTTCGAATCAGGACCCTGCATTAATATTTGGGCTCTCTATGAAAGCCCAAATTTTAGCCTAGTGTAATATGAGGAAACTTCTTTAAAAATCTTCTTCAGATCCTCCAGTCAGAATTCTTTTATATTTGGTATACAACATCTAGGGAGGTCAGATTCGAGTTTGTTCAAATCGAGTCCCAGGGTTAATATTTGGGCTCCCTGTTGGAGCCCAAATTTTAACTTAGTGCAATATGAGGAAATTTTATTAAAATTCTTCTTCAGATCCACCAGTCAGAATCCTTTCATATTTGGCATACAACATGTCTATGAGGACCAGTTTAAGTTTGTTCACATCGAGTCCATGGGTTAATATTTGGGCTTTCTATGGGAGCCCAAATTTTAAATTAGAGCAATGTGAGGGAATGTCTTTAAAAATCTCCTTCTCCAGAACTATCTATTAGAATCTTTTGATATTTGGTATACGGCATCTCTAGGGGAGTTCAGATTCATGTTTGTTCAAATTAGGTCCCTGAGTTAATATTTGGGCTCCCTATTAGAAAGGGGGGTGGGGGTTGCGGTGACTGCAATGCCATAACAACCTTTGGAAGTTTGGCAGTGCTTGTCTACATCTAATATAATTGGAAGCAGTCAGGAAGAGCTATTATGATAATCATCTGACATAGACACCAGAGTTATGAATAATTTTCATGACTTCATTCCTCTGTAGTGCTGACTGTAGTGCTGAACTACAACTAACTGAATGTGACCTGAAATACTTCTTTGTCAAGTGAGTGATTGAGGCCCTTTGGGGCCCGTTGTTTCATTTATTATCTCCCAAACAAAGCTTACGACTCCTCAAGCTCATCAAACTTGTTCGATTGAGGGATAACTAGCTATGTTTTTGAACTAGAAATGAGAAATTCTGCTTTTTCAAGAAATGTTTTTACACGTGCTCTTTGCTTTTAGGGTTGGGTAAAGGGTTAATTGCATAAAGATTATAGTGAACTCATGTTACAATACAAAATGATGCGATTTAAAAAACAATAATGAAAAGTAATAAATTTTGATATCCTGTGCATTGGGTAAAGGGTAAACCAAGATAATAGAATAAATGACTAGTTCTTTGTTAAAATACAGAAAAATGACCAGATTCCTGTTAATTCAATACTCCTATTAAATGAATATTAACTGAATATTTTTTGCTGTCAACAATAATATTCAAATAACACTTCAATTACATTAATTAAAACAAAGTGTGTTTGTTGAAATTGTGGATGGCTAAGGCCGTTCGAAAAAACTGTTGTGTTTCTTAACTGGTATAGTATTAAAATTATTTTTGTTCATAAAAATTTGTTCACATGTCTTGGCCTTGCTACAATTTATGGGAGAGTGCCTAAAAGCACTCTCCCGTTGAATTGTAACAAACCAAATCAGTACTGAGTAAATAATTTGACTTCCAAGATATTATAAAATATATCCACTGATTATTGTGCCTTTATGTTGTGAGAACTGCATTTTAAAGTAAAGCCCAAATATGGGTTTCTAGAACTCGATCAGTTTAGGACTTATTCCAAAATTTTATTGGAAGAGTGGGAGTTATTTTTTCTGTTTTTCAATTAAAAGCCTATGAAAAAGATATTGATATCTTGTCCACTACTTGAAATTTTCATGACTAGACCATTGACCATATTTATGAATCAATAGTCAGTCAGAGACAGACTCTTGAAAATACTAGTTATAGTTAATCAAACTTTGATTGCAACTAAATAAAAGTAGAGGAGGTCCACAAAGTGGTCTCAGAATTAACCCTTAAGCTCCCATATAGCCCCAAACCGCCACTTTCATATTGCATTGAAGCAGGTGCTCCCTTGTGTAATCTTTTTTATTACTCTTGTGTGTAGACTGAATTTTCCCTGGCAGTGGTTCTACATCACTGCTGGCTGCCTGTATAGGCAGCCAACAGTGATGTAGAACCACTGCCAAGTCATCAATAACTATGAAAGCAGAAAAAGGCCATAAATACTTTAAAATTAATCTGAGGACTTAAGGGTTAAGGAATGGAAAGGTGGGAGGACAAGCCTGAAAATAATTTTCATTGCGCTTCCAGACAAAATGTCTGTCACCAAATGCATCATGTCTGTCATTTAAGAATGATATCTGACATATTACAAAATGGAGTTTGAGTATTCGAAATAATGTGTTTTGGGTGTACCTGTACCACACACCAAATGCATTATGTCTGTCATTTAAGAATGATATCTGACATATTACAAAATGGAGTTTGAGTATTCGAAATAATGTGTTTTGGGTGTACCTGTACCTTCATCTTAAAACTGCTCAGAATTCATCACAACCATACCTGGAACTGAATTACTCTTCAGACATAATGTAGATACATGTATGGCTATATCAAATCGTATTCCTTCACATGCTGCTAATACTGATGAGCTGTACAGCCACTTTCTTAACACTTCCCAACTTGACAGGACCAGAAATCGCAATAATCATTAATTTTAGGCTTACTAGTTATGTTCATGATTTCCAGCATGCATGATGTTCTGATCACTGAACTTCATTGATAATTTTGGCATCAGACATTTTGACTGCTGATTTTAAACCTCAATCAAACACTGGCCTTTTTGTACTTGACATTGTCCTTTTCTGACCACTTATTTTCTGGTATGTGGGAGGAACAGATGAAATTTCTAATGATAGTTGAAAAATGGGGGAGAGGAACAATATAAAAGCTAACTGTCCTATTCAGCTTAGTCAGTATTTATTTATTTATTTATTTATTGGTGTTTAAGGTCACATACTTATGCACAATGGCTAATCGTGACCGTGACGGTTTTACGGGTGGAGGAAGCCGGAGTACCCGGAGAGAACCACCGAGCAACGACGAGCAGCTGTCAGCTCTCCAACATCGTAACTCTGAACTCTGCACCGCAGCACAGGCAGGGTTAGATTGGTTGAAGACATGCGCACCAGCGACGTGCAGTACGCCTCAGTACACAGCGTCATCGTGCCCCCATGTAGGCAATCGGGGTGAAGTGTCATGCCCAAGGACACAACACGGTTGCCGCAGGTGGGATTCAAACCGAGGACCTCTCGGCTTGCAGCCTGCACCTCTACCAACTGAGCCACCGCGCCCCCAGCTTAGTCAAAGAAATCCATGAGATTACAAAAGAGTGGAGGGAAAGCAATGTAACATTTATACACAGAAAGGGAGATACTGAAGTATTGGATAATTATAAGGGGATATCTGTCAGTAGAAGCCTTGGAAAAGTTTTTTTGTAAAGTCCTGTATGGAAGATAAGAGAGAAGGAGAATTGACCATATTTTCACACCATCTCAAATGATAGAATCTGTGAAAACCCAAAAAGTAAAAGATGTTTATGCTATTTCTGGAGGGTAAAAAAGCATATGATAGAGTATGGAGGAGGGTATGTGGCACAAGATTGCCACCTTGGGGCCAGGGAGACAAGTTTGATGGAGCTCTGAAAGCATTATATAAAGATGTAAAAAGTGAACTTGGTCTGAGTAACAAAACAAAACAGGTTCCTATGGAGATGGTGTTTCAAGGGTGTTTCATTTCATCAATTGTATTTGAGGGTATTTTAGTGGAAGTCCACTGGTTGCATGCTATGTTTTCCTTTGCACAAACTTTTTTCTAAATTCCATGCTTTTCCTCTGAAAATCAACCTGTTTCCCTGAAAATTGTGTATGAGGTTAACATGCCTTGTGTCAACAGTTATCTAAAATGAAAATGACTTGAAAATCTTGAATTAACCATCCATGAAACAATCAGCCCTTAAGTGACTTATGTGATTGAATACAGTATTGCGTTTCCCATCAGTGCTTTTGGAATCTTTGCAAGGATTCAAGATCACACAATGTAGATCTTCTGTTTCTCAGGCCATTTTGTATAAAATTGCATGTGGGCAGGTTGTTTTTCAAATTGAGCTATTGCCATAAAAGATTGTATTTATGATTGGATTGCTTTGAAACTTGGTGTGCTTGTTTGGGATGAAAAAATGTTGTCATTGGCAGTGACCGTTGAATTTAGTTTTGTTAGGCTTCAATATTTTCCTTTGACACACCCTGCAAGGCACATTTCTGATCGGATAGCTTGGGAACCTGGCATGATTGTTTGGGGTGAACTCTAGATGGGAGCTATCGATTTTCGTCCATTTCTGTAGAAAACCATTGCCATTGGCGATGGCCTTTGAACTTCATTTAGTTACACATCAATATTTCCATTTGTCATACCCCACAGGGTGCATTTATGATCAGATTGCTTTGAAACTTGGTATGCTTGTTGAGAGTGACCTCTAGATGGGTGCTATCGATTTTCTTCCATTTCCATCCAAAAATGTTGCCATTGGCAATAACCTTTCAACTTGGTTTAGTCAGGCATTAACATATTTCTTTGGCACACCCTACAGGGTTCATTTTTGATCAGATCATTTTGAAACTTGGTATGCTTGTTTGGGGTGACATCTAGATGGAAGCTATCAATTTTCTTCCATTTCCATCAAAAAATGACGTTGGCAATGACCCTTGCACTTAGTTTAGTTAGGCATCAATTTTTCCCTTTGGCACACCCTGCAGGGCACATTAATGATTGGATCACTTTGAAACTTGGTATTCTTGTTTGGGGTGACCTCTAGATGGGAGCTATTGATTTTCAATCATTTTCGTCAAAAATTGTTGCCTTTGGCAACAACCTATGAACTAAGTTTAGTCAGACTACAACCTATGAACTTAGTGCAGTAAATCAATATTTCCCTTTGGCACACCCTGCAGGGCACATTTTCGGATGGATTTGAAACCTGGTATGCTTGTTTTGGGTGATCTCTATTTGGGAGCTATCCATTTATGTTAAAAAAACGTTGCTGTTTTAAAAAAAAACGTTGCTGTTGGCAACTTCCTTTGAACTTAATTTAGTCAGGCATCAATATATTCCTTTTGCATGCCCTACAGGGCATATACATGATCAAACTGCTTTGAAACTTGGTTTGCTTATTTGCGGTTACCTCTGGATGGGAGCTGTTGATTTTTAGCTCACCTAACTCCAAGTCAGTTGAGAACTATTGCCATCACTTGGCATCCGTTGTCTGTTAACTTTTGGAAACTTTTCTTCACAACTATTAAGCCAAATTCAAACATATATTGCACAGACCATCTATGGAGTATACCCATCCTGTTTTGTTCAAATGAAGCAGCAGCCATCTTTGGGGTCTGGTTAACCCTTTACCTAACATGAAAAGCAGACGACACTTGCACAAAAAATTCTTGAATAACTAATTTTTAAAAAATTTTGTCTCAAAAACATAGGTTATGCCCCCTCGTTGGAACGAGCTCGGTCTAAAGAGGGTCATAACCTATGTTTCTGAGACAAAAAAATAAAAAAATAATGAAAATTAATTGGCGATTTTTTAGAATAGCGCTGGCCAGTTTTGGCCGTTACGTTGGGTAAAGGATTAATGCCCCAAAAGCCTAAAAATCTTCTTCGTTTTGATATTTGGTATGGAACATCCTTTGGTGTTGACGATTAAAATTTGTTCAAGGGAAGTTGGTAGGTCAATATTTGGGCTCTCTGTGGGAGTATATACATTTTGGGCCCCGCTCAAAATTTGTATTTCAAGAACCATTGGCCGATTTGAACCAGAAACTGCTGCTAGGATAATTATTGGTACCAAACGCTCTGAACACATAACACCTGTTTTAAGACAATTACATTGGCTTCCAGTTAAATAGAGAATTGATTTAAAAATATTGATCTTAGTATTCAAATGTATCCACAAACTGGCTCCAGTTTACCTGCAAGAGATCCTCACTGTATATAAACCAACGGCAGTCTCCGATCTAAAAAACAAATTATACCTTTTAGCAGATCTAATCAGGCTCATGATTGTGTGTTCTCCATCATGGGTCCGAGATAGTTGAATTCCCTGCCAATTAGTGTCAGAACTTCAGAAACTCTTGATGTCTTCAAAAGAAATCTTAAAACTTTCCTATTTACTGAAGCATTCTCTTAGACCTCTCTGAGAGGCAACCAAAACAGATGTGACTCTTTATTTCAGAAAAGTGTATTTATTTCGGTCAAGCGTTTTAGGGCACCATTTGTGGTTTTACGCTCTAGAAAATCAATTATTATTATTATTACAATTATTAAATTTGGTATGTGGAAACCACAGGGGCTAAAAATAGAAAAAATTGAAACGCCCATATATCTTATCAACCCACCTTACAATTGTTTGCTACAGACTTGCACTACAGTGGAAGTCCCTAACTCGGATAATATACTCTCTATTTTGATCTTTCCCAAGCGATTTGGGAAAGAAAAGTGGTGCAAAAAGCACCAAGAAAAAATAAGCCAAAACTGGGTCGAGTGCTACCGGCGCAGACCCAATAGGGGATGCTCTTCTCCAAGTACAACTCCATGACTTCCGTTTGTCAGTGTGCATACATGTCGCTAATGACTCATTCTTTTTTTGGCTGCCATGTTGACGAGATGTCTTCTCAGCACTCGTAATCAGTGATCATCCTGCTTGTTGTATGTGTGTTCCTGTATTAAGTTGTTGGATCAAAGAATCCACTATTATCAGGACTA